>JBBCBC010000022.1:18630117-19230117 GCA_037126765.1 Stenogyne calaminthoides | reverse complement strand
GGCTGCTGACCGATTATTATGATTACAACACAATTCATAGGTTTAAGTTGTATTGTTGCATGCTGAAATATTTGACACCTGTAATTATCGTTGTAACTGTCAACCAGTTGTATGTTTAGTATGTTCACAATGTGATATTTCTCATTAACAATGACATTCAATAAATTATAGCCCTTAGAGTTGTCAATCCCGCATTCTAATTGAAGGTATTAGTGCATGCTCAACATGGTGTTGATTCTGTAGCCAAAAGATGTCATAATCTTTGGATTCATTCTGTTGATAGCTAAAATATCTGGAGTGTTTTAATGTGGCATGATGACTTAGCTAATCAAACAAGAATTTAATATGAGATTGAAGGATTTAATGAAGAACAATGATGATATTCTTCATTAAATGCAAGTGAAATAAATGCAAGAGGATTGGGCACAATGATGCCTCTTTTGCTTTGGCTTTGTTGCCTTTTGCTATTAATTTTTCAGTTGAACCTTTAAATGAGGTTCAACCCCCATATTTATAATACATGTATTGGGGGTGAGAACCCCTATGACTAGTCTACAGATCATATTTACTGCTTTGTCGAGCTCGCATTAAATGTGACCAGTCTGATCTCTAATCTAAAACCTATTTAGGCGCCCCTAAACACGTTTTTCCTGACATCTTGAGCTCCTAAAACGGCAGCTGCGGGCACTTACCGAGGTTGACCTTTGAATTTTTCTCTTCGGGCTCTCTGCTTGTTGACACCACAAATGTTACTGAAGGGTTTTGCTCTTTGAGGAAAGAGTTCATGTTCCGAGACTGACTGCTAGCGTGCTCAGGTGGGAGAAGTTAGACATCAACTTTCAGGAAGTCATCGATCACATAATCCGAAATCACCTTAGCTCGGACCGTCTTTCCCAAAACAACCAAACATACAAGTGCATGAGCTCTTCGGCGAACTCATCTTGGGGACGGGACTAACTTTATTGCGAACTAGATCGAATTGGCCATTCTTGAGGTCGCTTAAAGTCATCACGCTCGAGCTTGCACACAATTCATCCATTCACCCGAGCGAACTTGATTGAGCTCGTCTTCCCTAAGACGACCTTATCGATGGATCTTAATAGAAATAATCTTAGTCTAATCAAATGGGTTCGCATACTTACGCTAAGATTATCTTCGGAATGATTTCCGATACAACACATACTAATTTATGAACATCCATGTGTATCTCTTTGTTCAAGCTCTTGGTCCATTCTTTATACTTTCTCTTGTTTAATTATGCACTAACTTGTTTGATAATATTAGGTGTTTGGTAAACCAGATTCTCATTTAATTTTGATTTCCTTGTTCAGATATGAGGACTAAGATGTGTGCTTTGAGAACTATTAGAGAATGAGGTGTTGATGAAAGTGGTCCAGCTTTAAATAAGAAGAGGAAAATTCTTCGTAACAATAAACAGAAACAGAAAGGGGGTCTCACGTATGTAATCCAAACCTTTAGTGAGAAACAGAAAGACGACATTAGAAGTATTGGATGGAAAATATTTAAAAAATTAGAGATGGTTTAGTTTACAATGGTGATCTTTTTAGCCCGTAATTGTCGTTAGAGCACTGGCGAATTCCAATATTTGCTAGTTGCACGTTTATATATTATCTAGTTGAACATGTCAATATTAGCTAGTTGATTTTCTGTGTTATATAGTTGCACAAGTCAGTATTAGCTAGTTGCTTGTTTATATATAATCTTGTTGGACGTTTCAATATTGACTAGTTGATTATTTTCGTGCTATACGGTTCAGTATTTGCTAGAGAAAGGTCGATTTCATTTACCCTCTAGTGGTGGCGGTGCTTCCCGACGTCCGGGCTGAGCACCCCCGCCTCCTGGTGGAGCAAGGCTGCATCATCCATGCTAAAACAGGCTGCAAGAAGCACTGCTGGGTGGATAAGCAAAATCTGGAAGCAGAAGGGCATGCGATCGCCATTGTTGCTATAAGTTGCACGTTTTAGTTACAGGAAGTGACACTTTTCAGTTATAGTAAGTTGCATATTTTTGTTACATGTAGTTGCACTTTTCAATTATAAGTAGTTGCATGTTTTTGTTATAGGTAGTTGTGTGATTCTATTTTAAGTAGTTGCACGTTTTCAGATATAGCAAGTTGCACGATTCTACTAGAGGTAGTTGCACATTTTAGTGATAGTAAGTTGCACGTTTTTGTTATAGGTAGCAGCACGTTTATGTTAAAAGTAGTTGCACGTTTTTATTATAGTAGTTCAAAGGGCAAAGAGGTAGAAGTTGAAGTTGATCCCTATACCTTTCACCTCGTAGCGGAGACACTTAACCACTGGGCCAAATCCCATAATTGGTAATTCTTCGGTAGAATATGTTATTAAATAAATAGACTGACCCATTTTTTTAAACGGGTCACTCATTTGCATGAGTGCACGGTGCACTTAGATACACATGAGACCCACTCATAAATAAATAATATCAGACAAAATCAAAATTTTTAGAAGTAAGTGAAATATACGTACTCAAAACGTTAATAAATAAAATCAAACAAAAAAATCACTACAATCCCGTCACTTTACATAAACCCATCAGACCAGCCCTTTCCCCACCAACCCATCAAATTTGCACAAACGCAACCCTAGAATAAAACATGACTTATAATATAGGGAATGTGGTATATGCTCATTGCATTCTCTTCTTACGATCCATATTTCTTCTCAATTTTAAGGTTCCTGTTCGTGATCTGAGACTTGAAGTTCTTCGTGATTTTTTATTTCTGAGTGTAAAGTTGAGCTCATTCCAAGAAGCTGGGTGTGGAGACGATTTTAGAGCTCCAATTTCAATTGAGGTGGGTCAGATCGAGTTTAATTGGTCTTTGGATCGGGTAGGCGACGTGTAACTCTTCTTTACCGGGTGGCAGCCCACGTGTACGAAGTGGCCGATAAATTAAAAATTCTCAATTTTGAAGAGGTCACGTGAAATGCACATGCTTATGCCGATAATTTTTTTAATTTATAAACAAAAAATAACTAAAATTAATACATTCAGTACTAAAACTGAAAGACTTAATTGCGAATATAATCATTTTTCTAAATTGCAATTTAATCTAAAATTTTCAATTATGGTAAATAAAACCACACCTTTACATTTTTCAACAATATGAGCTTAATGACAATACATCTCTCGACTGTGAATGATATGACATCCAACCTAGAATGATAGAACTTACAAACCATATATATCTTCACCTTCACAAAAAATTTCCGAGTTGGAATGTACGGAGAAAAATAGTTTTTTGATCACATAACTTATCTACTGTCCATTTTTCGTCCCAAAAAATTTAATTGTCCAATTTTAGTCCCATAACTAAATTGATTGTCCAATTTTGGTCACATTTTTGCCGAAAAAATGCGAATAACACCGTTTTGATGACGTGTAAGTCACGTGTCGATAAAATTTAGGGGTTCTCTATACTCTCGATGACGTGAACGCTGACTATTTATTTTTTTAAATTTTTTACGTTTTTCAATCAATTAAACTACACATGTGTAAATAATCCAATAAATCTAATCAAAACTAAAATTTCAAATCTATAAATGTAAGAACAACTAAATTTAAACGGCACGTGACTTGTATAACACCGAAAATGATGTTTTTTTCTAATTTTTTGGTGAAAATGAGACCAAAATTGGACAATCCATTTAGTTATGGGACTAAAATTGGACATTAAATTTTTTAGGGACGAAAAATGGACAATGCATAAGTTATGGGATCAAGAAACTTTTTTTTTCGAATGTACATTATTCACATTCAAAACTAAAAAACTATAATGCATGTAAACTCGAATCGTAAAAAATTATAAAGATAAGACTTTATTTACCAAAATAAAAAATTTAAAATTAAATTGTAATTTTAAAAACATTATAATTTTAATTGCAATTGCTCTCAAAAAAAAATATTAATTGCAGTTAAGCTAAATTAAAAACACGAAAAATTACCAGTTTAAAAAATTGAATGCAGGACTAGTTTTAAAATTTTGACTATGGAGTAAAGCCATTCCCATTCACGTCCCAAACGGAGAGGTCCGTTTCGAGCTCCCCTTTGCTCGAGCTCATTGGCCACAATTCTGACCGCCTTCTCCGGTGGCTCCGATTTTACGGCGTCGTTTGAGGATTTAATCGGCGGAGGAGGATATGACTACTCCGATGAGCCATGGTACAACTCCACTCCTTGTTTCTCCACTCTTAATTTCGCTTTCTGATTTGTATTTTTTTTTTCTACGAGGATAAGAATCTGTGTGCATTTTGGTGACGAATTGCACTGACTTAGACTAGGATGTGAGATTAAGGAAGAATTAGTACCAAATGTGTGAAGGAGGCTGATATAGATCTGATTATTTTTTCTAATTATCTAGTTAGTTTGTCTGGAAATTGATTCATTAGAGGAACCTATATTTGACGCCAAACTGTTTGTTGATTTATTTATAATTCAGTGGAAGACGACAATGTTTCCTAGTCATTCTCTAGAAATTAATGGAGGATGCCCTCTTTTATGCCGAAACAAGGTGAAGTATTATTAACTAGTCATTCTCTACAAATTCTCCGTCCAATTGTTGTCTTGTGAATATTTCTAATAGCACCAACAAACAAATTAAACCACACGGTCAGTTGTCATCTTTGTGAAAAATAATGCTCTGAGCTTAGCTTTTTCTCACAACCTCCGTCACCTAGTACACATCGTTATTCTGAATATAAGCATCCGGTGTGATGGATGGTAGCACCATTTCAACACTTTTCATTCATTGTTCTGAAATCCAATGGTTTGGTCAAGAAACAAAGTGTAATGGAGAGGTACAACAGGAGGAGAAGTGGGTACGAGCCGTCGGATACAGAGACGGAATGGCACGACAGTCCCCCCAAGCGTGACACCAACGGCTACGATCAAAGCAGGAGACGGCAGTTGGCGTTGCTCAAATTGCAGGAGAGGCAGAACACCAAGTCCCCGTATAATAATCTTGATAACAATGCACGGAGTACGAGTCCCTATGCAAAGTCGGAGCGCAGGAGAAACGTTTCTCCGTTCGTACCCGCGGGAGAGAGGAACGGGTCGAATCATGATATGAGTTGGGGGAGAGAGAGAAGCAGGAGAACAGCATCTGCCCCTCGGTCACGGTTGAAAGAGAGTAGCCAACAGAAACATGTCCCTTCAGTAGGAGACATCAATGAAATGGTTGCGAATGCGAAGATTTCAAGAATGTCGAACGTCCATGATAACAACAACAACTTCGATAGCGTCGACTCCGTTTCCCCAGGGGACATTTTCTTTTCGCGCGATTGTACCGCCGTTGTTGCATTTAACAAAAATGGTAATCCAGATCCAGTAATACCTTCTCTACCTAAGCCACCAGGATATTTTGTCGGAAAGAAGACGGTGAATGATAGTTCGAAGACCAACTCTAGCTCTGTTGTGAGTCGACAGAGTAGTATTTTAAGTGATTCAAGTGGTAGAACGAGCGCTAGCACAACGAGATTTGTAACAAACAGAAGGAAGAGCCAATCAGACACGTGGTTCTTTTGTATCAAGAAAGGTTCTTCGTGCAAGAAATCGAATAAATCTCCGGGAAAAGAGAGGCCATTCGATGAAGCTTCGTTTATTGAGAAGGCAGTTGTGGTGGAGAGCTTGAGGCCATTTTGGGCTGATAAACATCAGCCGGTTTCATTCAATGGATTCAATTGCCATAAAAATGAAGCTCAGATTCTTCAGCAGTTTGTAAGTCTACTTAACCTGTGTATATATACTGAAACTTGGAATTTGTTTTGGTTGTGATTTATTTATTTTGGTGTTTTAGGCATTTAGTGATATCTTTCCACACATTTTGTTGAAAGGACCACCTGGTACTGGTAAGAAGGCATTGACGATGTGTCTTCTCCGTGAGATGTTTGGGGATCCAATTTGGAATGTATGTTCTTTTGTTACTTAACTACTCTATAATTATTGAGTTAATTTATGATTCTTGGTTAATACCCCACTCTTTTTGCAGATATCTCATGACTTAAGATACTTTCACATTCTGGTATGTTCAAATTCTAATGCATTCTTCTAATATTTTTATAGGAGCGTTTTCAAAATATTATGATTTCCAGAAAGTGATTCAATTTAGTGATAGTGAGAAAAACTGTTTAATAGTAATAGTAGTTACTGTTTGCGAAATTTGTAGAAGGTAGAATTTGAGTGTTTGGTAAAAGGTAAATATTAGACAAAAGCAGGATCAGCTAAAAGCAACCCTTTTCAGCTTTTAGATTTTAGATTCTAAGAAATTAATCTAAACAGAACCATTCAATTTGAAAACACTCATATTAGCTTCTCTAAAGCAGAACCTGATTTAAGTATCAGCTTTAAGCTGTTGAAAACACCCCTAATGTCTATGAAATATATATATTTATATATGTATATTATATATATACAAAGCCAAAATATGTGCTCGCCATTGTCCAAATTTCTCAATTTGGAGTCGACATTATTGCTCAAATTTCCAGAATTAGTCTGGTCTCCCCAGACTTATGGCTTAATTCAGTAAGAAAGATGACATTATAATGATATCCATGTTTTCATTTAATTGTATTGGTTGAATTGATAGGAATCAAAGCCTATACAAGTAGTTGTGGCAATAAGCTCGAGTCCTCACCATTTGGAACTCAATGTTTCACTAGAGTCGAAGGCAGCATATGCATTAACAGCTTTGGTGAAGCATATAAGCAGTGAGTATGCACTCACCCCAGAAATCAGCGTAGCTCCTAACAATGATTATAAAGGTGCCCTTTCCCACATATATATATATATATATATATATATATGTGTGTATATTATATTTTTATCATCCTCAATTATAAAATTAACATTTTTTTTAAAATAAAATTTGCAGTATTGGTTCTGTATGATGTTGATAAAGCTGCAGAGAACATACAACACCTGATAAAATGGATCATGGACTGTTACTCGGATTCTTGCAAACTTATCCTTTGCTGTGAAGACGATGTTGATATCTTCGAATCAGTAAAAAGCCGTTGCAAAGTCGTCAATGTTGAAGCTCCTCCATCGCATGAAGTAATTAATCGATAAACGGTTTTGTACCTATTAAATTTAAATTGCATTTTTTTGGTGGAGTTGCTGTTATGTAAGACAGTTTTATCGTGCAACTAGTTTACAACTTTCATTTACAGGAAAATAACTAATACTATCGAACTAATACATTTTAATGAAACAACTAATACTATTTAAAAACACGTACAAAATACAAACTATTTGCACAGTAGAACTGGTTTACATAAGACTTTGCGGTTTTGGTGTATATGCTCATAAATTTTCTAATTTAGGTAATGGAAGTCCTTGTCCAGATAGCAAAAAAAGAAGGCTTTGAACTACCTACCAGCTTTGCTGCTAAGATTGCAAATAAATCCAAGCAGAATTTGAGGAGAGCAATTATGGCACTTGAAGCATGCAAATTACACAAGTAAGATGACTAATAATTAAGAATCAAATTACATAAATTTCTTATTTTCACCTATCTCATATATGTCTTTAGCTATCCTTTCACGGAGGACCAACCTATTCCACTTGGGTGGGAAGAAGCAGTTGTGGATCTTGCTGCGGACATTTTAACAGATCCATTTCCAAAGAAGTAAGTATCAATCTTTTATTATTAAAATATTTTAAAAGATTCATTTTCAAATACTTTAGGGTGTGTCATCATGCTTATTATTCTGACCCCCTAGAAAGGGGTGATCAATTTAAATTTGGGTTGTAGCAACATGTAGCATATATATTAACACGACAATATTTGCATGAGTGAAATCATTTTACATTTATGATAATCCTTTGTAACAATGTATCTCCATCTTCTGATAGATTATTTGTCATTCGAGGAAAGATACAAAAGCTTTTGGGAGAATTTGTTCATCCAAAATTAATTCTCCTGGTAATTCATTGACCAAGTTAATAAACATTTCACACCACACATCATTTGAAAATTTGTGTCTAATGTTGTAATGGTCGAATTTCCAGAAGTTAGTTGAACAATTCCTTCGTGGAGTGGATGCCCTTTTGAAAAGGGAAATTTACTATTGGTATGCTTATTATGTAAGTCTAATCGTTCACTATCTTTTCCATTCTGAGATTAAAAAAAATTATGAATAACATGATACAGAAAAATAGACGATTAAATTGATGAAGTTTGATTTGCAGGATAAGAGACTTCCAAGTGGAACAAATGCCTTACTCAAGTTAGAAGGTATATTCATTTTTCTGATATAAGAGAAATTCAATTTTTCTTGCATATTCAAGCTTCCCCCATTTACAAACAACATATTTGACACTATCAGAATGTCTTTCCTTACATCGTTTCATTGGTGATTGTTAGAAAAAATTGCTTATTAATAAACAGTAATACTTGGGTGCACCAGTTGCACCATGCGTTGGTGCACAACTAATATTTTTCATTGAAAGTAACTAATAATGTTGAGAACAAATAATACTAATCAACTAATAGTAAAAAAAACTAACACCGTTTTAAAATGCACTTAAGTTGCAAAATGCAAAAATAATTCAAAAGCTTGTAGAAGTAGAATTTGAAGTGTTTTATTTAGAAAATAGATATGTCATACATTTCGTCAAATGTAAGTTATGTCCTTTATCGGAAGCACGTTTCTTGGACAGGAAAAATTAGCAAAAGTACTTCAATTGTTTTAGCTTGTCATATTATTTAAGCAATTGGAAATTTGGAAGAGAGAAGCTGGATTCATACTATAAGCATAACATTCTTACAAACTAATACCATAACATTTACATACACATAAATATTATAGTATTAGTTTATAAGTGTAATAGTACCAATTGATAAGTGTGATGATATTAATTTATAAGTGTAATAGTGTCAATTTTATGCTGTGAGTAAGTTTCAATGGTGATTGACTCTATTTGCAAACATCCCATTGACGTTAGTTACGTTAAAAAGTACTATCATCGCATGTTCTGTTGTAATTTCTTATGCAACATTACAGTTATTCCAATTCCAGATAGTAGTGTGGCAGATCTAATGTGTGTTGTGTAATGGTGCAGAATTTGCGGCCAAGTTTATGAGCATATACAGGAAGAGCTCCTCCAACCGGAAATCATAATTTCATCTGATTTTGGTTGCTTTTCAACATACATCCAACAACTAGTCTTTTGCCTTTTATTCCCCACTTTATTACTTATGTTTTGTATGCATATTGGAAAACCATAATAATTGAATAGCAAAAACTTGTCTAAAACGGTCTCAAGGTGAGACCCTTCACAAATGAGTGGATATCATGTGCATTTAGGTGCACCGTGTACTTATAATGCATTTTAGAACTATGCAATTATTTTTTCATATTAATAATTGTTTGGTCAGTGAAAACAAGTTGCATATTCAATATAACAAGTTGTATAATTCTAACATGTATTATGAGTGCACGGTGATCTGCATCCATACAAGACTTAGCCTTTATAAATTAGCACTTTTCCCTTTCATAACGTTATTCTCACGTTATACTCTGTTTCACAGTGAGACGGTCTCATACAAGACCTGCTCTAATTGAATCCATCTTTGGGGTGATCTGCAAAACTGCCTAATTTTAACCTTTTTTAACGTATTTATGATCTTATTTACATTAAGAAGCATTGCTGATAAAAATTAAAATCCAAAGCTTTATGATGTATTGAAAATTTTAATTTAATGATAACCATAGAAGAATGCAACTCGAATTAATTAAAGAAAATATGAAACTGCAGATATTCTGAAGTAACATTCCGTTGGGCTTATTTTTGGATATGTGGGACAACAAATTTGAGAACAGTGGATGACTAGATGGAGTGGATTTCACTTCGGTGCTTCATCATTAAAAAATAAAATTACAGGTGCTCCGCTTATAAGAGAATGGAGTGGATTACATACAACAATTTCTGTGAGGAGAAAATGAAAATTCGATTGTAAAACAATTGTAGGGAAACAGAATTAGATTATAAGAGAGAATAACACTCATGTAAATTAGTATTATGTACAAATACTATCACTCTTATGTATAAGCACTATCACTATTTAAAAAATGTGTGGTAATGTATATTTATAACAATGATAGTGCACTTACAATGTTATTAAAAAAAATAGAATTTACCGTAAACAGTTCACACAAATTTTTATTTATAAGAAAGAATAGAATTGGAGTTTCTTTATTTCATCAATAATCTCTTCTAGAAGAGCATCTCTAGCTCATGGCAAGAGTGAATTTATTTTCATTCTCTGGTCCGGCCTAGGGATGTCAATGGGTCGGGTCGGGTACTTAGATACCCGAACCCGATCCACTCTTGAAATGGGGCGGGACGGGTCTGACCCGTTCGGGGCACAGGGCGGGCGGGGCGACCCATATTAAATATCTTTTCATATTTTATTTTATTTTACAATTTAAAATATTGATATCAATAGATAATTTTAATTTAAATAACATATTATATTTCATATAGACCTAAAAAACGTCTATAAAGTTGATTTTTTGTTATCTACATATTAATAAATATAAAAAAATGTAAAATATATTATATTTATATATATTAAATAACATATATTTTGTTTTTTAATATATAAAACGGGGCACGGGTCCGGGGCGCGGGTCCCGAGTAATACTCAGACCCGCCCCGCTTCACTACGGGTCCGAGATGGGTCCGACCCAAATAATGCGGGTCAGGGCGGGCCGGGGTAATATTGCCATCCCTAGTCCGGCCAGTAAAAAACAAAAAATTAACTCTTTTTTTTATATATAAAATGCATAAATCACTTTTATATTTTAATAAATGCATATGACCCTTTTGTGCTTTATTAAAGTATAGACACTTTTTTTTTATGTTTTAATAAATGAATATAAATTCTCGTGTTTCATTTAAAGTGCACAAAACACTCCTATATTTCAATAGATGTATAAAACTCCCTTTTATTTTATTAAAATAATATTAAAGGTGTTCTCTTGTGTTGACCCCAATTTTTTTATTTTTTTTTTTTTTGAACGTGGTATTTTGGTGTAGTTATTTTGCATTTGAAATTTTTGTTAGGATGAATTCATTAAACTGAAAAATTAATGAAAAAGACTATGAAAAAACGATGAAAAATGATTTCCTTCATAATTTTATAAACTACAAGCAAGAGGGTTTTGTGCATATTTTTTGAAACACATGTGAGATTTAGGGATTTAAATCGATTTGGTCCCGTAAATTTGCACCTTTATTGAAAAGGTCCAGTAAGTTTCACATGTTTTAATTTAGTCTCGTATGTTTTCAATTTGTGCCAATTTCGTCCCAAATCACCGGAGACCGGTCAAACCACACAAAAACGACGTCGTTTTAGGGGCGTGTGTCCCCTAATTTCGATCGGGAAATGCTGACTTGCAAAGATTTGGACACGTGGCGCACCACATGTGTATTATTCCTATTAAAAAAATAAAAACGAAAATTAAAATTACAGTTCATTAAATATGAATTAAAATAAATCATAATTAAAATAAATATATATCAAATTAAATTAAATATATATTCCAATTTCAGAATATTATTAAATAAAAAAATAAATCAAAATTAAATGAAAAAAGGAAGTTTAAAACTTCCCCACACCCAAAATTAAAATTAAACTAACACCATAAAATTTAAATTTAAATTTAAATCATAAAAACACCCCAAATCAAATACAAAAATCGAATTCATACTAACACCCCCAATAGCCTTCACATCAGGCTTCTTCACTTCCTCCTTAGGTACAGTGACAGTGAGCACTCCATTCTCCATACTGGCCTTGATCTGATCCACCTTGGCGTTCTCCGGCAGTCGGAAGCGGCGGAGGAACTTATCGGAACTCACCTCGACGCGGTGCCAGGTGTCGTTCTTCTCCTCCTTGTCAGATCTGCGCTCGCATCTAATCTGGAGGACGTTCCCTTCCTCGATCTCCACTTTGACCTCCTCCTTCTTAAGTCCGGGGACGACGGCCTTGAACACGTGGCTCTCCGGCGTCTCCTTCCAGTCGATTCGCATCTCGGCGAACTGCGACGTCGTTTTGTTGCCGCTGCCGGTGGCGATTTGCCATTCGCAGAAGGGGTCCCACGCGTCGAGGGTGAATGGGTCGAATGCGCTGCTTCGTCCCCCGAAAATGCTTGGAATTAGCGACATTGATTGATTGGATTTTGATGAAACTTTTGATTGCGAGGAGTTTTTTTTTTATAGATTTTGGTGTAATTTATTGCATTCAATTGACGAACCCTAATCCTCCACACTTTCCGTCAATTTGGGGGTGTTGTATGATTTCAATTTTTGCATCTGATTTGGGGTGTTTGTATAATTTAAATTTAAATTTTATGGTGTTAGTTTAATTTTGATTTATTTTGTTATTTAATGAAGTGTAATTTTTATTTTCGTTTTTTTATTTATTTTTAATCGGTATAATACACATGTGGCACGTCACGTGTCCAAATCGATGCAAGTCATCATTTCCCGATAAAAATTAGGGGCGCGTGTATCACACGCCCCTAAAACGACGTCGTTTTTGTGTAATTTGACCGGTCTCCGGCGATTTGGGACGAAATTGGTACAAATTGAAAACATACGGGACTAAATTAAAACATGTGAAACTTACGGGACCTTTTCAATAAATGTTCAAATTTATTGGACCAAATCGATTTAAATCCCTGAGATTTATGCATATCTTATGAAACACGAATGAGTTTTGTGCACATTTTATAAAACACAGAGAAAATTTATGTTTTTTTTTATATAGACTTGAGTCAATACCTAGTCTCACCAAAGGCGAGTGACACACACTCTCTATTAAAAAATAACGAAAGAAAATTTTGCACGTACTTTAATAAAATGCTAAAAAAATTTAGCATTTTACTCGCGGCCCAACCAACACCATATTCTTTTCTTGTTTCACATTAACGATGCCAACAGTTTCGTGTTCAATCAACGGTTCATTGCTTTACCTATTTTTCTCTCCCTTTTTTTTTTGTCTTTATATTTATATATTACATATTCAGTTTTTAAATTGATTATTTAAGTGTTTTATCTCAATTCATTGAGAGTAAAAAGTAAAAATTGAACCTTGAATGAACACACTTGTAAAATATGCGTTTATATTTAAATGCAATTAAAATTTAGACCTAGATATGAAATTCTTACATATAGCTTTTATATAATTAATATAAAATAATTGTGTAGATTTATAATTAATTTATTCATATTTCATAAATAATATAAAACAAAACAAAACAAAAAAACTACAAACAATTGTTAAGTTTTAGTTTATTATAAAATTATATATATACGCGCACACACATAAGTTTTCTTTTATATTTTAATAAGTAGTGTTGTCAAATTGGTTCATTTCTCCTTGATAATGTGCTTCCGTCAATCATTGATCGGGTTTCAATTTTTGTTGGTCACACTTCATCTCCTTTTTTCTTTTGAATCAATTTTCAATCTATGATGGTCACACTTTTGTTCCTTTTTTCTTTTAAATCAGGTTTTAATTTTTGTTAGTCAATCTTCTGTTCCTTTTTTCTTTTCCTTTCTTTTAGTACAAAATATTTGGGGCTTGGTAATGAAGGTCCTTCCTTCAATCATAAATCAAGTTGCGATCATTTTTTATCACACTTATTGTTGGAACCGCGATTATTAATAATTTGATTTTAAACGCATTTTACGAATAATATTACTGTTACTAAATTCACATTCATTTATTTGATGATACAATTTATATATAGAGCTTTTCTTAAATAATGAGATCAATAGTATTTCGAATATTATGATATAAATATATTTTATTTTTCTATGAAATTGATCTTCTAAATTAAAATTTCTGGCTCCGTCATTGTTACAAAATAGCATAAACTTTAATATAAAGTGGAGATAAAGACATGGTTAAAAACATAGCAACTTAGAGACTTCATAAACACAAAAATGAGAAATGAATGCTTAATTTATCCATCGTTAGTTTCTTACAGACTTTTAATCAAACTAATTTATATCACGTGCATTGCCACGTGATACGTAAGTAATTAGTAAAAAAATGTTATAAAAAAATAAGAATTTTTTTTTTAGAAAATAAGAATTCTATGCTTTGGAATTATAAGACATGCACTGCTTAAACTTGTGTCCACTTGTGACCCTTTGGAATTCTTATAAAACTATTTAATAATTAAACAAAACTAATATAAATTTATAATTTAATATAATTTTAAAAAAAAAAATGTAGCTTATAACTATTAAATAAAATCATCAAATAAAATATCGAACAAAATTGAATAAATTAAAATATTATAGATAAAATTAATGTAAAATTATAATTGAATTTATTAAATTAAATGAAATGGAACAAAAGTAGTTATTAATTAAATTTTCAAAATTTAAAATTAAAATAATATTAACAAATGATAGAAAGGACCAAATTGAACAATGTAAAAAGTGACAAGGGTTAAAGGGTCCAAAAATATTTTTCAACACCAAGACACAAAATTGAATAATTAAAATATTATAGATAAAAAAATAAGGTAAAATTATAATTGAATTTATTAAATTAAATGGAACAAAAGTAGTTATTAATTAAATTTATAAAATTTAAAACTAAAATAATTTGAAAAATGAAAGAAATGATCGAATTGAACAAAGTAAAAAGTGGCAAGAGTAAAATGGTCCGAAAATATTTCTCAATCCCAAAGACACTTTTTATTATAGTATAGATGATTGGGTAAATAAAATGGAAAAAAAAGAATAAGTAGTTCTAGTTTCTTTAAATTGAAAAATAAAGATTGTACGTCAATCGCCAACCCGTTATTTTGATGTAGGGTGGGGCTACGTGCCTGCAAATGCATCATATATTTACTGTGTATTTTAATATTTTATAATTTATTATATTAAAAGATGCAATATGTTTACATTCAATCGTGAAATAATTTTTTCATATTAGTAGTTGTTTGATTTAGTATAAATATATTGTATCTTTCAGTATAACAAGTTGAATGATTCTAACATTCACTATGAATAGGCAATGCACCTGAATATATATAAAACTTAGCCTTAGATTTATTCATATAGAAGGAACCGGATTTGCGGGGATATAATTAAATCTCATATTTGGGAACAAATTAAAATTTTTGAAATACATACAAAAATTGGTGGATACTTTATATCATCATAATCAATAATCATGTTAGAGAGATAAGTTAAATATGAATTAGAAAGCATCATTGAATAACTTAAAAAGTTAAACCCATAATGAAGCTTGGGGAGGATGCAAGCATGCTTGCTGATATTTATTATTATTTATTAATAATAATGATGATATTTAGAAGATATTATAATAAATTGGTGCTTCTTTTTTATGCAATCATCACATCTCTGAAATTCATAGAGCACCTCCTACGAGATCTCCAATTTAGAGCAAGACTTCATTTTTGTCAAAATTTGTTAGAAAATACTTCCTTCGTCCCAAATAAACGTGCAAGTTTACTGTTTTCACGTGTTTTTGCGAACGAGTTTTTTATTAGTATTTAAAATGATAAAATAATTTTTAAAGATGCATGCAATAGATGAGAGGTAGATCTATAATACCCCTCTTTAAAAAGTAATTTATCATTTGAAATACTAATAAACAACTCGCTCACAAAAACTCGATAATAAAGTAGGTGTGCACGTTTTTCCGAGACGGAGGTAGTATAAAATTTGTTTTCAAATTATATTTCTTTAACATTTAATTTTATCTTTTATAAAATATAAACATATGTATATATTAAAAAGTGAGTAGAACTCTTGTGCAATATTGCACAACGCCACAACTAAGGAAAAATAAATAAATACTCGCGGGTCAACCTTCAAAAATCGCGGGTCGGATGCGGATGGGTCGGGTCGAGCGCGGGGCGGGTCGGACAGTGCGGGTCAGAGATGTGGGTTGGACGGACGTATGTATATTTATAGAAGGATATTTTTATTAAATATGTGTTGTAGCATAGTGGTTTAGAGTCTATTATTAATATATTTGGTTGCAAGTTCAATTCTTATTGATCACATAATTTCTAAACTATTTTTTTTTTCAAGTTTTTGTGTGTTACTACATCTATGTATAAGTATTACTACAGTGTTATACTGAAAATACTTCATATCTTATGTAACACATATTAACACATAACGTAACACATGAATGTTCATAGAGGTAACACATGGGTCACAAAGTAATATATTATTGTTTATATGGTAGCACATGAGTATTCACATAGTATTACAACATGTGTACAATGTTGCATATTACTAAAAAAACATGTGTTGCTACATGAACAAAAAGTGTTACCCTATGAAGAATAACATGTTACCACATGAACAAAAAATCAGTACAAGTGCAAAAAAAAATCCTCAGTTCAAAATTACAGATATAAAGAACAGCTTAATGTGTTACTACATGAACAAAAGAGTGTTACCCTATGAATAAAAGAATATTACTACATGAATAAAAATCAGTACAAGCGCGAAAAAAAATCATCAATCTAAAATTACAGATTTAAAGAACTGCGTGAGAAGAGTGCAGAAGGATCTGAAAAGATTGTGGAAGAATTTGAATAAGGAAGAGAATGAAAAGAAAAAGAAGAACAAGAGAAGAGAAGGAAAAATCTAAAAACGCACCACTGTAAAATCTGGAATCGCGAGGAAGAAGAATCCTAGGACCGCGAGGAAGAATAAAATGGAAGCGCCGAATCTGAAATGACCTTAGGCCTGACCCGCAAAAAATAAATATCTCTCCAATTTGGGCTAATTGCACATAAACTACACTATGCAATATTGCATACAAGTTTTTGCCTTTAAAAATTTACTCTTGTATGTTTCATTTTAATCTATTATTGATTATGGATATTTATTGCATTTGCAATAACTAAATGTATTTTAAATATTTTTGGCTAGGTTTTAAATGTATCAAGTGCATCGTGCACTCTATACTATATTTTTGAAATATACAATTTATTGCAGTGAAATATACAATTTTTTTATATTGAAATATGCAATTTATTTAACGAACATATTACACGTTTTAACGTAAATACATTGTATGTTTCAACTCAACAAGTGTTATGCTTAAAAAATGTAGCTTAGAGTGGATGATGCATAAGAAATCCACTCAATAATTTTATGTATTTCATTTCAATTGTATTGTAATTTTGCGTATTTGCATTATTCTATTTGGGTCGCATTGTAGAAATCAAGCCTAAAGTAGGATATCAAAGGCTCCAAGCACTTTAATTTAGGATGTTGATAAAATAATAAAGTGTACTGAAAAATGGGATATATAATGTTTATCATTTAGGGAAAAGCAAAAAATAAAAACTACACATACACTATATGCCATTATGAATTATGTATTTTATATATATATATATATAAAACTATATTTCCGCAATTTAATAATAGCCTCTTTTGTAAGACTATCTCTTTTCTAGGTGCACCGTGCACTTATAGTACATTATAGAACTATACAATTCATTATATTGAAAAATGCAACTTATTAATACAAAATCGTGTAACTACTAATATGAAAAAATAATTGCACTATTTAATGTAAATAAATTTTATTTTTCATTATAATCACTAATACAGATTTGGGCTTGGACAGCTGTTAAAAATGACCTTGGAGAGATATTATAACCGCTCTCCAAGAATTCAGTTTGTCCAAGCTTGATACCGATATAAAAAAATTTGTCAAGAAATCGCACTTGACAAATTGCTTTTTAACCGCATTGCAAAGGTCATTTGGAGAGCGGTTTTCAACCGCTGTCAAGATATACACAAATGTTTTTAACCGTTTCTCCAACACTTTTTTTTTAAAAAAAAAATCGATTTTAAACCGCCTGACCGCCAAGCATCTCATATATAAGCCACCAAGTCTCCCAATTAATTGAGACAATTATTCGCTCTCATGGGGGACCGAACACGGGACCTTGGGCGCGAGAGAGGAATCGATTCATTTCAGACACTAAATTTTCTTGCATTTACTTAATGAAATTAATTTTATATGTCCTAGAATTCGTTTTTTTTACAATTTTTTTTTTAAATTCTTTATTTCAATTATCTTATTTATTAATTCAATCACACTTTTTTATATAATAATAATTTTTTTATATAAATTTAAATTAAATTATATTAAAATTATATTTTTTATTTGTTTTTTTTTTAAAGTACACTACGTACCTTTCTTTTAAACTTGTAATACTTTTCCTTCTAAACAAGTAATATACTTTTTTTTTTATCTTAATAAGTAATATTTTTCTTTAAACAAGTAATATTTTTTCTTCTAAAGAAGTAATATATATATTTCTTTAAACAAGTTATATATTTCTATTTAAACAAGCTAGTAATACTTTTCTATTTAAACAAGTAATTCTTTTCTTTAAACAAGTAATACTTTTTCATCTAAACAAGTAATACTTTTCTTACGTTTATTTAATGAAATTAATTCTATATGTTCTAAAAATAATTTTTTCTTACAATTTTTTTTAAAATTCTTTATTTCAATTATCTTATTTATTAATTCAATCACATTTTTATATAATAATATTTTTATATAAATTAAAATTAAAATTAAATTAAATTAAATTATATTAAAATTATATTTTTTACTTGTACTTTTTTTTTAAAAAGTACTACCTTTCTTTTAAACTTGTAATAATTTTCCTTCTAAACAAGTAATACTTTTCTATCTAAATAAGTAATATTTTCCTTTAAACAAGTAATATTTTTTCATCTAAACAAGTAATACTTTTCTTTAAACAAGTTATACCTTTCTATCTAAACAAGTAATACTTTTCTATTTAAACAAGTAATATTATGAACAAATTTTACATAAGAGTTTGTGTTAATCTCATTATATACGACGAATATTAAAAAGAAATAACACGAGAATTTAAAGAATAAAATATTTGAACTGTACCTAAAAAGAATTTACAAATTAAAACAAAAAAATAAAACAAAAAATAAAAGCTTTACAAAAAAATAAAATAAATTAATTCACTTGGAGAGCGGTTATGAACCACTGTCCAAGCTTTACCTTGGACAGCGGTTCAAAACCGCTCTCCAATTACCCTTGCACAGCGGTTATGAACCGCTGTCTAAGCTTTGGTCTTGGACAACGATTTTTAACCGCTGTGTTTTTTTTTTTTTTTAATAGAACCGCTCTCCAAGGAACCACTTGGAGAGCTGTTCGAAAAAAGGGCTGTCCAAGTGGAGCTCTTCAAGCTCAAATGTGTAGTAGTGAATAAACTGTACAATTCTAAAATACATTTTAAGTGCACGATGCACCTGAATATACATGAGACTCGCTTGTAAAGCCGGCAACACAGTGGACCCAAAGGAGCCGATTTATCATATCAAAGACAACCTTGTACATAACTACATTTACTCCAAAACAAGGACCCCCAAAAAAAATATATATACACACATTTGCAAATAAAAGTAAGATACCCAGTGACGGACCCATAAATTTTACCGAGGGGGGCCCAATTTATAACATAGTGTAGCTAAATGCACTTTAGAATTTTTATATATTTTCGAAAATTATTTGGACTAAACATCTTTATATTAACAGAGTCGAATACATTTATATGTATATTGAAAATGTGAATTATACATATTCTTTCTCTATTTTGTTACCCCTTTCTCACCTAAAAATCAACATTTTATTTATAGAGTGTTGATTTTTACAAGGATTAGTAATAGTGGTGTACATTGAACATGATGCACATGTTTAAAGGAGACAGACATTCGTATGAGATGGTTTTATACATGATATATGGTATAATCTATAACACAAATAATACTCATCCTTCCAAAATATTAGAGCGTTAATACACAATTTATGTTTCGCCTTACTATGAGACTGTCTCATACAAATGTATCTTAATTATAAGTGTATATATATATATAAGAAATTCAAGTGGGGTCAGGGGGGCCCAGTGACCCCCCTGACCCCAAGGTAGGTCCGTCACTGAAGATACCTCATGTCCAACCCATGATTAATAATTAACGAATTTATAAAAGTTTAAATTGATGAATGAGAGCAAGATCTTCTCTTCTAAAAGGGGCAGAAAAGAAGAAACACAAAATACGCCAAATCTTGCTTTCAAAATTAAAGACTCTTTGAATCTTGTCTATCTTATGTAAACAATTATTCTTTTTCTTTTTAGGGTTGATTCCTGTTTTTCCTCATTTATAATTTCCCTGAGATTAAGAGCGTTGAAAACCATTATATTGATAAGATATACATAGAATTGATAATGCATGCTTGTCATATAATTCGTGATCAATAATGAAGTGTTAGTCAACCCATCAACTATGCAAAAGACAAATTATTGGGCGAGGGACTTGGGATTGACCGGGCTATAAATTATTTTTTGAAAAGTAATTACTGTTATTTAAAAAAAAAAATATTTTGTCTTATTTTAGCATTGCAAAACAGATAATTATAAAATAAATCTTCAGTGCAAATCATCTAAAAAAATAAAATTAATTGAAATGATGCGGAGGCGTAACAATATCTGGATCATTAAATTATATTCAAATTCCTGAGTAGACAAGGAGAAGTAAAAAAAAGAAATTGATCATTGATACTCTCAAGATTCATGAAGTGTAAGTTGATAGGTTAATACGCACGATGAGAAACAAACTAAGAAAGAAGACCAACTGTTGTTGTAATCAAGAACTTGGTACAATTGAAGCAAATCTTAACGAAAGACAACAATCACTTGAAACTAGAGCTTCTTTTACGATGCTTTTATGAGGTTCGCTATTTTGTAGAGGAAGATAAAAATTATATATCTATATAGTCAAAAAGACCTCCGATCCACCTAATGGTAATGATGAGGAAGAAGATGAAGAGACACTAAACTTCAAAAAGCTAACATGCCCACATCGACACCTTTTACAGAAAGAGATGAATGATGACTAGAGACAATTTGTAAGGCAATTTTTATGTAATCAAATTATGAATATATATAGAAGAATGTTATTCAGTATGGATGCAAATTAGTTACTCTCATTTTTGTAAGGTCAGCTGGAAAGTTTAAGTTTAGTTTTGCCAACTAATACTGTTCAGTTGGTGAACTAATACTTTATGCTGTAAGAACTGATACTCACTAATACACATTTGGGCTTGGACAACTGTTAAAAAAGCCCTTAGAGGTCGGTTATAACACCTGTCCAAGTAATAGCTGTCCAAGCTTGGACAGCTATTAAAAAAATTAATCCAAAAGTTGGGCTTTTGACAATGTTTTCAACCGCATTGCAAAGAGGGGCTTGGACAACGGTTATTAACTTATTTGCCTAACTTATTTTTTTTTATAATTTAAGTTTATTATGTTAGATAGACAATGATTTATTAACCGCTTTGTCCAATATCTTTTTTTTAATTATTAATTTATATTTTAAAAATCCTATAATAAAACTATAAACCAAAACTTATATATACGTCCAATACCATAAACCATAAACCAAAAATCCTATAATAAAACCATAAACCAAAACTTATACCACATATATATATACCAAAACATCAAATAAATAAACATACACATCATGAAATAAATAAACATACAATCATAAACATACGTCTAATACACCAAAAACATGAAATATATATCATCACAAATATTTAATTTAATTACATGCTACCAAAATTTTAAACAATGATCACTCAATATCGTATGAATATAAGAATCGATTGTAAATGTACCTTGTCCAATCGTTTTTCCATTTCTCCAGTCTTTTCTTAGAGTAAGACTTGAGCTCACGTTCATAGACAAACTGCAAACAACGAATCAATCAATATAGTATGAATTTTTATTCAATCAATAATATAGTATGAATTTTTATTCAATCAATAAGCGGCCGGGATGCTCCTGGCTACCCATGGCCCGTCCAAACAGATCATCAGGGCCGATAATGCGGATGTCGTCGGGCGTCATGGTCTGAGATAGACGCTCCTGAATCACAAAAACAAAAGATTATTATTTAATTATTTGTTTATAAATAATAGTTTGTAATTGAAAGATAAATTAATGGATAGATTACCGCTTCTTCGATGATGCGCTGTGCACTGGGATAGTGAATATTCCCATCTCGACCCTTTCTGGTAGTCTGAAATAAGTCGAAACGGGTAACAATAGGCTCACTCTCTCCAGCTTTTCTTCTTTCTTCTTACTATGATAGTGATGAACGTGTCCCTTTATTAGAACCATGCACTGTCATTTTTCGATTAGATTTATCTCTGAACGTGTCCAAACTCATTGAACGATAACTGCAATAACATAGTATTTAATTATGTTCAACGATCAATCAATATATTTATCGATTTCAAACTGTTCAATTGTAATAAAATTACCTGAAGTGTTTTCCCCTTGCTACGAGCTCTCTTAATAGATGACATGGTGACTATACCCCGAGTGCGCTTCTCCCCGGAGCTGCTAGTGGTGGTGGGAGCATCAGTGTCACACTCTCTCAAGTCATCAGGATGTTGTCGATCATATGCACCATGATCATATGCGTCATGATCTCCATCATAATATCCATCATCATCTCCATCATCTTCGGGATATGGCAAACGAGACATGATCATGTAAAGCAGAAGAAACAACATTTAATAAACAATATTCAATAAACTATAGGAACTAGAGATGCCTATAGGAAAGACAATATGAAGACTGCTTCTCAAGACAATTATCTTAAAGTATTAAACCTAAAAGCATACCTAACCATACTTAATCTACATTCATTTTAATTTTCTAATTTTGAAATCCTTCCAATTTTTCACTCATTCACAATTTTTGTTACTTCTCAAGACAATATGTATCCTAATGTATCACCATTAATCATTAATCACTATCCATTCATTAAATTAATAACCAAAATATATCCTAATGTATTAATCCTAATTTATGCTTAAATCCCCACACAAGCATATTATCAAACACCTTAAGTGCATTATTCATCTATAACAAAATGTTCATTTCTAACACTAACAAAAATTCATTCAAGCCACTAACAACAATTAATCCAAGCTACTAACAACAATATAATTAAACCAACATTAATCCCACACTAACAATAATTAATCATAACAAATTAGCTATATATATCCTAACAATTAATCCCAAACATATATATATATAAACACATTTATATATATATATCCTAACAATTAATCTCAAACACACACACACACACACACACACACACACACACACACATATATATATATATATATATCCTAACAATAATTAATCCCAAACATATATATACATATATCCTAACAATTAATCTCAAACATATATATATAAACACAATATTTATATATATATCCTAACAATTAATCCCAAACACACACATATATATATAAATAAACACATGCAATATATATATATATATAAATTAAAATATATATACATATATACATATATATAAAAGAAAAAATAACTATATATATATATATGGAGGAGGAAGGAAGGGCAGCAAAATGACAGTGGGGAGGATGCCCCGGCGGTGGGGGCGGGCAAGGGGGGAGGCGTGCGTGAGGGAGAGGGAGGGAGGAGGGCGTGACGATTTGGGGAGAGGGAGAAGCTAGCTAGGTCAACGGCGACGGCGGCGATTTGTTGGAGGAGAAAACCGACGACGGCCTTGATTGGGTGAGATGGAGGAGCTTGGTCTTGATTTTTTTGGCGATTTGGGGAGAGGAATAATTGGGGAGAAGAAAAATGAAGGCGGCGAGGGTACGGACTACGCGTCTGTGAGCATATATCGATATAAAAAAAAAAAAAAAAGCGGTTATTAACCGCGTCAAGTATTCGATTTAGACAAATGTTATTAACATTTGTGCAAGTGATCTTGCAATGCGGTTTAAAACCGCTTTCCAAGTTTTATTCTTGGACAACGGTTTCAAATCGCTGTCTTTTTTTTAAAAATAAAACCGCTCTCCAAGCTATAACTTGGAGAGATGTTTGAAAAAGAGCTGTCCAAGTGCAGCCGTGCAAGCCTAAATGTGTAGTAGTGACTGTTAGGCTTTAAGAAGAATTTGGATGCCACTTTTAGGGGAAAGTTCATGCTATATGTTTGGATCGTGCTTAAGTCATTTTGGAGTGGTAATTAGCGTTGGGGTCACGTGCATGCTTCATAAGTCACGTGCATATGCTCACATGTTGCGCACATGCATAACAAGTGGAGAATGTAACCAAATTCAGTTGATAACAACTTCATGACTCAAGTTGGGCGTTCTATTCATTGGGTAGTTAGCTGATTTACTTGTTCAGAGTTAGTTGAGAGATTCTCATATTTTTTTGTTATCTTCTTCCTAGAAAGAATTAGGGTTCATAATCACCATTGATATAGCTCAGATAGATTCAATCTTGAAATATATCGGTATAATCTGTAAATTGCTTCGTTGTGATTAGTGGAGTGAGTGTTCTGATCCCGTGGATGTAGGTTTTCATAACCGAACCACGTAAAATCCTGTGTTCTTCGTTTTCTGCAATTTTCTTATTGATTCGTTTTGTTTGTGAGTTTGAACATGATTTAATTGTGAGTTATTCGATCTGTCTTGTTTGAACTAACAATTTTGTACCAAGAAATCATGGATGTTGTTAATGAAGCTCAAGGTCATTTCATAACTGTTTATATATATTTCCTCACATATATATGGTCTGGCATCATTTCAATTAATTTATATAGATATATGGTTTGGCATCATTTCAATTAATAGATATCCAAAAAGCTCTTAGATCTTGCGGGCATCATATCCATTTGAACTCAGTTGGACCCCAAGAAAATAATATATATATATATATATGCTCCGAATGTGTAAACACTCATCTTCATCGATGTAGACGCTAATTTGCTAATATATAGGAGATTGATGTAATGTAACTTGTAAATTCTTTTGTTATTATAATTAAAATCTGCATTTTTCTCATCAGACAACATCTCATTGTCTTCTCGTTATTAATAATAAAAACTATGCTCATTATTTTATGAAAATCATTATTTCATCTCCACACTTCAACCATTACTAAATTACTCAAATTTATTCACAAACAATAATCTTATTCATAATGGACCCAACAATAATCTTATTTTATCTACTTATCTATTTACTTTATCTTTAAAACTCGTTCCTAAGAGTACAATTATATAAAGCATAGCCATTTCCTTCTTATTACTATTCTCTTTCTCATTCTTTATAACAAACAAAGCATGCACCCGTATGCCTAGAGACTAATAATGAAGTTGTTGAGTGTTGTAATTGCTATAAAAATCCGAGAGGACAACGTGCACACCATATTCTTTTTAGACTAATTTCATGGAAAAATTGAAGATATAATGTGTCGTTCGAAACATGGAGTTTGTTATATTGAATGATACAATTTATTTACACTGAACCGTACAACTATTAACTGCAAATAAATTCATTTTTCATATTTTTATAATTTGGTTATGATTTAAAAAAAAATTGCAATGTCATTAGTTATTTTGTGTTTCTTTTGCAATAACTGTTTTGGACAACCTACCTACTGATGTAATATGTTGTTTGAAAATAATCATGTGATGTATTACATTATATATATATATATATATATATATATATAAAATAAATCGTGACTAAATTGCAAAAATCTCAAACGGCTAAAAGTTTATTTGCAAATTCCTTGTTCTAAATGCACCAGCTTTTATATATATTTTTAAAAACTAAAACATAATTTCATAATTAGATAAATAGATTCAATAACTTTACAGTATCCTAGACTAACAAACTAACCAAAGGAGGAACCTTCTGAATCCAAAAATGTTAATAAATTAAAGTGGATAAGATAATGAACCACTTTATTTGCCGGGAATAAACAAAAATGACTACATTCAATCGTTCTTCCAATTTCATGAAAATATTCTCCACTTAATGCGTGAGCTTTAATTTAAGTTTCAGTCTTTTTTTTCTTTTACAAAGAAGATTCACAAGTTTATTTATATCCCTCCCTCCCAATTTACTTTTCGTTTAAGTATGTTTTACTTAAAAAATTCTTAAAAATATCAACCAATATATGTAGTAATTTACTGTTTTTACCTTTTTTTTATAACTAGGTAACTGACCTAAAAATCGACTAATTCAAGGGGTCAGAACCCCTCGTTCACTAGCAGGAGCCCTACTTCAAGCCATCGAAACTCTATATGGATTGACTTATCTCAAGAATTGATCGCAATTAAATAATTTCAAACTTGAGAAGCATACTCCTATGCCCCAAGCCTACACCACTTGGCCAATCGGGGAAGGGGGGGTGTTTAATTTTTTATTTATGAGTGAATATAATGTGCATTCAGATGCACCATTATCATGCATTTTAGAATCATACAACTTGTTATATTGAAAGATGTAACTTTGTTTCTGGAGCGTGCAACTATTTTTACATATTAATAGTTATTACACTATTCAATATAAATAAGTTGCATCTTTATATATAACAATTTATATGATTTTAAAATATACTATGAATGCACAATTCACATGGATACATATAAGACTTAATTTTTATTTATTTGTATAATCATTTAATGTACATTATTACATAAATATAAATATAAGAACAAAATTGATACATGATATTTAATTTTTAAAATTAATACAAAATTATAATTGTTTTGGTAGAAATTCTTTTCCATAATACACGTAGTATATTATAGTTACAGCAACATTGGAAATTTGGAAGTAATGATGTACTGCCAAACACCTGCTTGTACTATCAAATGCATTTACGATACATGTAATGTATTTTATCTTTAGCATATTACTTTATTATATCGAGACGTTTAATTTATTTAGTGTAAAATAAATTGAAAATTTTGGTGGACACATTTGAAAAATATACTAAAATTTTACGTTGCATCTAGTGCAAAGTAAACTTATTTAGAAAGACTAATTATTGAATGCATCATGTGCAACATGAAATTTATATTGTATTTTAAAAATATATAACTTGCTGTATTAAAAAATATATAATTTTTGTACTGAAACGTGTAATTAGGTTTACGAATCAATATTGCACTTTTTATTGTAATAAATTGTATATTTCATTACAATAAGTTGTATTAACTCCGTTTGGAAGATTTTGCACAACTTTTATGACACAAATATTAAGAAAAATGTATAATGAGTGGAATATTGAAGAATAATTTTATAAATTTTTATGTATAAAGTAAATAAAATAGTTTGATTGAGTGTATGAGTGAGTCCCAAAATAATGATATTTTATTTATATAAATATGTAAATATTATAAAAATAAAATTTAATAAAAAATTTCTATTTTAAATGTGCAAAGTGATTCTAATAAAAAATATGCAAAGCCTTTTCAAACGATAGAAGTATAATTTCATATTATGAAATGTGGGATGCACCTCATGAAACCACGCGCTAGAAACGAAATGTTAAAGTGAGTGAGGATATGTATGTAATTCCAAGGAACAACATCCGCGGAGGCTCCCCTTTTCCAATTGAGTTAATAATACACCCCACTTTCCTGTCAAAAAAAAAAATTATACACCCCACTTTAAACCTTAAACCACGGCCCCAAATTTTGTCATTTCATAAACCCAACTCTTTGGTTTCCCAATTTTACCCCTCCGTCCATCTTCCTCCTCCCTCCCTCCCTAGTTTCAGAGAAATAAAAGGGAGAAAAAGTAACCGAAAAGGAAATACTATCGTTTTCCTCCTTCAATGGAGAACATTCCCCATTCACTCCCAAAACGGAGCTTCTCCTCTAACCCCAACGCCGCCTTCACTTCTCACAAGTCCGTATACGACGACGTTTTCGGCGGCCCGCCCAAGTTCGGGCTCCCCACTCTCGCCCCTCGCCTCGACGATTACTCGGAAATATTCGGAGGCTTTCACGCTTCCCGCTCTTCCTCCATTCCTGTGCTCGAACTCCACCCAATTGGCCGCGATTCGGACCTCCATTTCGATCTCCGGGCCTCCAGTTTCGACTATTTCGGCGATTTTGGTGGATTGGATTTTACGCCGTCGTTTGAGGATTTGATCGGCCAGTCCAGCGGCGGAGGATATGACTCCTCCGATGAGCCATGGTATTCCCCTCTCTCAATTGTGTAATCTACTTCTTTACCTGTATGTTGCTTTTTGAATTTTATACGACTTTTATGAGGATGAAATATTTGTGCATTTGTGTTAGGGCTGTAGATGACTTTTGTATGACTTGCATTGACTTGACTAGGATGTTAAATTGAAGAAGAAATAGTATCAAATGTGAGAAGGGAACCTGATATTTGATTTTGTTATTCGATTATTTTTTCTACTTACCATGAGTGGGTAGTCGGTGTTTTGGAATTTGTTTGATTAGAGGAACCGGTATATGTTTGCTAAATTTGATGTCAATTTCTGCACATTTCCATGAACAACTACTCCTAAGTTCATGCAATACACTTAACTGGGTAATGATTTCGGCTATCTTTCAACAGGAGTCCAGCACACAGTGGGTCTTTTTCGGATGAATTAGATCCTCTTGCTGGATCTGATAAGAGCCACTGGTTATCAGATGGTGATCTTCAGCAGCCATTGGAAAGCGTCAAGCATTTCAATGCATCTTATAACAAGTCTAGTCAGAGAAGTATTGAAACGGTTTTAGCTCCGACCAGCAACGCTGTTCCTGGATTCAGTCTTCGAACTGAGCCTTCACGATTGCCCCCACCTGTAAGACCTCCACCTATGTTAGTTGTTAGAAAGGGAGAATGCGAAGCATCAAATGCAAAACTAGAGGCTTCTAAAAGTTATGCCTTTAGGGGTGTGAAAGATGACAGTGAACTACTTTTCTTTGATGTGGAAATAGATTCTACCATATCTGCTGCTGGTAGAGAAAATGGAAATAAGAACGTGGAAGTGAAGAATCAAAGCACTAAAGAACCAGTTGGGGGGAAATTGACCCGGAGCTACAGTTCTACGCGAGTGGAGGAGGAAACAGACAAGACTGTTCGGGTAAGAAGCAGTGTTGAGAATGATAAATCACTTCATTCACATGGAAAAGAAACTGCAGCCTCAGTACCTGTTATTGAAGAAAGGATAGAAATTATAAAGAACACCAAAGGAATTTCCGGGTCCCCTGAAAAATCTTCTGAGGCTGTTGCGTGGAAGGAAGAAACTGAATATTTTGAGGTGATTGAAAAGAATAATTACAGGCAGGTCTTTGATAATTCTGGGGATTGCGATACTTCAGTGCAACATGTGAAACAAGATGCTTACATACATCAGGAGAAAAAAGAATATGACACATGTAGCCATATGGAAGACTGTAACAAATTCAAGGTGACAAAGGAGCCTCATAGATGGGATGAAGAAAGTTGTCAGCCTCAGATGAACGAGGACCATGATGATTTTGGTAACAAGCAGCAGATAGATGTTCCAAGTAAACTGTTCAGCGATCAAAAAGGGTCTCCAGAGATGCTAATGCTGAACAAACTTGCTTGTGCATATGATTTAAATAAGAAGATAGCAGAGACTTTCTTGCAACTTGGGGAACGTGAGAAAATACAAAGAGACTTCAGTGAAGCTTTAGAGGTCAAGCCAGATGCTAAGGGCATTGTGAATGAAGTGGAAGCTAAATTAAAGCTGGCGGGATCCCCTAAAAGAATGAATATTGAGAAAATATTTGTTGAGCCTCAAGTAATGAAACAAAAAAGTGGGAAGCATAACCAAGAAATATTCAGGGAAGAACTCCAAAGAAGGCTAGAAGATGTGGAGGGAGCACAGAGTACCAGAGAAATAGTAAAGGTGAGAACAGAAGCTGAAGGAACCAAGAAAAAACGCACTTGGGTTTCTGGAGAACATATTGAGAACAGACTGGATGAGACATGTGAACCGAAAGAGAACAACATGGTCCTTAAGGAGGCCAAGAAGAATCAAGAGAGTGACAAGAAGTCATATGTAGCTGCTGAGCATCATAAAAGTGGGGATGAATGGCTTGCTCCCGAGGAAGATATGGAGACCGTGCAGCTGGAAATGAATGAATTGACATTCTGCGAGGCACTTAAACAAATCAGTGATGACAAAGAACACACATCGATTCTTGAAAGAGATGTAATTAAACAGAGAAATGGAGATGCTTTTAAGACTGATAACAGTTTTTTGAGGTTTCGAATGTCTCCAAAGAAAGCAGTCAATAAGAAAGATACATTTGAAACAATAGGAAATATGAACTTTAGTAGAGATTCTGTTTTACAGGGACAATTAAGTGAGCATGCTAATGGGCATGAGAGAGAAGTAGAAAGGGACCTGGATAGTTATGTTCATATAGAATGGGATCAATTGATGGCAAGTGAGGGAGGATACAAAGTGATCACAGATAATGTTCCGGGGAAGCATGATAATATACAAATGCAGGGGGTAACAAAAGAAGCAGTTTCATCTAAAGGAAACGGGGAGTTGAAAACTGAATCTAAGTGCAATGTATATGCATCTGGGATTAGAATGGATGATGAACTGGCTAAAGCAAGATGTGATGAATCTGACAAAAGGGTAGATATTAGAGATAACATCAATCCAAGTCTGGTGATAGGAGAGTCTGTTGTAAGTGCAAGGAAGGTGGATGATTCATCCTTGTTGAGAATTAATGACGACACAGTAAAAGGTGCGACCAGCCAACGGATGGGAAGACATATATATGAAAGACAAACTTGCTGCAAAAGACCAAAAAGTTGGGGAAAGAATAAGAAAGGAAATTGCACTGGAAAACGAGCATATAAGAAAGTTAGAAGAAGAAAGAGAAAGGGAGCGGGAAAGGGAAAGGGCAAGAGAAAAGGACCGGATGGCAGTTGATAAGGCAGCTCTCGAAGCTCGTGAAAGATCATATTCTGAAGCTCGTGGGAGAGCAGAGAGATTTGGTGTGGAAAGAGCTACAGCTGGAGTAAGACAAAGAGCCATGGCAGAGGCTCGAGCATCGATGGAGGCTAGACTCAGAGCTGAGCGTGCTGCTGTAGAGAGACCTACTTTGGAGGCTCGACAACGAGCTACTGAAAAATTAATGTCTCAGAAGTCTGTATTTGATATACATGATCAAGTAGAAAGGTCTGTCCCTAATAGGTTTTCAGCTGCTTCCAGATCTGCTCATACGAATATAATCTCATAATAATTTACAAGCTTTAAATGAGTTCCTTGTGATATATCCACTTCCTCATTTTAACTTTTTTTTATGGGACAAAAGCTCTTTGCTTTTTCCCTTTCTCACTTTTTCGTGTCTTGGTTACAATATTTTAAGGAATTAATTTCACATTCACTTAAAAATTGAACTTCATTTTTCAGCAGTTAATTATAAATAATTAAGTTTAACAAATAATATTTTTTTTGAAGGGTAAAGATAAAATTCATTTGAAATTAATATATGTACATATACAGTGCACAAACCCATAAGTACGATATCTTTTAGCATCATATATCATCACATACAATAATATATCATCACATAAAATAGTAAAATTTGTGTATTGAGCAAATAGTGAAGGATCAACGACACACTCACATATATTAATTGATTGATAAATAATAATACAAAAATCAAACTTAAAAATATTTTCACCACCACAATATTCTCTTCATACATAGCCTGAGGTGGCAATGCAATAGGCCAATAGCCAGTACGTTGGTTTGACCGCATGCCCTCGTGTTTCATAAAATGATAGATTTAAGATAAGGGAGACACGAAATAACAGTAATACGATAAATAAATCCTCAAACGAGGCTCCTCAAAGAGGCCACAGAGATAAATCTCTGCCACAACCGTAGTTGCCACAATATAATTATTTTCCTGATAATCTCAATCTTAGAAAACGCTAATATAAATAGACTAACTCTAACTTATGCACTAAGAAATAAGGCCCACGACCCATTTATTTATTCTAGATTTATACAATTAAAATAAAGACTCTTAACTTAAATAAAGCCCATAACTAAAATAATAAATATAACTTATACGACGTCTATCAATTGCTTCCTCTGACGAAACAACCTTGTCCTTAAGGCTGGAGTTGATCATCCCTGGCTTCCTCAAACTGATAATCGACACCCACCCCGATTTCATCATCATCCGCCTCAATAATGGTCAAATATTTGGCGGAACACTTGTGTAAGAGCCCATAGGTCTGACTGCAGCGGTAGCACTTGCCCTTGGCCCTATATTCACGAACTTCCTCTGCTGTGAGACGACATGTCGCTCGATTCGGATGGGGGACAGACGAACCCGAGATTGCAGATTGTGGGAAGGCTGGGGACGAAGCAGTAGAGTTGGGCTCATTGCCAATGGTCTGCTGCCCATTATTTAGGGCCCCGCTGCTGCGACCCGAGGACACTGAAGTGAAGGGGGTCCGTTGAAACGATGGAGGTTTGTGGACACTGTTGGGATAACATATGCTAGGATCTATCGGGATGACCTCATAAATACAAATTTAAATTAACAATTATTACTAGCATGAATTAACCTAAGTGAATTCAAATAATAATTAATCCAACAACGACATGCAAATAATATTTCACGTAAAAGATCCTAGCATGTGAAAATTCTAGGAGTTTACGTAAACGTACCCATTGGAGAGACGGTCTGAGACAAACATGATCAAGTATCTGGATACCCACCAAAAGTCCTTCTTACCAAAAGTCATTCTCAAGTATTCCCAAGTTCTCGTTCAATAACTCCGGTGGAAGGTCTTCCAATGAACAATTTATAAAACAAAGAAAAAATAAATAATTGTTGCACCACCTTTGTGGATTTCTAATTTTTCCAACACATAGAACTGTAGAGGATGAAAAAATTCATCCCCTTATTTATATAGAGGGGTTGGACGGAAATTAGGCTCAAAATAGGGTTAGGAAAACTCTTTTCTTGATCTCCAAGAAATCTTGAATATATCCCATATATTCTTCTTTCCATGTGTATTTTTCCACAAAAATCTCACACCCTTATTTAGACCAATTTTTCTAAAATAATAGGGGATTTTCAAGATTGGATCTTTCTTGAATTTATAAGATATTCTTGTATTCCAAGAATACATATCTTTTTCCATAAATCTTTCCAAGAAAATCAAGAAAATCGTTTTTCCTATTATTACTCTATAATTTTCGAAAAATCCAACTAAAGAAACCAAGTGGGAGATTTCTTGAATTTATGGGATAATCTTGTATTCCAAGAATACTTATCTTCTTTCCATAAAATCTTTTCAAGAAAATTCTTCTACCTCTTTTCTTTAATTATTTCGAAAAAAATAAGGAAAAAAATATGCAACAAATATTTAATTTATTTTAAGCACCTTTTATTTAATGGACTTTAATTTGGGCTACTTGAGGGGCCCTTTAGGAGAATTAAGATGGACCTTCCAATGGGCTACTGAATTTCAATATTGAGCCACAATATAATTTAGCCCATTAATATTAATTAATACCACTATATAATTAATATTGCACTATCAAACTTAACCCATATTACAGTAATATGGCTCCCGGTTATTATCTCCCGTATTTAAGATTATTTAGTACATTAATTAATTAAGCCACTGAAAAACTTTATATTAATTAATATCTTTATCCTTGGAGTAAGGACAACTCAACTTTATTATCCATACAGGAAAATTAATTCCACTTGCAAGATTTGGTATGATAAAGGTTCCGAGCCCACCAAGGGGACCAATCATGCAAGACGTTGCAAGCACACAATTCTCTGTATTAATTTAGCAACTGTCGTATAATTAATATTATTGCCCAAGATATAGGGTATCGAAGTCTCAATGATTCTCTTCCCATTTATAAGTCAAAACAATAACTACTAATCACACACAGTCCTTATTAAGTGACAGAGATTAAGAAATCAACAACCACTGAGGTCTAACTGTTCATCCCATAAGTCAGTGCGAATGAGTTTATCCTCTCTGCAGGTCCGCTTCAGCCATCGAATGCACTAGTGTAATCTCTTGGTCAAGACAAGTCAATCTGAGCCTTACACATCAACTTCTACCAATAGATTGTTCGGATCTATCTAAGTTGTGAAACGTGCACTTGTCTACAAGGGACTGTTAACGTGATCTTCTGTGATCTGGTATCACCACGTTAACTACAATGTAACGCGTGCTATTATATGAACGGTTTGCAATAAATATACATAACATTCAATCATATTTAAAGCATCAGTGATAAATAATTTATTTCAATAAATAAGTATTTAATACATAGGTTATACAAACTAAAATCGTACTTTCCCGTATAACCCCAACAATCTTCACTTATACTAAAAGTCTGCTTTTAAGTATACCACAACATATCTAATGTATTATACGGTGACATCTAATGTCACCTACATCAACCTAATAACATTTCTCCCACTTATACTCAAAGCAGATTGGCAACGCTCTTGACACCCATTCCTTCCACATGTCTCTCGAATGTTAACTGAGGCAGACCCTTTGTGAATGGATCAGCTAGGTTGTCTTCCGACGCGATCTTTGCCACCTCTATATCTCATCTCTTAACGATTTCTCGTATAAGATGGTATTTCCTTTCAATGTGTTTGCTGGCCTTGTGGGCTCTCGGTTCCCTTGAATTTGTAACTGCTCTGGCATTATCATAGGAAACCGTGATGGTGCTGGGCAAATTCGGAACAACGTCCAAGTCCACTAAGAAGTTCTTGAGCTACACCACTTCTTTCGCTGCTTCACAAGCAGCTACATATTCGGCTTCCATGGTAGAATCGGCGATACATTTCTGCTTAACGCTTCTCCATGTTACAACTCCTCCTCCCAGAAAAAACACACTACCCGAGGTAGATTTTCTGGAATCTAGGTCCGATTGGAAATCCGAGTCCGTGTATCTCACTGTAAATAAACTGTCTGACTGATAAACCAACATTCTATCCCAAGTTCTTTTCAGATACTTTAGAATCTTCTTAACAGCACTCTAGTGTTGATTTCCGGGGTTACTTTGATAACTCGCTACCATGCCTACGACGTAGCAGATGTCCGGTCTCGTACACAACATTTCATACATGAGGCTTCCTACTGCCGACGCATAAGGAATGCCTCTCATGTCATCTATCTCCCTTTATGTCTTAGGACACATGTCTTTTGATAGATGGATTCCGTGCCTGAAAGGTACAAAACCCTTCTTGGAATCTTGCATGCTGAAATGCTTCAAAACGGTGTTTATGTACGAAGCTTGCGATAAGCCAATCATTCTTTTCTTTCGATCTCGAGTGATCATGATCCCAAGAATATGACCGGCTTCATATCAAATTGTTTTGACAGCCATACCCTTACGTGTGACAAAACCTTTACATCGTTTCCGATGAGCAGAATATCATCTACGTATAATACTAGGAATACAGAGGCAGTTCCGTCACACTTCCTAAACACACAACTCTCGAAATCATTTTGATCAAACCCATAGAATTTTATTACTTGATTAAAACATTGGTTCCAAGCCCTAGATGCTTGCTTCAGTTCATAAATGGATTTCCTTAGCTTGCACACAAGGTGTTCATGGCCCTTTTCGATAAAACCTTCTGGCTTTTGCATATAGATTTCCTCGTCAAGACTCCCGTTAAGGAAAGCTGTCTTGACATCCATTTGCCAAATCTCAAAATCTAAATGCACAATTACTGCCAAAAGAATATGGATGGACTTAAGCATGGCTACAGGCGAAAAGGTTTCTTCATAATCGATACCCTCCTTTTGAGTGTATCCCTTTACCACTGGCCTAGCTTTAAAGGTTTTCACCTTTCCATCTGGTCCTCTTTTTATCTTGTAGACCCACTTGCATCCAATGAGTTTTACCCCAATGGGTGGTTCAACTAGCTCCCATACTTGTTTATGATCCATTGAGCCCATCTCGGCTTCCATCGCAGTTTGCCAGGATTCTGAATCCTTATATTGGACCACCTCCTTGTAGGACCAGGGGTCTGATTCACTATCCTCGGGGATCAAATCCAAAGATTCTCCTATCCCCATGAATCTCTCAGGTTGTCGGACAACCCTCCCACTATGACGAGGTTCCGGTTGTGTCAGTGTGACGCTTGGTATATCAACTTGTACAATTGGTATAGGAGTTTGTCCTTTTATTTCATTTAAGGTAATCTTGTTAGTGTTATTGTCCTAGAGACAATCCATTGTAAGGACATAATACTCAGTTAATATTCAGTGTTGGTTTAATATTATTATTTATTTAATATTAAGTATATGACGTTGCACTTATAAGAATATTATGTTTGATTGTTTGCATTTGCTCTTATCTGTGTTTCCTTGGGTCACTGCTGTCATTGAGTGTGTGAGAACTCAGATGACTTAAGCATGATTCACAAATAGCCCCAATCGAGGATCATCAAGAATGGGATATTGATGATGCAATGGAGATTGATGTGCGATCTGCATCATACTCTTAGAGAGTGTAGTAAGATCTCACTTGCTATGAGATACTAGGTATCTCATGATGGATGCACAAATACCTTAGAGGGTATTGGTATACCTATCCGAAAAACCGTTTAATGTAGTTTCACTATATGTGTCTACGGGTGTCTCGGTTAGTGGGAGCGATGCGATACTCCTTTGACTTCAGGTCAATACACATGACATGTGTGGAGTGATGAACTTTGACCATGAACGACACTTGCACCCTTCCTGGGTACATATGGCTTGGATTGGGTTCATCACGAAGTGAATGTGCGTGGTAGTTAAGCCAAGAAAAGGATTCATTCCTCAAAGTGGATTTAGAGAGAATACTCATCTTCTCATCATAATTGGATCAAAGTCATTGGTCAATGCACGTCAACTTGGACTATGTGGCCAAGTGTGACACGAGTGATCAATTAGTGATTAGAGATAAATTGATTTAGTTATTTGAATAGAGACTTCATCATGTTCAAGACTAATCGAGTATTCGTGAATGAAAGGAGGAAATCGCAATAGCCCATGTTACAGTTACATGTAGTTGCACGTTTCTCGCAACGTACCTCATATATTAAGAATGTCTAATTTATTGTCTCGGGTTCAATTAAGACTGTTAGTTTGACTAATCGCTCGATATATGAGGGCCTATGGGTCACACAACAAGTAGTTCCCTTTTACGGATTATAGTTGGTTGATTAAATGTTAAATTTGATTTAATATTTAATTTATGGAGAATTAATTAATAATGGATTAATTTGGAATTAATAATTATTAATATTTAATTAAATTGGATTTAATTAAATAGGAATTCCCAACAATAATATATGTAATATTATTGTAAGATTTAATATATATGGAAATAAATCGTAGAGATTTGTCATATATGGGAATTAAATCCGTAGAGATTTTATATGTAGGAAATAAATCTAAGAGATTTATTCAAATAAATATTAGGGATATTATTTCCTAATCAGGTTAGCTTAAGATTTAAGTTGTGCCTCTCCTATATATATGAACTCTTGGGAATTCATAAAACAGTTGTTCATATTTTCTCCATAAAATCTAGAGTAAGAATTTTCCTAGCAAATCCGTCTCGGGATTCAAAGCTGGCAAATCCTTGCAAGTCTGTGAATAGGGATTACGTGGATAACATAGTTGAGAAATCTGCTCTTGAATAACTGTAAGATTTCTTGTTATGTTTATTCGTAATCGTTTATGCAATTATATGTTCGTTGTTGGTGAACTGTTTAATTCCGCTGCGCATGTATTACGTGTTTATGTGCCAATAAATCCCAACAAATCTCACTTTTCGGCCTTCGATTGTTCATGAAGTCTTCTTCCAAAACTCTAAAGTGCGTACTGATTACCACCTTTTGATCTTCGGGACCATAGAACATGCACCCTTTCGTTCCCATGTGATATTCTATAAACAACCTTAGCTCTGAACGTGCATCCAATTTATCGGCTTCCTTGTCTAGCACGTATGACGGACACCCCCAAATCCTAAGATGTCTCAGACTATGCTTGTGCCTGGTCCACAACTCTTTAGGGGTTTTGGGAACCGATTTGGATGGCACCAAATTCAGAACGTAAGCCACCATTTCCAAGGCATGACCCCAAAACGACTTGGGTAGATTTGAATAACTCATCATGGATATGACCATTTCTAAGAGTGTTATGTTTCTTTGTTCTGCAACACCGTTTTGTTGAGGGGTTCCAGGTGCAGTCAACTAGGAAACAATGCCCTCGTCTGACAGATAGTTCAAAAACTCATCGCTGAGGTATTCACCTCCACGATTAGATCGTAGAAACTTGATACTCTTTTCCATATGATTTCCCACTTCGACTTTGAACTCTTTGAATTTATCAAAGATTTCTGATTTGTGTACTCATAGCCACCTCTAGCTTTGGTTGACATTGGACCACACACGTCAGTGTGAACGATTTGCTACACTTCTGTGGCTCTAGTCCCCTTGGCTTCAAATGCCCTCTTGGTCATTTTACCCTCCAAACATGATTCGCAGATTAGAAGTGGTTCGAGCTGTAGGTTCGACAGTGAACCATCTTTCACCAACCTTTGGATCCCACTCAGATTAATATGACCCAATCTAAGATGCCATATAAGTGTTTCGTTCACGTTTTCTGAACATTTTCTCTTAGTGTTGGGAAATTTGTAGTTTTGATGGAAGTTCCAAAACAGATTGTAATAGGACCAGTCAGACTTGCTAGCTGACTGATGAATTAGATATCAGATAGGATGACCAATTGAGTTGTATAGACAACTGATGTAACAGATAGGTCACATATTGAGGGGGAACTCAATATGTATAGGCTAAGTTCTGAAGATTAGGTAAGCCGAAGTCTTGAAGATCAGATAAGCCGAAGTCTTAAAGATCAGATAAGCTAAAGATCAGAAGATCAGAAGAGCTGAAGATCAGAAGACCAAAAGAGCTGAAGATCAGAAGACATCAAGACCAGAAGACCTACATCAGATAACACGAAGGAGAATCAATAAGTTTTGCTAAGACAACTTACATTAGAAGATTCAAACCACGTAGACATATCAGTCTTTATCTGATCTGGTCAGATCCATCAGGTGACTACATCAAATTACCTAGTACTAGCCAAAGTCAATCAGACAAGAAGAATGTCAATCTTGTTAGTAAATTAAGTGTCGAACTTGTGTACTTGTAAACCAATGAGAAGAAGACACGCACGTACGAAAATGACACTTGCAGGACGAGCGCTTCAGAGTCTAACAGCTACAAAGGACAAACTTACATGCTTTCGGCCATGACGCCTCTGAGCACGTAAAATCAAGCCTGCAAACCTACCTTAAATAGACCAAAATTCGAATTGCTCTCCAACGGCTAGTTCAATTTTGTGCCTATAAATATGGGATCAACCTTCATAGTAAGGTTACGGAAATTATACAAGCTCAAAGATCAAGCAAGATTTCCGCACGACGAACACAAATCAAGAATATTTTCTAAGTGTTCATCCCATAGTTCTTAGCATAGAATTCTTATCCTTTAGCTTTAGGCTACTCAAATACTAGGATATAATTCAAGTTGGAACATACAAATCTTATACCCAAACCCACAAACTTAGGTTAAGTTTGTTAAGCAAAATTTTAGACTAGGGTTTCTAGTTTCTGATTTCTGGGATTGTTGAGTGAGAACTCTTGAAATATTTGATGTATTGTGTTGGACTAACACATTAATCTAAGTCCTGATTGGTTAAGTGTGTGCCCCTGCTGATAGGCAAGAGTGGACGTAGGACGAGTTATCCGAACCACTATAATCTTGCGTGATTTATCTGCTTTACACTCTTAACACACTACCTGCTTTATATTCCATGGATTTTCTGAGTCTGGATCAGATTTGCACCAAGCAACTGATTTGATCAGGTTGACACCTTTGTCATCTGGTCTAGAACAGATTACTCAGAATCTGGTTTGAGTAAAACTGGTTTTTCACACGGGTTAACTTATCTTCCGCACAAACCGTTGAGCTGATAGACGCCGAACTGATCTGCTTCCAAGCTATCAGTAAGTCAGATATCAGTCCATACTGCTTCACTCGCACTCTGATCAGACATACTTGCATATTCACATCTGATCTCACAAAAGTTTTAGAAGTCCATTCACCCCTCCCCTCTAGACTTCTACGCTCACAAAACCCATTCGGGACCTACAAGTGGTATCAGAGCAGTGGTTCTTGCGACCACTGACTTTGAATATCATAGATTCTTGAGGAAGAATCTTTGTGGTCACTTGAACTGATCTTGAAAATCCATTTTTAAAACTCATAATCTTCAAACTCACGTAAGCATGGATAACACATTTGGGATGAATCATGATCTGCCCAAGTTCTCTGTCGATGAGTACGCCGACTGGTCTCTCGACATGAGTGACCATCTGGGAGTCATCAACAACAGAATAAGGGAGATTCTTGAGGTAGGACCAATCATCATCTATCACTATAATCCAGCCGAAGGAGGAGATCCTACGCAACCAGTTGGAGCAAGAATCAGAAAGAGTCCTTCGCTGATGGACGCAGAAGAGAGGAAATTGTCCAATCTGGATATAGTGTCCAGACATCTGATCATGAAGATGGTGGATTCTACCACACGTGAGAAGGTCAAGTATTTGAAGACTGCTAAGGAAGTTTGGGATACCCTTGCTGAAATCTGCAAAGGTAATGATCTGACTAAGGATAACATATTACAAGCTGAACTGGTAAACTTTAAGAAATTGAAGATGTTGCCGAATGTGACGATTGATCAACTAGATGGAAGAATTACTCGAGGTGTCAACAGACTGCGTGATTTTGGCCGAGTAATGTCAGATAAGGATATCAACTACAAGATTCTGAGATCACTGACAAATAAATGGGATACGAAAGTAACAGTGATCAAAGACTGTCAAGATATTGGAACCATGAAGCCGAACGATCTATTTTTCAGTTTGAAAGCGCATGAATTTGATCTGATTGAGAGAAGTAGAGAATCATATGATGGTCCTTCTGAAGCTACCACAAGTTCTACTAAAAATGTTGCATTTCAGGCAACTGGTAGCAGTTCACGATCAGTTGAACCAATGGGGAACATCATCAACAAAGATGAACAGATTGCTCTGCTGACCAGAAAGCTTGAACGATCAAACGTTCAGATGGGAAAGTACAGAAAGTTCTACGAGGATTATAGACAAAGCAGAGGTAGAGATAGGAGATCTACTGACAGATCATCAGAAAGAGATCATTCTGATGAAAGAAGAGACAATCAGAGAAATGACCGAAGAGATGATAGAAAGGATGATCGTAAAGGAGATAGTCGTTGTGAAAAATCAGAAAGAAGGAGTTCTGACTACAAGCAAGGTGGAAAGTCACCTAACAGAAATTATCGAAGAAATGATTCACCTAACAGATCTATAAGAACTTGTTTCAACTGCCACAAACTAGGTCACTACAGCACAGACTGGCCCGACCTGACTCCTAAAGAAAGAGAAGAGAAGCGGAATAGAAGAGATCAACAATACAGAGACGGAAAAGCTATGATAGCAGACACATTTGGTATTGACAACTTTTAACTGCCATCAAATGACTCTGGATACTTATCTGTTGAAGATTTTTGTCTGATAACCAACAGTGACGATGTCAACGATCTGAACTTCTCATCTGATGATGACATCTGTCTGACGGCTAGAGAAGCTAACCAATCTGAGGTAATTTCTAAACCTTCTGTGATTTCCTGTTCCACACCGGTTGTGCTGAACAAAAATTGATTGAAACTGTTCAGAAGATGACCATAGAACTGAATGTTCTAAAAGTTGGCTCTTCTGATCTGGGAAGGTTGATTAATGAACAACAAGATACAAATCTAAAATAAGTAGGAGATCTCAAAGTCCTTCAGGCTAAATTTGATGAACTCTTCCAAATGCATGAGAATCTAAAAGCCATTGAGGACATTTTACATAAGAAAATAGAGGTTTTCATGAAATCGTCTAAAACTGTTCAGGATTTGAACAACTATTTTCGTGCGCCAACTGATAAGAAGGGAATTGGGTTTGTGTTGGGAAATTAGGGGTGCCCAGATCTATTCGAGATAGTTTTAAATACATATTTAATTAATCAATTAATTAATAGCATGAATTAATCCTAAATCAATTCAACATAATAATTAATAAGCGAATAAACAACATGCGTACACGTAATCCACATAAATCCTAAGCATGCGGAATCTAGGAGTTACGAGATTACTAACCTCTTGTAGAGACAACTGATGAGATGATGGATCAACCCAAAGAGCCTTCCCAAATATGTCCCAAGTCCACGAACGCAATCCGGTGGGAGGATTCTCACGAACGATTTTAATAAGAGAGAAAACCAAAAATATTTTGCCACCACCTTTGTGGATTTCTAATATTTCCAACACATGGAATTACAGTTGGGAATGAAAAATTCATCCCCTATATATAGGGAGGGGTGGCCGATTTTTTGAGGAAAAAATAAGGGGAGAAAATCTTTTTCTTGATCATCAAGAAATCTTGAATATATCTCCTATATTCTTTTCTCCTTAATTAAATTTTTCCATAAAAATGTTATTCCCCTTTTTTCCCAAATTTTCGAAAATTACAAGGAAGAAGGAGTCAAGATTTGACTTCTTGAATTTATGGGATAATTATGTATTCCAAGAATACTTATCTCTTTCCATAAAATCTTTTCAAGAAAATCAAGAAAATCTTTCTCTTCCTTATTCCTACAAATTTCGAAAATTACAAAAATATTAGGCAAGAATATTTTCTTCTCTCTTTCATTAATTGGACTTTATTTTGGGCTATTTGAGGGGCCTTTAGGAGAATTAAGAGTGAACCTCCAATGGACTATGAAGCTATAATATTGGGCCAAATATTATTCAAAGTTCATTAATATTAATTTATTCCACTATAAAATTAATATTGAACTATCCATCTTAACCCATATTATGACTTTCCTATAATATGGCTCCCGGTCATTATTTCCCGTGTTTAAGATTATTTTAGTCCATTAATTAATTAAGCCACTGAACAAGCTTTATATTAATTAATATCTTTATCCTTGGAGTAAAGACATCTCAACATTATTATCCATACCGGAAATAAATTTCCACTTGCAAGATTTGGTATGATAAAGGTTCTGAGCCCACCAAGGGGACAAATCAAACAAGACGTACTTGCACACGATTCTCCATATTAAATGTCAGCAATCGTCATGTAATTAATAATATTGCCCAAGATATAAGGTATCGAATCGAAATAACTCTCTTCCTATCATAAGTCAAAACAATAGTTATTAATTTCACACGATCCAATTTAAGGGATGGAAATTAAGAAATAACACACCACTAAGGTCTAATTCTTGTATATTCAGTACCGAAGAATTTATCCTCCTGTAGGTCCTATTCAGCGCATCCAAATGCACTAGTATAATCTCTTGGTCAAGACAAGCCAATCTGAGCCTTATACATCAACCTTTCATGATGGTTTGTTCATTTCCATCTAGGCTGTGAATTTGTACTTAATTACGAGGAACTATTAATTTGATCTTCTGTGATCTGGTATCACCAAATTAACTATAACGTAATACGTACTGACTTATTGAACGGGTTTGCAATAAATATATATAACATTCATTCATATTTAAATGCAACAACGATTGATAATTTATTTCAGTAAATAAATAAGAAAATTCAGTTTGGTTATACAAAGTAAAAGCATACTTTTCAGTATAACCCCAACAATCTCCCACTTATAATCAAAGTCTGCTTTTAAGTATACTACAACATGTCTCATGTTCTATGTGACATCTAATGTCACCCTACACGAACCTAATAATTCTCCCACTTATACTCAAAGCAGATTGGCAACGTTCTTGACACCCATTCCTTCCACATGTCTCTCGAATGTACTCTGAGGCAGACCCTTTGTGAATGGATATGCTAGGTTGTCTTCCGATGCAATCTTTGCCACCTCAATGTCTCATCTCTTAAAGATTTCTCGTATAAAATGGTATTTTCTTTCAATGTGTTTGCTGGTCTTGTGTGCTCTCGGTTCCCTCGAATTTGCAACTGCTCCGGCATTATCACAGTAGACCGTGATTGTGCTGGGCAAATCCGGGACAACGTCCAAGTCCACTAGGAAGTTCTTGAGCCAAACCGCTTCCTTCCTTTTGCTTCACTTGCGATTCGTGTCGGCTTCCATGGTAGAATTGACGATGCATTTCTGCTTTACGCTTCTCCATATCATGGCTCCTCCCCCATGCAAAACACACTACCCGAGGTAGACTTTCTGGAGTCAACGTCTGATTGGAAATCCGAGTCCGTGTGTGCATTGTCTGGACCGTAAACTAACATTACATCTTGTGTCCTCTTGGATACTTGAGAATGTTCTTTACCGCATGATCAATCGCGCTTTTCGGGGTTGCTTTGATATCTAGCTACCATGCCTACGGCAAAGCAGATATCTGGTCTCGTGCACAGCATTGCCTACATGAGGCTTCCCATAGCCGAAGCATAAGGGATGCCTTTCATGTCATCTATCTCGTTCTGTGTTTTGGGACACATTTCTTTAGATAGATGGATTCCATGTCTGTAGGGAACAAAGTCTTTCTTGGAATCATGCATTCTGAAGCGTTTCAAAACAGTGTCTATGTATGAGGCTTGCGAAAGCCGATCATCCTTTTCTTGCGATCTCGGGTGATTTTGATCCCTAGGATGTGACCGGCTTCCCCTAGATCCTTCATATCAAACTGTTTTGATAGCCATTCCCTTACGTCCGATAACACCTTTACATCATTTCCGATGAGCAGTATGTCGTCAACGTATAGTACCAAAAATACCAATGCAGTTCCGTCACGCTTTTTGTAAACACAACTTTCAAAGTTGTTTTGATCAAAACCGTAGGATTTTATAACTTGATCAAAAACACTGATTCCAAGCACGGGATGCTTGCTTCAGCCCATAAATTGACTTCTTAAGATTACAAACCAGATTCTCTTGACCTTTTTCAATGAAGCCTTCGGGTTGTTGCATATAGATTTCTTCGTCAAGTCTTCCATTGAGGAAAACTGTCTTGACATCCATTTGCTAGATCTCAAAGTCTAAATACGCAGCAATCGACAAGAGAATGCGGATGGACTTGAGCATGGCTACTGGCGAAAAGGTTTCCTCATAGTCGATCCCTTCTTTCTGAGTGTACCCTTTCGCCACTAGTCTTGCTTTAAAGGTTTCAACCTTTCCATCCGGTCCCCTTTTTCTCTTGTATACCCACTTGCATCCAATGAGTTTTACCCCATTAAGTGGTTCAACTAGCTCCCACACTTTATTGTGATCCATTGAACCCATTTCGACTTCCATTGCTGTTTACCAAGAGGTTGCATCTTTGTCTTGGATCGCTTCATTGTAGGACCAGGGATCTAATTCTTCGTCTGAGATCAAGTTCGAAGACTCTCCAATCCCTAAGAATCGCTCGGGTTGTCAGACAACCCTCCCACTACGACGAGGTTCTGGTTGTGAAGGCGTGACATTTGATATATCATTTGTACAGTTGACAATGGAGTTGGCCCCTTAAGTTCTTCCAAGGTAATTTCACTTCTAGGCTTTTTATCGTTCATATAGTCTTCTTCCAAAAATCTAAAGTGCGTACTGATTACGACCTTTTGATCTTCGGGACCACAGAACATGCCTCCTTTCGTCCCGTCGGGATACCCAATGAACAACCTTAATTCAGAATGTGCATCCAACTTACCAGCTTCCTTGTCCAACACGTATGCCGGACACCCCCAGATCCTGATGTGTCCATAGCTAGGCTTGCGCCCTGTCCACAATTCTCTCAGAGTTTTAGGAACTGATTTGGATGGCACTAAGTTTAGAATATAAGCCGCTGTTTCCAAAGCGTAACCCCATAACGATTTTGGTAAATCTGCATAACTCATCATTGATCTTACCATTTCTAGAAGCGTTCTATTTCTTCGTTTTGCAACCCCATTTTATTGAGGGGTACCGGGTGCAGTCAACTGGGATACAATCCCCTCTTTCGACAGGTAGTTAAAGAATTCATCACTGAGGTATTCGCATCCACGATCAGATCGTAGAAACTTGATAGTCTTTTCCTTATGATTCTCTGCTTGAGCCTTAAATTCTTTGAATTTATCAAAGGTCTCAGATTTATGCTTCATTAGGAAAATGTATCCGTAGCGTGAGTAATCATCGATAAACGTAACGAAATACTCGTAGCCACCTCTAGCTTTGATTTGCATTGGACCACACACGTCGGTGTGAACGATTTATAACACTTCCTTAGCTCTAAGCCCCTTGGCTCCAAATGCCCTCTTGGTCATTTTACCCTCCAAGCACGATTCGCAAGTTGGAAATGGTTCAATCTGGAGAGACCCCAATGAACCATCTTGAACTAACCTTTGAATACTTTTTGAGTTAATATGACCTAATCTTAGGTGCCAAAGAAGTGTTTCGTTCATGTTAGCCGAATGCTTTCTTTTACATGAAATAGTAGATGTGTTATACGATGCATTTTGTGAGTGGTGTGCACAGTTAATAATATAGAGATTGTTCCGTAAAATTCCACGACAGATAATCACATCGTTACGAAAAACAGTAACATGCTTATTAAAATGAACATAATATCCATCGACAAATAGTTTAGAAACTGAAACAAGGTTTTCCCGAAAAACAGGAACATAAAGAACATCTCTTAAAATTTAAAACTGGTCTTCAAAAGACAAGTGCACGTCTACCACCACTTCAGCTGCCACTCTCGTAGCATCGCCTAGCGTGATGAGGATCTCACTTCCACTAAGTTGCTGGGTTTGCTTGAACCCCTGTAATGTGAAACAAGCATGAGCAGTGGATCCCGTATCCACTACCCATGAATGGGCAGCATATTCCGCCAAACAAGTCTCAACAACTAGTGAGTGAGAATTACCTTTCTTTCCATTCCTTTTGGGTTTGGAACAGGCCGACCTCCAATGTCCTTTTTCACCGCAGTTGAAGCACTTCCCCTTAACTGGACTCCTTACTCCACCCTCCTTCTTCACCTTACCTTTGCCCTTGGCAACACTTGAGTTAGCTTGGCTTTCACTTTTGGTTTTCTTCTTCTTCTTGCCTCCTTTTGGCCTAGAAGAAGAAGATGGACCAAATGCCGCTAAAGCTTGGTTGCTCTCTCCTAATATCCCTTCGGCCGAAACAAGAGCTTGTAGCAGGTCAGGCAAGGTGAACTTCTGATTGTTCATTTGATAATTCTACCTAAACTGCTCAAAGCTTTTGGGCAGGGAATGGAGTATGAAATCGATTTGGGTCTCGATGTCATATTCAGCTCCAAGCACCTCAAGTTTGTTAAGGTGAGCCATCATCTGGAGAACATGATCCCTTACGGGTATCCCTCCACCATTTTCATTGAGAGCATATTTCTCATGGTGATCTGGCGAGCTACACGGTTCTGATGTTGGAACATCGCTTTAAGATTGATCATGATGTCCGTAGCGGTCTCAAAATTTTGGTGTTGGTGTTGCAACACATTTGACATTGAAGCCAAGATGGTACACTTTGCCATTTCGTTGGAACGCTCCCAGTCAGCATATTCTTTCTTAACCATTTTCGTAGCCTCGTCTGATGGCTTCTTTGGTTTGGGTGTAGTTAGAACCCAGTTATGGCTGTGTGCAGTGAGGACAATAGGGAGTTTTCGATACCAATCAACAAAGTTTTCTCCAGTAAGCAGGTTGTCTTTTAGTATATTGAACAGTGGATTAAAAGGTTGCGACATGATGAAACTGAAAATAAACATACATTTTGTGTCAATATCAAAATCAACACAAAGAAAATCACATAATTCGACCACATGATTCATATTAAAATCTAAAAAAAATATGGAGCCAACATCTCAAAACAGATTTAAATGAGCCTCTTAGGAGGGTCATCATTTAAATCACATTCAAGCAGGTTACAAACAAGAACAATTACAAACCTTTAATTTCAAAAATTAATAGTCGGCTCCCACTTGACCAATATAAAATTGACAGGGACTTCGGTGAAGTATATGCATATCAATTTTATACCTAAGTAATAACCATGATTAAATACAGAATTACTACTTCGTTTTGATCGAGCCTCGTGGGAGGGTCATCGTCTCCACTAATAATAATTCACAATCATTCTTTGAGAATTTATTCATGTGAAAGCTATCTTTTGACCGTCCCGTAGGGGAATTTCTCCAAAAGATTTCAAAACTAAATAAACCATGTAGGTCGAAATTAATTCGATTCAAAACCAAATTAATTATTAAAACATACTTAGTAATTTTGGAATTTGAGATTTTTCGTTGAACAATTCTCATGCAAACACATTTAAACAAATTAAATAAAACATAAGAAAAAAAACAACAATAAATTAGGCAAAGCAAAAAATAAACACATTGGGCACATATTATCCAACTGTCATGGTTTGTATTAGGCCCCGGTGGAAAAACCCATTTTGCACGTTCGGAAGCAAAACATGAAAAGCGATGCATATAGAAACAGGGGTGAAGGAATGGTGATTCCAGATTTTTCTCTTTTAAGCTCATTTGTTGTGTTTTGCTTATGATCGTATGCATATGACAAGATAAGAACTTAAAGCAGTAAACAACACAACAATGTATAGTGGTTCGGAGACTCAAGCTCCTACATCCACTCTCCCTGTTCCAAGGGATATTCCTTCAAACTGGACTTATCACCCTCTCGAGTTCGCCTCTAGATATTTAACGAGCTCTCACTCCAACTGGACTTATCACCCTCTCGGGCTCGCCTCTGGACTTATCACCCTCTCAGGCTCGCCTCTTAGATGTTTAACGAGTTCACACTCCTACGGGACTTATCACCCTCTCTCGAGATTGCCTAACAACTACCTCACTTCACCACTAGTTATCTCTTACGAGAATGGGGTTTGGGTTTGGTGTTGTCTCCAACTATGGTGAGATTTTCCCTTACATTTGTTTAGCCTCAATGCAAAGGTTGGAAAAATCTCTCTAAGCTTAGGATACATCGTGGGTTGCTTAGATTGGGTTCTAGAACACTCTTTGGATATATTTGTATATCTACAGACTTGTGTTCTAGGGTGGGAAAGCTTGAGTATATGTTCTCTTAGCTCTGTAGCATCGTTGCTATCTTCTTCGCACTTCCACACGTAATAATGTAGGAAGAACTTGTATTTATAGTGTGAATTTGAATGTTACCGTTGGAGAGAATCACATTCAAATTCATACTATTCTTTGTAAGTTCTGCAGCTTTTTCAGTGGGTTGTCTTCCTCTCATTGGTCCACGTCACCGGATTCCAATCGGCTATATTCCTCGGCTTGATGCCTCGGAACATTGAGGATATCTTGAGCATTGATACATTCTTCGAAGTCTTGATGATCTTGTGCCTTCAATATCCTCTGTCTTGATCTTGATATCTCCGATCTTGATCTTTATGTCTTACGAGTCTTGAGAGATATCTTTGAATGATATCTTGAGTCTTCATCTTTGAGTCTTGATTTCTCGATTTCATATTAAGTCTTCAGATTCTCAGTCTCATACTGAGTCTTCAGATTCTCAGTCTCATACTGAGTCTTCAGATTCTCAGTCTCATACTGAGTCTTCAGATTCTCAGTCTCATACTGAGTCTTCAGATTCTCAGTTTCATACTGAGTCTTCAGAAACTTCAATTTCATACGAAAACTTGGTTTCTTGAAAACTTTCTTGAGTCTTGAATCTATCCTGATCTATATCTGCTGACTATACATTGTGCAGATAATATCCTGAACACTCTAAAACTGAATCCTGACTCAACTATCAAGATTATCCTGAACATGTCATACTCAGGGGTTTTGGGATCTAATCAAAATCTTCTTTATTAAATTCATTTCCCAACAATTTCCCCCTTTTTGATGATGCCAAAACCATCTTGTTACAAAAACACTTAACCTATACTCAGGTTTCAGTTTTTCCTATTACAAGATTGGTATATCTCTCAACACTTACTTCAGCAATGAATCTCCCAAAAATTTCATCACTAAACAACAATAATCAGACATATCAAATATAAAAACATGTAAAAAGATAATGAGGTATTATCTTTGAGCATAAAGATAAAGTTTCATTGATTGTATGATATCAGTTACAGATTACAATGAACTTATCAAAAGGTAAAGACAAAAACATAAAGAATTACAAGAGTCTTCAGTCTTGGTCTTCAGTCTTCTTTGGTCTTCAGCTCTGCTCCTGGCCTCAGGTCTATCTGAGCTCTCAGTGCCTTCAGTGACGTATTGAGTCTCAGGTTTCTTGATTCAGCGGACCTTGTCTGATCAGGCATACTGACACTCAGGCTGACTGAGTTCAGTTTCTTCTGACTTCAGACATCCTGACCCTCAGGTCTATTTTACTTACTGAGTCTCAGATCTTACTGAGTCTCAGATTACTTTTACACAGGCTATCTGATTTCTTCTTTGCCTGATCTGATTAGTTCGACTAATCAGATCAACATATCTTCAGATCAATATATCAGAATAACATCTGGTAAGTACATCATATCAGGTTAGCATATCAGGTTATCATATCTCATTTCGATCACGTCTGATCTTGATCAGTCTCTTTTGCTCATCTTTTGATTTGCAACCTTCTCTTCTGATTTGCTGGCTTTAGCTTTTCTTCACTTTTGAAAATATTGCACAGCTCATCAGTTGACTCCGGAACTCATCTAACTCATCTGATCTCGAACAGTATTGTCTGCAGCCTCATCTGATCTCGATCATCTACTTTTGATTCCGTGAGTTCCCCCTCAACTTGTTCTTTCGTTCCCCCTCAACTTGTTATCTGTAAATTAGCTTGAATAACACAAGTTGATAATGTTTTGGCATAGTTCATCAAAACTCAAATATCCCAACAAGCACGCCAAAACATTAAAATATATGCATTTTTAAAGAAACATATTTTCCTTTAAAAAGACCAGTTCAGGTGGTCACTCTGAAATTAGTGAACCTTTTAAACTCCTACTCTGATATCACTACTTGTTAGGTATCAGATCAGCTGTTCGCATTTGAAAAATAGTGACCTGTTGAACTACCCGCTCTGATACCACTTGTTAGGCCCCGGTGGAAAAACCCATTTTGCGCGTGCGGAAGCAAAACATGAAAAGCGATGCATATAAAAACAGGGGTGAAGGAATGGTGATTCCAGATTTTTTTCTTTTAAGCTCATGTGTTGTGTTTTACTTATGATCGTATGCATATGACAAGATAAGAACGTAAAGCAGTAAACAACACAACAATGTATAGTGGTTCGGAGACTCAAGCTCCTACATCCACTCTCCCTGTTCCAAGGGAAATTCCTTCAAACTGGACTTATCACCCTCTCGGGTTCTCCTCTAGATATTTAACGAGCTCTCACTCCAACTGGACTTATCACCCTCTCGGGCTTGCCTCTTAGATGTTTAACGAGTTCACACTCCTACGGGACTTATCACCCTCTCTCGGGATTGCCTAACAACTACCTCACTTCACCACTAGTTATCTCTTACGAGAATGGGGTTTGGGTTTGGTGTTGTCTCCAACTATGGTGAGATTTTCCCTTACATTTGTTTAGCCTCAATGCTAAGGTTGGAAAAATCTCTCTAAGCTTAGGATACATCGTGGGTTGCTTAGATTGGGTTCTAGAACACTCTTTGGATATATTTGTATATCTACAGACTTGTGTTCTAGGGTGGGAAAGCTTGAGTATATGTTCTCTTAGCTCTGTAGCATCGTTGTTATCTTCTTCGCACTTCCACACGTAATAATGTAGGAAGAACTTGTATTTATAGTGTGAATTTGAATGTTACCGTTGGAGAGAATCACATTCAAATTCATACTATTCTTTGTAAGTTCTGCAACTTTTTCAGGCTGGTTGTCTTCCTCTCATTGGTCCACGTCAGCTGGATTCCAACGACTATATTCCTCAGCTTCAGTGCCTCGGAACATTCATGATATACTGAGCATTCAGTACATTACTGAGTCTTCAGTAATTACTGTGCCTTCAGTATCCTCTGTCTTCAGTATCTCTAGTCTTCAGTCTTCAGTGTCTTTTGAGTCTTCAGAGATATACTGAATGATATCTTTGAGTCTTCATCTTTGAGTCTTGATTTCTCGATTTCATCTTGAGTAGTTTCTCGATTTCATCTTGAGTCTTGATTCTCGATCTCATCTTTTAGTCTTGATTCTCGATCTCATCTTGAGTCTTGATTCTCGATTTCATCTGAAGTCTTGAAACTTCTTGAGTCTTGAAATCTATCCCGATATATATCTGGCGACTATACATTGTGCGAGATAACATCACGAACACTCTAAAACCTGAATCTGACTCAACTATCAAGATTATCTGAACATGTCATACTTTCGGGGTTTTGGGATCTAATCAAAATCTTCTTTATTAAATTCATTTCCCAGCGGTTTGATTTTCCTTGGCGATCTTGAAGAAACAACATGCTTAGAATTTCTCCCGCTCGTTCATCACCGAAAAAAATTACGTCTCGAGCGCCATGCCAAGCTTCGCGGCCGGATGCCCCACGACTACGGCGGCGCCAGGCGAACTCTTGCCCGCGTGCTCCCTGAGCGCGTGCGCGTCGCCCATAGTTTGCTTCTGCAGAAGGACGCAATCAGCGCTTTGTGTACATGCCCATCTGGCTTGACGTCCAGCGTTGCCTTGCGCCCGCTTCGCCCCGCAGCGCTTGATGCGCGGCTCGCCTGGGCCACAAATCACTGTTCGTCGTGGTCACTTTGGCCTTAGTGAGTGGCTTCGTGTGAATAAGCGACGTCAGCGTCGCATACGTCCTCGCCCGTAGCGTTCGCGCGACTCTGCATCATACATCTGATTCGAATCCGTTTTAACTCCTCGTCTCTGTGTTCGTCTTAGATCAGAGTTACAATTTATTTAACAAAAAATAAATACACCTTAAATCTAGACTAGTCTATTACACTGATTAAATCAAATAGACTAATCTATTCGTGGATTTTCTCACGAGAAAAATAAATTCGAACGAGTTGAATTAAAAAACCATTCATTCATATGCATGAAAATTAAACACATTAAATACCATGACAATTGGATACCTGCAAAACAGATCATGCAATTCTACAATCCAATTTTCAATTTAATGTCCAACATAATTTAAATAATAATTTAAAAGTCAGAGCTCGAAACCTGAGCTCTGATACCAGTTGTTGGGAAATTAGGGGTGCCCAGATCTATTCAAGATGATTTTAATTACATATTTAAATTAATCAATTATTACTAGCATGAATTAATCCTAAATCAATTCAACATAATAATTAATAAGCGAATAAACAACATGCGTACACGTAATCCACGTAAATCCTAAGCATGTGGAATCTAGGAGTTACGAGATTACTAACCTCTTGTAGAGACAACTGATGAGACGATGGATCAATCCAAAGAGCCTTCCCAAATATGTCCCAAGTCCACGAACGCAATCCGGTGGGAGGATTCTCACGAACGATTTTAATAAGAGAGAAAACCAAAAATATTTTGCCACCACCTTTGTGGATTTTTAATATTTTCAACACATGGAATTACAGTTGGGAATGAAAAATCCATCCCCTATATATAGGGAGGGGGTGGCCGATTTTTTGAGGAAAAAATAAGGGGAGAAAATCATTTTCTTGATCATCAAGAAATCTTGAATATATCTCCTATATTCTTTTCTCCTTAATTAAATTTTTCCATAAAAATCTTATTCCTCTTTTTTCCCAAATTTTCAAAAATTACAAGGAAGAAGGAGTCAAGATTTGACTTCTTGAATTTATGGGATAATTATGTATTCCAAGAATACTTATCTCTTTCCATAAAATCTTTTCAAGAAAATCAAGAAAATCTTTCTCTTCCTTATTCCTACAAATTTCGAAAATTACAAAAATATTAGGCAAGAATATTTTCTTCTCTATTTCATTAATTGAACTTTATTTTGGGCTATTTGAGGGGCCTTTAGGAGAATTAAGAGTGAACCTCCAATGGACTATGAAGCTATAATATTGGGCCAAATATTATTCAAATTTCATTAATATTAATTTATTCCACTATAAAATTAATATTGAACTATCCATCTTAACCCATATTATGACTTTCCTATAATATGGCTCCCGGTCATTATTTCTCGTGTTTAAGATTATTTTAGTCCATTAATTAATTAAGCCACTGAACAAGCTTTATATTAATTAATATCTTTATCCTTGGAGTAAAGACATCTCAACATTATTATCCATACCGGAAATAAATTTCCACTTGCAAGATTTGGTATGATAAAGGTTCTGAGCCCACCAAGGGAACAAATCAAACAAGACGTACTTGCACACGATTCTCCATATTAAATGTCAGCAATCGTCATGTAATTAATAATATTGCCCAAGATATAAGGTATCGAATCGCAACGACTCTCTTCCTATCATAAGTCAAAGCAATAGTTATTAATTTCACACGATCCTATTTAAGGGACGGAGATTAAGAAATAACACACCACTGATGTCTAATTCTTGTATATTCAGTACTAAAGAATTTATCCTCCTATTCAGCGCATCCAAATGCACTAGTATAATCTCTTGTTCAATACAAGCCTATCTGAGACTTATACATCAACCTTTCATGATGGTTTGTTCATTTCTATCTAGGTTTTGAATTTGTACTTAATTACGAGGAGCTGTTAATTTGATCTTCTGTGACCTGGTATCGCCAAATTAACTATAACGTAATGCGTACTGACTTATTGTACGAGTTTGCAATAAATATATATAACATTAATTCATATTTAAATGCAACAATGATTGATAATTTATTTCAGTAAATAAATAAGAAAATTCAGTTTGGTTATACAAAGTAAAAGCATACTTTTCAGTATAACCCCAACAGTTTGAGAACCCTTCTAAATCCTCAAAAGTCCCATCTGGTTCACATCAGAAAAGTGTAACCAAACGAGTTTCTGATAAAGATACAAAATATGCCAAATCTGTATCAGATAAGGGAAAATGATCAGCTGATCAGGCAAGGCGAGTGTCAGATCAGAAAGGGAACATAAATGGACCCCAACTAATCAGACACCAGCCGAGGAATCAACAGAAGAATCCTGTTCTTCTGAAGAGACCTCATCACAGTCAGTAGAGTAGGCCTCAGCCTGGACCATCTCGCAAGGAACAGTCCCAGCTGAAGTCGACTCGGTCCAAGCTGCCTAACCAGCAAGCTAAAGGTAAACTAATCAAGTCATCTGTGCAGAAAAGTTATGAATCTTTTGATTGTAGCAGTCATACCTACCCTTACAATCAGAAACCTAGGACTGCTGCACCTGAGCCCCATTGGATTAAAAGAAGACCAGTTAACAAGAAAAATCCCAAGTCTTCTGATTCATCCAAGGCTCACACTAATAATCATACTGATCAAAACACACATGATGAGATGTATGATTATGTAGATGCATATGGGAGACAAATAAGGCCTTTTGATCTTGATGATTACAATAGAAATGCCTTGTTTGTCTGGATCCCGAAACGTACAGCTAACCCCCCAGGACCCAACTCTACTGGGGTACCTAAGATCTAATTTATTCGCAGGTTCGCGTGGGACTGGTTAATAAAGGAGGTGTACAAGTAACTATCTGGTACATAGATAGTGGTTGCTCAAGGCACATGACTGGAAGTCAACATCTCCTTAGCAACTACATTGAGAAACCAGGCCCACGAGTTCTCTTTGGTGACGATAACTTTGATTTTACCAGAGGAGTTAGAACCTTAGTGAATGATGATGTACATGTTACAGGTGTTTCATACGTTGATGGATTAAGGCACAACCCGTGACAACGGTTTTAGTGTTGAGTTCTCGACAGGTAGATGCACAATAAGAAATCGAGTTACTCAGCAGATCTTGTTAACTAGCTCCAAAAAAGTAACAATCTACACTGCAGATTGGGACAGTTGTCCAAGAAATGCATGCTTGATTGTTAAGAGTACCAAAAGCGTCAGTTGGCTCTGACACAAGAGAATGAATCATCTGAACTTTAAGACTCTTAACAAGATAGCAAGGATGTCCTTGGCTGAAGGTCTCCCGAATGAAGTTTTCTCTAAGGATCAAACATGTGCCGCATGTCAAAAGGGAAAGCAAGTAATGGCCTCATTCAAAGGGATTCATTCTCCTCCATCCAGCAGAGTATTGCAACTGCTCCATATGAATTTGTTTGGACTAGTTACACCTCTTAGTTTCAGTGGACGCAAATACACTCTGGTGGTTGTGGATGATTATTCCAAATTCACTTTGGTTGTATTCTTGTATAAGAAGAATTAAACTACAACAAAACTACCTGAACTTCTCAAGAAGTTTCAGAATGAAAAGGGTCTCAACATAGTGAAAATCAGATCAGATAAAGGTACAGAATTCTTGAACCAGTTTATATCTAATTTTTGCTCTGAGTTTGGTATACAACATGATACATCAGCTGTCAGAACACCACAACAAAATGGTGTAGCAGAAAGGAGAAACAGAACACTTAAAGAAGCTGCTCGCACCATGTTAGCTGAACATGCAACACCAAACCGTTTCTGGGCAGAAGCTATCAATACTGCATGTCATACCCAAAATAAATGTTTTTTGACTAAGATTCACTTTAAAACACCCTATGAACTGTGGAAGGGCAGAAAACCTCGTGTTTTCTACTTTTATGTGTTCGGGTGTAAGTGTTTCATTCACAACAATGGGAAGAGTCAGTTGAGAACCTTCGATGCCAAGTCAGATGAGGGTATATTCTTAGGATATTCCTCAAATAACAAAGAACTTAGGGTTTTCAATAAATGAACCGTAGTTGTGGAAGAGACACCTCATGTGGTCTTTGATGAGTCAACATCTGGTCAGGAGAATTCTGCCGCAGAACAAGCCGTACCTGATGAACCAGAAACATTGAAAATGGATTAGTTGAGGCTCAAAGGAAAGGATTCAAAACACATCACTATGTATATTCCCAACTTTGACCTTGATGATTCACCAGGTCAGTCATACCCCAAGGTACGTACAACTGTCAATGAAGAAGCTGGTACAACTGAGATAGTAACAACTGAACTATCCAGTTCAGGGGGAACACCTGATAATCAGGCATATATGCAGCAACCTGAGATGATTTAAACATCTGCTGAAATCTGTCCCTGTCAGGTAGACCCAACTAATGTCCCTATACAAGTTTCTAGTGATTCTATTGCAGATAATGATGATGAAGAAAATATCCAAGATGAAGCTACACAAGCAAAAAATATCTGGTTAAGAGACCATCCAACTGATCAGATTATAGGAGATCCAAGCAATAGGGTTCAGACTAGACATCATATTGGTGAGAGTGCAATGTATTACTGTTGTTGGGATATTTTAGTTTTGATGAATTATGCCAAAACATTATTACCTTGTGTTATTCAAGCTATTTTACAGATAACAAGTTAAGGGGGAACGAAAGAACAAATTGAGGGGGAACTCACGAAATCAGAAGAAGATAATCGAGATCAGACGAGGCTGCAGATGAGACTAATCGAGATCAGATGAGTTAGATGAGTTCCTGAGTCAACTGATGAGCTGTGCAAATCAAATGTGAAGAAAAGCCAAAACCAGCAAATCAGAAGAGAAGGTTGCAGATCAGAAGATGAGCAGATGAGACTGATCGAGATCAGACGTGATCGAGATCAGATATGATAAACTGATATGCTAACTTGATGTACTGACCTGATGCTATCTTGATATGTTGATCTGAAAGGATTGATCCGATCGGATCGATCGCAAAGAGGAAATCGATAGCTTTGAGTCAATGTGACTCGAGGGTCGATGTCCGAATTCGAAAGAGCCAACTCGAAGCCTCGAGTGTCAAGATGCTGATCGACAAGGTCCGGCCAAGAAAAAGTTCTTTGAATCAAGAAAACCCGAGACTCGGATAGAATCAAGAAATCAAGACTCAAGATGTCACCAAGACACCGAGGCTCGGCTCGGATAACTCAAGGCTCGGGATAACTCGAAGGTTCGGATAGCTCAAATAAACCGAAGGCTCGGATAAGCTCGGGATAACCTCAAAGGCTCGGATAAAAAAAGGCTCTCGGATAGAATCAAGATCCTGAGACTTAGAAGAAACTGAAGAATATAACCGTTAGATTCAGCTAACGTGGACCAATGAGAGGACAAGCCTGAAAAAGCTGCAAAAAGCTACAGAGTAGTATGGATTTGAATGTGATTCTCTCCAACGGTAACATTCAAATCCACACTATAAATACAAGTTCTTCCTTCATTATCAAGTGTGGAAGTGTGGAGAATGTGGTAAACAATGCTACAGAGCTAAGAAGCTAAATCATCTAGCATTCCCACCATAGAACACAGAGCAAGAAATACACACATATATTCAAAAGAGTGTTCTACCCTAGATCTAAGCACAAATGCCATATCCTAAGCTTAGAGAGATTTTCCCATCCTTAGCATTGAGGCTAAACAAATGTAAGGGAAAATCTCTACCTAGTTGGAAACCAAACAAATCTTTACCCAAACTCAAAAGTTAGGTTAAGTTTGTTTTACCGCAAGATTTCAGACTAGGGATTCTAGTTTCTGATTTCTGGGCTCGGTTGAGTGTGAACTCGGTAAACATCTAGCAATCCCGCAAGGGAGGGTAGGCAATCCCGTGAGGGTGATAAGTTCCGTTTGAGTGTGAACTCGGTAAACATCTATAGGCAATCCCGTGAGGGTGATAAGCCCCATTGGTTAAGTCGGTTAAGTTGGTGCCCCGAAAGGGAAGAATGGATGTAGGGCGGGTTTCGTCCGAACTACTATAAAATTGTGTGTTCTTTACTGCTTTATGTTTATACTTGTCATATGCATTCGATTATGAGCAAAACCAACACACATGAACTTAAAATGCGAAAAATAGGAATCACTCTGCCCTCACCCCTGTTTTATATGCATCTCATGACATGTTTTACTTCCGCACGCGCAAAAATGGGTTTTTCACCACTAATATCGGGACCATCAGCTGTTATCTGTCTCTCAAGGAACCTCTAACCATTGAAGAATCACTTCAAGATGCCAGCCGAATTCTAGCCATGCAAGAAGAACTAGAGCAGTTTGAGAGGAATCAAGTTTGGGAACTTGTAGACAGACCAACTCATCAAGATGTTATTGGAACCAGATGGGTCTTCAAGAACAAGAAAGATGAGCACAATGTGATAACCAAAAATAAGGCAAGACTGGTTGCAAATGGGTACTCACAATCAGAAGGGACTGATTATGATGAGACCTACGCACTTGTTGTACGCTCAGAAGTCATTCGGCTGTTTCTGGCTTATGCTGCTCAATTGGAATTCATTGTGTATCAAATGGATGTAAAGAGTGCGTTTTTAAACTGAATACTGACAGAAGAGGTGTATATTGAACAACCTCCTGGCTTTGAATTGAATAACCAGGTATACCGTTTAAAGAAGGCTCTTTATGGCCTGAAACAGGCTCCCAAAGCTTGGTATGATACACTGTCCCAGTTCTTTGGAAGAAAATGGTTTCACTAAGGGACTGATTGATAAGACCTTATTCAGAATAGAAGATGGTGATGATATTTTGATGGTTCAGATCTATGTGGACGATATTATCTTCGGATCTCCCAACAAGAACTTATGTGATAAGTTTAGTAAACTGATGCAACGGAAATTCGAGATGTCCATGATGGGTCAGATTCTTTACAGAAAATGATTATTGTTGTTGTTATTTATTCTATTGCAATTCCTACTTCAATGGGCGGAGATGATTTAGAAATTGAACGTTACTTGAGAGATCTTTGCTCAGAATCCAAAAATTCAAAACAATGTTGGAAAATCATCAAACATGAGATAAACAGATTCTATGACACAGATATCAGGAACATTGCTACCATTATACTCACCCTTGTAACGGAAAAATGCAGCGAACAAGTTAAGCAAGCTTATACTGGGATCTTCACCTGTCAGGCAAAGTATACAATGAATATACTGGCTAAGTATGGAATCCAGAATTGCAAAGCTGCAAAGATTCCAATGATGACTGCTTTCAAGATGGATCCAGATGAGAGTGGTCAGAAAACGAATCAGAAGGAGTATAGGGATTTGATTGGATCTTTATTATACCTTACTGCCAGTAGATCAGATATCACCTTTGCAGTAGGTGTATGTGCCAGATTTCAGGCAAATCCAAAATAGAGCCACCTGATAGCAGCTAAGCAGATTCTTAAGTATCTAAAGGGAACTGTAAATCTTGGTTTATGGTACCCTGCATATGATAATCTAGAGCTTACTGGGTACTCTGATTCTGATTATGGTGGTTGTAGGATAGACAGAAAATCAACCTCAGGTACATGTCAGTTTCTGGGAAGTAAACTGGTCTCTTGGTTTTCAAAGAAACAGACATCTGGTGCCACATCTACTATTGAAGCAGAATATATGGCCGCAGGAAGTTGTTGCTCCCAATTGCTCTGGCTTTGTCAGCAACTGAGGGATTATAACATTGTAGCTACGAATGTGCCTATCTTTTGTGACAGTAATAGTGCAACTACTATCACATAGAACCCAGTTCTGCATACAAGATGCATACATGTGGACATCAGACATCACTTTATCAGAGACCATGTGGAAAAGAAGAACATTAGAATGGCAAAGATTCATACTGATAAGCAGAAAGCTGATATTTTAACCAAGCTTTTAGCTGAAGTCAAATTCACAGAACTATGCAATGAGCTAGGGCTTCTGGACCTTGGAGAAGATGCACCAGAATACTTCGGTGGATTAATCTCAAATACCAGTTGGTTACGTACCTGACCAGGTACAAAGGTCAGTTGAAGAAGGGAACTTCAACTGATTAGATAAGATCAGTTGGGTACTGATCAGAAAGGAATATCAGTTGAAGGGGGAACTCCAACTGACTAAGGGTTTTCAGATCAGAAGGAACCTGATATGAGGAATAAAACATTGTTTGGAAAATTTGCTAAGGCTTAGGCTACACAGTAAGATCGACAAAAATCAGAGAAGTCGGATCAGATCAAGTGGTAACTGATTGATTACAACATCAATCAGTCAGATACGTTTTCTGATTTACAATTATTTGCTTTGCCTTATCTGATTTATATTGTATGAGTTTATCTTTTAAATATTATAATTACTGTTTGCTTAACTTTATAACGCACGCCCTGCAAAACATAAAATGCGGACGTGGGGAACATGTATTTAATGGTATTTATTGCACTTTTCGCGTCCAAAATACAAGCGGGTACATTTTCTCAACCGCACGATTAAAATACTTTACGATCGACTAATCTCAGGTGTTGATTTCAAAACACGGATACTTGAGTATTTATGGGGAATTGTGTAAAATATTTTCCCTCGCATTATATATAACCCTAACTCAATTTCCCAAAAACCTTTACACTTCTAAATCTACCAAATTCTTGAGAGAAAATTCTTCTGTACACACAATTTCAAACTCTCAATCAATCGATTCAACTTTCAAATTTTCAAATCTTCGAATCAATATTTGGTAAATTTCTGAATATACTCTTCATAGATATATTCTTGGTTTCACTGTTTGTCAAAATTGCTTGTTTATGCTTACAAATTGTGTTACTGAATTTCTGGAAGTAGATCTTGTTGCGATATTGTATTGTTCTTGACTTGTTCTAATGCATACATGTTTTAATATAAGTCTGTGCGTGATTTACTCAATTAGTGAATTAACTTGTTGGTTTGACTATGTTTATTGAAATAATTTACTCAAACTCATCCCTTGATTTGCTTAGTTTAAACATTTCTTTATGTGGGAGGAATGAAATGGCATTCCATTTTACTCATTTAAAAAAACGCCGCTTGCGGAAAGACAAGTGGAAAAAGATATGCAATTTCACATCAATGAAAAAAGGACATCATTGATGAGAAATTTGTCATGTTCTCGATCAAAATCCTTGTGGGACCCGACTAGTCATTAGAAAAAACTCAATTAATTTGTTAAGATAGATTAATGTTTAACACGATTAATTATATGTTTAACAGGGTCTTGATCAAACGCCGCTTAATTTTGGGGACGACACAAGATGTCGTACCACACATCTGGACTAGTTCCTAAAATTTCTATGGGATCAAACCAAAAAACTCAAGAAAGAGGAGGATGATGATGAGAAACTGATTTCTTATGTGGGAGGAATGTAGGTTATTGTAATAGACAATGATGTACGGAGTATATCCATTTTAAGAAGTGTTCCTTAAGGATTGAGACAAAAAAAATGGAAAATGAGTTTATCTTAAAAAATCCTTTATCCAAAAAGGAGTATTAATTATACATTTGAAGATGGCATGAAAGTGAAACTGACAAAATTCAAGGCCATTTAGATGAACCCTAAGATCCAGATGCCATCAAGATCCATTTAATTTTGGGACCAAATGTGCAAACTTGGTAAATTGAGCTGGAAAAAACGCCGGGACCACATTTGCAAATTAAAATTCTTGTGGGACTAGTTACGCCATTGAATTGTGGACTAAATTGAAAACATGGCGTGATTCATGGGATCAAAAGTTGCAAAAACTCAATTAATTTTTTAAGATAGATTAATGTTTAACACGTGTATATAATTATATGTTTAAATTTGTTCCCTCATATGTCCAAAATTTTCCTTAATTAGGGGTGAGCGTATCACGTTAAACCGAGATCTTGAACCAAAATATAAATTCGTTTAATTTTTCAACCAAAATATTGGTGTTGGTTTCTTGGTAAAAAAACCGAACCAACCACATTTGCAAATTAAATTCTTGTGGGACTAGTTAACCCTAAAGTATAAACCTAAGGGGACTTCAGATTGAAAATTCCATTTCCATCCATGCCGGTTCATGGGATCAAAAGTGCAAAAACTCACCCACCGAAACATTCACATCCCCGAACCTCCGTGGAGGGAGAAAGGGTTTCTACAAATTCTTGTTATCCCTTTTCTTTCTTCGGTTTTGTTGATATTTGAGCCGATTGAATTTCACAGATCTATTTATTTTTGGTGATTGTGTGTTGTTTTTGATGATTTGCGTTATTCGATTTTCGTTTATATGGGGTTTTAGACCGAGTTTGATACAAATTATTTGACAGTTCCCATGTCTTTAGACCAATGACCAAACCAATCCAGTGAATGAATGGATCCGGTTAATTGTCAGATCAATACTAAACGAAGAGCTTTTTTTTTTATAAATTCATATTGCATGAAAGTTGGAACATAGGTTTGCTTATTGTTTCCATCCGAAATGCTCTACAATGCTTATGAATATCTAATGCTTTCGTGTATGGTTATTTGACCAATACCAAGGTGAAGTTCATATTGTCTTAAAGGATCGCAGATGTGATTATGTGCCTTAGTTATATATAAGACCCATGTTTTGTCATCTTTCTTGATTTTGTTTCAAATTTCTTCTTAATCTTGCAATGTAATTTAACAAATTTTATTTTATCATCAACCCTTAATTTAACTTACAGAATTTGATGTTCGAGGATGTTCAAGTAATTCAAATTTCTAACATTTTTGATTATTGTTTGGACCCTTTATAGACCTCAATCGCTTTTGCTATCCACGATATCGAATTAATGTCGAGAGAAATGGAGTTTGATATCCGCTTCAAAGAATGAAATCCTAATTTTGTGATCCAAAAAATTTCAAATTTCCAATTGTATTGGAAACACTTTTGGGTAAGCATATCGCAAGTGGTTCAACATAATCTCATATGCTTGGAATATGTCTTCAAAGATTATGGAATGAATAGCAATAATGGATTCTTTTCTATGTTTAAAAAGCTCTAAAATAGGACGAGATTTATTGATGAAATAAATGAAGTTTTTTTTTTAATGTTCTTTTGGTCATTACCATAGGCCAACTTGATCTTTTGCTATTGTATTATATATATGTGCATTTTGTGAGATTTTATTCTCATAAATGAAATTCTATTTTTTATGTGCCAAGATTTTGTTCAAGAGTTAGTATTTGGAATAATGCCAAGAAAGGCGTAAATTGGTTGTTACAATCGAGTTATCATCTTAATTTCAATGCTCATTTGCTATAGATTTGATTGTGTTTTCCTTTCCCTTGAATACAACCAACCAAAATAATCTTTCTAAATGAAGATTAGTATGGTAGATTATTTTCCACAAAGAGAATTGGGGAGAGGTTTTTCACTAATTACTTGAAGGCACCGATTTGTTTACAACTTACATGAGTTTAATTATATTATATGTAAAGTATTAATGAGAAATTTTTATGATCCGATAGAATTTTTTTGTGATTATTGAATTAGTGAAACTACTTTTTGTCTAAATATTCTAATTTCACGATTTTTATATCTCTTTGAAATGTTGTATTATACATGTTTCTTAATCTCCATAACTTTTAATTTTGAAAAGATGGATGATCACCTTAATCTTTCATCATATTCCTATTTTGTGGAAATAGTGAATATAGTATACTTTTTGGAACCGTACGAGAAGGAACCTTGATACACATTATTATTAGAGGTTGTGATGTTAAACAAATGTTGCATACTCTAGTTCAATGTAGATGTTGACACTAACTCAAGAAGGAGGTGGGCATGAGGAAGAAGAAGAAAATGAACAATTGGAAGAAGATATCTATAATACCCATTTTTAATTTTTAAATTTTCGGTTTATTTTTTATTCATTTATGTTTTAATGTGTTTGTGTATATGTATTTAGATACATATAATTATAATTGCATTCCCTCATATGTCCAAAATTTCCTCCTTAATAAAGGTCTGCATTAATTACCCATTAATTTACCCAACAATTAGACCTCCAAATTAAGAGAAAATTATTAGTCAAATGCCAAGTCAAATGTCATGATTCTCTCTATTTGATTTATATCTCCCAACTCTTGAATATACGGATTTTTTTTGAAGAGAAGAAGACATAATACACATCTTCCTCAACATTCATCTTATCTAAATAATTCTCCTAGTTGTTGCAACGTTTTATTCCTGGAACAAGAAGTTGTAGCGCCCTGTTTATCTCCAAACACTGTATTTACTCTCTTTTCCCTTTTCTAATATTCACGTTCCTATTTTCGATACTAATGGATCCCAGGAATTTTTAATCTTATTGTTCCATAAAAAAAATAAAATAAAATTATGATTAGTATTTATAATTATTGAAATGGTTAAATATTTAATTTGTGTCTCAAATTCTAATTGTTCTGCTAAATTGTTTCGATATCGATACACGTTGGATTATTTAATTGTTCAAGGAGTTTTAGCCTAAAGTTTTACCCTATTTGTCAAGACAATTCTTTAAACAAATTCATTGTTATCTATACTATAGGCCAAATCACATCACCTATACTATTTTTATTATTACAAGATATGTATATATATATATATATACCTATATATATATATATATATTTATTACCGAAAACATGAGTTCTGATGTAGTAATTATCAGCCTACGCCTTATCACTTGTTTAGCTTGATTAGTATAGGTTACAGTACTTGTTACCTTCGTGTAAGATTCTTAGATAGGTAGTAATACTCCACCATGTATTTTATATGATAATTAATGTAATAGTAGTTAGGTTATTCAGTGATTACTAATTACTGTAAATGTATGTATATACATATTAAGCTAATAATAATTATAAGTAGACTTAGCAAACTATTAATAAAGTTCTAAGACTTTTATTTGTTATGCAAGGCGATGGCAATTAAGAGGGCTAGGTCGTGCGAGGCTTCTACTTATCACTTCTGCATCCATATTTCAAGGTGGGGATTTAAATGCTATCAACTCTACAGTGGTTTCGTAGAGTATGCATGTTATTCAATTTTAATTGCTATGTATAAGTTGATTGAAATACTTCTTTATATTGTTATTCCATGTTATTCTAATAGCCTGGGGCCCTTTTGAGGTCCGGGACCGATCAGTCTTGGTGTATCCATGATCCTCAGCTTTCGGAAAAGTCTAATAGCCAGGGGCCCTTATGTGGTCCAGGATAGACGGGTCTTCGGGTTTAACCCGCCGTGCTCAATATCTATGTGGCAAAGTTGGCAAAGCGGCAAAGTTGACAAAGTTCTATGGCAATGTTTCTATGGCAAAGTTACTATTGACAAAGTTACTTGCGAATTCTTTATTTGACTTGTATATCATGTGATTTATACTTGCGTTTAATTTTGAATAATTTATTTCCACTGAGTGTGCTTGCATGCTCACCCCAATATTTACCCCATTTCAGGTTAAGGAGTTGGAGGGCGAGGAGTGGTGATGGGAAAATAGTTTTAGACGTTTTTCTTTTATAATTAAATAAATTATCAAAGCTTATGTTTAATCGAATTTCCAGTATCGCTAGAGATTTTTACTTATACGTGAATTCCCTTCAAACTTCAGTATTATCGGTGTTTTCCTTTATTTAATTAAGGTTACTTATAAAAATATTAATTGTTGTTCTTACCGTTATATTATTTTCAAATAAATAGCCGTTGTTGTTACTGTTATACATTTAAATTCAAATTTAGTCGCGCTCAAATTAGTTATTTTAATTAAAAAAAAATTAAGTCCGTTTTATGAAAATTGGGACGTGACAGTGTGGTATCAGAGCGGGTCTACGTTCTTGTAGACTGGCTGAAAAAAAAAAAAAAATAGTAGAGTCGTCCATCACCGCCTCATCTCTCCAACTCCAAAAAGGTACATGTTCTTACAATTTTAATTATCATGCTATTGCCCTACATATTACATTTCAAAGGTTTCAAGCAAGTTATGTAGTCATGTTGTAATGTGAAAAGTTAAGTGTGCTATGACCATGATTCGTTAATTGTATGTGTATGACTAGCACAAATTATTTTCTTATGCAGTAGAAGTATATGTAATATAAAAGTTCTCTATCTAATTTGTGGGTCATGTTGGTAGATGTATTCTTGTCTCTATAGGGCACCTAAGATTAAGAAGCGAGTTCGCTCTCCTTATGATGAACTAACAAGAACATTTCTCGAGTATAAACATAATGGGCAAGATGACTTGGAGACTCACCTAGCACATATGCGGAAAATGTGGATGAGAGTGAAGGATCGAGAGAGGGGACCCGCCAAACCCTACACAATTTATAAGTTAACCCGCTCACTCCCAAGGGAGTGGAAGGAACCAGCCGAACGGTTGTACAAGGAGATGGAAGACGAACAAGCAGAATTTGGATGGAGCTACAACCAATTTGATGTTGATTTACACATGATGTGGTTGACGGGTGATACAAGAACACCAGGGGAAAAGAGTAGAAGTCCATAAAAGAAAACTTGATAGGGAACTGGCAGAGAAAATTAATCAAGAAGAGGAACCCATAGAGGAAGACCCTGAAGAAATCCTTGATGAAGAGGAATCCATAGAGGAAGACCATGAAGAAATCCTTGATGAAGAGGAACCAATAGAGGAAGACCCTGAAGAAATTCTTGATGAAGAGGAACCCATAGAAGAGGACCCCGAAGAAATTCTCGATGAAGAGGAACCCATAGAGGAGGACCCCGAGGAAATCTTCGATGAAGAGGAACCCATGGAGGAAAAACCATTTGAGGATGAGTCCAATCAACCTAAATAGTTCGGGAGGAACTACTTATTTCATTTTGTTTTGATTTGTTTATTTTCCACTCGAGTGTGATCAAAGGGACGTTGCAACTATGATCTATCTTTATTTTTAATAAAATCTTTGGGTTTCAAACTTACGATTTGATGATCAATGCTGTGTATTTTCCTCTTTTATATTTTGCAATTTATGTTTTGTTGTGTATTAAGTCGCTGTGATGAGATCAATGAAACTAAGTTTATTGTGGTCACAAATACTAAAACAACATAAATTTTGAATATGTTTTAGGTTATGGCTCGTGGTAACACACACAATAGGGCACCCCTTGAGGCAGAGGAATTCCAGAACAATGCTGGTATGGTTGAACAATTCCGTCGTTACAAGCCACCCACTTTCAATGGACGTGATGGGCCCGAAAAGGTTGAAGAATGGTTCAGGACTTTAGAACGTGTCTTCCATTTTGTCAGGTGCACGACCCAACAACGTGTATCGTGTGCTGAACTTCAACTGGTGGAAGATGCTGATCATTGGTGGGAGGGGTATTGGAGGTCTAGAACCGAAGTAGAAAGGAATGCACTAACATGGGATGGCTTCAAGAGGATCGTCATGGAAAGGTATTTCCTTGACACCCACCGAGGAGAGATGGAATCTTTATTCTTCAATTTCCAACAAGGAAACCTGACTGTAGAAGAATACGAAAGACAATTTAGCAATATGACCCGTTTTGCAAGCACGGTGATGGATACGGAGAGGAAGAAAGCTCAAAAATTCAAGAAGGGGCTTAGACCCGAGATTCGCAGTATCTTGGCGAGTCATGGAGATATGCCTTTCAGTGACTTGGTGAAAAGAGCTGGAGAAATTGCTGCAAGCCAGCAAACTGAAAAAGGCAATCAGAAACTGGCAGACAACTTTTGAAAAAAAAGGTAGGACGACTGTAATCAGAACAACAATAATCAGAATAAGCAAGGGAAATATAAGGGTGGCTCTGCACCATCACGCCCACATGGCAACCCTCCTCCAAGGAATTTCCAGGGAGCCACGGGTGCGAATACTCAACCAATCAAGCCTCTTTGTGCAAGTTGTGGGAAAAATCACAGAGGAGAGTGCCTTCCAGGTCAAGGCAAGTGTTTTAGATGCCAACGGCCGGGTCATACAGCTCCCTATTGTCCTAACTTTGGTGGCCCGAATCCTGCACCTAAGGGCAATGCACAAATTTACTCCATGACTGGACAAGTTGATGAGGAACATCAACCTTCTGATACCTTAACAGGTATGTTAACATTAAATAAAGTTCCAATTATAGCTTTATTTGATACGGGTGCAACACATTCTTTTGTGTCCATGAAGTGTTGTACTAAAGTTGGTTGCAAGGAAACCAATACAGTCGAAGCACTTTATGTAAGTATTCCCTCAGGTAAAACGATAGTTACAGATAAAGTAGCTGAGGACGTGAACTTAGATATATGTGGTAGAAGTTTAGAGGCCAATTTATACGTTATAGAAATGGAACACTTTGATGTTATTTTTGGGATGGATTGGCTGTCTAAGTATCACGTTAGCATTGACTGTCGAAAAAGGGAGGTGGTGTTAAAGCTGCCAAGTGGAGAGGAATTAATATACTTTGGCTCTCGGACGAACACTAAAAACCTCATTGTGACCGCTATGATGGCCATGAAGATTCTACGGAGGGGCGATTGTCAAGGGTACTTGGTCAACGTAATTGGTACAACAACTCGTGAGGAAAAGATTGAAGATGTACCGGTGGTGCGAGATTATCAAGATGTTTTTCCGGAGGACTTGCCCGGCATACCGCCCGAAAGACAAGTGGATTTCACGATAGACTTGATGCCGGGATCAGCACCCATATCCAAGGCACCGTACCGAATGGCGCCAAAGGAGTTGGAGGAGCTAAAGCTATAATTACAAGAATTGTTGGATAAGAAATTTATCAGACCCAGTGTCTCGCCTTGGGGTGCACCTGTCTTATTCGTAAAGAAGAAGGATGGAACTATGAGAATGTGCATCGACTATAGAGAACTAAATCGGCTAACCACCAAGAACAAGTACCCCTTGCCAAGAATAGAAGATTTGTTCGATCAGTTGAGAGGAGCCAGTGTTTTTTCCAAGATAGATTTGCGGTCAGGTTACCACCAGTTAAAAGTCAAGGATAGTGACATACTTAAGACGGCTTTTCGAACTCGGTATGGGCATTACGAGTTTATAGTAATGCCTTTCGGGTTAAGCAATGCTTCTGCAGTGTTTATGGATCTAATGAATCGGGTGTTCCACCCGTTCTTGGATAGGTTCGTAATTGTATTCATCGATGACATACTAATCTACTCAAAGAACACCAAGGAACATGAGGAACACTTGAGTATGGTACTGGAGGTACTTCGCAAGGAGAAGTTGTTTGCGAAGTTCAAGAAGTGTGAATTTTGGTTAGACCGAGTGGTGTTCCTTGGATATGTTGTCACAACTCAAGGGATAGAGGTGGATTCAGCTAAGGTGGAGGCAGTTAGTGATTGGAAGACGCCTACTAATGTTAACGACGTCCGCAGTTTTTTGGGTTTGGCCGGCTATTATAGAAGATTCATCGAAGGATTTTCAAAGATCTCCTAACCTATGACCCGGTTGACACGGAAGGGAGAAAAGTTTGAATGGATAAAGAAGTGCGAGGAAAGCTTCCAAGAGTTAAAGACGAGTCTAATCTCTACCCCTGTTTTGACAATTCCAGATACGTCGAAGATTTTGTTATATACAGCGATGCATCAAAGCAAGGTCTAGGATGCATCTTGATGCAACACGGTAAGGTGGTTGCCTATGCTTCGAGATAACTCAAGATTCATGAGCGGAATTACCCCACTCACGACCTGGAACTTGCCGCCGTGGTCCATGCCTTGAAGATTTGGAGACACTATCTCTATGGGGAGAAGTGTGATATTTATACGGACCATAAAAGTCTAAAGTATTTCTTCACACAAAAGGAGTTGAATATGCGGCAACGAAGGTGGTTGGAGTTGGTGAAGGATTACGATTGCACCATCCATTATCACCCAGGTAAGGCAAACGTGGTGGCAGACGCACTGAGCCGGAAAGGTAGGGGAGAATTGGCATGTTTTCTGACACACCAAGAAGAACTGGTGAAAGATTTTAACAAACTAGGGATAGAAGTTGTAGAGTCACCAAGGAACGTCGAGGCAATTATGGCTGCCATGGTGATACAACCCTTGTTACGAGACAAAATCAAGGAGGCTCAATGTAATGATGAATTTTTAAATAAAATGAAGAAACAAGTGGAAAACGGGAAAGGTAAGGGATTCATGATAGCACCTGATGGTACACTGGTTTTTAAGGGACGGTTGTGCGTGCCCAAGGATGAGAAGTTGAGAAGAGAAATCCTAGAGGAAGCTCATTGTACACCGTACACAGCTCACCCTGGAGGAACAAAAATGTATCGAGATCTAAGAGCAATCTTTTGGTGGAGGAACATGAAAGGAAGCATTGGAACTTTCGTTGAACAATGTTTGACATGCCAACAAGTTAAAGCTGAGCATCAACGGCCGTCAGGGTTACTAAAACCGCTTGAAATTTCAGAATGGAAGTGGGAACACATTACCATGGATTTTGTGGTAAGTTTACCACGATCGATAAAGGGGAACCATGCAGTATGGGTCATTGTTGATAGACTAACGAAGTCTGCACATTTCCTACCAGTAAAGATGACTTTTGGAATGGATCAACTTGCTCAGATATATGTACAAGAAATTGTAAGGCTTCATGGAGTTCCTGCTTCAATTGTGTCAGATAGAGACACCAGATTCACCTCAAAGTTTTGGAGGTGCTTACATCTGGCTATGGGAACGAAGTTGAACTTTAGCACGACTTTCCATCCACAAACTGATGGACAATCTGAAAGGACCATTCAGATCTTGGAGGACATGTTGCGGGCATGTGTCTTGGATCTTGGTGGAAATTGGGAATCTCATTTTCCATTAGTTGAGTTTGCCTACAATAATAGTTATCAAGCAACAATTGGAATGGCTCCTTACGAGGCATTGTATGGAAGAAGATGCAGGTCTCCATCTTACTGGGACGAGGTTGGTGAGAAGAAGATTTTGGGACCAGAAATGGTTGAACAGACGGTTGGGGCAATACATAAGATCCGAGAAAGAATTAAGATAGCTCAGGATAGACAGAAGTCTTATTCCGATAAACGGAGAAAACAGTTACAATTTTCTCAAGGGGAGAAAGTATTCTTAAAGATCTCACCCACCAAGGGAGTTCTCAGGTTCGGTGGCAAAGGAAAACTTAAAAACCAAGGCCTTTCAAAATTCTCGAGCGGGTTGGCGACCTAGCCTATCGACTTGCTCTACCCCCATCTTTGGCTGCCGTACACAATGTTTTTCACGTGTCAATGTTGAGGAAGTATGTGTATGACTCAAGTCATGTTGTCAATCACTCTACTTTGGAGGTCAACCAAGACATGACGTATGAAGAGATACCCGAGCATATACTAGAGAGAAAGGTTCACAAGCTTCGCAATTGAGATGTCACCCTCGTCAAGGTACAATGGAGCCGACATGGAAAAGACGAAGCCACGTGGGAACGAGAGGACGAGATACAAGCAAAATACCCAAATTTCTTTCCATGTGGTAAGCTTCAAAAATTTCGAGGACGAAATTAATGTTAGTGGGGTAGGTTGTAAAACCCGTTTTTATTTTTATTTATTTTTATTCATTTATGTTTTAATGTGTGTATATGTATTTAGATACATATAATTATAATTGCATTCCCTCATATGTCCAAAATTTTCTCCTTAATAAAGACCTGCATTAGTTACCCATTAATTTACCCAACAATTAGACCTCCAAATTAAGAGAAAATTATTAGTCAAATGCCAAGTTAAATGCCATGATTCTCTCCATTTGATTTATATCTCCCAACTCTTGAATATACAGATTTTTTTTTGAAGAGAAGAAGACATAATACACATCTTCCTCAATATTCATCTTGTCTAAATAATTCTCCTAGTTGTTGCAACGTTTTATTCCTGGAACAAGAAGTTGTAGCGCCTTGTTTATCTCCAAACACTGTATTTACTCTCTTTTCCCTTTTCTAATATTCACGTTCCTATTTTCTATACTAATGGATCCTAGGAATTTTTAATCTTATTGTTCCATAAAAAAAAAAAAAATTATGATTAGTATTTATAATTATTGAAATGGTTAAATATTTAATTTGTGTCTCAAATTCTAATTGTTCTGCTAAATGGTTTCGATATTGATAGACGTTGGATTATTTAATTGTTCAAGGAGTTTTAGCCGAAAGTTTTATCCTATTTGTCAAGATAATTCTTTAAACAAATTCATTGTTATCTATACTATAGGCAAATCACATCACCTATACAATTTTTATTATTACAAGATATGTATATATATATACCTATATATATATTATCGAAAACATGAGTTCTGATGTAGTAATTATACAGCCTACGCCTTATCACTTGTTTAGCTTGATTAGTATAGGTTACAGTACTTGTTGCCTTCGTGTAAGATTCTTAGATAGGTAGTAATACTCCACCATGTATTTTATATGATAATTAATGTAATAGTAGTTAGGCTATTCAGTGATTACTAATTACTGTAAATGTATGTATATACATATTAAGCTAACAATAATTATAAGTAGACTTAGCAAACTATTAATAAAGTTCTAAGACTTTTATTTGTTATGCAAGGCGATGGCAATTACGAGGGCTAGGTCGTGCGAGGCTTCTACTTATCACTTCTGCATTTATATTTCAAGGTGGAGATTTAAATGCTATCAACTCTACAGTGGTTTCGTAGAGTATGCATGTTATTCAATTTTAATTGCTATGTATAAGTTGCTTGAAATACTTGTTTAAATTGTTATTCCATGTTATTCTAATAGCCTGGGGCCCTTTTGAGGTCCGGGACCGATGGGTCTTCGGGTGTATCCCGCCGTGCTCGGCAAAGTCTAATAGCCAGGGGCCCTTATGTGGTCCAGGATCGATGAGTCTTGAGTTTAACCCGCCGTGCTCAATATCTATGCGGCAAAGTTGGCAAAGTTGACAAAGTTCTATGGCAATGTTTTTATGGCAAAGTTACTATTGGCAAAGTTACATGTGAATTCTTTATTTGACTTTTATATCATGTGATTCATACTTGCGTTTAATTTTGAATAATTTATTTCCACTGAGTGTGCTTGCATGCTCACCCCAACATTTTCCCCATTTCTGGTTAAGGAGTTGTAGGGCGAGGAGTGGTGATGGGAAAAGAGTTTTAGACGTTTTTCTTTTATAATTAAATAAATTATCAAAGCTTATGTTTAATCGAATTTCCAGTATCGCTAGATATTTTTACTTATTCGTGAATTCCCTTCAAACTTCAGTATTATCAGTGTTTTCCTTTATTTAATTAAGGTTACTTATAAAAATATTAGTCGTTGTTCTTACTGTTAGATTATTTTCAATTAAATAGCCGTTGTTGTTACTGTTATACATTCAAATTCAAATTTAGTCGCGCTCAAATTAGTTATTTTAATTAATTTTTTTTAAGTTCGTTTTATGAAAATTGGTGCGTGACACCATATGATTCTGTGCCCCTCTGTACGGTGTTTAGAAGAGAAAGATCCCCAACACCAACTTCCAAATCACCCTCACCATCACCAGCCAAACCACCATCTCCAACCCCAACCCCAACCCCATCTGCACCAATTGAACCACAACCACAACCTGCCCCCAAACCTCATATACAACCCCAACCTGAGCCAACTCCCATTCAACCAGAGACACAACCTGAACCAACTCCACCCAGTGAATCACAAATACCCACTCCCCATCCATCAGCCCAGATTACCTAGGAACCAGAAAGGGTAGAGGAACCGATTGTTGAAGAAAGTGTTCCAAGAGAGGATCTGTATGTTTCTCTTACCTAGAATCCATTCAACACTCGGGTTGTTCTGGAATCTCCTAAATCAGATTCTGATGACCCCACACTGTTTATACTAAAGCAGCAGGTGAAGGCTTATCTTGATAAAATCTGCCCATATCTGATCAATCATCCTGGCTATCAGCCCAAGATCTAGAAGATTGTGTTCTGGAGGGACATAAGGTTGAAGGGCATTGAAGAATTTTTAATTCTAATGGAAGCTCTGGGAGGTGATTATTTTGTGGATCTGGAGACAAGATGTCTGGAGAATGCGGGTGTAAGTAGTGCAACTGAGTTAGCCACTGATGACGATATCAGGTGGTTAATTCATGAAAAATTTGGCATTGCAGAGGTTGAAGGAGATGAATATTACTGGGCTCAAGATGTTGAGCAAGCTGCCAATGAACCAGGCGTGGCTGCTGCAGATGTGACCCTTCCTGGTCAGGCTTCAACATATGGCAGGACGGTTGCTTTAGATGCTATTACCCTAGATCATATTACAAAGAACATTCAAGATGGGGTACATGCAACTATTGATGCTAAATTTAACACTTTGGCAACTGATCTGATGAAGAAATTCAAAGAAGAGCAGCATGCTCTAGTCGATGCAGAAAGGCAAATAACTGTAGATAAGCTGCTGAACATGCAAAATAAAATCACTGAGTTTGTGATGAAAAAGGTTGACCCACTCACAGATAAATTAGCTCTACAGATCTCTATGCTTTCTGACCTTGGAACTTTATTGGAAAGTGTCTGGTCTTCTCTGGAGAAGACAGATACATCTCTGGATGATGGATGGAAGAGGTTTGAGGGATCCATCATGAGGGCCAGGAAATCGATTGAAGCTAGTCTGAATAGGTTGTTGGGCCCTGAATCCACATCTTCCATGGTGCAGATAACCCCGTTGGCTGTTGAGGAACTGAAGGATGAGATGTTGAACCAGTTCAGAGCACTAAACCTCAAGCTGACTAACCTTTTTGATGCAACCAAAAAGGGGGAAGAGGTTGATGAGACAGAAAAATAGATGGAATTGATTGTTGCGGGTACAATGCCAACTGCTGAGCTATCTGTGCCGACTCCATCTGCACCATCTGTTGCCATGCCAGAAATTATTCCAACTGTTGCTATACTTGACACCGAACTGGTGAAAATCATTGAAACAGTTGAAAAGCATGGGGAAGACTTACAAGCTCAAGGGAAGGCCATTTCTGAACAGAAGACTGTCCTATCTGATGTAGTTGCCAGAGTAGATAGGATAGAGAATTTATCTTCTACAGTCCAGAAAAGGTACGAATCTGAAGATCAGGACTAGAGCCTTGAGCTGGCTAAGCAATTATTGGAAGAAGATAAAGAAGCTGAGGCAGAAGCCAAGAAGAGAGAGAAAGGCAAGGGCAAGCAAGTTAAGATTCCCACTCAGACTCAGAAGCAGATTGAGACTAGGTCGAGGTCTCAGATAACCCCAGCACAGATAGAAGAGCAGAAAGCCAGGCAAAGAGTGATAGATGCTGCTATCAAGAAGAAGAAATTGGCTGAGTCTAAAGGTCTGCATATCAGCTATGTCAGAAAACAAAGAAAGAAGGTTGTTACTGCTGAGGATATAGTCTGGGAAGAAAGGGCCTTACCTGCATCTGTAAATGACTTACTAGTTGCCTGGGTGGATCTGATACCAGAATGGAATAAGATTCGAGCAGATTGACTATGTGATGTATACATTCTGGAGAAGATTCCCATATCTGATGATCAAGGAGAATGCAATGATGAATTCAGAAACTGGTTAGAAACCAAATATCTAGAAATCTCCGAGATTGTGATGAAGGAGGGCAAGACAATGAATTTGATTCCTGAAGCACCACCATTCTAGATTCTCTTGCCACCTCTCAGACCGAACAAGACTCTTGATCCTCTTGCTTTCAAAAAGTTGTACTATGAATTTGCCAAGAAATGAGGGATCATTGAGAAGGAACGACTGGCTGCTCTGATGCAGAGAATGTACAAGGTCTTCGATATTCCTGAAGAGCTCCAGAAGTTCAGATATTGAAGAGATCAGATCAGAAGACCTTCTTAGAGTCAGTTGATATGTATTTCTGTAATTGTAAACGCTTATATCCTTAATGAAATACTCTACCTTTCTGATTCTAAGACAACTTCTCATTGTCTTCTGAACAGTGTGTTATTTCTGTTATTTACTTTACTATTATCCATTTTTCTGATTAACTGTTTTGGTTCCATCAAAAAGGGGAAAATTGTTGGGAAATTTATAGTTTTGATGGAAGTTCCAAAACAGATTGTAATAGGACCAGTCAGACTAGTTAGCTGACTGATGAATTAGATATCAGATAGGATGACCAACTTAGTTGTATAGACATTTGATGTAAAAGATAGGTCACATATTGAGGGGGAACTCAATATGTATAGGCTAAGTTCTGAAGATCAGATAAGCCGAAGTCTTGAAGATCAGATAAGCCGAAGTCTTAAAGATCAGATAAGCTGAAGATCAGAAGAGTTGAAGATCAGAAGACCAGAAGAGTCAAGATCGGAAGAGTCAAGATCGAAGACCGTAAGAGTCAAGATCGGAAGACCGTAAGAGTCAAGATCGAAAGACATCAAGACCAGAAGACCTACATCAGATAACACGAAGGAGAATCAGTAAGTTGTGCTATGATAACTTACATAAGAAGATTCAAACAGGAAGACATATCAGTCTTTATCAGATCTGGTCAGATCCATCAGGTGACTACATCAAGTTACCTAGTACGAGCCAAAGTCAATCAGATAAGAAAAATGTTAATCTTGTTAGTAAATCAAGTGCCGAACTTGTGCACTTGTAAACCAATGAGAAGAAGACACGCACATACGGAATTGTCACTTGCAGGATGTGCGCTTCTAAGTTTAACGGCTACAAAGGACAAGCTTACATGCTTTCGGCCATGCCGACTCTGAGCACGTCAAATCATGCCTGCAAACCTACCTTAAATAGACCGAAATTCGAATTGCTCTCCAACGACTAGTTCGATTTCATGCCTATAAATATGGGATCAACCTTCATAGTAAGGTTACGAAAATTATACCAGCTCAAAGATCAAGCAAGATTTCCGCACGAAGAACACATATCAAGAATATTTTCTAAGTGTTCATCCTATAGTTCATAGCATAAAATTCTTATCCTTTAGCTTTAGGCTACTCAAATACTAGGATAGAATTCAAGTTGGAACATACAAATCTTATACTCAAACCCACAAAGTTAGGTTAAGTTTGTTAAGCAAAATTTCAGACTAGGGTTTCTAGTTTCTGATTTCTGGGATTGTTGAGTGAGAACTCTTGAAATATCTGTTGTATTGTGTTGGACTAACACATTAATCTAAGTCCAAATTGGTTAAGTGTACGTAGAACGAGTTGTCCGAACCACTATAAATCTTGCGTGATTTATCTGCTTTACACTCTTATCACACTACTTGGTTTATATTCCATGCATGTTCTGAGTCTGGATCAGATTTTCACCAAGCAACTGATCTGATCAGGTTGACACCTTTGTCATCTGGTCTAGAACAGATTACTCAGAATCTGGTTTGAGTAAAACTTTTTTTTCACACGGGTTAACTTATCTTCTGCACAAACAGTTGAGCTGATAGACGCCGAACTGATCTGCTTCCAAGCTGTCAATAATCTAAGTCCGTACTGCTTCACTCGCACTCTGATCAGACATACTTGCATATTCACATCTGATCTCACAAAAGTTTTAGAAGTCTATTCACCCCTCCCTTTAGACTTCAACCCTCACAATACCTGTTCGGGACCTACAAGATGCATTTTGTGAGTGGTGTTCACAGTTAATAGTATAGAGATTGTTCCGTAAAGTTTCATGACAGATAAACACATTGTTACGAAAAAAGTAAATTGTTTAGTAAAACGAACATAATATCCATCATTAAATAGTTTTGAAACTGAAATAAGGTTTTTACGAAAAACAAGAACGTAAAGAACAACTCTTAAAACTTAAGTCTTATCTCCAAAAGACAGGTGCACGTCTCCCACTACTTCAGCTGCCACTCTCGTAGCATCGTCCAGTGTGATGAGTATCTCACTTCCACTAAGTTGTCGGGTCAGCTTGAACCCCTGTACTGTGAAACAAAATTGAACAGTGGATCCCGTATCCACCACCCACGAATGGGAGGCATACGCCGCTAAATAAGTTTCAACAACTAGTGCATGAGAATTACCTTTCTTCCCAGCCCGCTTCGGTTTGGGACAGACAGACGTCCAATGTCCCTTTTCACCGCAGTTGAAGCACTTCCCCTTAGGATCCTTCTTGACACCTAAAGAACCCCTCACCTTACCCTTGCCCTTGGCAACAATTGAGTTTGATTGCTTGTTGCCTTTGGCCTAGAAGATGAAGTTGGTCCACTTGTCGTCAAGGGTTGAGTCTGGTGTCCCATCAACGTCTCTGCCGAGACCAAAGGTTGCATCAAGTCAGCTAGCGAGAACTTCTGATTATTCATCTGATAGTTCAGCTGAAAATGTTCAAAACTTTTAGGCAGAGAGTGAAGCACCAAATCAATCCGAGTCTCCAGATCGTAATCTGCACCCAGAACCTCAAGCTTGTTTAGATGAGCCATCATTTTGAGGACATGGTCCCTTACGGGCGTGCCCTCCACTATTTTCAGTGAAAGCATCTCTCGCAAGGTGATCTAACGAGCCGTGCGGTTCTGATGTTGAAACATCTTCCTAAAATTTTGCATGATTTCCGCAGCAATTGCAAATTCTTGGTGTTGGTGTTGCAACACATCCGACATAGATGCCAGGATGGTACACTTAGCCATGCCATTGCAATGCTCCCAGTCCTCATACTTTTTCTTTTCCGCTTTACTCGACTCGCCAGTTGGCTCATCAGGTTTTGGAGTTTCAAGGATCCACTTGTGCTTTTGTGCAGTGATTACAATCATCTGTTTACGTTTCCAATCAACATAATTTTCACCAGATAATTGATGGTCTTTATAGCATACAGTGGATTAAAAGGTTGCAACATACTGAACTGAAATAAATAACAATTGTATAAGCACAAATTATCACATAATTCGATCACTTTATTCATATCAAAATCTCAAAACAATATGAATAAGCATCAACCGAACTCTCAAAATAGTTTAAATAGGTCACGTTGGGTGAACTGTCTATGTAAACACATTCAAGCAAGTTACAAACAAGAACAATTACAAACCTTTAATTCAAAATTAATAGTCAGCTCCCACTTGACCAATATAAAATTGACAGGGACTTCAGAGAAGTATATTCATATCAATTTTATACCTAAGTAATAACCATGATTAAATACAAAATTATTACTTCGCTTTGTACGAGCCTCGTTGGGAGGGTCATCGTCGCCACTAATAATAATTCACAATCATCCTTTTGGGAATTCATTCATGTGAAATTCATCTTTTGGCCGTTCCGTTGGATAAATTTTTCCAAAAGAATCCAAAAATAAATAAATCATGGAGGTCAAATTTGACGTAATTTTATTATCCAGAATAAAATTTGTCAATGAAACATACTTAGTAATTTTCGAAAGTGAGATTTTCTTTAGACAATTCTAAATCATGCAAACACATTTAACAAATAAAATTGCACGAATTTAAAACAAGCATCAAGACAAAATAAATCAAGTTGGGCACATATATCCAACTGTCATGGTTTAAATTCCAAATCTTGATCTTGAGAAATCGTCTCTTCTTTTTCCTTCATCGTTCGTCTCGAAAAGCTCCCACTGAATCCGCAATAATTCTTCAAGAAATATCCTCCATTTTGGGTTAGGATGACGTCCAGAAAAATGAATAGCTCACGACCCAGAGTGCGAGTCCGCGTGTACCTAGGCGCACGCTTCGGTCCGGCTCGGCCATCTCGCCCCGTCGCCCACGGCACAAGCATGCAAGGAGCATCGCCCGGATGCGTCCGCGTACACCCATCGGGCGCCCGTCCGGGGTAGCGCCCCTCACGTCGCCCAGCCACACCCCGCATCTGGCGTCTCGCGCGCATCCCGCGCACTCGCATCTTGAAGTCTCCCTAGCGCCAAAAGCCCAGCCTCGCGCGCCATGTGCGCTTAAGCTGCCCGTCTTCTCCGCCGGTGGTGTCTTGTGATCGCTTAACCTTCGGCCTAGCCAGCGTCTTCATGTAACTTCGAGTACATCCGGGCACTTGCACGTCCATCTTTTAATCTCCGTCTCCATCTTCGTTCTCGATCCGGTTACAATTTATTTATGAAAAATAAATAAACCTTGATCTAGACTAGTCTATTACATTGAACAAATCAAACAAATTCTAATCTACTCGTGGATTTTCTCACGAGGCAAAACGAATTCGAAAATAATAGGGGATTTTCAAGATTAGATCTTTCTTGAATTTATGAGATATTCTTGTATTCCAAGAATACATATCTTTTTCCATAAAATCCTTCCAAGAAAATCAAGAAAATCTTTCTTCCTATTATTACTCTATAATTTTCAAAAAATCCAACTAAAGAAACCAAGTGAGAGATTTCTTGAATTTATGGGATAATCTTGTATTCCAAGAATACTTATCTCTTTTCCATAAAATCTTTTCAAGAAAATTCTTCTCCCTCTTTTCTTTAATTATTTCGAAAAAAATATGCAAAAAATATTTAATTTATTTTAAGCACCTTTTATTTAATGGACTTTAATTTGGGCTACTTGAGGGACCTTTAGGAGAATTAAGATGGACCTTCCAATGGGCTACTGAATTTCAATATTGAGCCACAATATAATTCAGCCCATTAATATTAATTAATACCACTATATAATTAATATTGCACTATCCAACTTAACCCATATTACTGTAATATGACTCCCAATTATTATCTCCCGTGTTTAAGATTATTTAGTCCATTAATTAATTAAGCCACTTAAAAGCTTTATATTAATTAATATCTTTATCCTTGGAGTAAGGACATCTCAGCTTTATTATCCATACCGGAAAATTAATTCCACTTGCAAGATTTGATATGATAAAGGTTCCGAGCCCACCAAGGGGACCAATCATGCAAGATGTTGCAAGCACACGATTCTCTATATTAATTTAGCAAATGTCATGTAATTAATATTATTGCCCAAGATATAGGGTATCGAAGTCGCAATGATTCTCTTCTCATTTATAAGTCAAATGAATAACTAGTAATCACACACAGTCCTTATTAAGTGACAGAGATTAAGAAATCAACAACCACTCATGTCTAACTCTTCATCCCATAAGTCAGTGCGAATGAGTTTATCCTCTCTCAGGTCCGCTTCAGCGCACCGAGTGCACTAGTGTAATCTCTTGGTCAAGACAAGCCAATCTGAGCCATACACATTAACTTCTACCAATAGATTGTTTGGATATATTTAAGTTGTGAAATATGCACTTGTCTACAAGGGACTGTTAACGTGATCTGGTATCACCATGTTAACTACAATGTAACTCGTGCTATTATATGAACGGTTTGAAATAAATATATATCAAATTCAATCATATTTAAAGCAACAGTGATAAATAATTTATTTCAGTAAATAAATGTTTAATACATAGATTATACAAAGTAAAAGCATACTTTCATGTATAACCCCAACAGACACGAGCAATGCGCAGGGCGGCCCTGATGGCAGCAAAGACGTTTGTCATCTCAGAGTCTGGCAGACGATCGCGGACAGATTGTTGTAGACCCCCAAGAAACATTCCCAAATATTGGGCATACGGAAGTGAGGATAATTGGGCAACCCGTTCCTCAAACAAGACTAGATAGTCTTCGAGACTCCCTTTTTGGACAGTGTTATGCATAGCTTCATATGCATTGATCGCTGAAGCATCTCCAAACCGCTCAACCAAATCCTGTGTAAATTGGGCCCATGGGACGTTAGGAGTTCTGCGGAGCATCCACTAGCCCTAGAACATGGCCCGGCCCGACATGGCAATGAGGACCAGTAGTACACGGTCACTGATAGGCGTATGGTGCACCAAGAAATATTACTCCGCCTGTGCTAACCAAGCCACGAGATCATTCTTGTAAAAAAAGGTAATTCCATTCGGTGCAGTGACATTGCTGGAATCATGGCCAATCCTGATGGCGCTAGGGTTAAATGAGTGGAGCCCCCCCACGCAGAACCAACAGCTGGCATTGAGTCCTTGCAAATTCCACCTTTGCCAGAATTGGATGAGTTGTTAAGTCCTGGGAAAGGAGTCTGCGGTTGTTGTATGGGATCGGGCTGCATCATGTGAAGTTTTTCCGAATCACCCAACTTCACCATAGCAACCGTGATAACGTGCAACCGTGTCATAATTTTGGCAAGGGAATCACGTACCTCGGCGATTTCGGCCTTATTTCGTGCGTGCGCTGACATGTTTTCAGTGAGGGCGGACTTAAATTCCCCCAATGTCTTCTCCATCGCATCACACCAGTCCTTTGCTGAAGCCATCAAGGTGATGTCCGACAGGTCGGACCAAATTGATAGAGTTAAGACAGGGGAGACACAAAATGATAGTAATACGATAAATAAATCCTCAAAACGAGGCTCCTCAAAGAGGCCACAAAGATAAATAACTGCCACAACCGTAGTTGCCACAATATAATTATTTTCCTAATAATCTCAATCTTAGAGAACACTAATATAAATAGACTAACCCTAACTTATGCCCTAAGAAATAAGGCCCACGACCCATATATTTATTCTATATTTATACAATTAAAATAAAGACTCTTAACTTAAATAAATCCTATAACTAAAATAATAAAGATAACTTATAAGACATCTATCATAAAATGTCATTCCATAGGATCCCTTCCATCAGTTGCTCGTGTTTTCATTACTTTGGGTATATATATGCATGAATACACCATCACATGTGGTTGATTTCATCAGCTCTTTGCCTTCTCATTATTTATTTATGGGAATCATAATTAATTACATCGTCTTTAAATGGTGAGGATTTTTTACGATCTGCTTATAAATTTTTCTAATCATGTATGTATCATCATTCCTCAAATTTTCTATATAAATTACTTACGTAAATGTAAATTATAGGTAAATATTAGCACGACGACGATGACCCTCCCCACGAGGCTCGTTCAAAGCGAAAAAATAATTCTGTATTTAATCATGGTTATTACATAGGTATAAGATTGATATGCATATACTTCCCCGAAGTCCCTGTCAATCTTATATTGGTCAAGTGGGAGTCAACTATTGTTGGGAGATGAATTTAATAAAAAAATTGATTAGATCCCAAAACCCTTGAGTATGACATGTTTCAGGACAATCTTGATAGTATAGGATCAGGTTTCATATTATTGTTAGGATTCAGGATTATCTGCACCATGTATAGTCAGCAGATATAGTTCAGGATAGTTTAGGTTTCAGAATTTATCTGAAGTTCTCAAAAGATCCCTGAAGACTAAAACATACTGAAGATCGAAATCATACTGAAGGATCAGTAGAGCCTGAAGACTAGAAGATCCTGAAGACCAGAAGATCTTGAAGATCAGAAGACCCTGGAGACTCTTGTGTACTGAACCAAAAGACCCCGAACATAACACTTCGAGTTAAATAGTGTTTATTCATTCTTAGTACATGCAAAGAGAATGTTTTACGTTCGTGGACACAAAGGAAGATATCAACTCAGTGTTGGTTGATAAAAATAGCCGTTTTGTTGTCTCTGTTCAAAGGAAGATGTCGACCAACAACAGTGTACTTTACTGACACTGAAAGCGACATTTCCCTGAAAAATGTCAGCATAGATATTTGTCTTGTTCACAGAAATTGGTGATTGGCTGCTTGTCTGGATATTTCCTAAAGCATGCAAGGGCACGTTCAAACCCTAACAAAGCCGTTCATCAATTACTCAAAGAAGAAACCCGAGATGCTATCTCTCCAACGGATAGTTTTTCAAAGGAAAACTTCTTGAGAGTTGCCTATAAATACCAGAGGCCTTGAACACTTCAAGGTTACGGGAAATCAAAGCAACTCACAAAGCTCATTCGTATTCAAGCATTCTTGTGAAGCACTCGAAACCCTTAGAATTTCCCAAGTGTTTCATCTTTGAAGAGAGCTCATTTACTAAGCCCAGATTCAAGATCTTATCCAAAGCTTAGTTCGAGATATCCTAGCCTTTTACTTGTGTCTTCATTACTAAGCTGCAATAGTTCAGCCTGAAAACTCGTAGTAGAAAGTTAGTAAGCTGCTGAGTTCAGTCTGAAAGCTTGAGGTAGTCGAAGTAGTGAGTTAAGGAATTTCTCTAAAGATCGGGGAGAGTGGACGTAGGAGCTTGAGCCTCTGAACCACTATAACTTGCTGTGTTATTTGCTTTCTGCTTTGCATTTGTACTTGTTGCATATTTCACTGAAAGCATTTCTGATATTCAGTTGGAATCAATCCACTGGACTTGCATTAAAATTGATCACAACCTTAACCACTGTTTCATTGAGGAAAGATTTTCAGCAAAATAAAATGAGTATAAACTTAGGGCCTACACTTTCCGCACTCTAGATAAGCTGATATAGATAGTTGTCAAACTGATAAACTCTCCTGAGTAGTCATGAAGATTATTATCTACTCTAAGCTTATTTGGACTCTGTAAAAGAAACTCAGGATCAGTTGAGCTAATCTGAAGTCTCTGAAAGCCGCTCAGTGTTATTGTCTCAGTAGACTTTGACTCAGGGCAATTTGTGCTTCTCAGGACTGAAAATCAGGACAACTTGACTCACTGATTTCTGTAAAGTTTTAAAAGTTGAAAAATCACTATAAACGTGTATTCCCCCCATACATGTGTGAGACTCATTTTCACCGGGACCAACAACTATTAATCTGGATATTGAAGGTTTGTAACTGTTTTCTTGTTTGTAACCTGCTTGAATGTGTTTAAATAATTACCCACCCCACGTGGCTTATTTAAACTATTTTGAGATGTTGGCTGATGCATGTTCTTATTTTTTTGATATTTTATTATGATACATGTAATAGAATTATGTGATATTTTTGTGCTTATGCAAATTGTTGTTTATTTTAGTTCAGCATGTCGCAACCTTTTAATCCACTATTAAAATACTTAAAGTCAATAGAATTGTATAGGAAACTATGTTTATTGGAAATGAAAACTTATGATTATCCTAACTGCATAAAAGCACAAGTGGATTCTTGACACACCAAAAATCAGATGAGCCAACTGACGAGTCAAAAATGCGGGACTCGTATGATCACCTTGCGAGAGATGTTGTCGCTAAAAATGGTGGAGGACAACCCTGTAAGGGATTACGTCCTCAAAATTGATGGCTCATCTGAACAAACTTGAGGTTCTGGGTACAGATTATGATCTGGAGACCCTGATTGTTTTGGTACTCCATGTTGGGGTTATACGTGGTCAAGACAAGTCAATCTGAGCCTTACACATCAACTTCTACCAATAGACTGTTCGGGTCTATCTAAGTTGTGAAACACACACTAGTTTACAAGGGACTGTTAACGTGATCTTCTGTGATCTGATATCACCACGTTAACTACAATGTAACATGTGCTATTATATGAACGGTTTGCAATAAATATATATAACATTCAATCATATTTAAAGCAACAGTGATAAATAATTTATTTCAGTAAATAAGTGTTTAATACATAGGTTATACAAAGTAAAAACATACTTTCAGAGATTACACTAGTGCATTCGATGCGCTGAACCGGACCTGCAGAGAGGATAAACTCATTCGCACTGACTTAAGGGATGAAGAGTTATACCTCAGTGGTTGTTGATTTCTTAATCTCTGTCACTTAATAAGGACCGTGTGCGATTAGTAGTTATTTCTTTGACTTATAAATGGGAAGAGAATCATTGCGACTTCGATACCCTATATCTTGGGCAATAATATTAATTGTACGACAGTTGCTAAATTAATACAGAGAATCGTGTGCTTGCAAAGTCTTGCGTGATTAGTCCCCTTGGTGGGCTCGGAACCTTTATCATACCAAATCTTGCAAGTGGAATTAATTTTCCGGTATGGATGATAAAGTTAAGCTGTCCTTACTCCAAGGATAAAGATATTGATTAATATAAAGCTTTTTAGTGCTTAATTAATTAGTGGACTAAATAATCTTAAACACGGGAAATAATAATCGAGAGTCATATTACCGTAATATGGGATAAGGTTGGATAGTGCAATATTAATTATATAGTGATATTAATTAATATTAATGGGTTGAATTATATTGTGGCTCAATATTTGAATTCAGAAGCCCATTTGAAGGTCCATCTTAATTCTCCTAAAGGCCCCTCAAGTAGCCCAAATTATATTTCAATAAATAAAAGGTGTTTAAAATAAAATAAATTATTGTTGCATTATATTTCCTGGTTTTTTCGAAATTTTAAAGAAAAAGAAAGGAGAAGAATTTTCTTGAAAAGATTTTATGGAAAGGAGATAAGTATTCTTGGAATATAAGATTATCCCATAAATTCAAGAAATCTCCCAGTTGGTTTCTTTAATGATAATTTTCGAAAATTATGTATAAGAAAGAGAAGAAAGATTTTCTTGATTTTCTTGGAAAAATTTTATGGAGAAAGATATGTATTCTTGGAATACAAGAGTATCTCATAAATTCAAGAAAGATCCAATCTTGCAAATCTTCTTGAAAAAAAATCAAAATTCAAGGCTAAATAAGGGTGTGAGATTTTTGTGGAAAAATACACATGGAAATAAGAATATATGGGATATATTCAAGATTTCTTGGAGATCAAGAAAAGATCTTTCCTAAACCCTAATTGCCCCAAAAATATCGACCAACCCCTTACTTATAAATAAGGGATGAAGTTTTCATCCCCAATTGCAATTCCATGTGTTGGAAATATTAGAAATCCACAAAGATGGTGCAACAATTTTATTTTCCTTTGTTTTATAAATCGTTCATTGGAGAATCGTCCGCCGGGGTTGTTGAGCGAGGACTTGGGAATACTTGAGAAGGACTTTTGGTTGGTAGCCAGTTACTTGATCCAGTCTATCTCAGATTGTCTCTCCAACGGGTATGTTTACGTAAACTCCTAGAAATTCCGCATGCTAGGATTATGTGAATATTATTTGCATGTTGTTGTTGTTGGATTAATTATTATTTGAATTCACTTAGGTAAATTCATGCTAGTAATAATTATTAATTTGAATTTGTGTTTATGAGGTCATCCCGATAGATCCTGTCATATGTTATCCCAACACTTCACTCTCTGCCCAAAAGTTTTGAGCACTTTGGCCTCGCTAGATAATTTGTTGCAATCTTTGGTCTCGGCAAAGACGTTGATGGGGAACCAAACTCAAGCATTGACGGCAAGTGGTCCGTCTTCATCTTCTAGGCCAAGGGAAGGCAAAAGGAAGAAGAGGACCAAAAGCCATAAGCAATCAGACTCAATTGTTGCCTAGGGCAATGGTAAGATGAGGGATGCTGATGGTGTCAAGGAAAATCCAAAGGGGAAGTGCTTCAATTGCGGTGAAAGACAGGACAATGGAGGTTTGCCTGTTCCAAGCCCAAAAGGGGCTGGAAAGAAAGGTAATTTTCACGCACTAGTTGTTGAAACTTGTTTAGCGGTGTATACTTCTAATTCGTGGGTAGTTGATACGGAATCCACTGATTATGTTTTCTTCACGGGTTCAAGCGGACCCGACAACTTAGTGGGAGTGAGATCATCATCACACTGGGCAATGTTACGTAAGTAACAGTTATTGCAATGCTACGTAATTAGCGATTATTGTAATTCTACGTAAGTAGCGGTTACTGCAGTGCTACATGAGTAGCAGGTACTGCAGTGCTACGTAAGTAGTGTTTAAAGCAGTGGGAGAAGTGCATTTATCTTTTAGTGATAAAATTTTAGTTTTAAGAGACGCTCCCCAGTTTTAGAAAGAATTCACTTTCAGTTTCTAAAATTCTTTTGATGGATACTGAGTTTCTTCTAATAAGAATGACATCATTTATTTAAATGATGAGTGTATCTGTTATGGGACATTGATGAACAATCTCTATACAATTATATGTGCACACCACTGGTAAAATGCATCCTATAACACATCGACTATTTCAAGCAATAAAAGGAAACGTTTAGCAGATGTGAACAAAACACTTCTATGAATAGGTCATTTTAATCCAAAGAGGATCCAAAGGTTGGTTCAAGATGGTTCATTGGATTCTCTCCGGGTTGAACTATTTCCAACTTTCGAATCACGTTTGGAGGGTAAAATGACCAAGAGGGCATAGATCATTCACTGACATATGAGGTCAAATACCAATCAAAGCAAGAGGAGGTTATGAGTATTTCGTTACTTTGATCGATGATTACTCAAGATTTAGGTACATTTTCCTTATGAAGCATAAATTTGAGACCCTTTGATTAACTCAAGGATTTTAAGGCTCAAGCAGAGATTCATAGGGAAAAACGTATCAAGTCTCTACGATCTGATCGTGGAGGCGAATACCTCAGCGATGATTTTTTGAACTACTTGTCAGATGAAGGGATTGTATCCCAGTTGACTTCACCTGGAACCCCTCAACAAAACGGGGTTGCAGAACGAAGAAACAGGATTCTTTTAGAAATGGTCAGGTCAATGATGAGTTATGCGGATCTACCCAAATCATTTTGGGGTCACGCCTTGGAAACAACGGCTTACATTCTAAACTTGGTGCCATCCAAATCGGTTCCCAAAACCCCTAAAGAGATTACGACACATGAGAATCTGGGGGTGTCCGGCATACGTATTGGACAAGGAGGCCTGTAAATTGGATCCACGATCAGAATTAAGGCTGTTTATAGGGTACCCCGAGGGAACGAAAGGGTGCATGTTCTATGGTCCCGAAGATCAAAAGGTGGTAACCAGTACGCACTTTAGATTTTTGGAAGAAGACTACATGAACGAAAAAAAGCCCAGAAGTGAGATTACCTTGGATGAGCTAAAGGGGCTTAATTCAATGCCAACTGTACAAGTCGACATACCAAATGACATACTTACACAACCAGAACCTCGTCGTAGTTGGAGGGTTGTCAGACAGCCCGAGAGATTCATGGGGATAGGAGAATTGTCAGACTTGGTCCCTGGTGAGAATGAATCAGACCCATGGACATACAATGAGACAATCCATGACAAGGATGCAGATTCTTGGCAAATAACAATGGAAGCCGAGATGGATTCTATGGATCATAATAAGGTGTGGGAGCTAGTCGAACCACTTAATAGGATCAAACCCATTGGTTGCAAGTGGGTATACAAGAGGAAAGAAGGGATCGACTATGAGGAAACCTTTTCACCTGTAGCTATGCTTAAGTCTATTCGTATTCACATGTCGATAGCTGCGCATCTCGATTTTGAGATCTGACAAATGGATGTCAAGACAACTTTCATAAATGAAAGTCTTAAAGAAGATATCTATATGCAACAACCCGAAGGCTTCATTGAAAAATGCCAAGAACATCTAGTTTGCAAGCTCAAGAAGTCCATCTACGGACTAAAGTAATCATCACGTGCTTGGAACCAATGTTTTGATCAGGTTATAAAGTCTTACAGGTTCGATCAAACGAGTTCAAAAGTTGTGTGTATAAAAAATGTGTCGTGAATGCATTGGTATTCTTAGTACTATACGTGGACGATATTCTGCTCATCGGAGACGATGTAAAGTGTTGATGTTGCACGGATGTTGTTCCAGATGTTGGACAACATTCTGCACAACATCTTAAATTTGCCCTTTCTCCTAACACTAACTCTGTTTTATTAGATGTGTTTTTCTATGTTTCCTACATTGCAGGTTGAAGACAATTTCGGATATTGTCAAGCGGTTGCACTAATGGAGTAAGAATAGAAAGATCATGGGTGGTTACACCAAGATCATGGAGATAGTGGAAGAGATCTTCAAGGCTGTCCACACCAAGTGGATAGGACAATGCAGTTGGTCTGAATGTCTATAAATAGACTGCATTGGTCGACATTCAAGTTGGAGTTAAAGTGAAATCCCATTTTCTCTACTCCAAACTTAAGAGAGTAACATCAGAGACACAATCGAGAAAACAACCGAGTGATTGTTTCTTGTAGGAGTGTGAGGGTCGTTGTTATTCTATTTGTACTGGTCGAGGGAATACAATCTCTCTCATCAGTATTGTGTTTATCTTATTAGATCAATTTTTAGGTTGAATAAGATCACTAGTTACTTGATTGAATAGATTGTTTTTTGGTGTGTGGTTTTTCACTACACCTTTTAGGATCTTGTAAGAGATTCGTGTGTATCTCACTACTTGTTATAGTGATGTTTTTAACCATGAGGTTCGTATAGTCTGACTATAGAATATAGACTATACACAATTTTATATGTTTCACAACATTTTCAACAACACTCTGAAAATACACGCACACACACTTTCAGTTTGCGCCAGGGCCATAAACTTGATACACTAAGTTTAAGGTCCTGTGTTTAAAGTGTGTTTTTTCAATGGATTATCCACTGACACCTTCTTTAAAACCTCCAATTTTGGATGTATCAAATTACCCATACTGGAAACCTAAAATCCGCATGTATATTAAGTCTATAGATGAGAGAGCATGGCATAGTGTGTTGTCTGGTTGGAATCCACCAAAGACGGTTGGTGATAATGATGGTGATTTACAAGTCAAAAGGGAGATTGATTGGTCCAATGATGAATGCACATCGGCCAATTTAAATTCTAAAGCCCTTAATGCGATTTTTACTGCTACTGATGTTTCTATGTTTAAACTAATATCTAACTGTGTTTCTTCTAAGGATGGATGGGATATATTGCAAGAACATTGTGAAATATCAAAAAGTGTTCGAAGAACTAGACTCAGAATGTTGGGAACCAAGTTTGAAAACTTGAAGATGAAAGATGATGAGAACATTTCATCATACAATGAAAGGATAAGTGAGATTGCTAATGAGTCACACCCACTTGGTGATCCAATTTCCAACACTCGGTTAGTTAATAAAATACTTAGAACTGTTCCTAAACGATTTGATGAAAAAATATGTGCAATAGAAGAGGCTAAGAACACTGATTTATTGAGTCAAAATGAGTTGATAAGTATTTTGAAAACTTATGAGATTAACTCAAATATGTTAGATGATGATAAATATGAGAAAGATAAAGACAAGAAAGTACTTGCTTTTAGAGGTGAAACTTCTGATAATGTTGGTAAACATCCTTACGTGATTGAAGTTGATTCTGATGATGATGTTTCTGATTTATGTGATGAAAATGTTTCTGAACAATTTTCTCTCATCACTAAGCAATTCAAATCTTTTCTAAAATGAAAGTTCAAAAGACCAAATGGTCAATTTCAATCAAAGGATAAGTTTAACCAAAACTCTTCTCCCTCTGATAAAAAGCTTGTTCCAAGCCAGTCTTCCAGTTTCAATCAACCTAGACAATTCAATAAGGATAACAAGTTCAAATATGATCCTGAGTACATAAAAAAGGTTAAATGTGATGCATGTTCTGGATATGGTCATTATGCTTAATAAGAAAATGAACTTTAATGCTATCTTAAGTGATGACTCTGATGATGAAACTGATTCTGGTAAATGTGAGTTAAGTGTTATGTCTGCTAGAATAGTTTATGATGATACATTTGATGATGATCTCGATGATTATTGGTCTGAAGCAGATTCAGATGTTATTACAACATCTGAAATAACATTCAGTCAATATAACTCTTAGATTAACTGTTTTACTGGAACTATTCTGAACTCTGAAACATCAAAATCTGCTGATTGTGACTCTGAATATCTGAAGTTTAAAACTGATTTAGAAACTCAAAAACAGGTGTTGAGTTCCTTATCTTTAGAAAATTCAGATTTGAAAGAAAATCTATTGAAGCTTGAAGTTCTTTTAACTAGAAAAGATGTGGAAATTTCTTCTTTGAAAGATGAACTTAAGTGCACTACTCTATTAGATTACTTCTTGCTATTGCATGTTTCATTAACATTAACTTACATCAAATGGATGTTAAAGCTGCCTTCTTAAATGGTATTCTGGATGATGAAGCTTATGTTGAACAACCTAAAGGTTTTGAAAATCTGGAATTTCCTGATCATGTTTACAAGTTAAAGAAAACTTTGTATGGTCTAAAACAAGCACCTAGAGCCTGGTATGGTAGACTTACTGATTTCTTACTTGAGTTTGGATTTATGAGAGGTGAAGCTGATAGATACTTATTCATTAAAAATTCTAAGAATGATATCATGGTTGCTCAAATATATGTTGATGATATTGTATTTGGTTCAACTTGTAATGATATGCTTGAGAGTTTTGTTAAACAAATGACCTGTACCTTTGAAATGTTCATGGTTGGAGAGCTGAATTTCTTTTTAGGTCTTCAAATCAAACAAATGAAAGATGGTATTTTCTTTTCTCAAAACAAATATGCTAAGAATTTGATGAAAAGATTTGGTCTTGAAACTGCTAAAACTATGAAAAGCCCTATGGGTTCAACTCAAAAGTTGAGTAAAGACTTGATTGGAAAAGATGTTGATCCTACTTTGTATAAATCAATGATTGGAAGTCTTTTGTACTGATCTTCTAGTAGGCCTGATATTATGTATAGTGTATGTCTTTGTGCTAGATATCAAGCCAATCCTAAGGAATCACACCTTAATTCTGTGAAAAGAATTATAAGATATGTAGCTGGAACATGTGATCTAGGTATTTGGTACTCAAAGGATATTAATTGCTCTTTAGTTGGCTATAGTGATGCAGATTGGGCAGGTGATTGTGATGATAGAAAAAGTACTAGTGGAGGATGTTTCTACGTGGGAAACAACATTATATCTTGGCACAGTAAGAAACAGAATTGTGTTTCACAATCTACAGCTGAATTTGAATATGTTGCTGCTGGAAGTTGCTAAACTCAACTGCTTTGGCTTAAAAAGATGTTTAATGATTATGGGTTGGAAAGTGATATTTTGACTGTTTATTGTGATAATATTAGTGCTATCAATATTTCAAAGAATCATGTGCAACATTCTTTGACTATGTTGTAACTAGCTAAATCTGCCTAGTTTAACAATGAATTTAATCAAGAAAATTAGCTAAAATAGCCAAGAGCTATAAAAGAGAGCACATCAATTGGTGACCCGGTTCATCTTTTGAATCAGACTACGTCCAGAGGCGTCCAAGCCAGGTATAAATGTATAATATATTTGCCTAGGATGCTAAAGTGTTCAACCCTTACAAATGTGACCTCATTGGTCTATTTATACTATATGTCCCGCCTTTAAGACGGGAGATTACATAAGGAAAAGTGCCCCTTAGGTGCCTTCAATTTCGCAAGTCGTCCGTCTCCTTGGTCCGATTTGAGATCGTCCCTTTAATGAGCGCCAATCAAGGGATGGAGTACCCGGGCGGATTGGCTGGCTTGTCGGATGCTTTCCTTAATTGGCTTTGATTGTCCGTTACATGCTACAGGTCGGACTCAGACCTGGATGTCGCAAATGGATATCGTATTATGACCTTTAATTTTCTCTTAGGTCGCTACGCGACCTCTCTGTTTCTGCGACTTGGGCGGTTCGCCTTTTAGGGAGACCTCCCTCTGCTGACGTCACCTCGAAGTGTAAGCCTCTTGACTTGTATCTATAGGGGCCGTGGGATAGTGGTTTATTCCATGCTACAACAATTGCCCCTCAAGTCGAGGTCGCTTGTTATGAAATGGGATATCGACTTGATCTTACAACTAGCACGGAATACGACTCCTTGCCCCGAGCATACGAAAAGTCACCTCGATAATACGAATTGGCGCATCAGATTTCCTCAATTTTTGGAGATTTAAAATGAAAGCTTGGCAGGCCGATGACGTGAGGCGCCGCTATAATGTCCAATAGGATGCCGCAGTGGTTTCCACACGTGAATCCAACTATTTCAATTTTTCAGCGGGGCTCGAATTATGAAAGAATTGTGTTTTGGTCCTCCTTCCTTCTATAAATAGGCGGGGGAATTAAGTTTTCAAAAACCTTTCTCCCCCTCCGAAAGCTTGCTACACATTTGCGATTTTTCTTCCATTTGGGTTCTTCACCAGAATCCTGGGTTTCCATCGCTTGAAATCAGGTAACTTACTTTTAATCTCCTAATTTTTTCATGGCTTTTGGGTTTTCTGGTTCTTTTTCGGCTCCATGACCCATGGTGGTATCCTCCTCCTCCAAAGATGATGTCCCAATCGCTCAGCGCTGCCGTCTGAACTCTGGTTCCGTCGCGAGGACGGGTGGTGAAGGTTCTTCGGCTCAGCGGTGGGTGACGGGCGGGAAGATGATGCAAACGATGAACCGGTGAATGACGGTTTTTGGAGGAATTAGACGATATCATTTGTCTTCCCCCCTTGGACAGTAATCTCTAAGCTTCTGCCTCCCAAAGGCAATCGGCGCTGGCCGGCTCATCTGCCCAGGCTCCAGATTTTGGGGCCTATGAGCGATTATTCGATTACGAGCTATACCACCGGATTGCTCCTTACAAGAGACCTGAGCGCCAGTATCGCAAGTCTATGTAGTCACAATTTGCTGCGTCTGAGAAAAGATACAGGTCGGTACTTTCTGATTACTACGTGCGAGGGCTCCGTCGGCTGTATAAGGTGCCGCAGGATGTTCATTTCTATGGAGCGGCCCCTGATGAAAGTGCCGACCAGCCTTCCCGGGGATGATAGCTGTGAATCAGCCCACCATGGCCGCTGGAATTCGCTTCCCGTTGCATCCGAACATCTCCCATTTGTTGGTGGCCTTGAACCTGAGACTTACACAGATTACTCCGAATGGGTGGAGTTACATCATTTCCACCATGGTTGTGTTGGGGCAAGCCGGCTTGAGGAGGTTGCCCAATCTGGGAGAGATTGGTTGTGTGATGTCGCCAGTTGCCCAGGCCGGAGGCTATCATGTCGTGCGGCTTTGCAAGGGTAAAGAACTTGTTAGCGGGATCCCTAACAAGGTCGATGGATGGCACCAGAAATGGTGGTTTGTCGGAGGAGCTTGGGAGTCGGTCCCTCCGACTAGTACTTTATCAATCTGAGTTCCTACGGATTACGTGATCCACGTGGAAAATGGTATACTTTTTGCGACCTTTATCTTCAATCGTACTGATCTAATTCTTTTCTTGTCTTACAGTGTATACGCCACGGACTTTTGACCTTTATTGGGATTTCACCAAGGCGTTCAAAGTAGCTCGAGATACACCTTCGAGTTGGCTAGAGGTTGAGTTGCTGAACTCTGAGCTTAACCATTTGGCGGCTGGGTTGTACACCTATCCCCGCCACCTGCGAATCCCTTGTAAGTCTTTTGTTATTTCTCCTTGGTGGTTCTTTATAGGACCATGCTAAAAGATCGTATGTTTGTTGTGCAGATCCCGACATCCCGACCTACCGCCGTGAGCCTTCTGCTGCTAAGATGGCCTCCATACCGAAGTCGGTTCTTGGCTCAATGAGGTGCCAATCAAGCTCGGGCGCCTCTGCTGGTTCTCTGGTTCAGACCCCGCCTCCTGTTGCCGACAAGGGCAGGAAGAAGAAGTACACCGAATTGGCCCCAGCGGCTGGGGATTACCCTCACAAGAGGGCGCAGGAGGAGACTGGCTCCCATCGGTCTCATCGGGATGCCAGAATAGGTGTCCCAGTTTCTAATCCTCCATCGGCCTTGGCTCTCGTCGAGGGTCATCATCCAGATGATGATTCTTGGATCGGCTGGGATGAGGAAGTGACGAAGAGGTAAACCTTTGCCTGTTTTTGTGAAACATCATTTAGGAGCTAATAATCTGACTAATTCCCTTTGTTTTTTCTTTTTTATGTCGCAGCTCGGACCTGACGCCGCACAAATTCTCGCTCGAGGTACTGAGCTTCTTGAGGTCGAGGCTCCCCATCCTGGAAGGCGTCCCTGGTGATTGGCCCCACTACTTGACGAGGACAATGAACAATGTCCCACGAGTATGGACGAAGGACGACCACTCCGCCGCTCGCCGCCAAAAGGTTATGGGTAATATGTACTCGTCGATCGTGCACACCCTGAAGGCCGCCCTCTACATGGAGAAAGCTTGCGCCCAATCTGAATTAGAGCTCGCTGACCTGGAGAAAGATTGGGCGACGATCGCTGATCAGGCCAAAGCTGTGCTAAATGCCCATGAGGTGCAGAAAAAGCTGGAGGTCGAAAAGTCCGACTTGGCCAAGAGGGTCCAGGAGCTCGAGGAGCAGCTGAAGGGTGCCTAGGGCATGCTGGTGGGGGAGAGGGAGTCTTTGGCCTGGCTGAAGGGGGATCTGGCCAGCAAGGATTCCGTGGTCAAGGCTAAGCAGGTTGCCGAAGAAGAGCGGTTCAAGCGGACTGAAGAGCAAAATGCTAATTTTGCTTACGTCTGTCAGTGGTTGGGGCCATTCGCTATACGCCGGAAGAGCCCGGACGCTGATTTCTCCGACCTCGTCTCTGAGCTGGCCAGCTATGTCGGAGCCTACTCGCTTGATCCCGACGTCGTGCTCGAAATTAAGGACTTGGAGGGATATGGTATTGACCTATCCTTTTTTCCCAATCAGAGTCGGATTGTGCTCCCCACTCCTGATCCTGACGAGATCAAGGTGAATCGAGGTGGTCCCTCAAACTTCGACGGGCGAGGCTCGGAGGCCATATGGAGGTCGGCCTGGGGCCTAAAAGTGGATCCCCGATGAACAGGCCACAACTAGCCTCTAGGGGAGGTGTTTACCAGCCCAAGAGTCGGGAGATGAGCTGCCCACATATCCGCAATTGTTATTCAGCAACAATTATGTGGGCAGCCTTTAAACATAGTCAGTGGTGATGCTGATGGGATTCTGGATGTTCTTAAGAATGATAACATCAAGAATCTTGATAAGAAAAAGGAGATTGGGAAGTTGTTGAACCCCATCCCCAACAACACTTTTGATCAGCATCCCCTGAAGCATCAAGAATCCCGATAAGAATAAGGAGATTGAGAAGTTATTGAACTCCATCCCCAACATCACTTTTGATCAGCATCCCTTGAAGTTGATTGTCACCAACGAGCTGTCTAAGAATTGAATCTTGGTGAATTACTAGTCGTTTTAGTATCCAAATGTATCTTTTCTTTCTTGCTGGCTTTTGGCCGCCTAGTGTAGTTTGCCTTCGGGCTTTCCGATGTAATTTCAAATTTTTGATGTATCGACCTTCGGGCCTTTGTTATTAATGAATGTTCTCTTCACTTTATTGTGCCGACCTGATTTCCTTACGTGACTTTCCGTTTGCATATGTTCTTATCGTCTTATTGTCATTGCGAAGTGTTTGTGAACTATGCGTAGTCATCTTATAAAGTTTGGGGAGGGTCGCACCACTTAAGGTGGCGACCTCGCCGCAAGTATGTCGAAAGTCATTCTTAGGGAGTCGATATTGTGCATATGCAACTTTCCTTAGTTTTACACATCATGAAAAAGAGACATTATTATTATATAAGCCAAAATTCATTACAAATAGGCTATTCCAACTCGTTGATAGTACTTCTTCAAATGGGTTGCGTTCCACGGGTATTGAGCCGGAGAACCATCTGGGTTTTTGAGTTTGTATGCCCCATTTGATAATACTCTTGTGACCTTGTATGGTCCTTCCCAGTTCGGACCAAAAACTCCTTTGGCCGCACCCAGCGTCTTCTTAAGGACCAAGTCGCCGATCTTGAATTGTCGAATCCGCACTTTCGAATTGTAGTATTTCTCCGATTGCTGCTTGTATCTAGCATTCCTTATGTTGGCCTCTAGCCTTTTTTCTTCGAGTAGGTCCAAGTCCCTGGCTAAGGCCTCCTCATTGTGGTCGATTGCGACCTGAGACGTACGCAGTGTCTGAAACTCGACCTCTGAGGGAATCACTGCTTCTGTGCCGAAAGCCATCGAGTATGGGGTCTCTCCAGTTGAGTTTTGGCACGTTGTTCTGTATGACCATAGTACATCTGGCAGAACGCTGGCCCACTTTCCCTTCTTATCTTCGATCTTGGCTTTCAAAGTGTGTTTGATAATTTTGTTCACTGCTTCGACCTGTCCATTAGACTGGGGATGATACGGGGTTGAGAAGAGCTTAGTGATTTTCCATTTCCTGAAAAAGCTTTCGATCTTGAACCCATCAAATTGTTTCCCATTATCTGACATGATTGCTTGGGGTAGGCCGAATCTGCAAATGATGTTCCGCCAGATGAATTTAATTACATGATCTTGATCTATGATTGCCAAAGCTTCAGCCTCGGCCAATTTTGTGAAGTAGTCCACTACAACTAAAGCGTACTTGACTGAGCCCGGAGCTGTAGGAAGTGGCCCGATGATATCTATCCCCCACTTCGCAAATGGCCAGGGACTGAGAATGCTGGAAAGTTCCTCCGGGGTGACTTTGATCGAAGGAACATGGATTTGGCACTTGTGATATCGCCTTGCGAATACGAGCGCATCAGCTCGTAAAGTGGGCCAAAAATATCCTTGTCTAGTCACCTTATGTGAGAGCGATTGCCCCCCAGCATGGTTTCCGCATACCCCCTCATGTATATCACGGAGGATAACTTGTCCTTGTTCCTGCGTAACGCACCGGAGCAAGGGTATGCTGAAACCCCGCTTGTATAGCTCACCATTGATCAGAGTATACCTGGCTGCTCGGAGTTGTAATTGTTTTGCCCGAATTCGATCCACCGGTAATGTCCCAGACATCAAGTAGTCGATGATAGGAGTCATCCAGCTCGTAGGGTGGGCATCGAGTGTAGCGACCGCGTCATGGATAGTGGAAGGGTGGGATAACTTAGTGATGGTGACGATCAACAAGATTATCAAACACACATTAAAAGCCCGACTTGAAGGGGGAAAGGGTAGGTGGGCGAGCGAACTACCCGAGGTACTATGGTCATATAGAACGACTTGCAGAACCTCTATAGGGGAAACACCTTATTCCCTCGCATTCGGGGCGGAAGCTGTAATCCCAGCAGAAATCACCATTCCTAGTCACAGAACGAGCAGTAGAGCCTCAAGCGACAACAATATGGCGATGACAACCGGCCTAGATTTGCTGGAAGAAAGGATATTAGAGGCCAACCTGAAAAATGCCGGCTACAAACGATGAACAGAAAAATACTACAACTCGAAGGTTAAACTCCGATAATTCAAGAAAGGGGACCTCGTCCTGAAAAAAAGTGGTCTGAGTACCCAAGGGGACGTTCAGCCCAACCTGGGAAGGTCCATTTAGAATATCCAAATGCCTAGCACACAGAGCATACGAGATCGAGGACCCGGATGTCACCCCAGCGCAATATCCCTGGAACGCGATCCACTTGAAGAAGTATTAACAATAGGGATAGCTAATAGCCTATTTTCTAATTTTTCCCTGGTCAACAGTTTAATGATTCATCACCTTTAAAAACATTTTCATGCGAATTTGTATTTTTGAAAAAACTTGTACGCTTTAGAGTAAGTCGACCAAAGGTCGGCCCAAAAATGATCTTGACAGTTGAGGACAAGTCAAAAAGTAGTCGCCAACGGCATAAGCCGACTACCTGTGACTTGAAGCATTACCCAGAATTCACATCGACAAGGTCATCATCATACTGGCCGCACGCCAAATACGACGATTTTACTAAACACAGTCCACATACATCACATCGTATCCAAGCAGCGATCAGGACATAGGCATAAATCATAGTCGCCTGTGTACGTCCGAATTTTGCACTACCAACGCTCCATAAGTAAAACAAGTAACTGATATATAAATGCACAAAGGAAGATAGGAAATGTAAAATATTCCATTCATAACAAACGGGGGCACGATGGCTATATACAAAAGAGTTCCATTTACAAAGGCGTACCACGAAAGGCCACAAAAAAAAAATTAAAGAGGACCCAAAAGACAAGGGGTTCACAGACACCCTATGAAGACTTTCCACAAAAGGGGAGGCACTAAGAACCATACCCGACCTGAACTCCTCCTTGACCAGGGCTTGGCCGCCCGCTGGCTCCACCCCTTTGAAAGTCTCCCCACCAGGAGCCGCCGTCGTCGCATCATCATGTCCCATGGCCTCGGTCGCAGACACTGGGGCCTCAACCGAACCAGCAGGGCCCTGCCCAAACAGACCCCCCTGGGAGGCCTCCTCACCCGGCCTCCGCAACTTGCTTGCCGGGGCTAAGAAGGATAGGTCGACGCCGTAGTTGGCTAGATCCGCCACGGGCAGCACGACGTCGGCCTCGGGCGGGCAATCGACGACGAAGGCCTTGAAGTCCTCCACGAGAACGGAAGCGTCCACGGTGGGGTCGCGGCGAAATACCGCCCAAAGGACGTCCACGTAAGCTCTAATATAAGAAAATATCCCCAGCGCGGCATCGTCGGCGGCACGGAGGGAGGCCTCTTTGGAAATTTGGAACTCAAGATCGGCCACTTTCTCCTCATAATCAACCGCCACAGAGTGCGACTCCGCCAGTTAGCGGGTAAGCTCGTCCCACTCGCCCCTTCAGGGTCACAAATTCAATGCGGTGGGAGTCGACCTCGGTGCAACGCTTAGCATTGACGTCGGTCACCTGCAAAGCCAGCTCGGTCGCCCTATCTTGGGCTGACTTCAACTCAGACTCCATTCGAGCCATGGCCATCGCCGCCTCCTCCGACTTCTTCTTCTCCGCATCAAGGGCTACGCAGGAGGTCTCCAAGTCCTGGTCATTCTACTCCACCACCCTCCCAAGGAAAGTAGCCGCCTTCTGGGAGTAGATCAAGGCGGTGTAAAGATTGTTCTCTTTGTTGTTGGAGGAGGCAGCATGATGGTCATCCAGAGACCAACATCGGGGCACGTCTCGGATAGAGTGCCGCATGTACCGAGGCATCTCTGCTGGCCCCTCCGAAGTTACAAGTCGTGTTAATGCATCGGCTCGCGAATTCGCATCTATTTGTACCAACTTGATGTGAATTTGATCAAACTTCAGGCACAAAGCTTTGACGATCTCTTGGTAGGCCGACATCCTGTCGTCCCTAGCTTCGTATTCTTCCGATACCTGGAATGCTACAAGGTGAGAGTCGGTAAATACTTGGAGCCTTTTTATGCCCATGGCTATGGCCATTTCCAGGCCGCTAATAAGTGCCTCATACTTTGCTTCGTTATTGGTAGCAGGAAATTCGAAAGTGATGGCGTTCTGAAAAGACGTTCCATCCGGGCTAATCAATACCATGCCTACCCCTGATTTGTTAGCCGTCGCAGAAACATCCACGTATAACACGTATAACTCCTAAGGCGGGTTGGTGGTGCCGCTATTTCCCGGTGGGAAAGTTAGCTCGATAAGGAAATCAGCTAATGCTTGAGCTTTAATCGCAGGTCGCGGTGCGTATGTTACACCATACTGCCCGACTTCAATAGCTTACTTGAGGCACCGACCTGTTGTATCAGGTCGATGGAGTATGTTGCACAGAGGCAAAGAGGTGAGAACTTCGACCTGATGATCGAAGAAATATGGCCTCAACTTTCGCACGCTCATGACTAGGGCGTAGGCTAATTTCTCCATGCGGGGATACCGCTGCTCTGTCTCGCTCAGCGCCTGACTTACGAAGTAAATGGGAAGGTGATCCTGACCTTCAGCTCGTATGAGTACCGCGCTAAGAGCAGTTTCCGATGCCGCCAGATATAGAAAAAGTTTCTCTCCAGGGACTGGCTTGGCTAGTATTCCGACATTGGCCAAGTAATCCTTGATCTTGTCGAGCGCTTCTTGGCTCTCCATGGTCCATTCGAACTTGATTTTCTCCGGATCGTGTCGAACATGGGCTTACATTTATCCCCCATTCTATAGATGAACATGTTCAAAGCAGCTAGGCATCCAGTTAACTTTTGGACCTCCTTGCCTGTTCTTGGTGCTCCCATGTCTAGAATAGCTTGTATTTTGGCTGGATTAGCCTCTATTCCTCGTTTTCTAATCAGATGGCCCAAAAATTTGCCCGACTCGACCCCGAAGTTGCATTTCTTTGGATTAAGCCTCATGTTGTACCTTCTAAGGATCTCGAAGGTCTGGGCGAGGTGCATTAGATGATCCTCTTTTCGTAAAATTTTGACGACGATGTCATCTACGTATATCTCTACTGACTTTCCTATCTGATTGGCGAACATGTGGTTGATTAGTCTCTGATATGTGGCTCCGGCATTTTTCAAGCCGAAGGGCATCCTTTCATGCCCCGCTGTGTTGTCAATTAAATGATCGATGTACAACATCAGAAAAAAGTCTTTTGGGCAAACTTCATTGAGGTCGATGAAGTCGATACAAAGTCGCCAAGTCCCATTTGATTTCTTCACGAGTACAGTATTGGCTACCCATCGCGGTTGGTCGGCTTGCATGATCAAATCGTTATCTAGTAACTTTTTCACCTCCTCCGCGAGGGCAACATACTTCTCAGGACCGAATTTCCTTCTTCTGAGCTATAGGTCATCACGTTGGATCAATATGGAGACGGTGACATGCGATCTGGGATCGATTCCGACCATATCCTTGTGTGACCAAGCAAAAACATCCAGGTTGCTCTTCAAGAAGTCGATCACATCTGCCCTTAGGTCGCTGGGTATTTTTGATCCAATAATCACTTCCAACTCGGGTCAAGTTGGATTTACTTGAATTCTTTCGAGCACCTCTCCGGGTACCGCTCTAGGCCCTTCCACTCTCGGATCGTCTATTTCAGCTTCGAGCATGAATTCCTCTGGTTCGGGACCCAACCTAGGATCGAGATCTTCGTGCTTTCTCTTGTTTGTCTTTTCATTGGTTAATTCGTTGTTTAACATCATTACTTGATGGCAAGGTTTGTGCATTGAATTGAAATAAGACAGAGAGTAAAGCAAACATCCTCTAGCATCCACTTGGTCACCCTTAACGGTGCCGATAATCCCATCCTCGGTGGGTAATTTTACACAAAAGTAATATGTGGAGGACGCAGCCTCAAACTCATGCTCAAACAACCTTCCGAGGAAACCATTGTAGGTGCTCGGGAGGTTGATTACAAGGAAATCTAGAAGCCTAGTGTTCCTAACTTTTTCATCTATAGTGGACACCAGCTCCACAGACAGACGAATCATACCCAGAGGTTTGACAGTTGTATTCCCAAATCCTTTCACCGTGTGGTCGCACGGGGTGCTATGTGCTTCATAATCGTCGAGTTGGTCCAAGGTCTTCTTGAACAGAATATTGCAAAAAGCCCCACCATCGACCAGGAATCGACACACGGTGGTCCCCATGATGTTGGCCTTGATGAAAAGTGGGTTAATGTTAGGGTACACAATCCCGGCCTTATCGACCTCCCCAAACTCAATCTTGCGAGCCTCTTCGGTGACAGCTAAGATGGGCAAGACCATTTTTTGGGCGTTCTCCATTGCCCTGATCTCCTCCTTCATTCTTTGTTTTGACGAGGAGGCCGGGGAGAGGCCCCCTATTGTAGCGAGAGGTGAGATAGTATGGATTATGTGACCTCCCGCACCTTCGGGAATTGGAGGTTGACGGTCCTGAGGTCCCCCGTGGATGGGATCCCCCTGGGCTTGCTCCCCCTGGCGTGGTTGACGGTCCTGAGGTCGGCCCTGCCCGTCACGGCCTTTGGTGCGGGGGTTTGTGACAAACTCGTTCAGACGTCCGTCCTTGTAGAGTTTCCACAGTTGCTTCAAGAGATCCCTGCATTCACTGGTGTAATGCCCCTTTTGTGCATGATAGTGGCAGAACTTGTTGGGGTTTTGTTTGCTTTTGTCCTTGATGGGGCGGGGAGCATGTAGCATGTTCCGTCCTTGGATTTGGGTATAAATATGCCCGGATGTCATACCTAATACCTCCATCAGCTTCACCGGAATGGATTCTTCAAATGGCTTGAAGCTGCCGGGTGCCTTGTATTGGCCCCCAGTTTTCTTGGAATTCTTCTTGGGTTCCGCGACTTCTTTTGTCTCCGAAAGTCGGGACTCCAATAACTCCATGGTGTGCATGAGATCGCTAGCACGCTTCCGAAAGTCGGTATAGCAGGAAGGGTAATCTGTAGTCATATGTCGCCAGAGCTTGGTCCCCTTCCTGAGGCTGGAGACGGCCCCCAGCAGCTTAGCCTCAACCCATATGGGTTCACCCTCAATGATAAGTTGGTCGATTCTTTCGACATAGGAACGATCCAACTCGGTTTCCCCCTTGTCGGGTGTTCATGAGTCGCTGTCTGGTTGTGGGTCAGGACGCTAAGGCTGTATAATGACTCAGGAACAATCAAGCCAGTTATTCGAAAGATTCCACCGAGAAGGCTGGTAAGGAAGTGTACCACATATGGTCTTGGTCGCTCAGTGTCAGGGGAAATAGCCTACACTTCTTCGCGTCCGAAGCCCCCATCGAGGTCATATACGAATTGTATTTAGCCACATGGACCTTGAGATCCGTACTCCCGTTGTAGCGATCTAGAGCCCCTATGCTGATTTTCCTCTGGGTGGGGGCCAGAGTAACCATCGTTCCCAAGGGGGAGTCTGGGATGGTGAGACCATCGTCTACTCTCGTGGAACCATTCTAGTCCCCAACCTTTTCCAACAGTTGTTGGACAGTCCTTGCCAACGCAGCAACCTGCGCATCGCGCTGGTTGTTAGTCGCGTTCATCCCGTGCCCCTGGCTCAGGTTGATTACAGAGGCACCTGGGATACCTCCATGATGCATGTTTAGGGCCATGATTAGGTCCTACTCCACCTGTTCCGCACGGCGTGGATGAGAATGGGCCTCGTCACCATCTTTTGCCGGAGCTTTCGGGGTAGCCTGGCTTCCAAGGCGGGTGAACACATTGTTCAACGCTGCTGGTCTTTCCAGGGTCTGATTAGTCCGAACGATGTCATGTTTTGCTGCATTGTAAACCAACTAACCCATGGATCGTCCCTTTTTGATCATGTGGCCCTTGCCCTTGGAGGTTCCAGCATCGTGAATAGTCTTTTTGGCCAAAGGTTGTTCCCCCTCGCCTTCCATGAACAGGCGCTTCTTGTTGAGGACAACAATGACCGCCCTGGCATCCGCCTGGGTCTGAACCAGGTTCCACCAGTCAGGCGAGCTAGCCGGGGCTGCCCGATGAGTGCGGTGAGAACTCTGTGACGCTTCAACGCCTTCACGTGCGTCCACTTCATTGAGTAGGGGATTATTTCCTTGGTTGGCCGCCATTGCTATTTTTTCGAAAGGTGGGCTTTTCTAGAACTGGATTAGTTCTTTAAGAAGATGAATTGTATCATTCCCACAGACGACGCCAATTGTTGTAACTAGTTAAATCTGCCTAGTTTAACAATGAATTTAATCAAGCAAAATAGCTAAAACGGCCAAGAGCTATAAAAGAGAGCACGTCAATTGGTGACTCGGTTCGTCCTTTGAATCAGATAATGTCCGGGGGCATCCAAGCCAGGTATAAATGTATAATATATTTGCCTAGGATGCTAAAGTGTTCAACCCTTACAAATGTGACCTCATTGGTCTATTTATACTATATGTCCCGCCTTTAAGACGGGAGATTACATAAGGAAAAGTGCCCCTTAGGTGCCTTCAATTTCTCAAGTCGTTCGTCTCCTTGGTCCGATTTGAGATCGTCCCTTTAATGAGCGCCAATCGAGGGATGGAGTACCCGGGAGCATTGGCTGGCTTGTCGGATGCTTTCCTTAATTGGCTTTGATTATCCGTTACATGCTACAGGTCGGACTCTGACCTGGATGTCGCAAATGGATATCGTATTATGACCTCTAATTTTCTCTTAGGTCGCTAAGTGACCTCTATGTTTCTACGACTTGGGCGGTTCGCCTTTTAGGGTGACCTCCCTCTGCTGACGTCACCTCGAAGTGTAAGCCTCTTGACTTGTATCTATAGGGGCCGTGGGATAGTGGTTTATTCCATGCTAAAACAGACTAAGCATATAAGTATAATACATCACTTTATAAGAGATCTTGTAGAGAAAGAAGTAGTGAAGTTAGAGTACATTTCTACTGAAAAACAACTTGCTGATATTTTTACAAAAGCCCTTGATAATGAGAGGTTTTCTTCACTTAGAAAATCTCTTGGTCTTTGCTATATCTGAAAATAAACACTAGATGTTGTGACAAATGTTTCCAACATTTGAAGCAACATTGTAGTTCTGATAATCTGTTTGTCTGCTGATTTGCATATGTTTGAACTTTAAATGATAGTGTTATGATCTTATTGTTGAATCATGGTTTAGATACAGAGTCCTGGGCATATATCTCTTAAATGCATTGAAAAATAAAACACAACTTAGATGTGTAATCACTGATGTTTTCTTTTCAAAAGGTGATTAAATATACATCCATGTTTGTTCACAATCCATTGAGTAACTATGGGGCACGGAGCTCGCGACTACGATGTTCTCTTTTGAAAAGATGGATCAATGTGAATATGTGTTTAAAAGAAAATTCAAAATATGCAACACTTTGATGATGAATTTCATGCAAAATTGAGTGTTGAGATATATGTGTGCCGACATTTTGTGAAACCTTAAATGATTGAACTTTATCTATCATATATGATTCAATTAATGTCCAGGATAAGTTGAATTTCGTGATTTAAACAAGTTATTTGAATTGATATGAGTTTATTTAATTTTGGATATAGTTTCCTGTTTTTGAAAATATTTTTCGCGGCTTATACACATTCACACAATCACATTTGCCTTAGTGGGTGGTTTCTTTGTCCCACTCTTGGTCGATTTTTGTGGTGATTTTGTGTAATAACCTCCATTTTCTTCTCTACTTAAGTTCGATTTATCTGTGATGTTCATTACTGAAAGCTGAAAACTTTGTTGTTGCAAATAGGAGTCGAGGTTTGTTGATTTTACCTATGTTATTTCAATTATTTCGGTCATATACTTCTTTTCCCTCCTATTTTTCATATAACATTATTTTAATTGCCTTTTCTTTTATATGATTGGACAGAAAAGAGGTGGGATGGCTGATAAACAAAACCTTTTGAGTTCTTCTGATCACTCTCACTCACACGCAAACCCTCATTTCTCAAACCCTCGCTCGAACCTTTCTTCTCCAAAACTTCAAACCCTCTGAACCTACTTGCAGAAATGGCAACTCAAAACCCAGATTATGATTCCACTAATGTTGGTGGATCATCATCTTCATCCGTACCAAAACCCACTCAGTACGAATTTCCTGAAGATACCCATCAATCTCTGATTCGACTGATCATCGAACAGATGCTCGAGAAAAACCTTCCTGTTGTTCATGATGTTTTTTTTGGCAAAAGACAAGTCAACATTAATGACTTTGTTGATCTTTCTGCTAAACCCTTAGCCACAGAAATTCCTGATGAACCTTCTCCAAAACCTGTTGAAAACCCTACTCAAACAGCCGATGTTGAGATGAACAAAACCGATTCCTCTGATTCAGAAGGAATGGGCGAGAAACTCAAGAACATTCGGTTGAGAAAGAAGCAATTGGCTCCAAAAAGAGGTGGTGAAAAATTGGGAAAAAGGAGAGTCTCACAGAGGAACCTTGGAAAGAAAGTAGATTACACTGGAAAACGTCCTAAGAGGACTGATGGTGGTGTTGATGATCCTATCACTATAGGGGATTCAGATGAAGAAATGGTTGTTCCAAATGTTCCTGTTGCTGAGCCAAAAGACTCAGATGATGACTTAACCATGGAGGAATTGATGGCAAAGAAAGAGAAACGAACCAAAATGGGAAATGAACCATCTGTGAATGCTGCTCTTGATGCTGCAGAACCATCTGAGAATGTTGAAAGAGATGATTTCGAGAGAGAGGAATCTGAGAAAGATGAAGCTGAGACAGATGAGTCTGAGGAAGAAATGGATGTTGAGGAAGATGATACTGAGAAAGATGATGAAGCTGATGAAGATGTACAGGAAGATGAGCCTGTTGAAAATCAAACTGATGATGAGTTTGATCAACTCTTTGATGAGGTAATGGAATCTGACTCTTACCTTGATGATAGACTTGAATTTGATAGGAAGTATAGAGTTGTGAAAACCATGCTGAAAAGACATATTGTTGATGAAAGAATCATTAAACTTTCTGAATTTGAAGCCAACAATATGATAGGTTTTCTAGAGGAAAGATCTTTACTGCATGCTCTACAATATGCTAAACCATACTATGTGCCTTGGGTTGCTGAATTCTATGTTAATTTGAAGAAGAGTTGTGGAAATAGACAATCTTCAAATTATGGGAAAGTAAGGTTTAGGTATAATGTTGTTACCATCATTCCTAGGCTCATCAACATTTTCCTAAAGACTAAGAATGTAGAGGAAGAACCTATTAATCTAGAAATTGGTGAAGTATTGTCTGTGATAACTGGTGGAAGATATTCTGAATGGACATTGCAATTTCCTGCTGCAAAATTGACTTCTCTCTATTCTGTGATGCATAAATTGTTGGTCTCAAACTGTTATCCTTCTAGAAATTCCACTGTGCTTACTAAAGAACAGGCTTTCCTGCTTTACAAGATTGTTCATCTGAACAAGTTTAATATGGGACAAATCATATTTCATAATATGATGTCTCTTGCTGGAAAACATGGTGATGGTGGAATGTTCCCATATCCAAGTTTGATCTGTCAGTTCTTGGATAAGTTGGAGTTTGACAGACCTAGAGGAGAGAAGATCAGTGGTTTTATTCCTAGCTTTGGGATTTCCCCAGTTCTGAAATGTGGTAAACGTGTGGTTGATCTACCTATGGAAGACCCTGAACAGCAGACAGAAAATGTTGCCCATTTTGTTGGCAACATTCCTTACACAGTCACAAGAAGTAATGGTATCCCCTCTGTCACATTTACTAATTCTTTCATTACTGATCAAATTCAATCCATCCAGCACAACATAGATGCTCTTCTTAAACAACAAACCTTCTGGAGAAGCCTGCTTTCTACTCCAACAGGGGGAGGATCATCTGATCATGGTCCTGATGATGATGATGGTAATGATGGACCTGGTCCATCTGGCCATGCAGGTGAGGAGGATGATGTACCAGATGCTGGTGATAATGCTGTTGAGGATGATGATGATGGTGCTGCTGCACAAGATGATCAAAATGATGCTGAAGACAGAGAGGTTGAGGATGTTGTACAAGATGCAGTGAATGATGTACTCAATGCTGATGCTGGTGAACAAGTTGTTCCTGAACCTGCACCAATTGACCTTACAACTGATGATAGCACTGATGAAGATCTGAGAAAGACTCCAGACAGGGAGAATATGTCTCCTGAGAGTATTGCTTTGCTTGATGAGATGTATGGTCATGACAATTGGTGAACAGATTCAACACAGGGGGAGTTTTTGATGTATGGGGGAGCATTTGCAGATTATGGAGATGCAGCCATTCCAATGGCCCAGTCCTTCCCTATACTTCACTTTAAAAATTCCTTTCTGTATTGCAATCTTTTATTTACTGCTCTTTATTTTATGAACTCTGTTAATGGACAATTAGTTGTTAGGTTTATGTTTCTGTCATTTACTTTATGTTGGATATTTTGGCCTAAGTACACTGCTGATGTCCTTAGTGCTTGTGTTGGTTGTTTGTTTTTAAATTATGATTTGGTTGAATAGTAGTTGTTCTCTGAATGGCTATTATTTGTTTTTTTCCTGACACAAGTTCAGATGTTGTTTTTAACATCAGGTGTGTTGTAGTAGAAAGACCAAATTGGGGGAGTTTGTTGATGTTGCACGGATGTTGTTCTAGATGTTGGACAACATTTTACACAACATCTTAAATTTGCCCTTTCTCCTAACATTGACTCCGTTTTATTAGATGTGTTTTTCTATGTTTCCTACATTGCAGGTTGAAGACAATTTTGGATATTGTCAAGCGGTTGCACTGATGGAGTAAGAATAGAAAGATCATGGGTGGTTACACCAAGATCATGGAGATAGTGGAGGAGATCTTCAAGGTTGTCCACACCAAGTGGATAGGACAATGCAGTTGGTCCGAATGTTTATAAATAGACTGCATTGGTCGACATTCAAGTTGGAGTTAAAGTGAAATCCCATGTGCTCTACTCCAAACTTAAGAGATTAACATCTGAGACACAACCAAGAGAACAACCGAGTGATTATTTATTGTAGGAGTGTGAGGGTCATTGTTATTCTATTTATACTGGTCGAGGGAATACAACTTCTTCCATCAGTATTGTGTTTATCTTATTAGATCAAGTTTTAGGTTGAATAAGATCACTAGTTACTTGATTGAATAGATTGTTTTTTGGTGTGTGGTTTTTCACTACACCTTTTAGGATCTTGTAAGAGATTCGTGTGTATCTCACTACTTGTTATAGTGATGTTTTTAACCATGAGGTTCGTATAGTCTGATTATAGACTATACACAATTTTGGAAATCCTTTGCACTGCTTTTTTATTCTTCCGCTGTCATATGTTGTTTTATATGTTTCACAACATTTTCAACAACACTCTGAAAATACACGCACACACACTTTCATAAAGGTTTTGTTAGACGTAAGGGCATGGCTGTCAAAACAGTTTGATATGAAATACTTAGGGGAAGCCGGTCACATCCTTGGGATCAAGATCACTCGAGGTCGTAAGAAAAGGATGATAGGCTTATCGCAAGCTTCATACATAGACATTGTCTTGAAGCGATTCAGCATGCAAGATTCCAAGAAGGGCTTTGTGCCTTTCAGACATGGAATACATCTATCCAAAGAAATGTGCTCGAAGACGCAAAGCGAGATAGATGACATGAAAGGCGCTCCTTATGCTTCGGCTGTCGGAAGCCTCATGTATGCTATGCTGTGCACGAGGTCAGGTATCTACTTTGCCGTTGGCATGGTAGCAAGATAACAGAGTAATCCGGGGAAAGAACATTGGACTGTAGTTAAAAAAATTCTGAAGTATCTAAAGAGAACTCGCGATAGAATGTTGGTTTATCAGTCAGGCAGTCAGATTCCCATCGGATACACGGACTCGGATTTCTAATCAGACCTAGATTTCAGAAAATCTACCTCGGGTAGTGTGTTTTGCATGGGGGGAGGAGTCATGACATGGAGAAGCATTAAGCAGAAATGCATCGCAGATTCTACCATGGAAGCTACTTGTGAAGCAGCGAAGGAAGCGGTTTGGCTCAAGAACTTCCTAGTGGACTTGGATGTAGTTCTGAATTTGCCCAACACCATCACGGTCTATTGTGATAATGCCGGAGCAGTTGCAAATTCAAGGGAAACAAGAGCCCACAAGGCCAGCTAACACATTGAAAGGAAATATCATCTTATACGAGAAATCGTTAAGAGATGAGATATAGAGGTGACAAAGATTGCGCCAGAGGACAACCTAGCAGATCCATTCACAAAGGGTCTGCCTCAGAATACATTCGAGAGATATGTGTAAGGAATGGGTGTCAAGACCGTTGCCAATCTGCTTTTAGTATAAGTGGGAGAGATGTTATTAGGTTCGTGTAGGTGACATTAGATGTCACGTAGATTCTACACGAGACGTATTGTAGTATACTTAAAAGTAGATTTTGAGTATAAGTGGGAGATTGTTGGGGTTATACTGGAAAGTATGTTTTTACTTTGTATAACTAGACTGAATTTCTATCTTATTTGCTGAAATAAATTATTTATCACCGATGCTTTAAATATCATTGAATATTACGTATATTTACTGCATAACTGTTCAATAAATAATACGTGTTACATTTTAGTTAATTTAGTGATACCAGATCACATAAGATTAAATTAACAGTCCCTTGTAACTAAAAGTACCGAATTCACGACCCAGATGGAAATAAAAAAACCATCGTGAAAGGTTGAAGTGTAAGACTCAGATTGGCTTGTCTTGACCAAGAGATTACACTAGTGCATTATGATGCACATAATAGGACCTACAGGAGGATAAATTCTTCAGTACTGAATAGAGAAGAATTAGGCCTCAGTGGCTCATTATTTCTTAATCTCCGTCCCTTAAATAGGATCGTGTGGAATCAATAACCATTGCTTTGACTTATGATGGGAAGAGAATCAATGAGATTCAATACCTTGTATCTTGGGCAATGTTATTGGTTACACGACAATTGCTAAGATTTAATACGGAGAAAATTGTGCAAGTGCGCCTTGTTTGATTTGTCCCCTTGGGAGGCTCAAAAGTTTTATCATACTAAATCTTACAAGTGGAATTAGTTTCCGGTATGGATAATAATGTTGAGTCGTTCCTTGACCAAGGAATAAGATATTAATTAAAGTGAAGCTATTTCAGTGACCTAAATTAATTAATGGACTGGATAATCTTAAACACGGGAAATAATAACCGGGAGCCATATTAATAGTAACATGGGTTTAAATGGATAGTGCAATATTAATTATGTAGTGAGATTAATTAATATTTATGGGCTTGAATAATATTGTGGCTCAATATTGAAAATTCAAGATCCATTGGAAGGTCCAATCTTAATTCTCCTAAAGGCCCCTCAAGTAGCACAAACATAAAGTTCAATAAATGAAAAAGGTGTTTAAAATAAAATAAATTATTGTTGCCTAATTGTCCTATTATTTTCGAAAATAATAAATAAAAGAGGGAGAAAGGTTTTCTTTGAATTTTGTTATGGAATAAAGATAAGTATTGTTGGAATACAAGATTATCTCATTAAATTCAAGAAATCTCTCACTTGGTTATTTATTATGTAAATTTCGAAAATTTCAAGATAATAAGGGGAGAAGATTTTGTTGGGATTTATTTTGGGAAATAGAATATATTGGATATATTCAAGATTGTTTCTTGGAGAAGAAGCAAGAAAATTTCCCAATGACCCATAAACCCTAAAATTTCCGTCCCCCCTTATTATAAATAGGGGATGAATTTTTTATCTCCAAGATAATACAGAAATTGATTTTTTCGGAAAAATATCAGCATCGATAAAATATCAAATATTTTTGAAACATCGACAGATTGTGTTTTCTCGAAAAACTTCAATTGTGAGTGTGCAATTACATGTGTTGGAAAAATTAGAAATCCACAAAAGTGGTGCAACATAATTTTATTTTCCTTTTGTTAATTATTCGCGAGCATCCTACCACCACCGGATTGTTGGACAATGACAAGGGAATATTTGAGAAGGTCTTTTGGTGTGTTCATATGAACGAGATCCATCTTCTCAACGGTTGTCACTCCGAGAGGTTAGTTCACGTAAACTCCTAGCAATTCCGCATGCGTAGGATTTATGTGACGAATTTGTATGCATGATTTGTTGTTGAATTATTATTTGAATAAATATATGATTAATTCATGCTAGTAATAATTGTTGGAATTAAATTTGTATTTGAATATTCATCTCGAATAGATCCGGGCAATCCATTTCCCAACATTCTCGTCGATTATGAATCCGGAGAGAATGCTATAATTAGGGTCAGTGGGGTTGACGGACGACGAAGAGGAGTGATGAGAAGATTGTGAAGCTTCGATGGTGTGAGAAGTTTCTTAGATTTGTTTTCCCTTTGATTGCCGATTATCAGATCAGTAGGAGGATCAATTAGATATGTAGTTGCGCATATCTCCTTTTAGGAGCCACTTATATTTGTGATTTATGCCTATATCTATCGCAAATATTAGTAGGAGGTGCCAGGAATTTAGTCCCATAAATCTTTTTATTGTTGTTGTATGTAGTCTCAATAACTTTGATAATGTCAAATTATAATCCAAAATCGATCGAAAAACTCTAATTTTACTTCCAACAGCACAAAACCTCTTCACAATGAACTTGAAACTTCAATTTTAGTTGACGCCCATGGATATATATATGTTTTAAAAGCGGAAACGGATGTTGATTCGGACAATTTTAGTGCTTTCGGTCGGACCGGACCAGACTGTATTTAAAGCGATTGAGCCGGCAATATATAATTTAATATATAAATTATTTATATTTATTTATTATTAATTAAAATTATATATTATCTTACTAAATTCTCAGCCCATTAGACACAATATGCCAACCTCATTAAGGCCCATTAGTCCAATATGACAACTCAATATGTAATATATGCATATGTCACTACCTTGATATGTCACATACGTACATCCTAATTAAATACCCTTATTTTTGGTCAAATTAAAGTTAAGTACAATTTGAATTAAAGACTATCCAGTTTAAAAAAAGCCCATAGAGAAACTATTAGATTCAACATACTTTTTTAAAATATTCTTAGGTCCAAATTCAGCGTTGAAAGGCCCATTATACCCCTCCCCCAGTATCAACGCATTCCCCAATGCGTCACCCATCCGCTCATTTCTCTTTCACTCTCTCTCTTCCCTTCTATCTCCAAAAAAATAGATAAAACTAAAACACACCATCACCACTGAAGACGAAGCAGCAGCGAAATAGAATTTAAAACACACCACGCCGCTGCGACCCATCACCGTTTCGGATCTTTTTTTTTTTTCGGATCTGCTTTTTTTTTCTATTTTCTGCAAAATTTGAACATACAGGTTTGACGATGGTGGTTGTCGAGTGAGGTGGACATAGTGGTTGTAAAGTGGGTGGATGATGGTGGTGGTTGGATCTGCAACTATTTTGATGGTGGGTTATTTGGTGTCGCGGCGGAGAAGACAATGAAGGATGGTGTCAGATCTGTAATTCTCAATTTTTTTAGCATTTTTTCTGTGTCATCTGGTTTTGATGGATTTGCATTTAGTTTGATAGCATTTTTCAGATTTTACAGCCAATTTAATAATGAATTAATAGGAAATTTTTTTCTGGTTCGTGGTTGTTTTTTGTGGATCACCCTGGAGTAGTGCCCATCACAGTAGCACAAGTATATTATAGTTCATGTTTATAAGAACTGAAATCTTACTTCTTTTGCATGAGACATGGAATCCCTCTTAAAGAAACCTCCATTTCCTGGGGAGAGGATTTGAGGGTTAATTGGAGCAACTGCGTACATCGAGTGCAGTGCTAAAACATAACAAGTAATGTTACTTTGACTTGTAAATCACAGTTATGTTGGATGAAATCTCTTTTGATTTGTGTTTTTAATTTACCAATCTATGGTGTTTTTTTTTTTTTAATTTTACAGATCTGAAATTTAGTGGATGGAGGAGGAAGAAGATGGATATTTGGGTTTTTTTTTATGAATATGTTAATAAATTTATGAACAGATGCATAATTTCTTGCATATATTTACGTTTTCGTGCATTTGTGCATGTCGATGATATATAAAATTTTAGACTTAGAAGATGATATGTAATTTTTAAGATTTAAATATGTAATTTTTTGTAATTTTTAATGCATTTAAGAAGATGAATGTATGTAAATATTTTGAGTTTTAGATATGTAAATTTTGACATTTTTTAAATTTAGATATAATATTTTTTATTTGTAAATGAAATAAAATGCACATATACATGTCTTTCTATTTTTAATTGAATTAATGTTTTTTTTTTACAAAATTAATGTTTCTGAACAAATTAATTTGAGCAGATGGTTTTGTGAAATTAACATTTCGAAACAAATGAATTAGAATACATGATTCTTGAAAATGGGAGAAACAGTAGATGGGAGGTGGAGTGTAAAATAATTTGAATTGAATTTTTTTTTGGGGAAGTGTGAAATGCATATTCACACTCTGATATTGGGGGTTATATTTGCTGACTAAAGAAAGGGTAGATTAGTCTTTCTATTGTCCAATTTGAACCTATGATTTATAAATTGATTCTCTTGAACCTATAAGTACTATAAGACTCTATTTTGGAAAGGAAAATTTGGGACTCATATAGTTTTATACTGACACTGCACCGGAATCCGCAACAATGTTTCAACAACAAACCTACACTCCATCTCTCACGCGCCCATAACCTTGGGCGGAAATATTGCTATACACGTACTTAAATGTTATAAATATAGCATAGATATTGCAACACAAACATCACATGTTACCGATAATAATTAGCTTATCATGGATAAATGTAGTGATATGATTTTTTTTATAACTATACTGTGTATTTTAGCAACAATGAATAAATGTGACTAAAACATTATATAATAGTGACACTAAAGATATGTGACTAAAACATTGATTTACAGTAACAAAGGTATGTGACTAAAATCTTGAGTAATAGTGACAAAAAAGTTGTGTGACTAAAATATTGAGTAACAGTGACAATAACATATGTGACTAAACATTGAGTAACAGTGACAAAAAAGATACATGACTAAAACATTGAGTAAAAGTGACGAAAAAAGATACGTGACTATAACATAAGTTTTGATGATAAAATATGAATGTGACTGAAAATATGATTTATAGTTATAACTAAGACATTTTTGTCACTAATCTTATAGTGACACTATTTATAGTCAAATCCTATTGACACTCATTATTTTCAAAGACAAAAAAGAATTGTCACTAATATTTTTTTTCTTCATAGAATGTTGTACCACCTGAATTGTTGTGTTGTGCCCTTAATGCGCCGTTGTATATTGCCTTAGGGGTGAGCATTCGGTAAAAACCGAACCGAACCGAACCGAATTAACCGAACCGAATTAATCGAATTTTACACCATAATACAATCAAAACCAACCACTTAAGCCTAAAACCGATTAAAAACCGAATCAATTTTTTTTAGGTTCGGTTTAACCGAAAAAAAAAACCGAAAATTTAACAATACATAAATCAAGTCTCAAATACATTCCATCGAAGTTATGGTCAAATTCGTGATTTTTCTTCTTCCAATTGTTCATTTTCTTCTTTCTTCAATCGCATTCTTTGCCCAACCTCCTTCTTCTTGAGTTAGTGTATTCGAAAACATCTACATACATGAAACAAACCGAACTTAGAGTATGCAACATTTGTTTAACATCACAACCTCTAATAATAATGTGTATCAAGGTTGATAAATTTAAAGTGATAATCTGTTCCAAAAGTATACTATATTCACTATTTCCACAAAATAGGAATATGATGAAAGATTAAGGTGATCATCCATCTTTTCAAAATTAAAAAGTTATGGAGATTACGAAACATGTATAATACAACATTTCAAAGAGATATAAAAATGCGTGAAATTAGAATATTTAGACAAAAGTAGTTTCACTAATTCAATAATCACAAAAAAATTCTATCAGATCATAAAAATTTCTCGTGTACTTTACATATAATATAATTAAACTCATGTAAGTTGTAAACAAATGTCAGTGCCTTCAAGTAATTAGTGTAAAACCTCTCCCCCCAATTCTCTTTGTGGAAAATAATCTACCATACTAATCTTCATTTAGAAAGATTATTTTGGTTGGTTGTATTCAAGGGAAAGGAAACACAATCAAATCTATAGCAAATGAGCATTGAAATTAAGATGATAACTCCAGTGTAACAACCAATGTTACGCCTTTCTTGGCATTATTCATGACAAATACTAACTCTTGAACAAAATCAACAAATCCCTACATAAAAAAATAGAATTTACACATTTATGAGAATAAAATCTCACAAAATGCACATATATATAATACAATAGCAAAAGATCAAGTTTGCCAATATGGTAATGACCAAAAGAACATTAAAAAAAAAAAAAAAAACTTCACTATTTCATCAATAATCTCGTCCTATTTTAGAGCTTTTAATGGGTTGTAAACATAGAAAAGAATCAACATTATTGCTATAGAGACAGCCAATCCAAATCCATAATCTTTGAAGACATATTCCAAGCATATGAGATTATGTTGAACCATATGCAGATATGCTTACCCACAAAGTGTTTCCAATACAATTGCAATCCTAGCTACAAATTTGAAATTGCAAGTAAAGAAAAAGGTATTAGTGTATCACAAAATTATCCATATTTCACATTCTCTTGATTGAACTGTCAAATAATTTGTATCAAACTCTCTTCAGATACCCTTCTCCCCATATCTGACATTAACTCGATATCGTGGATAGCAAAAAAGTAGATTGAGGTCTATAAAGGGTCCAAACAATAATCAGAATAGAAAATGTTAGAAATTTGAATTAGCTAAACTAAAATTAAACAAACTGAACATCAAATTCTCGCAAGTTAAATTAAGGGTTGGTGGTTAGATGGTCCTAAAATAAAATTTGTTAAATCGGTGCAAGATTAAGAAGAAATTTGAAATGTGGTAAATGATGAGAAAGATGACAAAACATGGGTGCTATATATAACTAAGAAAGACATCTATGAATTGTGACACTTACGTTTCTCACATCTGCATCTCGTACATCAAGGTCCAATTTACCAATATGAACTTCACCTTGGTATTGGTCAAATAACCATACACGAAAGCATTAGATATTCATAAGCATTGTAGAGCATTTAATGATGGAAACAATAAGCAAACCTATGTTCCAACTTTCATGCAATATGAATTTATAAAGAAAAAGTTTCCTTGTTCTTACGCTTTGTAGTTTTCACTTGGATACAACAAACCAAGAAATGTCTCGTTTAGTATTGGGCTTGACTTTTTGGGATTGTTCATTTGAAAATCGAAAATAACCAGATATAAAAAATCATGTAGGCATCATAGAATGTATACAAAGACATGGGAACCATTTGTATCAAACTCGGTTAAAACCCCATATAAAACGAAAAATCGAATAACGCAAATCATCAAAACAACACACAATCACCAAAATAAATAGATCTCAAATTCAATCGCTCAAATATCAACAAAATCAAGAAAGAAAAGGGATAACAAGAATTGGACTGCTAAAACTTGGTGCAAGTGATAATCTTTCACGGTCCACGGAGGTTCGGGACCGCTGTGATGGAGGGATTATGTCTTCTTGCGTCTTGCCGAAAAGGTCGGACTTCGGCTGACTTTGACCAGCCTTCATTAATATCTTGGCCTTGGTGGTGGATGGTGGAAAGCGGTGATGGAAATGGAATGAAATGGAATGAAAGAAAGGTTTTGGTGAATGAAATAGATCAATTAGGTTTATGACTTTAGGGTTAGGTGGGACTTGGGAGGTATATATATATATTAAGTAAAATCGGTTCGGTTCGGTTCGGTTCGGTTTTTTTATCGAAAAAACCGAACCGAAACCGAACACCAATATTTTTAAAATTGAAAACCAATCCCGAACCGAACACCGATTTAACCGAACCGAATTTATATTTCGGTTCGGTTCGGTTCGGTTTTTCGGTTTTTACCGTATTCTGCTCACCCCTATATTGCCTAGTAGTGCAGTACGGAAAAAATAGTCTTCTACTATCTACCTAATCAATATATTTCACAAAAAAAGTTTTTTTATTTTATTTTAAGTTTTTTTACTTAAACAAATTGCATTGTAAAATAAATAATATATTAAAAAAGTAAGTAAATATTAAAATTCACAAGATGTAGCATTGTGGATTTGGTTGTTCAGAACGGGCCATGGGAATAACTGGAATGCTCTCACAGATTGGGCAGGTGAAAGGTGTATAATGAATTTGGGCCTGGGCCTTCTGATTGGGCTTTTTTTCTTCAGTTTTTTCTGATCGGACTTTTTCTCCTCCTGCTTTGGTGGGGCCCCAATACTCACCACTTCAAATAACTTTCCAGCTTTTCTTGTTCTCACAATAATTTCATATGGATCTGCATCACCCGTAACACTCAGTGTTCCCTTTGCTCCATCTATTTCCACTTTACTCACCCCTGACACAATTCAGAAGGTATTTAATTTATTAATGATGCTTGTGTGCACAATTGCACCTGAAATTTGATTTAATTTTAATTTAGATGAACTATGAACCATAAATCTAAACCCTAAACCATGAAACTTAAATCTTAAACCATTAATCATTCGGATCGGGTGAACCATAAACCACTTGGACCGAGTTCGGATCGGGTCGGGTTGGATCCGAAATTCCAAAAAATCTAAACTCATTCGGGTCGGGTGAACCATGAAATAGTCATGCCGAGTTTGAGTTGAGTAAAAAACTGGGAAAAAAGCTGAAAAAAAAAAAATTAAAAAAAAAGAAAAAGAAAAATCCAATTGCACAAATTATAAATTGGTGCAAATGGTGCACATGAGAATTTACCTTAATTTAATAAGAAAATATATGTTTTATAGAAGCCTTTTTTGGAAAAAAAATTGAGACAATTCATTTTATAAATGTATGCATGCATATTTTACAACCATGAGGCTGTACAAAGAAAAAAAATAAAGCTAAATTAAATGATTATGCTATTTAGGTCCAAATTAATTTTCATGCTCCGTCCGTCCTACTTTTATTTTAACATTTGTAAAAAAAGATTCGTTGCAAATTTAATTTGAACATTTTTATAAGAAACAATAAAGTAATTTTATTTATTTATTTTATTTATACATCTCAAACATCTCAATATTACACCATATGTCATTCTTTTTTCAAATTAAAGTAAATATGATCTCCTTTAATTTACATAAATGTCATTAGTTTTACTATTTATCCCTAACAAAAAAGCAATTATATCATTTTTAATAATAATAAATAACTTCACATTAAAATTCGAATAAATAGTAAATATTCAAATAAAAATGAGATGCATGGAATATTTATTAGGCTCCATGAGCTGGAGAACCCCAAGAGTTGCATTTCATGTGCTGATTTGGTAATTGATAAATTTTAGTGAGATTGTGTAAATATTTTAACTAATTAATTCTATATTTAAACACTTTTCTCTTACCTGTTGAATTACAAATCATTTTTCCAACTAATTGATAAATGAGTAGGTCTATTGTATAAATTTGTATAAGTACAAATCAATCAATTTAGAAATTAATTAATTTGCGAGTTTAAGTTGACCCAATCAAACGGGTCAATGATGGGTTGGATAAAGTGAAATTGAGTCTTAATTGAGATTTGTATGTATACAAGTTTGTATCCTAAACTTTGTCTTGATAAATTGCAATTGATGAAAAGTTGTCGCAAGATAATATCTTGTACTCATCGATTTATGTAAGTCAAGGGATAATATACTCAACAGATTGTATACATAAAGAAATGATGCATGCTTTTGTTCATCACCAGAACATCGCGTTGAACTATATTAAGCAAATTTAATACATCTTTAGATTTATAAATCATTGCATTTATTTGGGTAGGTCCTTAAAATTAAAAAAAATTGTAAGATTTCTCCATGTGAAAATTGATAGAAATTGCCTTATTTATTAACTTTTCAGCTAATCATCTTTGACAAAATTAAATTGGGGTAGAGTTATAAATAGTCAAATATAAAAATAAATATTCTTTTATGTCATTAAGGGGGTGTATTGGTTGTGGAGTCTGTAAGATTTTTTTAGACTTTCAAAGTCTGGTATTCAATCCGAATTTTCAAAAGTCTTTAAAAATCTTGAGGTATTCAATACGAATTTTAAAAAGTCTTAAAAAATCTTTAATTATTCAACATTCTATGGATTTTAATACTCTATGGAGTTTCTTTGATTCTCTTCTAAAAATATAAATAAATTTCACTCTCCAAAATCTCTTTTAACAACCAGAGATTTCTATGTATTCTCTCAGAGAAGTCTGAAGACGAAAAGTCAGAAGAAAAAAACCTTCGTTGTTCTTCTGCCATTGCCGCCGCCCATTGCTGTCGCCGCTGTTCTCCTGCCACCGGAAGACGCAGCGCTCACCCCCGTGCCCTGCACCGCTACACAACGCAGGGTACCTCACACTGCTCACCGAAGTTTATACGAATAAATTGATTGCATTCACTCGGAGTATATACGAATAAATTGATTACACGTGCCTGTGTGCGTACGGCGGCGATCAACTGGAGTTTGATTAATTAGGGTTTTTTTGAATTTTCGGAAATTGGGAAGAATTTGGGGGAGTTGGTTAATAGTGTGTAGTCGTGGGTTTTTTAAGTTTGAGGCTTTGATTATTGGGGGACTGATATGTTGGATTTCCGAATAAAGGTCACATTGGGGTTTCGAGGAATTTGAGTTAATTTGGGGGAAGGTTTAGGGTTAGGGTTTGGTGTTTTTTATGGTGGTTGTTGTGGAAGTGAATTAGGAGCCTGAACTTGAAGGAGAGACTTGCTATTACAGAGATGATGCCGACATTGATCCTCTCTTACGTTGTATGAATTTCTTAACTGCTTATTGGTGTTTTTCAATGTTAATGTTTTTTTATATATATAAGTGTGTTTTATATACATTTGCATCAATAGTTCCAGCGCCGGGGTCTATGAAAATGCATGTAAATCAATAAAAAAAAGTGTATTCCACAATCCTGTTAAGTTTATAAAAATCCATATAAATCAATAAAAAAAAAGTCAGCCAAACTCTGCAGGGAGTTTATAAATTTTCTAAATTCACAGATTTTTTAAAGTCCAAAAAAATTCAATAGAGTCCCAATTGAGTACACCCCCCTAAATTTCAATTTGTTCTTTTCTAGCCAAGAGAATTATTAGTTAGACTCTTATACCCCCATTTAATTAACTAAAAGAGTTAAATAAAATAGGAAAAACACAACTACATTCTTAAAAAAATATAACGGTCTTTTCTCCTAAAAATTAGAACAACTTTCTCTCTCCCTCATCCGATCAACACTCTAATGCTACACCATATTCAAACATTAATTCATCCCGTACCACATTTTATTAAGCTCGTACTACCATCATTTCATCTCGTACCACACTTTATTAAGGGTGTATCACCATTAATTTACTACATACTACACATTATTGACGTCGTAGCACCATTAATTCATCTCGTACCACATTTTATTTATGCGCGTACCACTATTTTTTTACTCGTACCACACTTTATTGAAGCTCATACCACCATTAATTTACTTCGTACCATATTTTATTTAAGTCTGTATCACCATTAATTTACTTCGTACCACATTTTATTTAAGATCGTTCCACCATTAATTCACCACGTACCATATTTTATTAAAGCTCGTACCGCCATTTTTTCACCCGTAGCACACTTTATTGAAGCTCGTACAACCATTAATTCACCACGTACTACATTTTATGAAAAATGAAAAAAAATGAAAGAAAGAAAGAAAAAAAAAAAAGAACTGGCCTTTTTAAAAAAGATGAATGAGGGTATAGTTGGTAAAAAATATTTCTCTTTGTTAGAAAAGAATAAAATTAAAATTATTGACAAAAGAATTTTTTTTAAAATAAAATTGGCTAAAATTTGGGTTCCGTCGATGTGACTAGCAATATAACCGAGCTAGGGACTTTACATGCATAAAATAAAACTTATTGATATCTAGGACTACCATGAAACAAAATAATAGGAGTATTTTATATCAGAGTACTTTGGGATTATTTGATATTTAAAGGACTTTTAATAAAATAAAAACCAAAGTTTAAAAGCTATTAGAATAAAATACAATACTGTATGGATCTGATATATATATTTTGCCAATTATATATGTGTTTGGTTGTAATATATATTCACGTGGCCGGAGCAAATAAAATGAATCAAAAGATAATTAGTGTATCAAAGAACCCATTATTAAAAAAAATGATTTAAGATGAAATTAGTTGAATTAAATTAAAAAGCTAAGTCTTGTATGCATCTAGGTGCATTGTGCACTCATAGTGCATTTTAAAACCGTACAACTTGTTATATTGAAAGATACAACTTATTTATACTGAAACGTGCAACTCATTTTTCATATTAATTATTTTATGATTCAGTGTAAACAAGTTGCATATTTCAACATAACAAATTCCACTATGAGTGCAACGTCGCTCAAATAAAAAAGTAGGCACCTCGTAACCCGGATACAGCCTTGAGGAGCTTGGTTTTGCATTTTTTGCATGATATGTCAACCTTTAACACAGTCTTCTGTACCATGATAACCTCTTAATTGCTCACGAAATCATAATTTATCTATTGCTTGTTTAAATTAATTATAGACTTATAGACATATATTTATAAGAGCGGTGTGTGGAATGAATCCTCTCGAATTTTTCATCCTTGTTTTACATTTCTCCGCCTTCTTCTTGTCTCATTTTAGCGGGACAAATTATTTCAGTTTAACAACTCCAACTTTGGGTTTTCAACCTCATTTTGCTTTTTATTTCACAGTTTATAATTATGTTGAGCCAGGTATGAAATGATACTTAATGGAAAAAAGTTGTGACTCAAAATACATCTTATAAATTGTCACAGTTTACAACTTACGGTAAATCTTGAATTTTCATACACAGAATATAAGGTCCACGACCGCCCACTTAACAAATTGAGACAGAATAATATAAGGTCCACGACCGCCCACTGAGGCAGGGTGGATCTATGATTTAATAATGGGAAGGACCGAAAATAATTAAAGCTTCATCACATTAAAATATATTTACATACAATATTTTTTTTAAAGCAAGTTCTCATGTGCACCCCATGCACCAATAAAATTGGTGCAATTTAATTTTAGGAGTTATTCTTTTAATTTTTTTTTATTTTAGTTTTTTTTTTCAATTTCAGTTTTCTATTAACTTTAATTTCAGTTTTAGGGTTTTTTTGTTTTCTCGACCCGTACCCAAACCCGGTCCGAGTGGTTCATGGTTCACTCGGCCCAAGTGGTTCATGGTTCACCGACCCGAATGGTTCATATATGCTTTAGGGTTCATTGTTTAGGAGTTAATGTTTAGAGTGCATAGTTCATCCAATTTAAAATTGAATCCAATTGCGTCAATTGCACCTTGTGCAATTGGTGCACAGGAGATTAACTTTTTTTTAATATATTCATTTAGGTAGGAGAAATAAGTTTTTTTTGGTTCCATAACTTATTTATTGTCTATTTTTTGTCCTAAAAAATTTAAATATTCAATTTTGGTCCCATAACTAAATTGATTGTCCAATTTTTGTCCAATTTTCACTTGAAAATCACAAAATATATCGTTTTCGGTCACACAGAAGTCTCGCGCTGGTAAAATTTAGTCATTTTTAAATTTTTAGATTTTAAATTTCAGTTTTAGTTTAATTTAATGAGTTATTCACACATGTGTAATTTAAATGATTAAAAAATGTAAAAGAAATTTTTTTAAAAAGAAGAAGAATGTTAGCGTCCACATAAGTAGCATGTGACCGAAACACATTAATCATGATTTTTTTGCGAAAATTGGGACCAAAATTGGACAATGAATTTTGTTATGGGACTAAAATTGGACATTTAAATTTTTTGGGACGAAAAATGGGCAGTAAATAAGTTATGGGACCAATTTTTTTTTTTCTCATTTAAGTTGTGTCATATGAGATTTCAAAACATAAAATTTATATGTAATTAAGTGTAAATTTATCTATATTTTTAACAAAATATCTTTCAAAAGATTTTTATTATCCAATATATTACTTTTCTATTAATAAATAACAATTACAACTTGCTGTGTGCATATCGCACGAGGTGGGCCCAAGCTCATCTTTTCGTAAGCAGTGAGACTTGAGAAAACCTGTGAATTTTGTACTCTTATACCACGCGTCTCGCAGGTTAAGTTGCTTTTTAGCGACCTCATTGGTTGCGAGATCGGCGATCTCGGGTGGTATCAAGGACGAAGCATTAACTACGACAAGACAGGCGTCCGAGAGTTGGTGCAGAAGATCTACCCTAAACCATACCTAAATCAGAGATAAATCGACAAAGGACGACGCCGGTTGACCTTTCAATGTACTTAAACGGCTAATTCCCTGTGTTGATGTTGCACGAATGTTGTTCCAGATGTTGGACAACATTCTGCACAACATCTTAAATTTGCCATTTCTCCTAACACTGACTCCGTTTTATTAGATGTATTTTTCTATGTTTCCTACATTGCAGGTTAAAGAAAATTTCGGATATTGTCAAGCGGTTGCACTGATGGAGTAAGAACAGAAAGATCATGGGTGGTTACACCAAGATCATGGAGATAGTGGAGGAGATCTTCAAGGCTGTCCACACCAAGTGGATAGGACAATGCAGTTGGTCCGAATGTCTATAAATAGACTGCATTGGTCGACATTCAAGTTTGAGTTAAAGTGAAATCTCATTTGCTCTACTCCAAACTTAAGAGAGTAACATCCAAGACACAACCGAGAGAACAACCGAGTGATTGTTTCTTGTAGGAGTGTGAGGGTCGTTGTTATTCTATTTGTACTAGTCGAGGGAATACAATCTCTCCCATCAGTATTGTGTTTATCTTATTAGATCAAGTTTTAGGTTGAATAAGATCACTAGTTACTTGATTGAATAGATTGATTTTTGGTGTGTGGTTTTTCACTACACCTTTTAGGATCTTGTAAGAGATTCGTGTGTATCTCACTACTTGTTATAGTGATGTTTTTTAACCATGAGGTTCGTATAGTCTTATTATAGACTATACACAATTTTGGAAATCCTTTGCACTGCGTTTTTATACTTCCGCTGTCATATGTTGTTTATATGTTTCACAACATTTTCAACAACACTCTGAAAATTCACGCACACACACTTGCAGTTGGCGCCAGAGCCATAAACTTGATACACTAATTAAGTTAAAGGTCCTGTTTTTAAAGTGTGTTTTTGTAATGGATTATCCACTGACTCCCTCTTTAAAACCTCCAATTTTGGATGGATCAAATTACCCATACTGAAAACCTAAAATGCGCATGTATATTAAGTCTATAGATGAGAGAGCATGGCGTAGTGTGTTGTCTGGTTGGAATCCACCAAAGACGGTTGGTGATAATGATGGTGATTCACAAGTCAAAAGGGAGATTGATTGGTCCAATGATGAATGCACATCGGCCAATTTCAATTCTAAAACCCTTAATGCGATTTTCACTGCTACTGATGTTTCTATGTTTAAACTGATATCTAACTGTGTTTCTTCTAACGATGCATAGGATATATTGCAGGAACATTGTGAAGGATCAGAAGGTGTTCAAAGAACTAGGCTCAGAACGTTGGGAACAAAGTTTGAAAACTTGAAGATGAAAGATGATGAGAACATTTAATCATACAATGAGAGGATAAGTGAAATTGCTAATGAGTCACATTCACTTGGTGATCCAATTTCCAACACTCGGTTAGTTAATAAAATACTTAGAACTATTCCTAAATGAGTTGATGCTAAAATATGTGCAATAGAAGAGGCTAAGAACAATGATTTATTGAGTCAAAATGAGTTGATAAGTATTTTGAAAACTTATGAGATTAACTAAAATATGTTAGATGGTGATAAACATGAGAAAGATAAAGACAAGAAAGTACTTGCTTTTAGAGGTGAAACTTCTGATAATGTTGGTAAACATCCTTATGTGACTGGAGTTGATTCTGATGATGATGTTTCTGATTTATGCAATGAAAATATTTCTGAACAATTTGCTCTTATCTCTAAGCAATTCAAATCTTTTCTAAAAGGAAAGTTCAGAATACCAAATGGTCAATTTCAATCAAAGGATAAGTTTAACCAAAACTCTTCTCCCTCTGATAAAAAGCTTGTTCCAAGTCAGTCTTCCAGTTTCAATTAACCTAGACAATTCAATAAGGATAACAAGTTCAAATATGATCCTGAGTACAAAAAAAAGGTTAAATGTGATGCATGTTCTGGATATGGTCATTATGCTAATGAATGTGCTAATACTATGCTTAGGAAGAAAATGAATTTTAATGCTACCTTGAGTGATGATTCTGATGATGGTATATGTGAACTAAGTGCTATGTCTGCTAGAATAGTTTATGATGATACATTTGATAATGATCTCGATGATTATTTGGCTGAAGCAGATTCAGATGTTCATACAACATCTGAAACAACATTCAGTCAATATAACTCTGAGATTAACTATTTTGCTGGAACTATTCTGAATGTTGAAACATCAAAATCTCCTGATTGTGACTCTGAATATCTGAAGTTTAAAACTGATTTAGAAACTCAAAAACAGGTGTTGAGTTCCTTATCTTTAGAAAATTTAGATTTGAAGGAAAAACTTTTGAAGCTTGAAGTTCTTTTAACTAGAAAAGATGTGGAAATTTCTTCTTTGAAAGATGAACTTAAGTGCACTACTCTAAGTTTTAAAAAGTTTTCTGCAAGCACTACTGAATTGAATGAGACATTAATGATTGGTAGATCTGATAATGCTGGACTTGGCTTTGTGAAAACTTCTGAAAATACTCCTTTATCCTGTGAACCTATGTCTTTTGTAAAAGCTGGAACTTCTTTGCCTAAATCTTTGAAAGGTAAACAAAAGAAATCTGATGGTTTGTTTAAAGAGTATATCTGTTTTTATTGTGCTGGAGTAGGTCATATTCGTCCATATTGTTCTAAGTTAAGAAGAGACTTAAAAGCTGGAATTGTTTTACCTGATAAAATTGAAAACCCTATAAAACAGGTAACAACACTAAAAAGTTGATTCACAAGAACATGTCATGTAATTTTGTGTATACATCTTTGAAAGCATGTGTTCCTGGATCTTGGTACTTTGATAGTGATTGTTCTAGACACATGACTGGTCAAATTAATTATCTGTCTAATTATACATCTTGTGATGGAGGTCATGTTACATATGGTGGTGGTTCAAAAGGTAAAGTTGTTGGAAAAGGAATATTGAATGTTCCTAGTTTTCCAAAGTTGACTAATGTGTTGCATGTAAAAGGTTTACTTGCTAATCTGATTAGTATTAGTAAGTTACGTGATGATGATTTACATGTAAAGTTTGACAAGAATTCATGTTATGTGTTTTATAAAAATGATGATTGCTTAATGACTGGAAAAAGATCTGCTGATAATTGCTATTTGATTGGTTCAAATCATGCTTGTAAAAGTGCTAAAACAGATGATATTACTTTGTGGCATCAAAAACTTGGTCATGCTAATTACAGAAGTATTCAGAAATTGCATAGACTAGGTGCTGCTGTGGGTTTACTTTGAAAAGGGAAAAATCTGTGGACCATGCCAGAAAGATAAGCAAGTAAGGGCAACACATCAAATGTTGTCAGCATGTACAACAAACAGGTGTTGTGAGTTGATTCATATGGATCTAATGGGTCCTATGGAAACTGAAAGTTTAGGTGGAAAGAGGTATTCATATGTTCTTGTAGATGATTTTTCTAGATATACTTGGGTTATTTTTCTAAAAGAAAAATCAGATACCTTTTCTGAGTTCAAAATTCTTTACAAAAGGTTTAAAACTATTTTATGTTTAAAGATCAGTAGGATAAGGTCTGATCATGGAAGAGAATTTGAAAACAATTTGTTTACAAATTTTTGTGAAAAGAAAGGTATTTTACAAGAGTTTTCTTCACCTAAAACTCCTCAACAAAATGGAATTGCTGAAAGAAATAATAGAACTTTGCAAGAAATGGCAAGAGTTATGCTAACCTCAAAAAGTCTTTCTAAGAAATTCTGGGCAGAAGCTTTAAATACTGCTTGTCACATTGTGAATATAGTCTATATTCGTTCTGGTAGTAATTGTACTCCTATGAGATTCTGAATAACAAGAAACCAAATTTGAAATACTTTCATGTGTTTGGTTGTGTTTGTTACATTTTGAATGATAGAGATCAGCTGCACAAGTTTGATTATAAGAGTGATAAAGGATTTTTCTTAGGATATTCTAAGAATAGCAAGGCATATAGAATCTATAACTTAAGAACTGATACAATGCAAGAATCTATTAATGTGGTATTTGATGAACTTGCAAGTCTTGCAGGTAAAAGTGATGAAGATAATGTATCAGATTTGATAGAAGTATCCATAGATACTGATGACACTGAAGATAGTAAAAATGTTGATCAGAATCAGAATGTTTCTTCAACATCTGACGCAACACTACCCAAAATTTCAAATACTGAAAATCTGTCACAAGATTCACAATATCCAAAACATTTGGTTCCCTCAACAAAGATAATGAAAAGTCATCCATCAGATCAGATCATTGGAGAAGCTACCACTGGTGTACAAACTAGAAGAAGAATGGGTATTCATATCAATAACCTTGTAAGATTAGTTTACATGTCATCCATATGCAATCAGGTAACTTTTGAGTGTCATCATTCTGAAATTGAGCCTAAAAATGTGAAAGAAGCTCTTGATGATGAAAACTGGATAAATGCTATGCATGAAGAACTTAATCAGTTTGAAAGAAATGATGTTTGGAAACTTGTACCTAGACCTAATTCTGATATTAATGTCATAGGAACAAAGTGGATTTTCAAGAATAAAACTGATGAATCTGGTAATATTTTGTGAGAAATAAGGCTAGATTGGTTGCTCAAGGATATACTCAGATTGAAGGAATAGACTTTGATGAAACATTTGCTCATGTTGCTAGAATTGAATCTATTAGATTACTTCTTGCTATTGCATGTTTCATTAACATTAAATTGCATCAAATGGATGTTAAAGCTGCTTTCTTAAATGGTATTCTGGATGATGAAGCTTATGTTGAACAACCTAAAGGTTTTGAAAATCTGGAATTTCCTGATCATGTTTACAAGTTAAAGAAAGCTTTGTATGGTCCAAAACAAGTACCTAGAGCTTGGTATGGTAGACTTATTGATTTCTTACTTGAGTTTGGATTTATGAGAGGTGAAGCTGATAGAACCTTGTTCATTAAAAATTCTAAGAATGATATCATGGTTGCTCAAATATATGTTGATGATATTGTATTTGGTTCAACTTGTACTGATATGCTTGAGAGTTTTGTTAAAGAAATGACCTGTACCTTTGAAATGTCCATGGTTGGAGAACTGAATTTCTTTTTAGGTCTTCAAATCAAACAAATGAAAGATGGTATTTTCTTTTCTCAAAACAAATATGCTAAGAATTTGGTGAAAAGGTATGGTCTTGAAACTGCTAAAACTATGAAAACCCATATGGGTTCAACTTAAAAGTTGAGTAAAGACTTGATTGGAAAAGATGTTGATCCTATTTTGTATTGATCAATGATTGGAAGTCTTTTGTACTTAACTTCTAGTAGGCCTGATATTATGTATAATGTCTGTCTTTGTGCTAGATATCAAGCTAATCCCAAGGAATCACATCCTAATTATGTGAAAAGAATTATAAGATATGTAGCTGGAACATGTGATCCAGGTATTTGGTACTCAAAGGATACTAATTGCTCTTTAGTTGGCTATAGTGATGCAGATTGGGCAGGTGATTGTGATGACAGAAAAAGTACTAGTGGAGGATGTTTCTATATGGGAAACAACATTATATCCTGGCATAGTAAGAAACAGAACTGTGTTTCACAATCTACAACTGAGTCTGAATATGTTGCTGCTGGAAGTTGGTGCACTCAACTGCTTTGGCTTAAAAAGATGTTTGATGATTATGGGTTGGAAAGTGGTATTTTGACTGTTTATTGAGATAATACTAGTGCTATCAATATTTCCAAGAATCTTGTGCAACATTCTTTGACTAAGCATATAAGTATAAGACATCACTTTATAAGAGATCTTGTAGAGAAAGAAGTTGTGAAGTTAGAATACATTTCGACTGAAAAACAACTTGCTGATATTTTCACAAAAGCCCTTGATTATGAGAGATTTTCTTCACTTAAAAAATCTCTTGGTCTTTGCTATATCTCAAAATAAACACTAGATGTTGTGTAGGTCCCGAACGGGTTTTGTGAGGGCAGAAGTCTAGAGGGGAGGGGTGAATAGACTTCTGAAAACTTTTTGTGCGGATCAGGTGTGATTTACAGATTGCCTGATCAGAGTGCTAGTGAGTCAGTTTGGACTGATGTTCAATCTTACTGAGTGCCTGGGGGCAGACCAGTTTGATATCTTGTCAGTTTAACTGAGAGTGCGGAAGCTTGTAAATACCCGTGTGAAAAACCAGTTTATCAAAACAGATTCTTAAGTCAGTTTTCAACCGGCTGACTAAGGTGTCAACCTGATCAGATCAGTTGCTTGGTGCAGACTGAGCTTAACTTAGAATATGTATGCAGTTTTAAACTCAGTTGTGTGAATAGTGTAAAGCAATAAGAAAGCAAGTAAATGCACACAAGATTTTATAGTGGTTCAGACGAAACCCGTCTTACGTCCACTCTTCCCTTAACACAGGGGCACCAACTTAGCCAACTTAACCAACTGGACTTAGTTTATTGTGTTAGTCCAACACCCAACAGATATTTATTGAGTTCACACTCAACCGAACCAGAAATCAGAAACTAGAATCCCTAGTCTGAAATCTTGCGGTAACAAACTTAACCAACTTAGAGTTTGGGTAAAGATTTATTGTGGTTCCAACTGGAAATCTATCCAAGTGTTTATGTAGCCAAATGCTAGTGGATAGGATTTCTTGCTATTAACTATGGGATGAACACTCTAAGAATAATCTTCAAATATGGTGTTCTTCGAGCGGAGATTTTGCTGTAGTTTTTGCTTCTTTTGCGATGTCTCCGTGTTCGTTCTTAGTGTCCGTTTTCTCACTTCAATTTTGAAGATCGATCCCATTTTATAGACCTCGAAATCAAAGAGCCGTTGGAGAGCAATTTGAATTTCGGGCTATATTAAGTAGGCTGTAGGATATGATTGTGACGTGCTCCGAATATCGGCATGGCCGTAGGCATGATTAGCGTCGTTTATGTCTGCAGCGTCGAATCCCACATTATCAGCTCTTTTTATGCACGTGTCGCTTTCTCCTTGGCTTCGCGAGGAGGCACTTCAGTAATTTGTCCGTTAGACGATTGATATTCCTTTTGTAGAAGATTCGTCTTGTCTTGTGTATCATTTGATTGACGCCAGGTGTGAGCCGATTTGATCAGATAACTGATCAGTCTACCTTGTTGAGTCTTCTGATGCAGATTGTCTTAGCTCAATATGCAGACTCGGCTGATATAGGTCTTCAGGTCTTCTGGTAGTCTTCTGATCTTCAGGTGACTCTGAGCCTCAGTGTATTCAGTCATACTGAGTCTTCAGGTTTGTTACTGAGTCTTCAGGTTTATCTGAGTCTTCAGTTCATCTGAGTCTTTAGGTTTATCTGAGTCTTCAGGTTCATCTGAGTCTTCAGGTTCATCCGAGTCTTCCGTGTCTTCTGTCTTCACCTGATCTTCTGACTTCTTTTCTTCTGATTTGTTCTTAGCCTTCTGATCATCTGACCTTATCTGGGTCATCTGATACTTCGACTTGACCTATACATATTGAGTTCCCCCTCAATATGTGACCTATCTTTTACATCAGCTATCTATATATTTCAACTGGTCATCTTAATCTGATTCTAAGTCATCAGTCAGCTAACAGGTCTGACTGGTCCTATTACAATCTGTTTTGGAACTTCCATCAAAACTTAAATACAAATTTCCCAACAATTTCCCCCTTTTTGATGGAACCAAAACACTTAATCAGAAAAACAGATACCATGAATAGAAATGCAGATAATGAAATGCAGTACATATTTCAGAAGACAATGAGATGTTGTCTTAGAATCAGAGAGATGAAATGTTTCATTCAGATAGGTGTGTGCATTATAGAATACATGAAAAGCGTACCTATCATCTGATTCCAAGTTGTCTTCCTCAGGTGTACTTGAACATTTGCAGCTCTTTGGGGATGCCAAACATCTTGTACATCCTTTGCATTAGTTTGTCCAGATCTTCTCTTCTATGGATCCCTCATTTTTCAGCAAATCCATAGTAAGCATTCTTGAATTTTACAACATCTAGCTTTTTGTCTGGACACAAAGGTGGAAGGAGTAGTTCAAAGGGTGGAGCTTCTGGTATTAGTGACATGATTTTCCCTTCTTTCATCACCGTCTGGTAGAAGTCTGGATACATTGTTTCTAACCAGTTCCGGAATTCATCATCATTTTCAGTCTGATTTTGATGAATCGGAATCTTCTCCAGGATGTGTACGTCACATAACCATTCTCCTCTGATCTGATCCCATTCTGGAAGCAGATCTAGCCGTGCACAGAGGATGTCTTTAACAGGTGCTGGAAGGGCATTCTTCTCCCAAGCAATCTCCTCTGCTACAGCTTCGTTCTCCCTCTTCCTTCTGATGTAAGCGATGTTCAGTCTCTTAGCCTCTGCTAACTTCTGCTTTTTGATGGCGGCCTCTCTAATTCTTTGTCTTGCTTGCTCTTGAACTTGTTCAGGAGTCATCTGGCTTTTGGTAGAGAATGGTTGGCCTTGTCTCTGATCTTCCGCAGTTGCTTTCATCATCTTGCCTTTGCCTTTCTTTCTCCTCAGATTCTTCTTTTTCGTATTCTTCAGCTAATTTCTTAGCGAGTTCAAGGCTCTTGGCCTGATCATCAGTTTCCATTCTTTTCTGTACGAACGAAGAAAAGTTTTCAATCTTGTCGACTCTGGCAATAACCTCTGAAAGAGCAATTTTTTGCCCAGTGATCTCTTTGCTATGTTGCTCCACAGTTTCTTTTACTTCAACAACGAGATTAATAGATGAAGTGGCTGGCAAGTCAGATACAGTGGTTTCTGGTAGAGATGTAATTGTTACCAACTGTGTCTGTTTTTATTTCTTCTCTTTATTCTCTTGTCCTTCCCCCTTTTTGGTTTCATCAAAGAGGTTGGACATCCTGCGGTTCAGAGCATTGAATTACCGTGTGATCTCCTCTCTGAGTTCTTCGACAACAAGAGGAGTGATCTGAACGGTGGCAGAAGGTGCAGGTTTCAAGAAGCGTCTGAGAGCAACTTCAATATCCTGTCTTGCTCGTTCTGTAGAAGCTATAAATTGTTTCCAACCCATATCGATGTGGTTGTCAATTTTCTCCAAGGATGCCCAGACATTCTCCAATAGTACCTGTGTCTAATTGAGCATATCTGTCTGAACCTTGAGTTTGTCAGACTGGAGATTTAGCTTCTCGGCAAGAGGATTAACTAGTTGCATAACTTCAGAGAGGATGGCACTGTGCATCCCAACTGTGTGACTTCTTTCTCTGTCAACTAGTTTTGCTTGCTCTTCTTCAAATCGCTTCATCAGATCTGCTGTGAGCGCTGCGAATTTATCTTCAATAGCAGTCTTGATCCCATCCTGAATCTTCTCAGTATAAAGATCTAGGGTATCAAAACTCATCGTAGCAGTCTGGTCAGATGTTGAAGCCTTGCCAAGTCGGGTCTCATCTGCAGCACCCATTCTTGGTTCATCGGCAGCTCCCTCATGATCTGTAGGAGGTTGAACGGTTTCCTCCCTTTTATCAGCAATTCTGAACCTTTCGTGAATCAACCATCTGCTATCATCATCAGATGCTAATTCAACAGCACTTTCAATCCCAGCAGTATTTAAGCATTTCATTTCCAAGTCTACAAAGAAATCTGATCCCAGAGATGTCATGAGAATCAGAAATTCTTCAATGCTTTTCAGTCTGATATCCCTCCAGAACACAATCTCTTCTATTTTTTGCTGGATGCCAGGATGTTGATCCAATTCAGGGTACAGCTCCAGCAGATACTCCTTGATTTGTTGCTTCATTATCCTTATGATGGGGCTTTCTGAAACAGGTGAAGCAAGCACAGTTCTGGTGTTGAAGGGATTATGAGAGATGGACACTCGCTTGTCAGATCTCTCAGGTGCTTGTGACTTGTTTGGAGATTGGGATATTTGTGGTTCGTTTTCAGCGTTTTGAGGGTGTTCAGTTTCCTGAACAGGTTCATTGATTGGTGGTGTGGGAGATCTGGGTGATCTGATAGGTGAGGGTGAGGGTGAGAAGGTTTTGTGAGGAGAGGGTGATGGTGATTTGGAAGTGGGCGTTGGCGATCTTGCTCTCTGGAAGATCGTGGTGAGAGGCAGAGAATCAGATGGTGATTCTTCCTCAGATTGCTCCACTTCTGTCCTTCTGACAGATTTCTCTCCTCCTGCTGCGGTCATCTGCTCTTCCCTTACTTCTCTGGTAGTGGGCTCAGAGCGGACTGCTATCTCCTCTTCTGATTTCACTTGCATCAGATCTTTCGTTCTGCTAACTTGCTGGGCAGAACTTGGAGCAGTCTTCAGATGAGAAGTCACTCTTTTCTGACGTTTCCGCTAAGCATCTGGTTTCTTGGCCAGATCCTTCCTCTTCATCCTCTTTTCCGGAATGGTCATTCCCTGCGCTTCAGATGATTCAGTTGTCTTATCTTTTCCCTTCTTTTCTCCCTTGGGTTTGGGCACATAAGGAGTTGGATCTTCATCAGATTGTCCAGGTAGGGACTCATCCTTGCCCAATATGGCCTTGTGCTTTGCTTGATATATCTTTGCTCCAATCTCATTCCATTCATAGTTCTGTGGCAGCTTATCTGACAGAATGATAGAGATTTTTTGTATGAAGGAGCACTTGGAAGATAAGCACACTACTTTGCTCTGGGTCAGTTCGAACTTCCCAGAGTCTTTCCTCAGTCGTGCCTTGACCATACCCAACCAATCTATATCTGAAGCCTTCTTTATTATTGCAGCCATGACACTGATCTTATATGAAGTGACAGCATCAAGACTGTAAGTTGAGCACATGATCACCTTCTGAACGATCTCAAGGAGAAGGCGATATTTCCTCTTCAGATAGGAGGCTTTGACGTTCGTCGTGTTTTCCTTGTTTGCTGGTCTCAATAACTCGGCTTCAAGAAATTCCTTTTCTCCTACATCAGTCGTGTAGGTCTCTGGATTGATGCTTCCTCGAGTTAGGCCGAATATCCTCTGGAGATCATCATTTGACACTCACACTTCCAGTCCGCCAACGGAAGAAATCAGGTCAGCATCAATGTCTTCATCCCTCTGTAGATTGTATAAAAATTCAAGGGCTTCATGGGTGTGGACGATGTTCTGATGTGTAGAGCAATATCGTTCTAGTCCACACGCTCGCAAGCACTCCAGAATTTCCAGCGATTCAGGATCTGAGGTGATGATGAATACTACATACTTCTCATCAATGATGTATTTCTTCATCGATGCAAAGTTGCAGAACTTTTTCCCTTGGCCTGGTCGTGGAATTAGATATGCCATTTCAGAAATTGATTCGAGGATTTGAGAAATCATAAGAAAAGAATCAATTGATTTCGAAAGTAATTCTCTAAAGATTTTGAAAGTTTTGAGCTTTAAAGAGCTTTGAGAAGACGAAGTATTGGAAAAAAGTTTTCTGAGAAAGATTTGGATTTTATAGAATACGAGGGAAAAACTTTTTGCACAACTTTCCAAAGTACTCAAGTATCCGTGTTTTGAAATCGGTGGCTGAGATTAGTCGGCCAAAAAGTATTTTGATCGCACGGTTGAGAAAAGTAGTCTTCTCGTATTTCGGACTCGAAAATTCGCAATAAAACGCATTAAAAACACATTCCCAAGTCCGCATTAAAAGATTTGCAGAGCATGCGTCATAAATTGAAAACAGAGTAAAATCAATTTATTTAAATAACGTATATAAGATATTCAGAAAGGGATAAATAAGAGAACGTATCTGACTGATTGATATTGTAATCATCCAGTTACCACTGTGATCTGATCTGGTGCTTGTTGACCTTAGTGATGGTAGCCTTAAGCATTTCCCAACAATATCTTACTTATCTGATCAGATTCCTGTGTGAAGCACTTCATCACTTATCTGATCCACTTATCTGATTCTCTCATCTGATGTACTTATCTGATTCACTTCATTCTTCAATCTTCTTCTATTCAGCCCGCATTTACTATGCACTTAAGTCAAACTCCCGCCAAAGCATTTGCTTCGGGGAGTCAAAAAGTCGCCTCGATTCCCAAATTGGCGCTATTTGACATTCCATAATAATGGCATAGATACTTTGTGATTACTCACACCGTCAACTCATCCAACCATTAGCCGCGTGTCCCTTACGCGTTGTCGATGCAAATTTCTCTTAATGTCTTCTGAGAAAATAAATTTGCATTTGTACCCCTAATTTCCTTCTATAAATTAACCTGGGGTGTTAAGAAAAAACAACACAACATAAACCATTCATCTTCTTTAGCATATACTTCATGCCTTTCCGATGATTTCCTTATTTCCGGTGAAAACCTTTAACCCTTTTCCAATGAATTCAGCTTTTCAAATCTACCCTGTGTGTTCCTTCACATTGTTTTCTTCGTCATCTAAGATTACACATACGATCAATGCAAAGATTCTTTACCACCGTGGAGGCGGATCTGCTAAGGCAAATGAGAAGGCACTTCTTCTAACCGTATGCACCTTGTGCGCCTATCGAGATGACGGAATTAGCATCAACAGACTCAGTATGAAACAAAACATGAGTTTGATATATGGTCTGCATCAGTCAACAGCTGATCTTCATATATCAAGCTCAATTTTTGCATGCGACACTAGTGTCTGTTTGGTCCTTGTGACCAAACCTGTGGCACTGTGTCCCATTTAACAGCTGGAGAGCCCATTGATTTTAGCTCTAGGGGCTCCTGGCACAGAAATACTTCAAGGCCGCTCTTGCTCCTCACTCCGAAGCTCTGAGGGTGGCTCAGGATTTTCCTTAAGGCCTCTCACGCCCCTTTTAGGATCGGGGGAAAATGAGAGCATCGAGTCCTTGAACTCTCTCTCTCCCTTTCCTGCCTTGGGTTGGCTTAGGGTTTATGGTTTATGGTTTATGTAGCGACCTCCGGGTCTTCTTGTACTTGAAGCTTGTAATACCACTTGAAGATAGCTTGTAGGTAGCTTGTTATATCACTTGTAACTTGTAAATCTGACCTCCGGGTCCTTATCAATGAAAAATTCTATTATTTCATTGTTGTGTTGCCGCTTCTGACTTATGCGATCTGTAGCTTTCAACTTGTACGACTTGCTTGTTTACTGTAGCTTTAATCGACTTATAAAGTAATCTTTCAATCTGATCAGTTCCCCCTTAATCTGATATATCTTGAACTGATCTGCTCCTTGTCTGAACTTCAGATCGGCTACTTGTCTGACTTTCTGATCTGCTCCTTGTCTGAACTTCAGATCGGCTCCTCGTCTTGTCGTCTGATCAGTTGAAATTCCTAACTCAACTGATTCCCCTTAACCTGGTAGTCTTTTAACCAACTGGTTCTAGAGATCAGTCCACCAATCATTTCTGGTGCACTTTCTCCGAGATCCAGAAGTCCTAGCTCGTTGCATAATTCTCTGAATCTGATCTCAGCTAGCGGCTTAGTTAAAATATCAGCTTTTTGCTTGTCAGTATGGATCTTTTCCATTCTGATATTCTTCTTTTCAACGTGATCTCTGATAAAATGGTGTCTGACATCCACGTGCTTGCATCTTGTATGTAGAATAGGATTCTGAGTGATTGCAATAGCACTATTACTGTCACGGAATATTTCTACGTTCTTAGCTACGATGTTGTAATCCCTCAGCTGCTGACTTAGCCAGAGCAGTTGGGAACAACAGCTTCCTGCAACCATATATTCTGCTTCAGTAGTAGATGTCACAACTGATGTCTGCTTCTTCGAAAACCAAGAGATCAGTTTATTTCCCAGAAACTGACATGAACCTGTGGTTGACTTCACATCGTCGATTCTCGCAACCTCCGTGAATCGTAATCGAATACCCACTAAGCTCTAGATTATCATCGATGGGTAAAATAAACCAAGGCTTACTGTCCCCTTCAGATACTTGAGAATCCGCTTAGCTGCTTCTAGGTGGCTTTGCATTGGATTTGCATGAAATCTGGAGCATACACCTACTGCAAAGGTGATATCTGGTCTGCTGGATCCAATGAGAGCCCTATATTCTTTCTGATTAGTTTTCTGACCATCTTCATCTGGATCCATCTTGAACCCGGTCATCATGGGAATTCTGGCTTCCTTGCAATGTTGAACTCCAAACTTGGCCAGTAGATTCCTTGTGTACTTAGCTTTGGCGATTGAATATCCCTTCAGATTTTGCTTGACTTGTAAACCCAGAAAGTAATTCATCTGACCCATCATGGACATCTCGAACTTCCCTTGCATCAATTTGCTAAACTTCTCACACAGCTTCTTGTTGGGAGATCCAAAGATGATGTCGTCCACGTAAATCTGAACCATCAGAATATCTTCTCCATCTTCTATTCTGAATAAGGTTTTGTCCACTATTCCTTTAGTGAATCCACTGTCTATCAAGAACTGAGAGAGTGTATCATACCAAGCTCCAGGAGCTTGTTTCAGGCCATAAAGAGCTTTTCTTAAATGGTACACTTGGTTGTTTTTTTCAAAGCCTGGAGGTTGTTCAACATAAACTTCCTCTGCTAGTACCCCGTTTAAAAATGCACTCTTTACATCCATCTGATACACAATGAACCCTCTGTGGGCAAAGATATGCCGTAAACAAATTAATGGCTTCTAAAGCGGCGATCGGTGCAAAGGTCTCATCATAATCAATTCCTTCTGATTGTGTATACCCCTTAGCAACAAGTCTTACCTTATTCCTAGTTATTACATTATTCTCATCTCTCTTGTTCTTGAATACCCACTTCGTGCCAATCACGTCTTGATGAGTTGGTCTGTCCACCAGTTTCCAAACTTGATTCCTCTTAAACTGCTCCATTTCCTCTTGCATGGCTAGAATCCAAATTTTATGTCTTGTAGAGCTTCCTCTCTTCAGTAGTTGGTTCCTTCAAAGACAGATAACAACAAAAGATATGACACTTTCACCAACGATGTCTAGTTTTGACTCTATCGAGACGGGTCTCCGATAATCGATCGGTTGGATGACCGTAATCCGTGTCCTTCTACTCGATTTGGCGTCTATTTGGAGAACATCATCCATTTCTGATAGTAGTTCATTACTAGTGATTGGGAGTGGTGCAGAATTATGATCCACTTGATAAGAACATGTCTCAGCTGATGTTGGACTCATCATGTGCTGATGTCTGTTCGTAGGAACTTCAGGAGTTCCCCCTGAACCAGATGGTTCAGTTGATACTATCTCACCGCACATCAACTTCTTCAGCAACGATTGTGCGTACCTTAGGGTCTGATTGACCTGTTGAATCAGCAAGATCATGTTCTGGAATATACACTGTTACATGTTTAGCTTCTTTCTCCTTGATACTTAGCTGATCCATTTTCTGCGTATCAGGTAGCGGTTGATCTGGTACGTCTTGTTCTGAGGCAGCTTTCTCTTGTTCAGAAGATGTCTCATCAATGACCACATGGGGTGTTTCTTCCACAACTAGGGTTCGTTTGTTGTAAACCCTAAAAGCCTTGCTGGATGAGGAATATCCTAAGAATATACCCTCATCTGACTTGGCCTCAAAAGTCTTCAACTGACTTTTCCCATTGTTGTGAATAAAACACTTGCACCCAAAAACATGGAAGTAAGAAACACGAGGTATTATGCCCTTCCATAGTTCATAGGGTGTTTTGAAGTGAGTCTTTATCAGAGAGCATCTGTTCTAAGTGTGGCATGCAGTGTTGATTACTTCTTCCCAGAAACGGCTTGGTGTCGATGTTCAATGAACATAGTCTTGAAGCTTTTCCTTGAGAGTTCTATTTCTCCGTTCTGCTACTCCATTTTGTTGTGGCGTTCTTGCAGCTAACTTCTCATGTTGTATACCAAACTTAGTGCAAAAATTAGTAATAAAAGAATTCAGGAACTCTGTACCTTTATCCGATCTGATTTTTACTATGCTGACACCCTTTTCGTTTTGTAGTTTCTTGAGCAGCTCGAGTATCTTAGTCGTTGTCTCGTTCTTCTTGTATAAGAATACAACCCAAGTAAACTTGGAATAATCATCCACGATTACCAGAGTATATTTGCGTCCACTGAGACTCACTGGTGTAACTGGTCCGAATAGATCCATATGGAGCAGTTGCAGTACTCTACTGGATGCTGGTCCAGGTATTCCTTTGAATGAAGCTTTAACTTGTTTTCCCTTCTGACATGCGGCACATGTCTGATCCTTTGAGAATACTTCATTCGGAAGTCCTTCAACCAAAGGCACCCTAGCTATCTTGTTAAGAGTCTTGAAGTTCAGATGATTCATTCTTTTGTGCCAGAGCCAACTGTTACTCTTAGAACTCTTAACAATTAAGCATGCATTTCTTGGGCAACTGTTCCAATCTGCTGTGTAGATCGTGCCTTTCCTTGAACCAGTTAGCAAGATTTGTTGAGTAGCTCGATTTCTAATCGTACATTTGTCGCTCGAGAACTCAATGCTGAATCCGTTGTCACAGAATTGTGATACTGATAGTAGATTGTGCTTTAATCCTTCGTGATGGTCCCGGTGGGAAAACCCATTTTGCACGTGCGGAAGCAAAACATTTTAAAAGTGATGCATATAAAACAGGGGTGAGGGCAGAGTGATTCCAATTTTTGCGTTTTAAGCTCATGTGTTGTGTTTTGCTTATAATCGAATGCATTTGACAAGATAAGAACATAAAGCAGTAAACAACACAACAATGTATAGTGGTTCGGAGACTCAAGCTCCTACATCCACTCTCCCTGTTCCTAGGGAAATTCCTTCAAACGGGACTTATCACCCTCCACGGGATTGCCTATAGATATTTACCGAGCTCTCACTCAAACTGGACTTATCACCCTCTCGGGTTCGCCTCGGGACTTATCACCCTCCACGGGATTGCCTCTGACGATGTTTAATGAGTTCACACTCCAACGGGACTTATCACCCTCACTCGGGATTGCCTAACAACTACCTCACTTCACCATGGGGTTTGGATTTTGGTGTTGTCTCCAACTATGGTGAGATTTTCCCTTACATTTGTTTAGCCTCAATGCTAAGGTTGAGAAAATCTCTCTAAGCTTAGGATACATCGTGGGTTGCTTAGATTGGGTTCTAGAACACTCTTTGAATATATTTGTATATCTACAGACTTGTGTTCTAGGGTGGGAATGCTTTTGAGTATATCTCTCTTTGGCTCTGTAGCATTGTTGCTATCTTCTTCTTCGTGCTTCCACACTCGATAATGCAGAAGAACTTGTATTTATAGTGTGGATTTGAATGTTACCGTTGGAGAGAATCACATTCAAATCCATACTATTCTCTCATGAAGTTCCGCAGCTTTTTCTAGTTTGGGTTGTCTTCCTCTCATTGTTCCACGTCAGCTGATCTTAACGGCTATATTCCTCATATTCCTTGCCTTGGAATCATTCAGGATTCTCTGAGTCTTCAAATCTGTCTAAGCCTTCAGGTCTATCTCACGGCCTTCACCGACTTCTCTTGATCGGACCTTATGTTCGATCGGTATCTTGACACTCGGGATGGTGAGTTCGGTTCTTCTTGTCTTCGAACAATCGACCCTCAGTCACTAGCGATCGAGCTAATCATCATCGATGGCGTTCGATTCTCGATGAACATGACTTGGATGACTTCTCTTACGATGACTTCTCTTCGATCCGGTATCTTGATTTACGGTTTCGATATCTGGTTTCTTCTCCGCTTTGATCGATCGGCTCACATGATCGGATCGATTATAGCATCAGTCACATATCGGTTTATCTTGCGCCAGTTAGTTCATCAGTTATCATATTAGGTTAACACATCCGGTCTCAATCACGTCCCGATCTTGACCATCCGCTTCATCTTCCATCTCGATCTCGATCACGTCTGATCTTGATCAGTCTCATCTGCTCCTCTTCTGATCTGCAACCTTCTCTTCTGATCAGGTCATCTGGTCATCTGATCTGGTCTCCTGACCAGTTCAGTTTTAATCTTCGAACTCATCTAACTCATCTGATCTCAATCAGTCTCGTCTGCAGCCTCGCCTGATCTCGATCATCTTTGTTTGATTTCGTGAGTTCCCCCTCAACTTGTTCTCACGTTCCCCCTCAACTTGTTATCTGTAAATTAGCTTCAATAACACAAGTTGATAATGTTTTGGCATAATTCATCAAAACTAAAATATCCCAACACTTCGACATACGAGACTCCAGTTACTTGTACATCATCATTCTCTAAGGTTCCGAATCCTTTGGTAAAACCAAAGTTATCATCACCGAAGAGTACACGTGGGCCTTCTTGTTCTTTGTAAGAGCTAAGGAGATGTTTGCTTCCAGTCATGTGCCTTGAGCATCCACTATCGATGTACCAGATAGTTGCTTGTACACCTCCTTTGTTGGCCAGTCCCCACGAACCTCAAGAATCGAATCGGGGCTTTAGGTACCCCTTTGGAATTGGGTCCTGAGGGGTTAGTGGTGGATTTAGGGATCCACACAAACAGGGCACTTCTATTGTAATCAGATAGATCAGAAGGCCTGATTTGTCTCCCATACATATCAACATAATCATACGTCTCTTTATATGCTTTCTGATTTGTATGATTATTCGTGTGAGCCTTGGGTGAATCAGAAGACTTGGGATTTTTCTTTATATTTTGTCTTCCTTTAACCCGGTTAATGGCTCAGGTGCAGTAGCCCTAGGTCTCTGGTTATAAGGGTAGGTACGACTGCTACCATTAAAAGATTCATATCTCTTTGGCATAGATGGTCTTTGCAGTTTACCTATAGCTTGCTTATTAGGCAGTGACCTCGATTGGGTCTCCAGATTAGATTTCCCTTTACGTGTTTGTCTCTTCCGATACCTAATCTGTTGATCGAGTTGAGGTTTCTTCGTAAGAACCGGGTTCTTCTGTTGATTCTCTACGGATGCTTAATCGATTAGGGTCCATTTCTATTCCCTTTCTGATTAGGCACTTGTCTTACTTGCTCAGCAAGTCTCTTTCCCTTATCAGATACATTTTTAGCTTTTTGTGTATCTTTGTCAGAGACTCGTTTGATTACACCCTTCTGAAGTGAACTAAACGGGGATTTTGAGGATGTAGAGGGGTTCTCATACCCAATACCCTTCTTGTTAGTCAGCGTTCGAAAATAGGTGTTCATATCTTGAACGGTTTTTGATGATTTCGTGAAAACCTCTATTTTCTTGCTCAAACTATCCTCAGTAGATTTTAGACTCTCATGTAGTCGGAATAGCTCATCAAACTTAGCTTGTAGGATTTTGAAATCATCAGCTTGTTGTTTGTTGATTGCTAGCTGATCTTTGATCTGCTTCTCCTGATCAGAAGATTTAACCTTCAGAACGTTAAGTTCCTCAGTTACCTTCCTTCGAAAGTTTATTTTATTTTACCGCGCTTTCTTGACGGTGTTCTCTTTAACAAGCTGATTATTTCTGATCCTTAGCTTGTCATTTTCAGCTTCCACTATTGTATAAGTGTCTCTTGGCATCGGAGAGATCATCAAGCAATTGCCCGAGTAGAGATGCAAGTCAATCTCTCCAAAGAAAAAGTAATAATAGGCGGTGTGGAAATTGAAAAAAGGTAAGGTTTGGTGGTTACCTCAGTTGGTCTTCCTCCCGCCATCGGCAGATTTCATCGTCATCCAAGAGAATATCGATCTTCATGGTTGAGGAAATCAACAAAGACCGCTATCGACGAAATCTTCTCTGGATGAGTAGCCAGAATCCTCAGAAGGTAGATAGGAATCATAAATTCCTGATGTGTCAGCAACCATGGGTTTTCTGTCTTTGAAGCGTAGCTCTCTTTTGTTCCGCTTCTCTTCTCTTTATCTGGGAGTCAGGTCTGGGCAGTCGGAGCTGTAGTGACCTGGTTTCAAGCAGTTGAAGCATGATCCACGATCCACGAAACTTCCTATGCCAGGTGAGACACTTTGTCTGTAGGATCTGTCAGGTGACTTCCCTTTCTGATTGTAGTCAGAACTCCTTCTGTCAGATCTGTTATCTCTTCTCTCGTCTGACCGATCATCTCTTTTATCATCTCTGTGATCCCTCCGGTCATCAGATCTATTCCTTTCTAATGATCTGTCAGTTGGCCTCCTGTTCCTTTTGTCTTGATAATCCTTGTAGAATCTGCGATACTTACCAAGTTGAATATTTGATCTTTCAAGTTTCCTGGTAAGTAAAGCGATCTGTTCAGCTTGGCTTATGATGTTTCCAACAGGTTCAGTGGCATTTGATTTGCTGCTGGTTGCTTTGAATGCAACTGATTTAGATGTGGAGGTCGAGGCTTCAGCAGGCGTCTCGTCTTCATCTGCTTGCCCTCTTGGCAATCCTTGATTACCGTGACTTTCATGTCCCATTTCTTGGTGAGAGATCTTAAGATCTTATAATTGATGTCTTTGTCTGACATCTCTCTTCCAAGTTCTCGTAGCTTATTTACTGACTTGGTGATCCTCCCATCGAGCTCATTGATGGTCTCGTTGGGCAACATTTTGAGTTTTTCGAACTTCACCAGTTCAGCTTGTAGTCGGCTGTCTTTGATCTGATCATTTCCTTTGCATATCTCAGCAAGAGTATCCCACATTTGTTTTGCTGTTTTGAGATACTTTATCTTCTCTTTTGTGACTTTATCCATCGTCTTCATGATTATATGCCTGGAGATTGTATCTAGAGTATACAACTTTCTTTCTTCTGCATCCATCAGGGCTGGACTTTTTCGAACAAGACTTCCAGGTGCATGATCTGGATCTCCTCCAACCACTGGGTTGTCGTGATATATGATGATGGGTCCTCGTTTAATGACTTCCATCATTTTACCGCTTATCGATCCCAGATGGTTGCACATGTATATAGTCCAATCTGCATACTCATCAATTGAAAACTTAGGTAAATCATGATACATACCAGAGGTATTATCCATGCTGAGTGATTCTGAAAATGAATGAGTTTTGAAAACGGTTTTTCAAGATCTGTTCAAATGACCACAAAGATTCTTCCTCAAGAATCGATGATACTCAAAGCCAATGGTCTATAGAACCACTGCTCTGATACCATTTGTAGGTCCCGAACGGGTTTTGTGAGGGCAAAAGTCTAGAGGGGAGGGGTGAATAGGCTTCTAAAAACTTTTCGTTCGGATCAGGTGTGATTTGCAGATTGCCTGATCAGAGTGCTAGTGAGTCAGTTTGTACTGATGTTCAATCTTACTGAGTGCCTGGGGGCAGACCAGTTTGATAACTTGTCAGTTTAACTGAGAGTGCGGAAGCTTGTAAATACCCGTGTGAAAAACCAGTTTATCAAAACAGATTCTTAAGTCAGTTTTCAACCGGCTGACTAAGGTGTCAACCTGATCAGATCAGTTGCTTGGTGCACACTGAGCTTAACTTAGAATATGTATGCAGTTTTAAACTCAGTTGTGTGAATAGTGTAAAGCAATAAGAAAGCAAGTAAATGCACACAAGATTTTATAGTGGTTCAGACGAAACTCGTCTTACGTCCACTCTTCCCTTAACACAGGGGCACCAACTTAACCAACTGGACTTAGTTTATTGTGTTAGTCCAACACCCAACATATCACACTCAACCGAACCAGAAATCAGAAACTAGAATCCGTAGTCTAAAATCTTGCGGTAACAAACTTAACCAACTTAGAGTTTGGGTAAAGATTTGTTGTGGTTCCAACTGGAAATCTATCCAAGTGTTTATGTAGCCAAATGCTAGTGGATAGGATTTCTTGCTAAGAACTATGGGATGAACACTCTAAGAATAATCTTCAAATATGGTGTTCTTCGAGCGGAGATTTTGCTGTAGTTTTTGCTTCTTTTGCGATGTCTCCATGTTCGTTCTTAGTGTCCGTTTTCTCACTTCAATTTTGAAGATCGATCCCATTTTATAGACCTCGAAATCAAAGAGCCGTTGGAGAGCAATTTGAATTTTGGGCTATATTAGGTAGGCTGTAGGATATGATTGTGATGTGCTCCGAATATCGGTGTGGCCGTAGGCATGATTAGCGTCGTTTATGTCCGCAACGTCGAATCCCACATTATCAGCTCTTTTTGTGCACGTGTCACTTTCTCCTTGGCTTCGCGAGGTTGCGCTTCAGTAATTTGTCCGTTAGACGATTGATATTCCTTTTGTAGAAGATTCGTCTTGTCTTGTGTATCATTTGATTGACACCAGGTGTGAGCTGATTTGATAAGATAACTGATCAGTCTACCTTGTTGAGTCTTCTGATGCAGATTGTCTTAGCTCAATATGCAGACTCGGCTAATATAGGTCTTCAGGTCTTCTGGTAGTCTTCTGATCTTCAGGTGACTCTGAGCCTCAGTGTATTCAGTCATACTGAGTCTTCAGGTTTGTTACTGAGTCTTTAGGTTTATCTGAGTCTTCAGGTTCATCTGAGTCTTCAGGTTCATCTGAGTCTTCAGTGTCTTCTATCTTCACCTGATCTTCTGACTTCTTTTCTTCTGATTTGTTCTTAGCCTTCTGATCATCTGACCTTATCTGGGTCATCTGATACTTCGACCTGACCTATACATATTGAGTTCCCCCTCAATATGTGACCTATCTTTTACATCAGCTATCTATACATTTCAGCTGGTCATCTTAATCTAATTCTAAGTCATCAGTCAGCTAACAGGTCTGACTGGACCTATTACAACCTGTTTTGGAACTTCCATCAAAACTTAAATACAAATTTCCCAACATGTTGTAATAAATGTTTCCAACATTTGAAGCAACATTGTGGTTCTGATAATGAGTTTGTCTGCCGATTTGCTTATGTTTGAACTTTAAATGATAGTGTCATGATCTTATTGTTGAATCATGGTTTAGATACAGAGTCCCTTACATATATCTCTTAAATGCATTGAAAAATAAAGCACAACTTAGATGTGTAATCACTGAGTAACTATGGGGCACTGAGCTCGCTACTACGATGTTCTCTTTTCAAAAGGTGATTAAATATACATCCATGTTTGTTCACAATCCATTGAGTAACTATGGGGCACGGAGCTCGCGACTACGATTTTCTCTGTTGAAAAGATGGATCAATGTGAACATGTGTTTAAAAGAAAATTCAAAATATGCAACACTTTTATGATGAATTTCATGCAAAATTGAGTGTTGAGATGTATGTGTGCCGACATTTTGTGAAACCTTAAATGATTCGAACTGTATCTATCATACATGATTCAATTAATGTTCTGGATAAGTTAAATTTCGCGATTTAAACAAGGTAATTGAACTGATATGAATTTATTTAATTTTGGATATTGTCTCTATTTTTTCGAAAATATTTTTGGCGGTCTCTTACACATTCACACGATCACTAACTTGCACTTTTGTGGGTGGTTACTCTTGTTTCCACTCCTGATCGGTTTCTTGGTGGCTTTGTGTAATAACCTTCATTTTCTTCTCTACTTAAGTTCGATTTATCTGTGATGTTCTTTACTGAAAGCTGAAAACTTTTTGTGTTGCACATAGGACTCGAGGTTTGTTGATTTTACTTATGTTATTTCAATTATTTCGGTCATGTACTTCTTTTCCCTCCTATTTTTCATATAACATTATTTTAATTGCCCTTGCTTTTATGTGATTGGACAGAAAAGAGGTGGGATGGCTGATAAACAAAACCTTTCAAGTTCTTCTGATCATTTACACTCACACGCAAACCCTCATCGTTGAAACCCTTCTTCTCCAGAAACTTCAAACCCTCTGAACCTACTTGCAGAAATGGCAACTCAAAACCCAGATTATGATTCCACTAATGTTGGTAGATCATCGTCTTCATCTGTACCAAAACCCCCTCCGTACAAATTTCCTGTAGATACCCCTCAATCTCTAATTCGACTGATCATCGAATAGATGCTCGAGAAAAACCCTCCAATTCTTCCTGATGTTTTTGTTGGCAAAAGACAAGTCAACATTAATGACTTTGTTGATCTTTCTGCTAAACCCTTAGCCACAAAAATTCCTAATGAACTTTCTCAAAAACCTGTTGAAAACCCTACTCAAACGGCCGATGTTGAGATGGACAAAGTCTCTTCCTCTGATTCAGAAGGAATGGGGGAGAAACTTAAGAACATTCGGTTAAGAAAGAAGCAATTGGCTCCAAAAAGAGGTGGTGGAAAATGGGGAAAGAGGAGAGTCTCTCAAAGGAACCTTGGAAAGAAGGTGGACTACACTGGGAAACGTCCTAAGAGGACTCAGATGATGACTTAACCATGGTGGAATTGATGGCAAAGAAAGAGAAATGAACCAAAAGGAGAAATGAACCATCCGTGAATGCTGCTCCTGATGCTGCAGAACCATCTGATAATGTTGAAAGAGATGATTTTGAGAGAGAGGAATCTGAGAAAGATGAAGTTGAGACAGATGAGTCTGAGGAAGAAATGGATGTGGAGGAAGATGACCCTTAAGAAGATGATGAAGCTGATGTACATGAAGATGAACATGTTGACAATCAAACTGATGATGAGTTTGATCAACTCTTTGATAAGGTAATGGATTCTGACTCTGACTCAGATGTTAAGGTTGAGCATGAGTTAAATCCATGCTTAAGAGGTTCATTGTGGATGAAAGGATAATCAAAATGCCTGATTTTGAAGCTCAAAATCTGATAGATTTTCTTGATAGTAGATCTCTGTTGCATGCTCTACAATATGCCAAACCTTATTATGTTGCCTGGGTTGCTGAATTCTATGTTAATTTGAAGAAGAGTTGTGGGAATAGGCAGTCTACAAATTATGGGAAAGTAAGGTTTAGATACAATGTTGTTACCATTACCCCTAGGATTATAAACATCTTTCTGAAAACTAGACAAATGAAAGATGATTCTGGAGAATTGGACATAGGGGAAGTGATGTCTTTCATTACTGGTGGTAGACATTCTGTATGTACTTTACAATTCTCTGCTGCAAAATTGACCTCTTTATACTCTGTGATGCATAAGATGTTAGTCTCTAATTGGTTGCCTTCCAAGAATTCTACTGTGTTAACCAAGGAACATACATTCTTGTTGTATAAGATTGACACCTGAACAAGTTCAACATGGGTCAAATTATATTTGACAACATTGTATCCTATGCTGGTAAACACTCTGAAGGAACCATTCTGCCATATCCAAGCTTGATATGTCGACTCTTAGATAGACTGGAGTTTGAGAGACCTAGAGGTGAGAGAATCAGTGGTTATATGCCAAGTTTTGGTATCTCACATGTGCTGAGGTCTGGAAATCGCATTGTTGATCTACCCTTGGAAGATCCTGCACCGCAAGCCGAAAATGTTGCCCATCCTGTTGGCAACATTCCTTATACAGTAACCAAAAGAGATGGTACACCCTCTGTTCATTTTACAAATTCTTTCATTTCTGATCAAATTACTTCCATCCAGCAGAACATAGATGCTCTACTTAAACAACAAACCTTCTGGAGAAGCCTGCTTTCTACTCCAACAGGGGGAGGATCACCTGATGATGGTGGTGATGATTGAGCTGGTCCATCTGGCCATGCAGGTGAGAAGGATGATACACCAGATGCTGGTGATAATGCTGCTGAGGATGATGATGGAGCTGCTGCACAAGATGATCATAATGATGCTGAAGACAGAGAGGTTGAGGGTGCTATACAAGATGTTGTGAATGAGGCTGTGGAGGATGCAGTGAATGTGTACTCAATGTTGTTGCTGCTGCTGAACAAGTTGTTCCTGACCCTGCACCAATTGACCCTACAACTGATGATAGCACTGATGAAGATCTGAGAAAGACTCCAGACAGGAAGAATATGTCTCCTGAGAGTATTGCTTTGCTTGATGAGATGTATGGTCATGACAATTGGTGAACATATTCAACACAGGGGGAGTTTTTGATTTATGGGTGAGCATTTACAGATTATGGAGATGCATCCATTCCAATGGCCCAGTCCTTCCCTATACTTCACTTTAAAAATTCCTTTATGTATTGCAATCTTTTATTTACTGCTCTTTATTTTATGAACTCTGTTAATGGACAATTAGTAGATAGGTTTATGTTTCTGTCATTTACTTTATGTTGGATATTTTGGCCTAAGTACACTGCTGATGTACTTAACGCTTGTGTTGGTTGTTTGTTTTTAAATTATGATTTGGTTGAATAGTAGTTGTTCTCTGAATGACTATTATTTGTTTCTTTCCTGACACAAATTCGGATGTTGTTTTTAACATCAGGTGTGTTTTAGTAGAAAGGCCAAATTGGGGGAGTTTGTTGATATTGCACGGATGTTGTTCCAGATGTTGGACAACATTCTGCACAACATCTTAAATTTGCCCTTTCTCCTAACACTGACTCCATTTTATTAGATGTGTTTTTCTATGTTTCTTACATTACAGGTTGATGACAATTTCCGATATTGTCAAGCGGTTGCATTGATGGAGTAAGAATAGAAAGATCATAGGTGGTTACACTAAGATCATGGAGATAGTGGAGGAGATCTTCAAGGCTGTCCACACCAAGTGGATAGGACAATGCAGTTGGTCTGAATGTCTATAAATAGACTGCATTGGTCGACATTCACGTTTGAGTTAAAGTGAAATCCCATTTTCTCTACTCCAAACTTAAGAGAGTAACATCCAAGACACAACCGAGAGAACAACCGAGTGATTGTTTCTTATAGGAGTGTGAGGGTCGTTGTTATTCTATTTGTACTGGTTGAGGGAATACAATCTCTCCTATCAGTATTGTGTTTATATTATTAGATCAAGTTTTATGTTGAATAAGATCACTAGTTATTTGATTGAATAGATTAATTTTTGGTGTGTGGTTTTTCACTACACCTTTTACGATCTTGTAAGAGATTCGTGTGTATCTCACTACTTGTTATAGTGATGTTTTTTTAACCATGAGGTTTATATAGTCTTATTATAGACTATACACAGTTTTGGAAATCCTTTGCACTGCGTTTTTATACTTCCGCTGTCATATGTTGTTTTATATGTTTCACAACATTTTCAACAACACTCTGAAAATTCACGCACACACACTTGCACCCTGCAAATCTAGGAATTACCTAGGTCAATGTGTAAGCGAGGTTGACAAACCTCGAGTGACGTCCCGCGACCTCCAAGGACAAATCAAATCAATCCTTTAGCATTTAATGTTTTGCAGGCCAACTTTCGGCCCTTTGTACTTGTAAACCGGGAGAGTGAGTTCCACTCTCCCTCACACTATAAATAGGGCTCATTTATGACCCAAAAGACTAGAGATTTCATACCTTACCAAACCTATTGTAAATTTCTCTCTTGAACTTATGTCAGCCGAATTTATTAACACTCAATCATATGCAATGAATGCAACCAACATCTCATAAATACTTGTTTGTGTTACTAGAATCTTAAGCCACACTTAAACTCTCTAATCCAATATTTTAGTACACAACAATTGGCGCTAGAAGAAGGGTCTCTTTAAGAAATATAGCGCTAAAGTTTTAGTGTTTTCTCATAGGAGTATTCCTCACGAATCTTCGATCGAATATCCATCCACACCTTTGAAATCACCTTCAAACCTCGAGCATGTCCCAAGAAACTTTCATCTCGAATGGTGGAGCCAAGTCGGGCACTCATCATTCCGGCGGAGCGGGGGCTGGCGGCCCAGCCGTCAGTAAGCGTAAGGCCGGAGGGCCCGTGCTTGGCGTCCCCCAGAAGCTAGAACAAATCCGAACTCCGAGCGAAATCAATGAAGCAATGATGGTATTACGCTGAAAGCAGGCCGAGCTAGAGCGGTCAAAGGGCAACCTGTGCCAAAACCTAGATAGGAATGCTCGGGACAGAGGAAAGGGCAAAATGGACGAGGAGCTCCACCGCGAGAAGAGTTTGGAGGCTAACTCTCACCAGTCTCAGCACTCTCAAGAATATCGTCGCAATCCGAACGAGGGACCAAATCTAATACATTGATACCTATTCTCAGGATGTTTCAGCTCGGCCAGTTGAATAGAGGTTGCGGGCCACATCGCCACGAACGCAGCAAAAGAACTGTGGAAACGCCGAACCCGAAAGGTCTTATATGGGATCGGTGGCCCAGAGTAGACCCAGGCAAAGGATATCAGTGCAAGATCGACTCAGGCAGAGTCCATCAGCTCGCAGACAAGACATAACACCATCTCCCCACCGTCTAGATCGAACTCCCTCACCTCGCCATCTAGAGAGGAACGCCCCACCTCACCAACATCGCAACAAAGATGCGGAGCAAATCAACTCCCCGCAGATGGAAACTATCCTGCAGAACATCAAGGAACTGTAGGATCAGTTGGCAAACAAGGGAGGAGGGACCATCACCACTAAGATCCCAATCTCGCCATTCTCTCCCACGGTCATGCTCACCCCAGTGCAAGTAAAAATCAACGCCAACTCCATCACTCGCAGTACAATGGTGATTCCGATCCAATCAACCATGTAAGCAAATACACATCCTACATGAACTCGATGCGAGCAACTGATGCCACCCAATGCCATATGTTCTCTCTCACTCTAGGTGACCAGGCATACCATTGGTTCAACACTCTTCTGCCACCTCGGTGGAATCTTTCCACACAAATGGCCCAACTGTTTCTTACTCACTTTGCCTCGCTAACTCCCCACAAAGCTCCGAACGTGCGTCCAACTTACCAGCCTCCTTGTCTAGCACGTATGTCGGACACCCCCAAATCCAAAGATGTCTCAGACTAGACTTGTGCCCGGTCCACAACTCTTTAGGGGTTTTGGGAACCGATTTGGATGGCACCAAATTTAGAACATAAGTCGCCGTTTCCAAGTCATGACCCCAAAACGACTTGGGTAGATCTGAATAACTCATCATGGATCTGACCATTTCTAAGAGTGTTCTTTTTCTTCGATCTACAACCCCTTTTTGTTGAGGGGTTCCGGGTGCAGTCAACTGGGAAATAATGCCCTCGTCTGACAGGTAGTTCAAAAACTCATCGCTGAGGTATTCACCTCCACGATTAGATCGTAGAAACTTGATACTCTTTTCCATATGATTCTCCACTTCGGCTTTGAACTCTTTGAATTTATCAAAGGTTTTCGATTTGTGTTTCATGAGGAAAATGTACCCGAACCTTGAGTAATCATCAGTGAAAGTCACGAAATACTCATAGCTACCTCTAGCTTTGGTTGACATTGGACCACACACGTAAGTGTGAACGATTTGCAACACTTCTGTGGCTCTAGTCCCCTTGGCTCCAAATGCCCTCTTGGTCATTTTACCCTCCAAACATGATTCACAAGTTGGAAGTGGTTTGAGCTGTAGGTCCGACAGTGAACCATCTTTCACCAACCTTTGGATTCTATTCAAATTAATATAACCCAATCTAAGATGCCATAGATGTTTCTCGTTCACGTTTTCTGAACGTTTTCTCTTATTTTTGAAATAGTCAATGTGTTATAAAATGTATTTTGTGAGTGGTGTGCACAATTAATAGTATAGAGATTGTTCTGTAAAGTTCCATGACAAATAAACACATCGTTACGAAAAATAGTAACTTGCTTAGAAAAACGAACAAAATATCCATCATTAAATAGTTTTGAAACTAAATAAGGTTTTTAAGAAAAACAGGAACGTAAAGAACATCTCTTAAAACTAAAGTCTTGTCTTCAAAAGACAGGTACACATCTCCCACTGTTTCAGCTACCACTCTCGTGGCATCGCCCAGTTTGATGAGGATCTCACTTCCACTAAGTTGTCGGGTCAGCTTGAAATCCTGTAATGTGAAATAAATATGATTAGTGGATCCCGTATTCACAACCCATGAATGGGAAGTATACGCCGCTAAACAAGTTTCAACAACTAGTGTGTGAGAATTACCTTTGTTGGTCCCAAGTACGATTCTCACACGTGTATGAGGGGTGGGGAATAAACGTGTATAGTATTTTACAACTTTTCAAAACTTTGTTGATCAGTGAGTCAGGCCTTCCTGAGTTTAGTCCTGAGAAGCACAAATCACCCTGAGTAATAGTCTACTGAGACAATCACCCTGAGATTGCTTTCAATCCTATAGATTAGCTCAACTAATCTTGAGTGCTACAATCCTGAGTAGCTTGGTACAGATAATAATTTTACTGAACACTCAGAGAGTTATCCAGTTTGATAACTATCTACACTAGCTAACTAAGGTGCGGAAAGTGTAGGCCCTAAGTTTATACTCATTTTAACTTGCTGAAAATACCTTTTCCTTTATGAAAAATGATGATTAAGGTTATTTCCAAGTTAATGCACTTTCAGTGGATTGTTTCCAAATGAATCAGAAAACCTTTGTATGCTTTCAGTGAAAATATGCAACAGTAAATGTAGTACAGAAAGCAATAAAAAACACAACAAAATATAGTGGTTAAGAGACTCAAGCTCGTACGTCCACTCTCCCTGACCTCATGGGAATTCCTTAACACCTTAGGAATTACTTGGGTTTATAGTGCCAAGGTACACTGACCAGAATTACCTCTCTATGGTAATCTGATCCCTAGGATCTACTTCCTGAGTCCTAGTGCTCAGAAACTACTACTCTCTCTCAAGTTTTCAGACTGTTACACCAACTTACTAACTTGTACAACAACTCTCTCAACTTCCAAACAACAAACTACTTAACACTTAGGGTTTGGGTTTGGGTTTTTGTTTGGTTTCCAACTAGGGTTGAGATATCCTTTACAAATAAGAACAAATGCAAAGACTAGGATATCTCTATTAAGCTTTGAATCTTATCAACACTAGGCTTAGTATATGAGCTCTCTTCAAAGATGAAACACTTGGGAAATCTTTAGGGTTTCGAGTGCTTCAAAACAAACTTGAATATGCTTGAGCTCTGGAGTTGCATGATTTCTCGTAACCTTGATTGTGCAAGGCCTTCGGTATTTATAGCCAACTCTCTAAGAGTCACTCTTGAAAACTATCCGTTGGAAGAGATATCATCAAGGGTTTCCTCTTTTGGTCAGTGGTAAATGGCTACATTTAGGGTTTGAACGGGCCCTTGCATGGTTTGGTAATATATATCCAAACAGCCAATCACCACTTTCTGTGAACTGAAAGATATCAGTCTTGACATTTCCTCAGTGAAATGTCGCTTGTAATGTCAGTATTGTACGGTGTTGTCGCCTCCTCATTGGTCGAGATCTTCCTTTGAAGAGAGACAAACAAAATGGCCTTTTTAAGTCAACCACACCGAACTGATATGTTCCTTAATTTCCACGAATGTGTAACATTCTCTTTGTTTGTACTAAGAAAGAACAAAATACTATTTAATCTGAAATAGCTATTCAGGGTCTTATTGGTCAGTACAAATCAGTCTTCAGGAGCTTCAAGACGTCAGGATCTTCTGGGTCTTAAGGCAATTTGAAGCAGCCCTATATATCCTGATCTATTTCTGCTGACTAGACATAGTGTAGATAATATTGATCCTATCACCTATTGAAAACCTAATCCTTATCTACCAAGATGTCCTGATACATGTCATACTCAGGGGTTTTGGGATCTAATCAAAATCTTTATTACAATTTCCCCATTTTTGATGATGACAAAACCATCTTGTTACAATTTCAAAAGGAAAACAGAACCTAAAATCTATTCAGGTTTTTCATTTCCTAAGAACAAGAAACCAAGAGTTATAACATGGCAAACATCAGTAAGATAATAAGATATTATCTTTTCAGAACATAAAAATAAGTAGAGTTTCATTAAGAGTCAACAACATGAGTACATGATACAAAATTTATCCTACTCTACTGAACATAAGAAAACACAACTTCACTCATCTTCTGACTCAATCTCATCAGATGGTGGATCCAAATTGAACATCCCATAATATCTCTTCTTCATATCTTCTCTTTCCTGAATGATCCTCGCATCATTTCCTGTCAGTTCGAGATATTCAGCTTGCTTTACAAAGTCTGCATAGATGAAGTCGTAGTTGATCATCCCATTCCTGAAATTGGGTGGTGGATACTTCATTTTTCCTGGAGCCTTTAATATATATACCAAAGTGTCAAACACGTTGAACCACATTTGGCATACATTAGTGAAATACCTCAGAAGATATGCAATGAATGCATCATCTCTGCCAGAGGTAGAATAAAGCCAATTTGTAAAATGTCGTAATTGAACACAAACTCCCTCTTGGCTTGCTGCAATTTATCATTCATCTCTATTGGCATCCATTTATCTGTATGAGGCCACTGCCTCTTCCTCGGTTTGGTGCCTCTCCTTCTCAGGACAAATCTCTGAAATCCGCCTCTAATCCTTTTATCACCTTCTCTAGCTTTTCTGGTCATTTCAACTCCTGACACAGAAATGGCAGCTTTCCTCCTTCTTTCAGCTTCAATTATCTTGACAGAATTGTGCCAATCCCAGTTAATTATCTTTGAATCAACATCATATTCACCAAAGCCTTCCATAAACAGATCATCAACTTCAGATCCTTCACTGCTTTGTGCTTCAGTTTCAACCATGTCTGCCTCAGAAAATTCTTCTGACAATTTTTTCCTAATTAGCTTTCCAGCTTGTTTCTTCTTCTGAACAGGCTTTTCAACAAAAGCGGTAGACGTCATCTGTTCAGTTGGTTTTGGAGGGTTTAGAGCACCATGAGCTTCTCCCATTTTTCTTGATTCCTGTGCTCTCTGCCTTTTGCTTCTCTGTTCTAATACTTCCATAGCAGCCTCAGGATGAATTACCACTTCTGGTTCCTTCCTCTTTCCTCCCATGTGAATACGAATCTCAGCTTCAGACTGTTTTCCTTCCAAGGTGGGCAGAGCAACAAGTCTATCATAAATCTCCCCCTTTTTGGCATCTGTTGGGAGATGTATTTAATAAAAAGATAAAGATTTTGATTAGATCTCAAAACCCCTGAGTATGACTTGTTAAGAAAGATCTAAGGTAGATTAGAAACAGGTTTCAATATAGTTATTTAAGAAAATATCTTCAAAATGTATAGTCAGCAGATATCTCTGAGTTTATAGGTTAGGCACACACTAAGGGGGAACTCAGTGAAATGACCAAGACATCTGAAGACTCAGAAGACTTAAGAATATTAAGAATAACCTGAGTATTTCAAATCAACCTGAAGACTCAGATCAGCCTGAAGACTTGAAGACCTGAAGATTATCTACCTGAGGACAGATAGACTGAGGAAGTCTTATGCATTTATGAGAAATAAATGTTGTCCAAATACTTGATTGCAGACAAAAGAAACTAAAACTAAGTGTCTTTTAAGGTTGTCTCATTCAGAGAGATTGACCTAAAAGAGTCGTTTTGTTTGTATCTATTCACAAAAGTTAAGAACCAATCAGAGAGAGACAACACCGTACTTCACTGACACAGAAAGCGACATGGCACTGAGGATTTCAGATGTACTGAGTTCCAGACTGCAAAAACATGGTGATTGGCTGCATTGGTTACTTGTTACTCAAACCATGCAAGGGAGTGTTCAAACCCTAATATAGTCGTTTATCACTAACCAGATAAGGAAACCCTTGATGCTATCTCCTCCAACTGATAGTTTTTCAAGAGTGATCTTGGTGAGTTGCCTATAAATACTAGAGACCTTCACCATTGCCAGGTTACGAGAAATCAAGCAACTCCAGAGCTCATTCTCTTTGTTTGTACAAAGAAGAAACAAAATAATATTTACTCTGAAATAGCTATTCAGGGTCTTATTGGTCAGTACAAATAAGTCTTCAGGATCTTCTAAGTCTTATGGATCTTCAAAACGTCAGCATCTTCTGGGCCTTCAGGCAATTTGAAGCAACCCTATCTATCCTGATCTATTTCTGCTGACTATACATGGTGCAGATAATCTTGATCCTATCACCTATTGAAAACCTAATCCTTATCTACCAAGATGTCCTGATACATGTCATACTCAGGGGTTTTGGGATCTAATCAAAATCTTTATTAAATTCATCTCCCAACAATTTCCCCCTTTTTGATGATGCCAAAACCATCTTGTTACAATTTCAAAAGGAAAACAGAACCTAAAATCTATTCAGGTTTTCATTTCCTAAGAACAAGAAACCAAGAGTTATAACATGGCAAACATCAGTAAGATAATAAGATATTATCTTTTCAGAACACAAAAATTAGTAGAGTTTCATTAAGATTCAAAAACATAAGTACATGATACAAAATTTATCCTACTCTACTGAACATAAGAAAACACAACTTCACTCATCTTCTGACTCTCCCAACATCAATCTCATCAGATGGTGGATCTAAATTGAACATCCCATAATATCTCTTCTTCAACTCTTCTCTTTCCTGAATGATCCTCGCATCATTTCCTGTCAGTTCGAGATATTCAGCTTACTTCACAAAGTTTGCATAGATGAAGTCGTAATTGATCATCCCATTCCTGAATTTGGGTGGTGGATACTTCATTTTTCCAGGAGCCTTTAACTGATATACCAAAGTGTCAAACACGTTGAACCACCTTTAGCATACATCAGTGAAATTCCTCAGAAGATATGCAATGAATGCATCATCTCTGTCAGAGATAGAATGAGGCAAAGTTTGTAAAATGTCGTAATTGAACACAAACTCCCTCTTGGCTTGCTGCAATTTATCATTCATCTCTATTGGCATCCATTTCTCTGTATGAGGCCACTGCCTCTTCCTCGGTTTAGTGCCTCTCCTTCTCAGTAAAAATCTCTGAAATCCGCCTCTAATCCTTTTAGCACCTTCTCTAGCTTTTCTGGTCATTTCTACTCCTGACACAGAAATGGCAGCTTTCCTCCTTCTTTCAACTTCAATCATCTTGACAGAATTGTGCCAATCCCAGTTAATTCTCTTTAAAGCAACATCATATTCACCAAAGCCTTCTATAAACAGATCATCAGCTTCAGATCCTTCACTCCTTTGTGCTTCAGTTTCAACAATGTCTGCCTCAGAAAATTCTTCTGACAATTTTTTCCTGATTAGCTTTTCAGCTTGTTTCTTCTTCTGAACAGACTTTTCAACAAAAGCGGTAGATGTCATCTATTCAGTTGGTTTTGGAGGGTATACAGCACCATGAGCTTCTCCCATTTTTCTTGATTCCTGTGCTCTCTGCCTCTTGCTTCTCTATTCTAATACTTCCATAGCAGCCTCAGGATGAATTACCACTTCTGGTTTCTTCCTCTTTCCTCCCCTGTGAATAAGAATCTCAGCTTCAGGCTGTTTTCCTTCCAAGGTGGGCAGAGCAACAAGTCTATCATAAATTTCCGAAGGATCTTGGTGAAGCCTGCTACATCTTAGGGATCAAGATCCATAGGGATAGATCCAAAGGGATGTTAGGGCTGTTACAAGGTGTTGAAGCGATTTGATGGAAAACTCTAAGAGAGGTTCTCTGCCGGCATGTCATGGGATAAAGTTGTCTAAGAAGGATTGTCCTTCCACGTATTAATCGATATCCAAATAAGATGAAAGATATACCATATGCATCTGCAATTGGATCCATCATGTACTTCATGACTTGCACAAGGCCGGATGTGGCCTTTCATTTGTCGGCACCATCGGTAGATACCAATGTAATCCGGTGAACCTCATTTGGATTGTCTTTGTCAAGAATATTCTTAAGTACCTCGACGTCTTAAAGAATACTTCTTAGTCTACTTGGAGACAATCGAAATTGATGGCCATCGCCATGCCGACTCAAGTTTAATCCGACCGTGGACGACACAAGTCACAATCGGGCTATGTGTTCACTCTCAATGGTGGGGCGGTTAGTTGGAATAGTTCCAAGCAAGAGACTACTGCGGATTCAACAACTGAAGCTGAGTACATCGTTGCGGCGGAAGCTGCCAAAGAAGTTGTCTGGATAAAACAGTTCTTAAGTGAACTAGGGGTAGTTCCGAAAAGCCAACAAATCCAATAAAGTTGTATTGTGACAACATCAAAAGCGGTTCTGCAAGCTAAGGAACCGAGATCCAATAATGTAAAACAAGATGTGTCGAGAGGCGTTATCACTTGATAAGAGAGATAATCGCTTAGAGGAGAGATAACGTATCCCCACGGAGGATAACTTAGCTGATCCTTTCACCAAGGCTTTGAGTGTTCATGTACACACTAGACATTTTAATGGTCTAGGGGTTAGACATGTAGGAGATTAGCTCTAGTTCAAGTGGGAGATTGTTAGTGTTAGTGTCCTAGAGACAATCCATTGTAAAGACATAATACTCAGATAATATTCAGTATTTGTTTAATATTAATGTTTGTTTAATATTAAATGTATGGCGTTACACTCATTAGAATATTATGTTTGATTGTTTGCATTTATTCTTATATGTGTTCCCATGAATCACTACTGTCATTGAGTGTGTGAGAACTCAGATGACTTAAGCTTGATTCTCAAATAGCCCCAATCGAGGATCATCAAGAATGGGATATTGATGATGTAACGGATATTGGTGTGCGATCTTCATCATACTCTTAGAGAGTGTAGTAAGATCTCACTTACTACGAGAAACTAGGTATCTCATGATGGATACACAAATACCTTAGAGGGTATTGGTATACCCATCCGAGAAACCGTTTGATGTAGTTCCACTATATGTGTCTACGGGGTGTCTCGGTTAGTGGGAGCTATGCGATACTCCTTTGACTTGAGGTCAATACGCACGACATGTGTGGAGTGATGAACTTTGACCATGACCGACGCTTGCACCCGTCTATGGGTAGATATGGCTTGGATTGGGTTCATCACGAAGTGCATGTGCATGGTAGTTGAGCCAAGAAAAGGATTCATTCCTCAAAGTGGATTTAGGCAGAATACTCATCTTCTCATCATAATTGGATCTAAGTCATTGGCCAATGCACGTCAACTTAGACTTTGTGACTAAGTGTGACACTAATGATCAATTAGTGATTAGAGATAAATTGATTTAGTTATTTAAATAGACACTTCATCATGTTCAAGACTAAATCGAGTATTCGTGAATGAAAGGAGGAAATCGCAATTGCCCACATTTCTATTACAGGTAGTTGCACTTTTCTCGCAACGTATCTCATATATTGAGAATGTCTGATTTATTGTCTAGGGTTCAATTAAGACCGTTAGTTTGACTAATCGCTCGATATATGAGGGCCTATGGGTCACACAACAAGTAGTCCCCTTTACAGATTAAAGTTGGTTGATTAAATGTTAAATTGGATTTAATATTTAATTTATGGAGAATTAATTAATAATAGATTAATTTGGAATTAATTATTATTAATGTTTAATTAAATTAGATTTAATTAAATAGGAATTCCCAACAATAATATATGGAATATTATTGTAGGATTTAATTATATGAGGAAATAAATCGTAGAGATTTTCCACATATGGAAATTAAATTCTTAGAGATTTATATGGAGAAATGAATCCTAGGGATTTATACAAATAAGGATTAGGGATATTATTTCCTAATTAGGCTAGCTTAAGATTTAAGCTGAGTCTCTCCTATAAATATGAGCTCTTGGGATTCATAATTATCAGTTGTTCAAATTTCTCCATAAAATCTAGAGTTAGAATTTTCCTAGCAAATTCATCTCGGGATTCAACGCTGGCGAATCTGTGCGAATTTGTAAACGGGGATTACGTGGATACCGTAGTTGAGAAATCTTCGCTTGAGTTGCTGTAAGATTTCTTGTTACTATTTTTCGTGTTCATACTTGCAATTATATGTTCGTTGTTGGTGAACTGTTTAATTCCGCTGCGCATGTTTTACGTGTTTACGTGCCTCTAAGTTTCTACATTTGGGTGGTGGATACTTCATTTTTCCTGGAGCCTTTAACTGATATACCAAAGTGTCAAACAGGTTGAACCACCTTTAGCATACATCAGTGAAATACCTCAGAAGATATGCAATGAATGCATCATCTCTCTCAGAGATAGAATGAGGCCAAGTTTGTAAAATGTCGTAATTGAACACAAACTCCCTCTTGTCTTGCTACAATTTATCATTCATTTCTATTGGCATCCATTTGTTTGTATGAGGCCACTGCCTCTTCCTCGGTTTGGTGCCTCTCCTTCTCAGGACAAATCTCTGAAATCCGCCTCTAATCCTTTTAGCACCTTCTCTAACTTTTCTGGTCATTTCAACTCCTGACACAGTAATGGCAGCTTTCCTCCTTCTTTCAACTTCAATCATCTTGAAAGAATTGTGCCAATCCCAGTTAATTCTCTTTGAAGCAACATCATATTCACCAAAGCCTTCCATAAACAGATCATCAGCTTCAGATCCTTCACTCCTTTGTGCTTCAGTTTCAACAATGTCTGCCTCAAAAAATTCTTCTGACAATTTTTTCCTGATTAGCTTCAGCTTGTTTCTTCTTCTGAATAGGCTTTTCAACAAAAGCGGTAGATGTCATCTGTTCAGTTGGTTTTGGAGGGTTTAGAACACCATGAGCTTCTCCCATTTTTCTTGATTCCTGTGCTCTCTGCCTTTTGATTCTCTGTTCTAATACTTCTATAGCAGCCTCAAGATGAATTACCACTTGTGGTTCCTTCCTCTTTCCTCCCCTGTAAATAAGAATCTCAGCTTTAGGTTGTTTTCCTTCCAAGGTGGGCAGAGCAACAAGTCTATCATAAATTTCCCCCTTTTTGGCATTTGTTGGGAGATAATTTAATAAAAAGATAAAGATTTTGATTAGATCTCAAAACCCCTGAGTATGACTTGTTCAGAATGATCTAAGCTAGGTAGATTAGAAAACAGGTTTCAATATAGTTAGTTAAGGAAATATCTTCAAAATGTATAGTCAACAGATATCTCTGAGTTTATAGGTTAGGCACGCACTGAGGGGAACTCAGTGAAATGACCAAGACATCTGAAGACTCAGAAGACTTCAGAATATTCAGAAGAACTTGAGTATTTCAGATCAACCTGAAGACTCAGATCAGCCTGAAGACTTGAAGACCTGTAGATTATCTACCTGAGGACAAATAGACTGATGAAGTCTTATGCATTTATGAGAAATAAATGTTGTCCAAATACTTGATTGTAAACAAAAGAAACTAAAACTAAGTGTCTTTTAAGGTTGTCTCATTCAGAGAGATTGACCTAAAAGTGTCGTTTTATTTGTCTATATTCACTAAAGTTAAGAACCAATCAGAGAGAGACAACACCGTACTTCACTGACACAGAAAGTGACATGGCACTGAGGATTTCAGATGTACTGAGTTCTAGACTGCAAAAATGTGGTGATTGGCTGCATTGGTTACTTGTTACCCAAACCATGCAAGGGAGTGTTCAAACCCTGATATAGTCGTTTATCACAAACCAAATAAGGAAACCCTTGATGCTATCTCCTCCAACGGAAAGTTTTTCAAGAGTGACCTTGGTGAGTTGCCTATAAATACTAGAGACCTTCACCATTGCAAGGTTACGGGAAATCAAGCAACTCCAGAGCTCATTCGTATTAAAGTTTACTTTGTGAAGCACTCGAACCCTAAGCTGCTTGTGTCCAGTCTGAAAGCTCTAGAGAAGAAGTTAGTAAGCTGCTTGTGTTCTTTTTGAAAGCTTGTGTGTGTTTGAGTGAGTAAGCTGCTGAGTTCAGTCTGAAAGCTTAAGTTAGTAGTAGTAGTGGGTTAATGAATTTCTATGAGGATCAGAGAGAGTGGACGTAGGAGCTTGAGTCTTTGAACCACTATAACTTGTTGTGTTGTTTGCTTTCTATTTTGCATTTTATTCTGTTGCATATTTTCACTGAAAGCATACTCAGTTTTCTGATATTCAGTTGGAATCAATCCACTGAGGTTGCATTCAGTTGATCACAGCCTTAACCACTATTTCACTGAGAAACAAGATTTTTAGCAAAGTAAAACAAGTATAAACTTAAGGCCTTCACATTCCGCAGTCTAGATAAGATAGTATAGATAGTTGTCAAACTGATCAACTCACCCGAGTAGTCAGTAAGATCATTATCTACTCCAAGCTTATTTGGACTCTGTTTTAAAACTCAGATCAGTTGAGCTAATATGAAGTCTTTGAAAGTGACTCAGTGTTATTGTCTCAGTAGACATTGACTCAGGGCACCTTGTGCTTCTCAGGATTAATTTTCAGGACACTCTGACTCACTGATTATAGTGTTGCTGTAAAAGTTTAAAAATCATTATACACGTGTATCACCCCCCATACACGTGTGAGACTCGTTTACCCCGGGACCAAAAGCATCATAATTCACCAATATCTCAGATATTGTTTTATCCATGTGCATTTTCTCCCTTCCTACAGAACGTAGTTCAGCAGCAATGAAGAAATTTTCATCCTACAACCTTTGAAGTACATTCAATCCTGTTGCTGTGTCCTCAGCAAGACCACCATAGGTTTCACGCATCTTGATCATGATTGAAGTACTCATCTCTTCAACAACAGATTTTATTAGCTCTTCTGTCCTAGTCTTCATCATATCCTCCAATAGCTTTGATCTTAACTAAAACTTCTTCTCCATTTCTCCAAACACATCTCTAGATATATCTTCCAATCTAGTATCTAACTCAGCAAGCTTATTATCAATAGTAGAAGAAAATAAAGTTACTTGATCAGATGTCACCATTGATGTTCTTAGTAACTCAATTGTTTTGCTCTGAGAAGTTTGTGCATCAGCAAGATTCGACACTTTGTCCACCAGGGACTCAAGCTTTGTAATTTGATCAACAAGCGGCTCAAGCTTGGTAAGCTTCTCAAGTACTGGAGTGAGATCAACAGATGGTTGTGGAGGAGTTGGAACCTCTGCTTCAGTATCAGTCTGGACTCCAACCTCTGCAATTTCAGTCAATGTAACTGCAGGCTCCTGTTGGTAATGGACTGTTTCTCCAAAGGTGATCATCTGCAAAGGTGGAACGTCCTGAGTTTGTTCTCCCTGAATGGTTGCATCAACACTCGACTCATCAACCTTCTTGCTCCCTTCAGGAATATCTTCATCATCATTTTCCTGAGTGGGCTCTTGATCATCTTTATCTTGTCCACTCACTTCTCCTTCAGGTTGGGTGACAACCTTCCTTTCAGCAATTTTCTTCTGTACTAAGGCATCGAATTCAGAATTTTTTATCCTTAGTCTTATTTTTCCAAGGCTGGAAAAGGCATCTAGCTCAGCAACTTCCTCCGCCCAGAAGTCTTCTACTCTGAAGTTGCCAATTTTCAGCATCATGGCAAAAGATTGATTCACGATCAACATTGCTATTTTCAGTCTGAAGAACATATCCTGAAGATCAAGATAGTCTAAGAGTTCAGAATATTTGTCCAAGACTAATCTCTCGGCTTTCTGCCTCCACTCCATCTCTTCAGCTTCACCTTCCTGGGTTCAGGAACAGGTGCCTCCTCTTTAGAGATAGAATGAGCCTCTTAATATATAGAAATATTTGGCTCTGAGGGTTATGTGGGTGGGATGGTTATTTGGCTTTCTTCAGCAGGTTTTTGAGAACCTGTGAAGATCTCTCGGGTAATCATATCAGTGCCAATACTGGTACCGAGTACCTCAGTAAAGACATCTTCTTCATCACCTCTTCCTTCAGGCATAACTTCTTCCTGAATGAGTTTATGTTCAGTGGTTTTTGATACCAATCTAGCAAGAGTGTCAAGTGGAGACTTCTCCCCTGACTCCAGCTCTCGAATAGTTCTGAGCTTTTTCTTCTTTCGCTTCTGCTCGTCCTGTGCCTTCTTTTTCTCTCCTGCTTCTCGTTTTACCTTCAACAACTCAAGGATTTTCTTCCTTTTCTCTTCTTTTCCTGGCTCCTCGGGATGTTTTTCCAACCCTTTCCTGACTTTCTTCAACTAGTTCCGCCTGATCTGATTTTCGTCAGATGGATTTTTATCCACATCTGATATTGAGTCACTTGGCATGAACAGGTCTCAGCTGGAATTGGACTTTCCATATGTTGATGTGTGTTCGTCGGAACATCAGATGTTCCCCCTGGACTCGAGGATTTGGGTATTGTCTCAGCTGTACCATCTTCTTCATCGATAGAAGTACGTACCCTGGGGTCTGATTGACCTGGTGGATAAATGAGATCAAGGTTAGGAACATACACTTCCACTGTTTGGTATCTCCTTTCCTTGCCCTTGATACTCATCTGATCCATTTTTCGAGCATCAGATACGTCTGGTACAACCTCTTATGGTGCAAATTTCTTCAGATCAGAAGTCAATTCCTCAAAGACTACATGAGGCGATTCTTCCACAACTAGAGTTCGTCTGTTGAAAACTCTTAATGCGTTGCTAATTGAGGAATATCCTAAGAATATACCCCCATCTGAATTGGCATAAATTTTTTACAACTGGATCTTTCCATTGTTATGGATGAAACACTTACACCCAAAGATGTGGAAATGGGATACTTAAGGTTTCCTACCTTTCCACAGCTCATATGGTGTTTTCCCATGAACCTTAGTTAGAAAACTTATATTCTGAGTATGGCAAGCTCTGTTGATTGCCTCTGCCCAAAAGCGTTTTGAGGTTTCAAACTCAGCCAACATGGTGCGAGTGTTGGGAAATTTATTAAGTGTTGATAAAAGTTCCAAAACAGATGTAATAGGATCAGTCAGAAAATGTTAGCTGAATAATGATTTAGCTTGAGAACTAAGTTGACCAGTTGATAATAATTGTATAGAACAACTGATGTAAAGATAGAATAGATCACACATTGAGGGGGAACTCAATGTATGTCTTGAAGATTAGAAGTAAAGATCATAAGCAAAGATCAGAAGATCAGAACCTATCTGAAGCCATGAAGAAGACATCAAGACTGAAGACCAGATCAAAGTTCATCAGATGTTGTCAATAAGTTGAGCTAAGACAACTTACAGTTAAGGACTTCAAGTAGGGCAGATCAGGTTATCCGATCTGTTCAGTTCCTACAAAGGTTTAACTTAGGAAGTTACAACCTACATCAAACAAATCGATCAGTCAACAAGCACTTTGATCTATCAAGACCAGTACTCTTGGTACTTGCTAGCCAATGAGAGATTGACACGTTTGTACGGAACTGATAGGAGTCAGGGTTGAAGGCTTAAAAGTTCAACGGCTAGAAAGGACAAAGTTGCACGCTTTCGGCCATGCCGGCTCTGATGATGATCATATCAACTCTGCAAACCTACCTTAAATAAACCGAAATTCGAATTGCTCTCCAACGGCTAGTTCGATTTTGTGCATATAAATAAGGGATCAAACCTTCTTAGTAAGGTTACAAAAATTATCTACAAGCAAAAGCTCTCAAGATTTCCGCACGAAGAACACAATCTCAAGATTAATTCTTAAAGTGTTCATCCCTTAGTTCTTAGCAAGAACACTCATCCTCTAGCTTTAGGCTACTTAGAAGATAGGATAGTATTCCAGATGGAACAAAACAAATCTTATACCCAAACATTGTTAGGTTAAGTTTGTTATAGCAGGATTTCTATCTAGGGTTTCTAGATTAGATTTCTGGGATTGGGTGAGTGAGAACTCGTTAAATATCTGTTGGTTGTATTGTGTTGGACTAACACATTAAACTAAGTCCAGTTGGTTAAGTTGGTGCCCCTGCTGATAGGGAAGAGTGGACGTAGGACAAGTTGTACGAACCACTATAAATTTGTGTGCCTTTAATCTGCTTTACACATACTTGCACACTACTCTTGTTATCTGCATGCATATTCTGTACCAGGATCAGACTAGCATCAAGTTACTGATCTGATCAGCTTAACACTTTAGTTATCTGATTCAAACCAGATTGGTCAGAATCTTTAGTTGAGTAAAACTGGTTTTCACACGGGTTAACTAATCTTCCGCACCATCAGTTAAACTGATAGACACCGAACTGATCTGCCTGTCAGATCAGTAAGTTGGATATCAGTCCAAACTGATCCACTTCGCACTCTGATCAGACATACGTGCAAATCACATCTGATCCACGAAAAGTTTTTGAAATCTATTCACCCCTCCCCTCTAGACTTCAACCCTCACTGAAACTCGTTCGGGACCTACAAGTGGTATCAGAGCAGTGGTTCTTCCAACCACTGGCTTTGAATATCTTTGGTTCTTGAGGAAGAACCTTTGTGGTCACTTGAACTGATCTTTGAAAACCATTTTCAAAATTCATATTCTTCCAAAATCACCACAAGCATGGATAACACTTCAGGTATGCACCATAATCTACCCATGTTTTCTGTTGATGAGTATGAATATTGGTCCATCGACATGAGAGACCATCTGGGAGTGATCAACAACATAATGGATGAGATTCTTGAGATAGGACCGATTATCATCTATCACTTTAACCCAGCTGAAGCAGGACGAGATCCTACTCAACCAGTTGGAGCAAGAATCAGAAAGAGTCCCTCTCTGATGGATGCAGATGAGAGGAAATTGTCTAATCTGGATACTGTTGCCAGACACCTCATCATGAAAACTATGGATGCTACTACACGAGAGAAAGTGAATTACCTGAAGACAGCTAAGGAAGGTTGGGATACGCTCGCTGAAATCTGCAGAGGAAATGAACAGATCAAGGACAGCAGACTGCAAGCTGAGCTAGTTGTATTTGAAAAACTTAAGATGCTACCGAATGAAATAGTTGATCAATTTTATGGAAGGATCACACGAGGAGTCAACCGACTTCGTGATCTTGGACGAGTAATGTCAAACAAGGATATCAACTACAAGATTCTCAGATCGTTGACTAAGAAATGGGATACCAAGGTGACCGTGATTAAGGATTGTCAAGATATTGCTACCATGAAACCAAATGATCTAATCTTCTGTTTGAAAGCCCATGAGTTTTACTTGATAGAGAGAGGACAAGGATCAGATGATGTCCCTGTTGAAGCTGCTGCAAACTCAGCTAAATCTATTGCATTCCAGGCAACTAGCAGTAGTTCACGAATCGTGGAACCAGTTGGAAACATCATCAGCCAGGCCGAACAGATCGCACTGCTAACAAGAAAACTTGAACGAACAAATGTTAAGATGGGCAAGTACAGAAAGTTCTATGATGACTATCGATGAAGCATAGGAAGAGATCAAAGATCTTCTGACAGATCACAAGAGAGATATTGTTCTTCAGATGATAGGGACAACAGAAGAAATGACTAGAAAGATGATCGCAGAGATGAAAGGAAAGATGATCGGAGAGAGGGTCGTAGAGAGATCAGAAGAGATGAAAGATCAGATAAGAGAGGTTCTGATTACAGACAAAATGAAAAGTCCCCTGACAGATCATACCGAAGAAATGGCTCACCGAATAGAGGAAATTCTGGAGATTCAAGGGTTTGCTACAACTATCAAAAATCAGGTCACTACAGTGCTAATTGTCCCGATCTGACTCCCAAAGAGAGAGAAGAGAAACAGAACAGAAGAGAACAAAGGTACCGAGACAGAAAAGTCATGGTTGCAGACACATCTGGAATTGACGATTCTTATCTGCCATCAGATGACTCTGGATACTCATCTATTGAAGATTTCTGTCTAATTACCAAAACTGACGATGTCGATGATTTGAACTTCCCATCTGATGACGACATCTGTGTGATGGCCAGAGAAACTGACCAGTCTGAGGTAATCTCTAAACCTTCTGTTGTTTCTTGTTCTACACCTATTGTGTTTAGCACATCTACTGGAGAGATTAACTTGCAGGTCTACAATGACCAATTGCTTGCTGATCTCTCTAATGCAATATATACTTATACACGAGTGGAAGTAGAGAACGATAACCTAAGGGCTGAGAATATTCGGCTTGTCAAGGATATTGAAGCTAGTAAAGCAGCTGAACTAAAATCAGCTGAAATTGTTCAGAAGATGACTAAAGAACTGGAGAAAGTCAGTACTACTGATCAGGAAAAGCTGATTAAGGAACAGTTGGCTTTCAATGAACGACAAGCTGGAGAATTCAAAGTCCTTCAGGCTAAGTTTGATGAACTCTTCCGACTACATGAGAATCTGAAAATATCTGAGGACAATTTGCGTAAGAAAATAGAGGTTTTCACGAAATCTTCTAAGACTGTTCAAGATCTGAACAACTATTTTCGTACGCCAATTGACAAGAAGGGAATTGGGTATGAGAACCCTTCTGGATCCTCAAAAGCCCCATTTGGTTCACATCAGAAAAGTGTAACCAAACGGGTTTCTGATCAAGATACACAAAAAGTCAAATCTGTATCAGATAAGGGAAAAGGATCAGCTGACCAGGCAAGGCAAGTACCGGATCAGAAAGGGAACAAAAATGGACCCCAACTGATCAGACACCAGCCGAGGAATCAACAGAAGAATCTTGTTCTTCTGAAGAGACCTCAGCCAAATCAGCAGAGTAGGCCTCAGTCTGGACCATCTCGTAAGGGACGGTACCAGCTGAAGTCAACTCAATCCAAGCTGCCGAACAAGCAAGCTAAGGGTAAACTGCTAAGACCAACTATGCCAGAAAGATATGAATCTTTTAATGGTAGCAGTCGTACCTACCCTTACAATCAGAAACCTAGGGCTGCTGCACCTGAGCCCCACTGGAATAAAAGAAGACAAGTTTCAATGAAAAATCTCAAGTCTTCTGATTTGTCCAAGGCTCACACTAATAATCATACTGATTGCATATGAAAGCGTCACAAAATATAATTAAAGAATTAGAGCGTCACTATACTTGTACGATGTGACACTTATTTATAAGCGTCACCAAAAAAGAGTCACTACAAGGGGGGTTTTTTAGTAGTGGATACTATGAATCTTATGACTGATTTTCAGTATTTGAACTTTTGGGTAATATTGTATCAGATGTGGGAACAACAGTTTGATCAACATCCTTCCCATTTTTTAAATCATCAGTATTTTTGGATACCTCTATCAAATCTGATACATTTTCTTCAGCACTTTTACCGAGTGTTAGAAATTGGATCACCAAGTGAGTGTGGCTCATTAGCAATCTCATTTATCCTTTCATTGTATGATGAAATTGTTTCATCATCTTTCATTCTCAAGTTTTCAAACTTGGTTCTCAACATTCGAAGTCTAGTCCTTTGAACACTTTCTGATCCTTCACAATGTTCCTGCAATCTTTCTCATGCATCCTTAGAAGAAACAAAGTTAGAGATTAATTTAAACATTGAAACATCGATGGCAGTAAAAATTATATTAAGGGAGGAATAAGGCTAGATTGGTTGCTCAAGGATATACTCAAATTGAAGGTATTGACTTTGATGAAATATTTTCTCTTGTAACTAGAATAGAATCTAAAAGATTACTACTTGCTATTGGACATTTCATTAACATTAACATGCATCAAATGGATGTTAAAGCTTTTTTCTTGAATGGTATTTTGGTTAATGAAGCTTATGTTGAGCAACCTAAAGGTTTTGAAAGTCTGAAATATTCTGAACATGTTTACAAGTTAAAGAAAACTTTGTCCTGCCTTAAACAAACACCTAAAGCTTGGTACGGTAGAATGTTACGTGTTTGATAACTTCCTGGAATTTTGGGTATTTGTTTTGTAATTTTCTGGGTATTTTTTGGATGAAGATGTAAAGAAACTTGAATAAGAAGATAACAATTAGAGAAGAGAGAATTAGTTAGAAGTGAGAGAAAAGAGGATTTGAGACTTAATTTTCTGATAGCATTTCGCAGGCCGAAGGCCACTGTTTGTAACAACTTGTAAATTCACTTCACACAATTTAATACTAATAAACAATATTTTCTTAAAGTTGAATTGACATCCATAACCCACCAAATCCACTTTATACCATTTAATATTAATAAATAATATTTTTCTTAAAACATGTGTATACAGTAAATGACCAAACAAAATTAGGACGGAGGTAGTATTTTATATTTTTAAATATTAAATAAATATGTATCTTCTCAATTTTGTTGAGAAATAGGGTGCCCGGATCTATTCGATGTGCAATTTAAATACAAATTTAAATTATTTAATTATTACTAGCATGAATTAATCCTATATTAATTCAAACAACAACAACATATCATGCATATAATAAAGCCACGTAAATCCTACATATGCGGATTTCTAGGAGTTACGTAAGGCGTACCTTTTGGCGAATCAAACAGAGACGTATGAGCAACGGTACAACGAACACACCCGAATTCCTTCTTTAGTATTCCCACGTCCTCGTTCGGCAATCCGATGGTAGGAAGCTCGAGAACAATTTAACGAAAAAGGAAAAAAAAATATTTGTCACCACCTTTGTGGATTCCTAATTTTTTCAACACATGGAATTGTATTGGGGATGAAAAATTCATCTTATATATATAGAGGACATGGGAGGCGAAAATTTAATGACTAATTAGGGTTAGAAAATTTCTTTGTATCTTCCCAATACACAATCTTGAATATATCTCATATATTCTATTTACATAATAATCACAAAATATCTTTTATTTCCCCAACACTCTATATTTTCGAAAATTATGCAAATAAAAGGAGGAAAAAGAATCTCTGACTTTTCTTGAATTTATGGGATAAACTTGTATCTCAAGAATACTTTTTCCATAAAAATCTTTCCAAGAAAATCAAGAAAATATTTTCCTCTCTCCTCTTAATTATTTTCGTAATATTGGAAAAAATAAGGCAATTTAATATTTCTTTTATTTTAAGCACATTTTTCAGTTATTGGACTTTATCTTTGGCCAACTAAAGGGCCTTTAGGAGAATTAAGATTGGACCTTCCAATGGACTTTGAATATTCAATATTGAGCCACAATATTATTCAAGCCCATAAATATTAATTAATCCCACTACATAATTAATATTGCACTATCCATCTTAACTCATATTATTTTAATATGACTCCCGGTTATTATTTCTCGTGTTTAAGATTATATTAGTCCATTAATTAATTCAAGACACTAAAAAGCTTTATATTAATTAATATATTTTTATCCTTGGTTTAAGAATGACTCAACATTATTATCCATACAGAAAATTAATTCCACTTGCAAGATTTGGTATGATAAATCTTCTGAGCCTCCCAAGGGGACAAATCACGCAAGATGTACTTGCACACGATTCTCCGTATTAAATCTTAGCAATCGTCGTGTAACTAATAATAAAGATATAAAGTATCGAGTCACAATGACTCTCTGTCCAACATAAGTCAAAACAATAGTTATTCATATCACACGATCCTATTTAATGGTTAGAGATTAAGAAATAACGAACCACTAAGATCTAATTCTTCCATGTTCAGTACTGAAGAATTTATCCTCCTGTAGGTCCTATTCAGCGCTTCATAATGCACTAGTGTAATTTCTTGGTCAAGACAAGTCAATCTGAGTCTTACACTTCAATCTTTCACAATGGATTGTTCATTTTCATCTAGGTTGAAATTTGCACTTAGTTACAAGGATTTGTTAATGTGATCTTATGTGATCTGGTATCATAACATTAACTACAATGTAACATGTATTGTTTAATGAACAGATATGCAGTAAATATATATGTATATAATTCAATTATATTTAATGCAACACTGATAAATGATTTATTTAAGTAAATAAATAAGAAATTCAGTCTGGTTATATATAAAGTAAAAAACATACTTTATAGCATAACCCAAACAAATTTACCCCTTATACTCATTAAAAATAATTTATATAATAATAGTGTACATTTAAAATCTTATGTAAAATTTCAAGGCAACTGATTAAGGGTATAGTAATTAAGAAATCAACAATTCTCTTAATATATGTGCATTTGATCTAAAATAACATAAATTATAAATAGGAGAGAGTATCTTTTTAATTTGTCATGTCATGTCACAATGTTAATATTGTGGCGCATACTTTAGTTAAGGCGTATCGATTAGTGACCGGATCCAAAATTTGGTAATGAGGTGATCTATGAAATAAAAAAATTACGCTAATTATTTTTATTTTTGTCAATTTTCTCATGCAGCTGACTTTAACGGTTTAGCCTTGAAAGTTGAGCTAAGTTCAATATTGCGCGTGGTCTGGCTCAAGAAATTTCAGAAGAAAGGGTTTTAAAAGTTTTAAAATAAAAAAATAAAAGGTTAGAAATGGAGAGGATTTTTGTACTAAAATCAAGATCCAATAAAAGAAGAGAGAAAAACAGGTTGGACCACAACCCGGTCCAAGGTTAAGCTCGAGGAGGCTGCAGCCCAATCTTATGGCCAGCCCAAAATGAGACAAAACAAAGAACAAAGGATACAGCCGAAACAAGGCCCACCAACGAACCTAACGAAAAAGGCACGTAGGCCCAGACAAGCAAAAAAGGCCCAAAGCCAAAAGCAGCAAAACCCAAGCAAAAATAACCACAAAGAAAAAAAGGTCCAAGGCTTCAGCCAAAATAGCTTAAACCCAACAGACCCACCACTGCCCCTGCTACAAAATGCGGTCAAAACCGGGCATGATAATCATGAATCCAACAAAACACAAAAAATTCCAAAAAAGTCAACAAAAGCCAGTTTTAACACTACGAATTCAAAGGCCACCGTACCAAATCTGAAGCCGAGAACACGAGAAATACCGAACAAATTAGCAAACCAGGACATCACAAAATCCGGAAAAACGCACCATATAGCACAGCTCCCAAGAGAATCACAAGCACCATAACAACAACCATTAGAGAAAAACCAAAAAAATGTCCCAAAATCATGAATCAACAAAGAACTAGACTCCCAACAAGGACGACACTACCCACAAAGCGTATAAAAAAATCCCAAAAAAACGCGTCACAAAACACAACTCTGGTGCTAGAAAATCGAATCCCACAGAAACGTCACTCACTGAATCCAATCGAAGAAGGAACCAGAACAAAACAAACTAAACCCAAAGTCAATGAAGCAGGGGCGATTGGGAACTGATTTTGATAAGTTTCAGTAACGTCTTGCAACTCCCAAACGATTTCAAATGGATTTGACGCGTAGAACCAAAAACCGCCCTGTAACAATCGGAGCCAAAACAGAGAACCAAAATTAAATAAAAATTCAATCGACCCATTAGGATCCCGCTTCAAATCGGGGCTGAAAACAACAATATCCGCCGTGACATTGACGAAATTGAGAGCGAAATCGTGAAAAACCGCCGTCACACAACGGAAACCACCGAATTCATCCAACCAAGACGCAACCCTAATAAATCGCGAAAATCCATGGATGCCCTGTAACCGCCACGAAGAATCCCAACAACCTGAAGAATCAGCGCAAAAATCGTCGGGCAACTCTGCCATCGATGCCGCTTCCCGAAAGAAGCTCCGCCATCGGAAGCCGCCGCCCTCGGAATAAAAGACGTTGCAATAAACCAGATAAGACCAACAATCTTTCAAATCGGCAAACCCTAACAATCCAAGAAAGAACAAATGAAAATTTTGAAACCAGTCGAACGAAATCATAGGCGAGATGAACAAATCTAATGAACAAAAAGTGGAAAGCCTTCAGAACTCAGACAGATCGCCGGTGAAATCGCCGTGAATGATGAAGGAAAGGAGGGTTTCGACGGTTTTTGGCGAGAATTTTAGAGAGAAGGGAGAGCTTCTCTCTCTAAAATATGGAAGTCGACTCTCATGATTTCTCATAAAATAAAGTACTTGCTCTTTTCAATAGGACATTTCACAATATCCAGTCAATTGGGCCCGATTGGTAGAAATATAAAATTTGAATGAATATTGAACATTAAGGTTATTTTAGTATTGAAAGATGGGTTAAATATTATATTATGAGTGATTGGCAAGGTATAATAATATATGTATTATTTTAGTATGTTGATTGGTAGAATAAGATAATTTGCATAATAAATATTTAAAATACATTTTTGCCCTTGTTGTAGCCGCATTACAATCGACCTGCCACATGGCAAGGAAGCTGATAGGACACCACCCGGATATGGCCCAAGATAGAGGTATTTGATCTGTGGCGAACCATAACATGTACGTTATAGATCGGGACCTCGCCACGAAGAGAGAGAAGAGGAACAACTTGTCAGCTCGGACCATAGCTTGGAGGTCGCAAGGCCACTTAAGCTAGAGCGTGATATGCCCGGTAACAGATTAAGCGCAAGACAAGCTGCTAGATCCGCCCACATAGCTCGGTCCGCAAATGGCGCCCAACAACACAGATTCCGCGCAATACGGGATTGAAGCAATAGTAATGGTGGTCATTAATGTCCTTGACCGCCAATATATGGAAATAAATTTGTATAAATAGGCCCCGATGGCCAACGTTGTAAGGGATCGAATTTCATCTCTTGAGCAGAAACTATAGTAAAATTTATCTGGCTTGGTTCGCCCCTAGACGTAGTCTATTCAAAGACGAATTGAGTAATTAAACAACGTGCACTTTATTCTTTCAGTTCATAACTCTCATCATTTTTATACTTGTTGGCCGGATTCATTAATCGGGCACAACAGCCCTTAAGTTAGAAAATGAACAATCAACCAAATTTATATCCACCCAACTTCCTTCCATAAAAACCTCAATTCAAATTTGCTGAATAATAATCTGAACTCAAATTTTCATTTGCAGAAAAATAATCCAATTCAATTTGCTGAATAATAATCGCAATTCAATTTGCAAAATAATAATTTGCAGAAAAAATCCACATGTCTTCAAATCATTCGAAGAAGAAACTCAATAATTAAATTTGTTGGGATGTTTTAGTTTTGATTATTTATGCCAAAATATTATGTAATTGTCAACTTGTATTATTTAAATTCATTTTTACAGGTTACAAGTTGAGGGGGAAGTGAACAAATTGAGGGGGAACTGATTTGAAGTTTCCTGAGAAAATAAACCTGGGGAAAAGTGGCCTGAATGGAAGAAGGCTGAGTCCAAGATCGCGTCGCCGATGAATCTTTGAAATCTGAATCTTTGAAATCTTGATTCTTTGGAATCTGAAATCACGAAAAGTGCTAGAATTACGAATCTTTGGAATCTCGAAAATGAAATCTGAATCTTTGGAATCCCGAAAATTGGAATCCTCAAATCGAAAGTCTTTGAATGTTGATTCCCGATTCTTGATTTGAATATTTGAATCTTGACGTGGGCTAACTCGGAGGAGGTCAAAAAAAGTCGCCAAAAAGTCGCGAAGATTACATAGAATAGTATGTATTTGAATGTGACTTTCTCCAACGGTAACATTCAAATCCACACTATAAATACAAGTTCTTCCATCATATTAACTGTGGAAAAATGCTACCAAGCCAAGAGCCATATCTTCAAGCATTCCCACCATAAAACACAAATCTGTAGATATCCAAAATGTATTCAAGAGTGTTCTAAACTCAATTTAAACAACACATGATATATCCTAAGCTTGGAGAGATTTTCTCAACCTTAGCATAAAGGCTAAACAATTGTAAGGGAAAATATCAACCTAGTTGGAGACAACACCAAACTCAAACTCCATTCTTGAGAGATAAATAGTGGTTAAGTGAGGTCATTGAGAGGCGAACTGAGGGTGATAAGTTCAGTTGAGAGGCGAACTCGTGAGGGTGATAAGCCCAGTTGAGTGAGAACTAATTAAACATCAGCAAGAAATCCCGCAAGGGAGGGTAGGCAATCCCGTGAAGGGAGATAAGTCCCGCTTGAAATGGAGAAATATAAATATTCTGATTGTCTTTATGATTGTACTTTAATCTTTATTAAAATGTTCGCTGTTGACTAACACAATAACCTAGTCGAGTGAGTTGAAGGAATTTCCCTACGGATAAGGAAGAGTGGACGTAGGAGCTTGAATCTCTGAACATCTATACTTTTTTGTGTTCTTTATTGATTTATGTTCTTGTTACGTGCAAATGTTTAATAACAAGCAAAACAATTATTTGAGAAGAAAGAAAAATTTTAATCACCATTCTCCCCCTCCCCTTTTTCACAAAATTAAATTATTTTTTTTGGGACCAACAAAATTAAATCATCCGAAAAATCAATCCAATAATTAAATTAAATGAAGAACATGGGTCTGCTTTATTCTAACAATTCAGGCGGTAATGGAGAAGAACCTGGGTCTGAAGAAGAATATATCAATTCCAAAAATACATGGCGGCAACGGAGCACGAGAGCGGCAAAACAACATGGGTCTTGTTCCCAAAAGCCCTTCATCTGGGTTTATGCAGAAATTTCTTACATTATTGACGCAAAGGACGAGCCCTAATCGCGCAGAAAGGGGATAGGAGGAGAAAATAGGGTAACATTCTTGTACTAGCGCCGGAGATGAGAAGAGAAATGGAGATTCGCCACCCGCCATCACCGGAGAAGAATGAAGAGGGAAATGGATGGAGGGGAAAGGAAACGTGAGAGAGGGACATTTCGGAGAAAAGAGGAGAAAAGTTTCTACTATAGAACCCAGTTTACTAGAACGAGGGGGTTTTGGTGGTATTATTTTGATTGAAGGAAACAATAAAATATACTAAATTAAGGGCGGGTCGTCTGATTAACCGGGTCAAACATACTAATTTTTTTCTATCTACCAATCAGCATATTAATTTATAATTTGGGCCTTTTAGGGCCTAATATGCCCTACCAATCGTGCCCTAAGTGTGTTGTTCTACAAAGTGGGCAGTGGTACTTTGAAGTTTGGGTGAGCCCGCTGGATTTATGTAAAAAATGATACTCCCTCCGTTCTGCACTTATTTGGATATTTACTGTAGACACAATATTTAATGTATGAATTTATTTGAGGGGATAAAGTAATTTTTAATTGAGGGTATTGTAGACATTTCTACGTTATTATTAAAATAGGTGAGAGAATAAAGTGTTTTTTAGTGTGTATAAATTAATGAAATGAGGTGTAATTTTTGAGATGTTGGGAGGATATAATAATAAAATACAAAGTTGTTTTATTTTCGTTTAAAGAATGTCCAAACAAGTGTGGGACGGACCAAAATAAAAAAATGTTTAAACAAGTATGAGATGGAGGAAGTATTACATTAGAATGGGCCAAGAGGATTTATGTGAATGATATTTAATTAGAATGAGCCAAAATGACATTTAATGTAGTGGGCTGAGTCAATTAAATGTTGGGGTTATACTGAAAAGTATGCTTTTACTTTGTATAACCAAACTGAATTTCTGTCTTATTTGCTGAAAAAAATTATTTATCACTGTTGCTTTAAATATGATTGAATGTTATATATATTTACTGCATAACTGTTCAATAAATAGTACATGTTACATTGTAGTTAATTTAGTGATACCAGATCACAGAAGATTAAATTAACATTCCCCTGTAACCAAAAGTATAGAATTCACAACCCATAAGGAAATGAACAATCCATCATGAAAGGTTGAAGTGCAACTCTTAGATTGATTTGTCTTGACCAAGAGATTGCACTAGTGTATTATGATGCGCTGAATAGGGCCTACAGGGGGATAAATTCTTCAGTACTGAATATAGAAGAATTAGACCTCAGTGGTTAGTTATTTCCTAATCCCCGTCCCTTAAATAGGATCGTGTGAAATTAATAACTATTGCTTTGACTTATGATGGGTAGATAATTAATGTGATTCAATACCTTATATCTTGGACAATATTATTAGTTACATGACGATTGCTAAGATTTAATACGAAGAATCGTGTGCAAGTACGTCTTGCTTGATTTGTCCCCTTGGGAGGCTCAAAAGTTTTATCATACTAAATCTTGCAAGTAGAATTAGTTTTCGGTATGGATAATAATGTTGAGTCGTTCCGGAACCAAAGAAAAAGATATTAATTAATGTGAAGCTATTTCAGTGGCTTAAATTAATTAATGGATTGTATAATCTTAAACACGGAAAATAATAATCGGGAGCCATATTAACAGTAATATGAGTTAAGATGGATAATGCAATGTTAATTATGTAGTGGGATTAATTAATATTTATGGGCTTGAATAATATTGTGGCTCAATATTGGAAATTTAAGGTCCATTGAGAGGTCCAATCTTAATTCTCCTAAAGGCCCCTCAAGTAGCCCAAAGATAAAGTCCAATAACATAAAAAAGCGTTTAAAATAAAATAAAATATTGTTGCCTAATTTTCCTTAATTTTCGAAAATAAATAAATAGAAGAGAGAGAGAGAGATTTTCTTTGAATTTTGTTATGGAATGATGATAAGTATTCTTGGAATACAAGTTTATCTCATTAAATTCAAGAAATCTCCCACTTTGCTATTTATTGTGTAATGTTCAAAAATAATAAATAAATAAGGAAGGAAAATATTTTCTTGATTTTTTTGAAAATATATTATGGAAGATATGTATTCTTGGAATACAAGAATATCTCATAAATTCAAGAAGATCCAAATCTTGGAATTCTTGGTCCTTATTTTTTCGAAAATTCCATAAAGAAAGGAGGTGGGATTTTTGTGGAATATTTTAAATATGGAGAAAAGAATATATGAGATATATTCAAAATTTCTTGGAGATCAAGAAAAAGATTTTCCAATCTTATTCACACACAAAATTTCGACCACCACCCTCTCTATAAATAGGGGATGAATGTTTCATCTCCAATGCAATTTCATGTGTTGAAAAAATTAGAAATCCACAAAGGTGGTGCAACATAATTATATTTTTCTCTTTTGTTAAATTGTTCGCGAGCATCTTTCCACCGGATTGTTGAACAAGGACGAGACAATACTTGAGAAGGCTCTTTGGGTTTATTCGTGTGAATGGGTATCCATCTTATCAACGATTGTCACTCCAAGATGTTAGTTCACGTAAACTCCTAGCAATTCCGCATGCGTAGGATTTATGTGACGAATTTTATGCATGATTTGTTGTTGAATTATTATTTGAATCAATATAGGATTAATTAATGCTAGTAATAATTGTTAGAATTAAATTTGTATTTAAATAGTCACCCCGAATAGATCCGGGCAAATTAAATTATAAGTATTTATCTTTTGTTTAATTTTATTAGATATATCCATCTTTCTTTATTTTTGTTATATCTTAATCTTGTACATTAAATAAAAAAATATCAAATAATTCATTATAATATATATTTAATATATTGCATCAATAGAATAATAAATAAATAAATAATTATTCTATATTAAAATAATAATAAATAAATTTAACAATGTGGACTAATTATCTTTTTTTATTGTTTATAATTATAAATATCATTAATTTCACTTAAAAAATTTAATAAATTTGTTTTAATAACTTTATAATTATAAATATCATTAATCTATAAATATATAAAAACAGGAGAGTCTCAACAAAACCTGTTCCCGCTCATTGTTTCCCTTCTTTCTCTCTCTTTTTCACTTTCATTTTTTTAGGTCTCTCTCTCTTTCTCTCTTTCTACTTTTAGTGTAGGACTCTTGTAAAATATTGCACCATAGTGTTATGTGTAATACCACACAAATAAGGTAAAAAATTAAAAAATTCACGGGTTTGGGCCGGGGCGGGTCAGGCGGGGGTAGTGGACGGGTCTGGGCGGACCAATATATATTTATTGAATGATATGTTTATCAAATATGTATTGTAGCTTAGTGGGTCAGGTCTCTTATTAAGATACTTGGTCGCAGGTTCAATTCTTATCGAGCACATAATTTAAAAAAAATTAATTTCCAGGTTTTTGCGTGTTACTACATCTATGTGTAAGTGTTACAACATTGTTATATTGAAATAACTTCATATCTTACGTAACACGTACTAAAACATAATGCAACACATAAATGTTCATAAGGTAACACATTATTATTCATATTGTACCACATGAGTATTCACACAGTTGTTGTGCTCTCCATAAAACCGGTCAAAGTCAACCCGCCACGTGTTCGCTTCCTTGATCGCGAGCAATATGCACGTATAGATCGACCAATACACAAGAAGGAGGGTAATGTCTCTTGGTCATCTTCCTTTCTTTTTCATTACTCAATTCTTAGATAAGTGTTGGAGAAACTTAGCTTCGAGCACATTCAGGGACGACCATAATGCAAAGTTCTCGAAGACGAAATGAAAATTGCAAAGCACGCCATTCACATCAGCTTGGTGAACCCTTTTAGTAGCACGCACAACTTTATTGCATCCCTTATTGCCTTTCTTTCCCATCATCTTGTGATATCCATCATAATGATTTGTTCAAAGAAATCTGCTACCACCGGCAGCGGACCAAAGTGATATCCTCGAGAACATTCTCCGAGATCCAAAGTCCGATACGAATAGCACCATCGACTTAGTCCTGATAATATTTCTCGGGCCCATGGATCCGATGACCAAACACATTTAATGTCATTGGAGAGTCTATTGAAACTTCCTTTTAAAGAACTTAAAAATTATAAAGGCCCCGCTCCAGTCCATTACGGGACCCGAAATATTGACCATCCATTCTTTTAAAAATCTCTTCTCTTCATTTTGGTTTAGGAGGTTTGGATTAGTGATGGGGAGACAGAGGAGATCAAGTCGAACACAAACTCTTCTCTCCATCATAGGCAAATCCATCATCCCATGAACTACCATTCGGGGAACCAACTCACCTACATACCAGGTGAGCACATGAGACGAAAGACTCCAAGCCCCGGAAATCTTTTGGATCGACCACCAAGAGACGAAAGGCCGGCCCAAAAAGTGGGCGAACACAACTCGCCTAACATTTTTTTTATGATAGGTCACTCCAATCGCTAAGTGGCGGTGACCACCTAGATGATGAGTAGAAGACTTCAAACATAGGAAAGGACAGGTGGCGACCATAGAAGGTATCAGGGACACATGGCATAGCCCCGTGTTATCTTGCATATCAAGAAATAGCCAGCTCATGCTAGGCAAGGCAGCACATGCTTGCCAAACTAGTATAAATACACCCTCGTCTCATCGATCAATTTTCGTGCACCATCAAATAAAGGATCACAAATTGTCCCCGCTTGTGTTTTTTACTTGCTTTCCTTTCCATATTAACACGTGTGCTCGTCACATACACTTGTGCTCGTCACATCATATCTTGTTTGTTACGTTGTCAAACACATAACGCCACATCATATTTTCCACATAAGACGACTAACAACAATAGTATTTTGAGATGTATACAGTGTTACATATTACTAAAAAAGTAAGTGTTACTACATGAAAAAAAGTATTACCCTATGAAGAAAAACGTGTTACCACATGAATAAATTCAGTACAAGCGGGAAAAAAATATTCTAAGCCCAACATTACATATTTAAAGAACAACTTGATGTGTTACTACATGAACAAAGGAGTGTTACCCAATGAGCAAAAGAGTGTTACTACATGAACAAAACTAGTACAATCGCGAAAAAAAACCTCAGTCTAAAGTTACAAATTTAAAGAGGAAAAAGAAGAACAAGTGAAGAGAAGAAAAATACTAAAGACGCCACGCCGTAAAAATCAATTGAGATCTGGTGCGTTTGTTGGGAACACGAGGAGGAAGAAGAAGAAGAAGAAGAAGAAGAAGAAGAAGAAGAAGAAGAAGAAGAAGAAGAAGAAGAAGAAAATTATTTTTAAAAAAAGTCCAATTCACCTACAATTGCACATATCACTTGTATGTAATGTTGAATACAAGTTTTTGCGCCACTTTTAATAATTTTTCACTCCTATTTTCAACTCCATTATCTCCATCCATTCTCTCTCCTCTTTTTCTAGGACTCTCTCTCTCCACTTTTAATAATTTTCACCCCTATTTTGAACTCCCTTTTTTAACTTTTTAACACCACTCAATTTTTTCATATTAATTCTCTTATTAATTAATTAAACCATTATTTAATTCAAATGTGTTGAATTGATTTTTTTTTGTAGTTTTATTTAATTGTTTTGTATAAAATTAGATAAATAAATTTTAATTTTACAAAATTTATATGATAAATTATTAATTTGAGAAAAATCTCAATATACGGTTTTCTAATCAACCTAATAACTTTAAAATAGTTTAATTTTTTTTAAAATTTTATCAATTTTTGTAATTGACGTTCTCACGACACAGTATTATTTGACTAATGTAGTGGATATTTTACTATCTATTTCATTAAATAATTAATTTTTAGATGAATTCTTTTAAAATAGTTTTAAGACAAATAGTTTTTTTTAATTAAACTTTTCTTTTCTTCTTCAAAAATTCAATTTATTTAATTATGTATATATATATAATTTATTATATCATAAAATGTCTTATTACAAAGCTAAAAACACTATTGATGTTGATAAACATTACATATAATTAAAGTTTCAATGCACTAAATCTTTTCTTATGTATAATGAATGGACAATCTAATATTAATATACATAAATAAGAAAAATTAATTATATATAGGATTATCATATTAAAAGAGAACTTTGTGTAACATACGTGAGACAAACCTTCACTTGAACCTTGAGTCATGAAAATACTTTTTAGGTTAAATTGGAGCTTTATAAATTAATGATTTATTACATAATTTTAAAATTTATAATATGCATTTAAATGTAATATTTGATTAACACACACACATATATATAAGGGTAGGGTAGTGGTGAGTGAGGATATTTTTGGATGAAAAGTATAAAACAGATATTTTTTTTTTATTGGGAAGGGTATAAATCTTTTTTTTTTAATTATTAGAGTAAGTATATTTGTCCTTTTTCACTAACAAATATATGTGTATAACGAGTTTTGGACCATACTTGGCCAGTGCAATTAACAATAGATTGCATAGTTTGATGGGTTGAACTTTATTATATGTATATAACGAGTTCTGGACCACACTTGATCAGTGCAATTAACAATAGATTGCATAGTTTGATGGGTTGAACTTCCAGATTTTATGAATTGTGCGCTGCTCACTTTTTCTAGTGAATGCGTCATTCCTTTTGCTTTAGAAAAAAAAATATTATTCATTGATTATTATTAATTAATTTTTTAGGGAAAAAGAGTTTTATTGATCAAATGGAAATGTTTTGTTTGAAAAGTACAGTATCTAGTACTTTTGGTTCCACCAACAATGCCTCCTCGTACAAATGGTCCTAAGTCCCAACATTATTACATGGACCAAGTCCCAACATTATTACACTTGGTTATTACACTTGGTCCAAAAAAATTTCAAAATTGTTGACGAATCCACACTATCACATGTTGCGAAAGAAGCACTTGGCTCTTTCAATCCCCAATTATCGTACACATCTTTAGCTAATACCCATGATTCTTTTGTTCTGCGTGGTGCCAAGGAGGATATGGGTTTTAATTTGTTTTTGGATTGTTATGGTAAAATTGGGGAAGATTTTAAAAATTTTGTGTATATAAGTCATGTTGCGGTCACAGAGCGCACCTAGTCTTTGTCAGTGGCGGATATAAAAAGACAAAAACTTAGGTAGACCTGGTTCATACCATAAACCCGGGTCAAATTTGACCCATACACAAAATAGGTTAGATTTAAATAATCTAAATCTCATTTCTTTTCGTGCTTCTCTCCTCTCTCACACCCCTACGAAACCACTCCGCTCTCTGCTACTGTTCACTCGAAATCGGTCCACTCCCTGCCATTTTCACGCGACGACGACTCTCTGCGAGGCAACGAAGACGACGCCTCCTCACGCGACGGCAATGGAGACGGATGGCGACAGCGACTCCTCACTTGACGACGATGGAGACGGCGACTCCTCACGCGACGACGATGGAGACAGTGACTCCTCTGCGACGAAGATGATGCCTCCGCAACGATAGCTCGTATTTGTCGTTTTTCTTTTTGAAACAGTGAGAGTTTTTGTGAACAAAAGTGGGAGTTTTACTTAATAACAGTGAGATCTTTAATTAATAAAAATTAGAGTTTTACATAACAACAGTGATAGTTTTGGTGAACAAAAGTGAGAGTTTTACTTAGAAATAGTTAGAGTTTTACTTAATAACAGAGATAGTTTTACATAGCAACAGTGAGAGTTTTTGTGAACAAAATTGAGTGTTTTACTTAGTAACAGTGAGAGTTTCACATAGCAACAGTGATAGTTTTTGTGAACAAAAGCGAGAGTTTTACTGAATAACAGTGAGCGTTTTATTGAATAAAATGAGAGTTTTACTTAGTAACAATGATAATTATTTTGCATAAAAGTGAGAGTTCTACTTAGTAACAATGAGAGTTTTATTTAATAGCAGTGAGAGTTTGTGAACAAAAGTGAGAGTTTTACATAGCAACAGTGAGAGTTTGTGAACAAAACTGAGAGTTTTACTTAGTAACAGTGAGACTTTAGTTAATAACAGTGAGAGTTTTGGTGAACAAAAGAGCGAGTTTTACTTAATAACAATGAAAGTTTTACAAAGCAACAGTGAGAGTTTTTGTGAACAAAAGTGAGAGTTTTACATAGCAAGAGAGATGATTGAGCGCATGAAAGCCTACATATTAATTTGATGGCCTCCGCCGGCGACCCCATCAACGCCACCGCAGAACACCTCCTGGATGACGACGATGGCGACGAAATTCGGACCACGATGAAGTTGATTCCACTTCTTCAGCCCTTGTCACCGTTGATCGTCTTTCTCTATCCACCTCCGCCTCTCAAGTGACGATCGCCGTCAATGGAATGCCTGATCCACACTTTAAGCTACAACAGAAACAAAAAATTCAACCGAAAAATATTATCGTTAAAAAGCCAATGATACTGGACGAGAGTCGCAAGCTTTTCCAGCGGTCGTGGACCGACGAGGATGAAATTGAGCTATTGCAGGGGTTCCTAGACTACACAACGCACCATTTTGGGTCAACCCAATTACTTGATATGAGTCATATTGAATTAGAGTTCACACTGTGAACCTGGTTCACAGGAGTGTGACTCTATAAAAAAAATATGAATATGGTATGCTTAATTATAGAAATACTAAAAAAAGGTTATACCATGCAATTTAAAATGAAAAACAAGTCTTAAAAAATAGTAACATAAATAAAATATAGATAATCTATAACTTGACAATATAGATATTAGGAATTACAAAAAAAAATTATTTATTTAATAAAAGATTACAATTGTTCTCGACGAGTTCTCATAATTTGAAAGTGGTTATAAAAGTCATCATTACTTATTTTCAAAAATACATTTCACCCTATATAAGTAACTAAGCGATCATTTAAAATTGATCTCCGATGTTATTTCTTACCTTGTTCTTCACATAAAATGTTATTTCCACACTTGCAGTTGCCACTGGATGATCAATATTATTTTTATAAGCAAGTAGACAAGATTCATGCTTATTTGTCTTAATAAGTTTCACAGAGAGTTTCTCAATATCTTTCAAGCCCTAGTTAATCTGTTATCTCTTTTTTTAACGTAAATAAAATTGTTAAATTCATCCTTATACATTTGAAAACTAACTAAGATAAAATTCAACTAATCATGAAAACAATTTTGATTTGTCAAAAAAAGAAAAATGAGATGGGGATTTCGAGCATTACCCGATTTTAAATTTTCATAATTGGTTGATATTTTAATTCACTTTGTAAATTAAATACTAATATATATATATATATATATATATATATATATATATATATATAACATGTAGTATTTTTTTAGCGAAAAAGAGGGCATGCACTTGCATACCCTTTGGATAGGCTGCATCCGTCACTGGTCTTTGTATGTATATGTATGTATTATGTGGTGCACAGAATAAGCACACCTAGTGGGGTGCCTATGTATACAACTCAACATGGTGCTTTCATTGAGAGCACCTAGTGTCACGCCCCCCAAGACATATATGTATCTATAACATGGTGCTCTCACTAGTGTACCAAATTGTGTATATATGTGTATTTATGACATGGTGCTATTTGTGAGTACCAGATTGTGCATATATGTGTATCATGATAAGGTGCTCAATAATTTTTGTATAATATGATACAATTTTTTGACGAAAAAAATAATTTGGCGATAAAGGTACACATAATTATAAAATCAGCTATTAAAACTAATTAATGAATTCACAAATATGTGAAACACATGCAGTTATAAATTTTTTTAATTTAAAATAAATGAGCAATTAAAGTGTTGTATTATGTACATTAATAAAAAATGGAAATATTTATGACCATGTGTGCCACAAAATAATGGGTGAGTAATTCGGAACTACGACGAAGAGGTTCATCAGGTTGTACTCGTTCATCTTGATTTTGATGTTCTTTTGTTGGATCACTTGGTATACTAGTGCCCAGAAATGGAATAGGCGATGAATTGTAAGTTGGAAGCTCATATTCTTGATAATTAAATTCATTCAAAATATAATTCGATTGCAACAATGAAGTCAATGACATTTCTTCTTGAGTATTAATCTCAAGTTGAGGTACATGATAACTTTCATGGTAAGTAGGGGGTTCCATTGATGCAAAAGAACCTAAAACATATTTAACGAGTTTAAATCAATAATTGAAAAATAACAATATGTACATCTAACTGTATAATTTGGTAAATTATATACATCTTTCACTATAAAGTGTGTAAAAAGAAGGCTCAAATTGAGCCACGTAATAATTTTGAGGTGGCCACCTTGATGTAGAAGCATTTGTCACATGTTGCGATAATATGTGATAAATAATAAACAAACGTGTAACCTCATTAAATTTATTAGTGTAATTTTGTAAATTACATATCATTTTATACATGAGATGTGCCTGACAAAGTTGCTAGCATCTAATGCGGGTAAAGGAGAGTCATGGTGCACTGCCGGAGAATATCTTCTTTGACTTCTAAATGTTGATGTCCCAACATTGTCATCTCTTAAAATAGTGTTTCGTCTCCTCTGTCTTGTACTCCTCCCTTCTTTTCTATTATGTGGGGCTGGTTGATCTACAAGGTATGGAGGTGCTTTTAGTATAGGGTCCGTTTCCTAGATAAATTGTTCTATAGTATTTAGCATATCCACCATTGATTCTCTATTGTCAACTGCATCCGCCCTTCTGCTAATTTTAAGATGCGAGAACCATCGGACCTGCAAGAGAAAAAAAATAGAGGACTGCTATACACATTTCTTAGTCATATTATCATGAAAACAAAACATGAGATTTAGACATAATGTGTGGACGTTCTAGGTGGTTGAAAGCTCCGATCCTCCCCATTGTACTCATTAGGTGAAATCAAACATCGTGTAATGGTATAATACCATTGCATATTCTACTATAGGACCGTGCGGAAGTCTTTTGCCCCAATATGTAATCCAGTGAGCCTGTCTTGAAGTCTAGTCAACATCATCTTGCCCTTTGCGATCAACGTCGTGCAACGAATAATGAGTAGATGCTATTGGAAGTGGAATGTTTTGAATCTTTTCGAATTGCCTCGGCACTCAATTGGGATGATGAATCTCCACTATTTCAAAATTATTAATGGTGCCAATACATTTTTTCTGATGTCTACTATTAGAAAGACTGATGCATACCCCCATATATAATTTCAGCATGAAAATATTATGATTTCTACTGTTAATGCATGGCATGCGTGGTGCACTCACCAGAGACACCCAGTGTGTTAGGCTTGTCGCCGGTCATTCCATTTTGTCTCACAGATTAGGTGCTCTCATGGAGAGACCCACATTATAGATACAAATATGAGAGAGTCATGTTATAGATTCATTATATAAATAATCACTCCCACTGAGCGCACCACGTAACACATACATTTACATTTTAAAATTTAATTTTCAAAATTTTATTTATATTTTTAATTTGTAAAATTTTATCATTTCGTCATTATAGGAATATAAAATTTTACTTCCCTTTACCCTATGAAAATTAACTACAAGAAAATATATAATAAATTGTCTATAATTTTTTTTCAATATGATTACATAATTTTCAACAAAATAATTTCATCCTTAAATAGTGAGGATTATCTATCTGACTTGCCTGCAATTTTATATAATCATGTAAACTTCTTTATTCCTCAAATTACATACAAACTAATTGAATACTGACACGAAATTCAGTTTTCAACATGGTTACAAAATTTTCAACAAAATAATTTCATCCTGAAATTGTACAGACATTATTAAACTTTGCCTTACAAATTAATTTTTCTAATAATGTAGTCATCTTTATTCGTCAAATTACCTACAGACAAATTGTATATTGAAATGAATCCGTAGGTAAATTTATTTGCAGGCAATTCTAGACAATTAATTGTGTACTTGTAGGTAATTTGCGGAACAAATACCAACATGATTAGCAAGAAGAAAATTATAGACAAGGCGTAGACAATTGTCACTATTTAAGGATGAAATTATTTTTGTTGAAAATTTCGTAACCACATTTTTATGTAGCCAATTCTTTATTTTCTTATAATAATATTGGCATTTTTTTTATAATTTTGAAATATATATTTTCTTCTATAATAAGTAGATAGTTGCATGGTAACATTTATCAAACCGTACATACACCATGCAAACAAGGACTAGAAACAAGCACTATATATATATATCAAGAAAGGAAAGTAGAGGAATTGTTCATGAAAAATCTCTCTTGGTCATGGAAACAGTGACATTGATGAACTTAACATCTTCCCTTGACATGCAACGGGATAGGACGTTCTTGTACTTTTGGAAGACCTGGTCAATTACGGATTCACCGAAGTGCTCCACCAACAATGGTTCGGCGATGGACCTCATGCACTTTGCCACATTGTACCCATCATCATGCGAATACAACCCCCTGCTAAAGGCTGACCATTTGATCTCCGAGGCCTCCAATTGGTTTATGATGAACGACCCTTCCTTTTCCACCTCCTTCCTCACTTCTTTTGCTGATTGCATGTACTGAGGGATGTTGAATGAATGTAGCTTCTCTTCTTTTATTATTCCCTGCATGTATTATCAATATTTCTACAAATCCTCGCTTTTAATTATTACAAGAAATTTAACTTTTAATGGCAGAAGTCCTCCTGTCATTATAGCTTTTTAGCTAAAATCTTTAATGACTACTGGGACTTATAGTTATAGATTGTTTCCTGTCAATAATGACTTTTATAGGCTGAGAAGCTATAATGACATAATCATGACAATATCTCTATCGTTAAAGGTAAATTTCTTGTAGATAAATATATTTGCATACAGTAGGATATTCGGACAGTGTAGAGTGAAACATGTAATAAATATTAATTTAATACATACCTCTGACACCATTTCCTTGAGCGATAGGGCCAAGAGCTCCCAAATATAGCAGCACTCTTTGCTAGCAGCTTCCGCACTTTTCCTCCCTAGAAATGTTATCACCATTCTCCCACCTCCTACTACTTCCTCCGAACGACATTTTAGGAATGTCGAAAAATCCATCTGAAATTGCTCATAGTACGCATTGATCACGTTTTCTGGGCTTTTCCTTGCCATGTATATATTATCTTTGTTCAATTCTAACCCTTTAGGGACCTAAATTAGTGCATGAAATTTAATTATAATTAATGGATGATTAATGATTTATTTAAAAATAAATAACGACATGAAAATTAACACAAAAATCTACAATTTCTCTAGCCAAAAGGTTTTAATGACATTCTACCTTTAAAGATCATGTCCTATCATTAAAGACTTCCAACTAGAAAAGCTATAGCAATAGAATTTTTATCATTAAAGGTAGTAAAGGGTAGTACTATTGTAGGAAAATTATTGTTAGGTACAATTCTTTATGCAAATTATTAATCGGTACAAATTGCATATACAGTCAAAGTTGCATGCAAAAGTGCAAATATATGCAACCATTTTGTACTTATTAGTAAGTTGCAATCCTGAAATGTACATATCAATAAGTCTACCGTAATAAACAATAAGGTTCATTACCTTGGACAGCCACATTAGGCTGTAAGAAGAATGAACAAAATGCAGGCTGTTTGCCGCGAATAGCCTAGTATAAAATGACCCGGGAACTCCGGAGACGAAACACTGGCCTAATCCGGGCCCCATTTCCTTCATCAATTCGGTTCGAAATGCGGGCAACATAGACTGGAAAATGGAGTTGAAATCATTTCCCGGGAGGTCGTTCAATAGTATCTGAAATTCCGGCAATTTATGGCCGCGTTGGAGGCTCAGTTGATGCACGATTTTCACGAGCATTTTCGCGATAAAGAAAGTGTTTGGTCCAGTAGAACAACCCAATTCTGCTATACAGAAGCTTTTGGGGAGAAGCTGCATGTTGTTGTACATTTCAGTTATTGCTTCTTCTGCTATCATCTTTGTTATGGACATCACCTTTCTCTGCCAATTATACATAAAGTTGCATAGTTTTTAATTGTAATTAGTTTTGAATTTTCTAACAAGTCTATATCCAAACATATTAATAATGTTTTCCTGAGGATGTACTATGCAGATTTCAAACTACAAATTTATACACACACATATTAGAAAAAAGAATGTGCATATATATAGGTGCATGATTAATCTCTCCATCTATATCTATTACATCGATCATATTTTTTCAAGGAATAATTACTCTATGATAAATTTTTTTAAAATAAAGTTACTAATGTGCAAATGCACATGCTTATGTGCAATTATTTTGTATCTATTAGTAAGTTTTGAAAACAAATATACCTCTTAGTAAGTTGACATCCATCAATTTTGCCGGAGTGTTATGACAATAAATCCAGTTTACAGATTGTGAAACAGTTAATTACTCAACTATGTAAAAAAAATCATTTTCTGATGTCTCCTAGTGATTCTAAAAAAAATCGATTTGGGGCCCGCAACAAGAACTTGTATTCTCAAATCTTATCAAAGTGGTTTGCTTTTATTGTCGAAATTCCATTTTCTTTAAAATTCCTGTCTTATCAGTAAGTTTCCCTATGTTTTAATTTGATATTTGGATGAATTTTGAAATAGCCTAATACAGAAAAAAAAAAAGTTCTTCTGTGTTACAGAGTTTGAAATCATTCTTTAATAGTTACGAAAATATCTTTTTTTGACATTAAATCGTTGATGAAGTTAACCAAGAATTGAAAAAAATAATTTTATACAAATAGGTTGAATTAAACGGTGGTTTGAATAATGAGCTCAGATGAGCTGAGTCAGATAGTTCAGACTCGTCCTGAGCCTCTTCAAGTTGTTCTCCTGCTTCTCCACCAGTCTCCATCTGACCAAAAATTTATACTACTCGCTGGGTTCTCGACCAGATCGACTGCAAATGGTGTTCAACTCACAAATGTCTCTCACTCAAATTTATTCTATCAGTTGTTCTCCACCTGATTCCAGAATTTCAACATCGCTGTCTTCATCCCGAAGACCTTCGGATGGCATCCCTACCTTCTTCGATAACATTGTGGTGAGCTTTTTCTGGCGTTTCTCACCCACATCTTCAGATGTTCGTGTTGGTTTACTTGCCAGCTGTTTTCTTTTGAAAACCCTTGTCTTGGGTTGACCTTGTGCTTCAGACTGCATAGAAGAGGCCAGACCATTGTCTTTCTTGGTTTTCGGCACATAGGGAGCTGGATCATCATCTCGTTGCCCATACAACTCTTCATCCTTATACAATAAAGCCTTGTACTTCTCCAGATAGGGCTTTCTACCAACCTCTGACCAATGATAGTTCGGAATTTTATCAACAAGGATCATCGAGACCTTGTGAATATTGTAAATATTCTTGGCCAGCACCACCTGGTTCTTCTCATTCACGACAAACTTTGAGGTTTCCTGCAATAGTCGATGTTTGAATAACCCCATCCAATTCATGTCGGGAGCCTTTTCTATGATAGTAGTCATCACATGCTACTTTTGCTGCGTTAGGGCATCGGGGCTGAAGGCAATACCCAGAATTACTTTTGAAACAATTTCAAAAAGTAATATGTACTTTCTCTTTAAATAGGGAACCTTAACATTGGTGATGTTTGTAATGTACCCGGGCCTTAACAACACTTTTTGCAGGTATTCTTTGTCCGACATCCCGATGGTGAACTCATTAGGGTAATTCCTTCCAGTTGCTTACACCAATTCTGTTACCTCCGACGAACGAATACAGTTCCTTGTTCTCAGTTTCTTTTAATCTCCTCAAGAATTCAGAGATTCTATAATGCATACACTACTCAGATGTCGGAAACAGAATTGTTCAAGCCCACATGCTCTAAGACATTCCAGAATTTCTCTTGATTCTGGATCATTAGTTGTGTTGAATATCACATACTTCTCATCAATCACGTTCTTAACCATAGACACATAATCACAACTTTCAGTAGATGCCCTAGAGGTTGCCATTTCTGTAAACACATAAATATACTCAAAATTAGGGCTATCAAAGTTCTTACAAATACAACCAATTCTAAGCGTAATAGAGCAATATGTGAAGCATTCATATGAGTATCAATCCCAAGTGTGCATATTTGTTGGTCCCGAGGTAAACGAGTCTCACACGTGTATGGGGGGGGAATACACATGTATAGTGAATTTTAAACTTTTCAGAAAACACTATGATCAGTGAGTCAGGATGTCCTGAAGGTCAGTCCTGAGTAGCACACAAATGCCCTGAGTCAAAGTCTACTGAGATAATAACACTGAGCGGCTTTCAGAGACTTCAAATTAGCTCAACTAATTCTGAGTTTCTTTTTAACACAGAGTCCAAAAAACCTTGGAGTAGATAATGATCTTACTAACTACTCAGGAGAGTTGATCAGTTTGACAACTATCTATACTAGCTTATCTAGAGTGTGGAATGTTTAGGCCCTAAGTATATACTCATTTTACTTTGCTGAAAATCTCATTTTCTCAGTGAAATAATGGTTAGGGCTGTGATCAACTTAATGCACTTTCAGTGGATTGATTCCAACTAAATATCAGAAAACTGAGTATGCTTTCAGTGAAAATATGCAACAGGATAAAATGTAAAACAGAAAGCAAACAACACAGTAAATTATAGTGGTTCAAAGACTCAAGCTCCTACGTCCACTCTCTACGATCCTCAGAGAAATTCCTTAACCAACTACTACTACTACTTTAAGCTTTCAGACTGAACTCAGCAGCTTACTAACTTTCTACTATGAGTTTTCAAGCTGAACTACTGTAGCTTACTAACTCAACACACACAAGCTTTCAGACTGAACACAAGCAGCTTTCTAACTTCTTCTCTAGAGCTTTCAGGCTGAACACACGTAGCTTACTTACTCTTTATAACTCCCACTTCTCCAATAACTACACACACAAACTACCTAATCAAAGGGTTTGGGTTTTGGTTGGTTTCCAACAAAGGTGAGATATCCTTTTACAATCAAACACAAGTAAAAGGCTAGGATATCTCTAACTAAGCTTTTGAATATTCTTGAATCTAGGCTTAGTAAATGAGCTCTCTTCTAAGATGAAACACTTGGGAAATTCTAAGGGTTTTGAGTGCTTCACAATGTAAACTTTGAATACGAATGAGCTCTGGAGTTGCTTTGATTTCCCGTAACCTTGGTTGTGAACAAGGCCTTGGTATTTATAGACAACTCTCTAAGAGTCTACTCTTGAAAACTATCCATTGGAGAGACAACTTCAAGGGTTTCCTCTTTTGGTTATTGATGAACGACTATTTTTAGGGTTTGAACACACCCTTGCATGTTTTAGAAAATATGCAGCCACGTAGCCAATCACCAACTTCTGTGAACTGGAAGATATCAGCCCTGACATTTCCTCAGAGATATGTCGCTTTCAGTATCAGTATAGTACGTTGTTGTCGCCTCCTCATTGGTAGAAGTTTTCCTTTGAACAGAGACAAACAAAACGGCTCTATTTAGGTCAACCACACTGATCTGATATGTTCCTTAATGTCCACAAATGTATAACATTCTCTTTGTTTGTACTAAGAATGAACAAACACTATTTATCTTGAAGTAGCTTGTTCAGGGTCTTTTGGGTCAGAACTAAACAATCTTCAGGATCTTTCAGTCTTCAGGACTTTCTACTTCAGGAACTTCGGTCTTCAGGATTCTTCTGAGTTCCTCAGGAACTACTGAGTCTTTCAGGCAAAATCAAAACAAACTTATTTATCCCTGATCTATATCTGCTGACTATACAAAGTGCAGATAATCCCGAGTCTTAATATCTATTGAAATTTGATCCTATACTACCAAGATGTCCTGATACATATCATACTCAGGGGTTTTGGGATCTAATCAAAATCTTTATTAAATTCATCTCCCAAGAATTTCCCCCTTTTTGAAGATGCCAAAACCATCTTATTACAAGCTTGCAAACATAACAGGAATAAACCTATCATCTATCCAGCTTTCAATTCCTATTGCAAGTAAGAACAAGTAAATAGAAAACATCAAACAATCAGTAAGATAATGAGAAATTATCTTTTTGATCAACAGGAATCAGTAGAGTTTTAACACACAAAACAAATCAAGAGTACAAGATATAGGAGTTTATCTTTACTCTACTAAAACATAAGACAACATTCATTCATCATCCGATTCAATCTAATTTGTGGGAGGCTCCAAGTTGAACATGCCATAATATCTCTTCTTCAGCTCTTCCCTCTTCTGAATAACTTGAGCATCGTTCCCTGTCAGCTCGAGGTATTCAGCCTGGTCCACAAAATTTGCATAGAAGAAATCGAAGTTGATCATCCCATTCTTGAACTTTGGTGGAGGATACTTGATATGTCCAGGTGCCTTCAACTGATAACCCAGTGTATCAAACACATTGAACCATTTCTGGCATTCATCAGTGAAATTCTTCAGTAGATAGGCAATGAACGCATCATCCCTGTTAGTGATGGATCGAGGCCAGATCTGTAAGATATCATAGTTGAAAACAAACTCCCTTTTAGCTGTTTCCCACTTATCATTCATCTCAATTGGCATCCATTTATCCATATGAGGCCACATCCTCTTCCTTGGCTTTGTGCCTCTCCTCCTCAAGACCATCCTCTGAAATCCACCTCTGTTCCTCTTAGCTTCTTCCCTTGCTTTTCTGGTCATCTCTGATCCTGACACAGAAACAACAGCTCTCCTCAACTTCTCCGCTTCAATAATATTAACTGAATTATGCCAATCCCCGTTAAGTCTTTGGAGGATACATCATATTCTACAAAACCTTCTCTGAAAAGTTCATCAGCCTTAGAGCCGTCTTCTTCTTTCTGAGCAGTTGTCTCCTGAGTTTCCTCCTCTTCTTCAAACTCAACTACTAACTTCCTCTGAGTGGGCTTCTTGCTGACTGGCTTCACAATAACTTTAGCTTTTCTTTTCAGGGGCCTTTCCACAAGGGCAACAACTTTCTCAGGCATCTTCTGTGGCATCAGGATTCCATGAGCTTCTCCACGCTTACTAGTTTCCTGTTCCCTCTACCTTTTTGCCCTCTACTCAATTACTTCCATAGCCGCCTCAGGATTAATCAGCACTTCAGGCTCTTTCTTCTTCTCTCCTCGCTGAATTACAATAGAGAATTGTTCGATCTGTTTCTCTAAGGAAGGCAAAGCTGCAAGCTTGTCATAACTTTCCCACTTTTTGGCATCATATTCTTCAATCAGTTGAGAAAGAGTTCTGTCGATATGCATCTGTTCCCTGCCAATTGATCGAACTTCAGTAGCCACCTAGAAGTGTTCATCCTGAATCCTTTGTAGAACATTCAGCCGTGCTGGTGTCTTCAGCAAGTCCACCAAAGGTAAACTTCATCCTATCCATGAGTGAAATACTCATCTCTTCCACAACAGACCTAATCAGCTCCTCTGTTTTGGATTTCATCAAATCCTCAAGCATATTTACCTCAGCTCAAACCTCCTCTCCATTTCATCCTTCACCTCCTTAGCAACATCTCCCAATTTTGCACTGAACTTAGTAAATTTACTATAAATTTAAGTGGATAGTAAGGTTACCTGATCAGTGGATACCATGGATGTGCTAAGGGACTCAATGATTTTCCCTTGAGAAGTCTGTGCCTCAGCAATCTTTGACACTTCTCCAACCAGAGGCTCAAGCTTAGAAATCTGATCAACAATTGGCTCGAGCTTGGTAAGCTTCTCAATAATAGGAGTGAGATCAACAGCTGGTTGTGGAGGAATTGGAATCTCTTCTTCAATCTCAGTTTGAATTCCAGTATCGACATTTTTTGTCAGTGTTGCAGCAGGCTCCTGATGGGCTTCTCCAAATGTAATCAGTGGAAGTGAAGAACCTTCCTGAATTTGTTCCCCCTGAGCAGTTGCTCCATCCTTAGGCTCATCATTTTTCCTACTCCCCTCAGAAATATCTTCATCATTCTTGTCCTGAGGTGGACTTCGGTCATCCTTGTCCTGTCCACTGACATCTCCTTCAGGTTGATCAACAACCTTTCTTTCAACAATATTTTTCTGCACTAAGGCATCAAACTCAGATTGTTTGATCTTTAGTCTGTTGGGGAATAAGTTGCACAGATCTATTCGGGGTGAATATTTAAATATAAATTTAATTCTTATAATTATTACTAGCATGAATTAATCCTATATTAATTCAAATAATAATCCAACAACAAATCATGCATATAATTAATTCACGTAAATCCTACGCATGCGGAATTCTACGAGTTTACGTGAACGTACCTCTTGGGATGGCAATGGCTTGGTTGATTAGACTCACCAAAAGAACTTCCCAAGTATTCCCTTAATCCTTGCTCGACTATCCGGTGGTAGGACACTTGCGAACAATTAACAAAAGGAAAATAAATTATGTTGCACCACCTTTGTGGATTTGCTAATTTTTCCAGCACATGGAATTGTACTTGGGAATGAAAGAGTCATCCCCTATTTATAGAGCATAGGTGGTCGAAAATTTTGGGCAAAAAATAATGTGGGAATATCTTTTCTTGATCTCCAAGAAATCTTGAATATATCTCCTATATTCTTTTTCCCATAATTATAATATTCCATAAAATCCCACCTACTCTTTGTTATGGGATATTTTTGAAATTATAGACAAGAATCCAAGATTTGGATCTTCTTGAATTTATGAGATATTCTTGTATTTCAAGAAATACATATCTTCCATAATATTTTTCCAAGAAAATCAAGAGAATCTTTCTTGCCCTTTATATTTCAAAAATTTTGAAATTTTCTTCATGAATAACCAAGTGGGAGATTTCTTGAATTTAATGAGATAATTTTGTATTCCAAGAATACATATCTTCATTCCATAACAAAAATTCAAAGAAAATATTTCTCCCCTTTTTATCCATAAATTTTGAAAATAATGGAAAAAAATAAGCAACAATATTTATTTTATTTTAAACACCTTTTTCAGTTATTGGACTATATGTTGGGCTACTTAGGGGGCCTTTAGGAGAATTAAGATTGAACCTTCCAATGGATCTTGAATTATCAATATTGAGCCACAATATTATTCAAGCCCATAAATATTAATTAATCCCACTACATAATTAATATTGCACTATCCATCTTAACCCATATTACAGTCAATATGGCTCCCGATTATTATTTCCCGTGTTTAAGATTATCTAGCCCATTAATTAATTCAAGCCACTGAAATAGCTTTCCATTAATTAATATCTTTTGTCCTTGGTCAAGGAACGGTTCAACATTATTATCCATACCGAAAACTAATTCCACTTGCAAGATTTGGTATGATAAAGCTTATGAACCTCCCAAGGGGGCAAATCGAACAAGCGTACTTGCACACGATTCTCCGTATTAAATCTTAGCAATCACATGTGACCAATAATATTGCCCAAGATAAAAAGTATTGAATCTCGTTGATTCTCTACCCATGATAAGTCAAAACAGTAGTTACCAATCACACGTGATCCTATTTAAGGAACGAAGATTAAGAAATAACGAACCACTGAGGTCTAATTCTTCCTTGTTCGGTTCTGAAGAATTTATCCTCCTGTAGGTCCTATTCAGTGCATCAGTCATGCACTAGTGTAATCTCTTGGTCAAGACAAGCCAATCCGAGCCTTACACTTCAACCTTTCACGATGGAGTGTTCATTTCTATCTAGGTCGTGAATGGTGTACTTTAGTTACAAGGGACTGTTAATTTAATCTTCTGTGATCTGGTATCACTAAATTAACTACAATGTAACACGTACTATTTATTGAACAATTATGCAGTAAATATATGTAACATTCAATGATATTTAAAGCATCAGTGATAAACAATTTATTTCAGTAAATAAGTCAGAAATTCAGTTTTGATTTTACAAAGTAAAAGCATACTTTCTAGTATAATCCCAACATAGTCTTCTCTTTCCCAGTCCTGAAAAAGCATCTAGCTCGGCCACCTCCTCTGCCCAAAATTCTTCACCTCTGAATTTGCCAATCGTCAGCATCATGGCAAAGAACTGGTTCACAATCAACATAACCATTTTCAATCTGAAAAACATACCCTGAAGATCAGGATAGTCAGTCAGTTCAGGATACTTATCCAAGACGAAGCGTTCAGCCTTCTGCTTCCATTCTCTTTCCCCTACCTCACCTTTCCTGAGTTAAGGAACAGGTGTCTCCTCTTCAGAGCTAGACTGAGCCTCTAAAGGAATGGAAATTTGGGGCTCTGAGGGGTGAGTGGGTGGGATCTGAATTTGGCTTTCTTCAACAAGTTTTTGAGAACCTGTGAAGATCTCTCGTGTAATCCGGTCAGTGTCAATACTGGTACCTAGTACCTCAGTAAAGACATCTTCATCTCCACCTCCTTCAGGCAATATTTCTTCCTGAAGGGCTTCTTGTTCAGTGGCCTGAGAGACCACTTTAGCCAGAGTATCCAAAGGAGATTTCTCTCCTGACTCCATCTCCCCTATCCGTATGAGTCTCTTCTTTTTCCGTTTTTGCTCCTCTTGAGCCTTCTTTTTCTCTCCAATCTCTCTTTTCACTTTCAGCAGCTCAAGAGATTTATTCTTTTTCTCTCTCCTCAGGACGTTTTTCAACAACCTTCTTGGCCTTCTTCTTAGCCACCTCAGCAATGGACATGTCATCCTGATCAGGTTCTGATTCTACAGGCTCCACAGGTTCTTCAGGCTCATCCTGTGCTGTAGAACTTGGGCTTTCATAAGTCGCACATTTCTTCTTCTGTGACTTGGGCTTTCGGAACATAATCCGGTTTCGAGAGAATTCAACGCCAGACAACAAAAACATGTTCTCCCTAGGCAATGTTTCAAGGAGAAAACTTATTTTTGTGCCAAACAACACCTTCCCGTTCTTTGTAAATGCTCCCTTAACATATTTCAACTTCTGATTCTGTTGTAATATGCGATCCGCCAGACATTTTAACCAGTTGAACTCCACCACCGGAGAATCTTCAATTGCGGCCATGAGCCTCAACTTATTCTGGCTCACCTGCTCCAGACTTTCAGAGGTGCTCATCAAGCACTTGGCCACAATGTCAATCAAGACTCTATATTTCAGTTTCAAACACCTTTTATTCAGAGCCCCTTTCAATTCCACTTTGGACTCCAAAAATCTGTCCAAAATTTTCTGTTCTTTTCCAGACATATATAGAGCAGGGTCTTCCCTCTATTGCAAAGCTCAAAGGAATCATTAATATCTTCAAGCGATAAATGTACCTCTTTTGTACACACAACCTTTGCTTTTGATTTCGCATATGTCCCAAAACTCAACTGTGAAATCATAGTTCCTTGTGCTCCTTCTCGTAAGTTGACAACAAATTGCAAAACCTCTTGTCATAGTTCCAAATTCGGCGTGTTGCTCACCAATTTATCCAACCGAGCCAACCGGAGCATATTCAATGCTTCTTCTTCGACCTGAAGCTTTATTGTCGATCATTGCCGCTACGTGTTCAAAATAAGGTTTCTCTGTTTCTGTGAGGTCTTTAATCATAACTGTTGGAGTTATACTGAAAAGTATGCTTTTACTTTTTATAACTAAACTGGGTTTTCTTATTTATTTACTGAAATAAATTATTAATCACAGTTGCATTTAAATATGAATGAATGTTATATATATTTATTGCAAACCCGTTCAATAAAATCAGTTCGTATTACGTTGTAGTTAGTTTGGTGATTGTTGGGAAATTTATATTTAAGTTTTGATGGAAGTTCCAAAACAAAATTGTAATAGGACCAAATCGGACTGTTAATAATCGATGACTTAGAATCGATTAAGATGACCAAATTTAAATGTATAGATAGGTGATGTAAAGATAGGTCACATATTGAGGGGAACTCAATATGTATAGGTCAGTCTAAGTATCGATGACTTCCGATAAGGTCGATGACCGTAAGGCTAAGAACAAATCAAGAAAAAGAAGTCAAGATCAGTTGAAGACAGAAGACATCGTAAATAAGACTCGATGAACTCGAAAACTCGATGAACTCAAGACTCAGATGAACTCAAGACTCGATAAACCTCGAGGACTCAAGAATAAACCCTCAAGACTCAAGATGATCAATACACCGAGGCTCGTGAGTCACCAAGATCGAAAAGACTACCAAGACTTGAAGACCTATATCACCGAATCCGAATCCATATTGAGCTAAGATAACTGCACGTTTTCGTATCATTTCAACAAGGTAGACCGATTTTCCATCCGATCAAGTCACCACACCCTTTTTCAACCAAAATGGTACACCGCATAAAGACGGGATCTTCTACAAAAGGAATATCAATCGCCTAATCGGACAAATTATTGTAAGTCAAGCGCCGGGTTGGCCAAGGAGAAAGCGACACGTGCACAAAAAGAGCTGAAAATACGGGATTCTACGCTGAGGACATAAACAATGCTAATCATGCCTACGGCCAAGCCGATATTATTAGAAAGACGTCACAATCATATCCTTTAACACCTTTACCTAATATAGCCCAAATTCAAATTGCTCTCCAACGGCTCTTTGATTTTGAGGTCTATAAAATGGGATCGACCTTCAAAATTGAAGAAGAAGGACAACACTAAGAACGAACACGAAGACACCACAAAAGAAGTAAAAACTACAACAAAATCTCCGCTCGAAGAACACCATATTTGAAGATTATTCTTAGAGTGTTCATCCCATAGTTCTTAGCAAGAAATCCTATCCACTAGAATTTGGCTACATAAACACCAGGATAGATTTCCAGTTGGAACCACAACAAACCTTTACCCAAACTCAAAGTTAGGTTAAGTTTATTACCGCATGATTTCGCATCAGGGATTCTAGTTTCTCTGATTTAAGTTAAAGCCGAGAGTGAACTCAATAAAAATCATTGGGTGTTGGACTAACACATAAAACTAAGTCCATTGGTTAAGTAGGTTAAGTTGGTGCCCTGTTAAGGGAAGAGTGGACGTAAGACTCGGGTTTCAAGCTCAACCACTATAAAATCTTTTGTGCATTTACTTGCTTTCTTTATTGCTTTACACTATTCACAAAGGCCGAAGTTTAAAATCGCATACATATTCTAAGTTAAGCTTAGTCTTATTTACCAACCAACCGATCCGATCGTAACATTGACACCTTAGTCACCGGTTGAAAAACAACTTAAGAATCAAATTGATAAACCGGTTTTTCACACGGTATTTACAAGCTTCCGCATAGTCTTGGTTAAACCGACAGATATCAAACCGATTCGCCCCGAGCACTCAAGAAGATTGAACATCATCCAAACCGACTCACTAGCACTCGATCAGAAATCAAGCAATCACACCCGATCCAAGACGAAAAGTTTTCGTAAGTCTATTCACCCTCCCCTCTGACTTACGCCCTCACAAAACCCGCTCGAGACCTACAAGTGGTATCGTGAGCGATGGTTCTACTGACCAATTTTTGACTTTGAGTATCATCGATTCTTGAGGAAGAATCTTTGTGGTCATTTGAATAGATCTTGAAAAACCGTTTTCAAAACTCATTCATTTTCAAAATCACTCGGCATGGATAATACCTCTCCGGTATGTATCATGATTTGCCTAAGTTTTCAATTGATGAGTATGCGCATTGGAGTATATACATGTGCAACCATCCGGATCGATAAACAACCTTCTTGGAATGATGGAAGTCATTGAACGAGGACCCATCATCATATATCACGACAACCCAAAGGTTGGAGGAGATCCAATCATGCACCGGAAGTCTTGTTCAAAAAAGTCCAAAAAAACATGGGGATTATATTTCAAAAAGTATGCTTTTTACTTTGTATAATCGAAACCTTCCGTTCTTTGAAATTCAAACTTATTTAACCGATTGAAATAAATTGTTTATCACCGATGCTTTAAATATGATTGAATGTTATGTTATTATATTTACCGTGATAATTGTTCAATAATTCGTGTGTTACATTTGATAGTTAATTTAGTGATACCCGATCACGTAAGATTAAATTAATTTTATCCCTTTTCCGAGATAATCGCCATTCAGACCTAGATGGAAATGAACAACCATCGCGAAAAGTGTAAGGCATTGGTTTGTCTTGACCAAGAGATTACACTAGTGCATGGTTTCATCTCAAAATAGGACCTCTCTTGTCATAGATAAATTCTTGAATCAAACATGGAAGAATTAGACCTCGTGGGATTTCTTAACCTTCGTCCCCTAAATAGGATCACGTGGGATCTTTAATCATTGCTTTGACTTATCATGGGTAGCGAAAGATTCAATTCTTATTTATCTTGGGCAATATTATTGGTCACATGTGATTGCTAAGATTTAATATTTATTTAAGAATCGTAAAATGCAAGTATGCTTGCTTGATTTGCCCCTTGGGAGGTTCATAAGTTTTATCATACCAAATCTTGCAAGTGGAATTTGTTTCCTATGGATAATAATGTTGAACCGTTCTCTAATTAAAACAAAAGATATTAATTAATGGAAAGCTATTTCAATGCTTGAATTAATTAATGGGCTAGATAATCTTAAACACGGAAAATAATGACCGAGCCATATTGACTCGTAATATGGGTTAAGATGGATAGTCTGATATTAATTATGTAGTGGGATTAATTAATATTTATGGGCTTGAATTATATTGTGGCTCAATATTAGATATTCAAGATCCATTAGAAGGTCCAATCTTAATTCTCCTAAAGGCCCCCGAGTAGCCCAAACATATAGTCCATAAATTAAAAGGTGATTAAAATAAAATAAATATTGTTGCTTATATTTCCTCATTAAATCTCTCACAGAAAGATTTTCTTTGAATTTTGTTATGGAATGAAGATATGTATTCTTGAATACAAGATTATCTCATTAAATTCAAGAAATCTCCCACTTGGTTATTCATTAAGAGATTTTCAAATTTTTGGAAAATAGAGGCAAGAAAGATTTTCTTGATTTTCTTGAAAAGATATTATGGAAGATATGTATTTCTTGAAATACAAGAATATCTCATAAATTCAAGAAGATTTAAATCTTGAAATCTTGCCCAAATTTTCGAAAATTATACCATAAAATAGAGGAGGTGGATTTTTGTGGAATATTTTAAATTATGGGAAAAAAAATATATGGGATATATTCAAGATTTCTTGGTGACCAAGAAAAGTCTTTTTCCCACATTGAAAATTCACATAAATTTGTGTCGTTTACTCCTCTCCTATAAATAGGGATGATTAGTTCATTCCCAAGTTAAATTCCATGTCTTTGGAAATATTAGCAAATCCACAAAAGTGGTGCAACAAAGTTTATTTTTTCCTCTTGTTAATTGTTCGCAGTATCCTTCCAACGGATTGTCGAGCAAGGGCTAAAAGAATACTTGGGAAGTCCTTTTGGTTATCGTCCTCAAGTCAAAGTCGCTTTGCCATCCCGAGAGGTACGCTCACGAAAACTCGTAGATTCCGCGATCGTAGGTTTTACGTGACTTTTATATGCATGATATGTTGTTGCAATTATTATTTGAATTAATATTTCATGCTAGGATAATAATTAATGAATTAAATTTGTATTTAAATATTCAAATATAGATCATTCCCCAACATATATTGGATCCAGATCAGAAAAGAAAAAAGTCAGATACTCTAGATACAATCAAGGACATATAATCATGAAGACAATGGATAAAGTCACCAAAGAGAAGATAAAGTATCTCAAAACAAATAAACAAATGTGGGATACTCTTTTGCTTTGATATGCAAAGGAAATGATCGATCAAAGACAACCGATCTATGTTTAATCGGTGAAGTTTGAAAAGCTCAAAATGTTGCCCAACGAGACCATCAACGAGCTCGATGGGAGGATCACCATGTCAGTAAATAAGCTACAAGAACTTGGAAGAGAGATGTCAGACAAAGACATCAATTATAAGATCTTAAGATCTCTCACCAAGAAATGGGACATGAAAGTCACGATAATCAAGGATTGCCAAGACATTTCTAAGATGAAGCCAAGTAGCTTATTCCTAAGCCTTAAAGCCCATGAGTTCGATTTAATCAAAAGAGGGCAAGCAGATGAAGATGAGATGCCTACTGAAGCCTCAACCTCCACATCTAAATCAGTTGCATTCAAAGCAACTAGCAGCAGATCAAAGGCCACTGAACCTGTTGGAAACATCATAAGCCAAGCAGAACAGATCGCTCTGCTTACTAGGAAACTTTAGAGATCAAATATTCAACTTGTTAAGTATCGCATATTCTACAAGGACTATCAAGACAACAGAAGAAACAGGAGGCCAACTGACAGATAACTAGAAAGGAATAGATCTGATGAACGAAGGGATCACAGAGATGATAAAAGAGATGATCGGTCAGACGAAAGAGAAGAGATAATAGATTTGACAGAAGGAGTTCAGACTACAATCAGAAAGGAAAGTCACCTGACAGATCCTACAGACGAAGTGTCTCACCTGGCAGAGGAAGTTCCGTGGATTGTGAATCATGCTTCAACTGCTTGAAACCAGGTCACTACAACTCCGACTGCCCAGACCTGACTCCCAGAGAAAGAGAAGAGAAGCGGAACAAAAGAAAGCTACGCTTCAAAGACAGAAAAGCCATGGTTGCTGACACATCAGGAATTGATGATTCCTATCTACCTTCTGAGGATTCTGGCTACTCATCTGTAGAAGATTTCTGTCTGATAAGCAATGCAAATGTTTTCTTCGACCATGAAGATCTGATATACTCTTCAGATGACGATGAAATCTGCCTGATGGCCAGGGAGGGAGACCAATCTGAGGTAACCTCCAAACCTTCTGCTTTTTCAATTTCCACACCAGCTATTATTAGCACACCTGCTGGAGAGATTGACTTGCAGCTCTACTCTGAGCAATTGCTTGATGATCTTTCTGATGCAGTAGACACTTATACAATAGTGGAAGCTGAAAATGACAAGCTAAGGATCAGAAATAATCAGCTTGTTAAAGAGAACACCGTCAGTAAAGCAGCTGAACTAAAATCAGCTGAAACTGCTCAGAAGGTAACTGAGGAACTTAACGTTCTGAAGGTTAAATCTTCTGATCAGGAGAAGCAGATCAAAGATCAGCTAGCAATCAACAAACAACAAGCTGATGATTTCAAAATCCTACAAGCTAAGTTTGATGAGATATTCCGACTACATGAGAGTCTAAAATCTACTGAGGATAGTTTGCGCAAGAAAATAGAGGTTTTCACGAAGTCATCAAAAACCGTTCAAGATATGAACACCTATTTTCGAACGCCGACTAACAAGAAGGGAATTGGGTATGAGAACCCCTCTACATCCTCAAAAGCCCCGTTTGGTTCACTTCAGAAGGGTGTAATCAAACGAGTCTCTGACAAAGATACACAAAAAGCTAAACATGTATCTGATAAGGGAAAGAGACCTGCTGAGCAAGTAAGACAAGTGCCTAATCAGAAAGGGAATAGAAATGGACCCCAACTAATTAAGCACCAGCCGAGGAATCAACAGAAGAACCCAGTTCTTCTGAAGAAACCTCAACCTGATCAGCAGATTAGGTATCAGAAGAGACAACCTGTAAAAAGGAAATCTAATCTGAGACCCAATCGAGGCTAGCTGCCTAATAAGCAAGCTATAGGTAAACTGCAAAGACCATCTATGCCAAAAAGATATGAATCTTTTAATGGTAGCAGTCGTACCTACCCTTATAACCAGAGATCTAGGGCTACTGCACCTGAGCCCCACTGGGTTAAAGGAAGAAAAAATATAAAGAAAAAATCCCAAGTCTTCTAAGTCATCCAAGGCTCACACGAATAATCATACTAATCAGAAAGCATATAAAGAGACGTATGATTATGTTGATATGTATGGGAGACAAATCAGGCCTTCTGATCTATCTGATTACAATAGAAGTGCCCTGTTTGTGTGGATCCCTAAATCCACCACTAACCCCTCAGGACCCAATTCCAAAGGGGTACCTAAAGCCTGATTCGATTGCAGGTTCGCGAGGGACTGGCCAACAAAGGAGGTGTACAAGCAACTATCTGGTACATCGATAGTGGATGCTCAAGGCACATGACTGGAAGTAAACATCTCCTTAGCTCTTACAAAGAACAAGAAGGCCCACATGTACTCTTCGGTGATGATAACTTTGGTTTTACCAAAGGATTCGGAACCTTAGAGAATGATGATGTACAAGTAACTGGAGTCTCGTATGTCGAAGGATTAAAGCATAATATACTTTCAGTATCACAATTCTGCGACAATGGATTCAGCGTTGAGTTCTCGAGTGACAAGTGTACGATTAGGAATCAAGCTACTCAACAAATCTTGCTAACTGGTTCAAGGAAAGGCACGATCTACACAACAGATTGGAACAGTTGCCCAAGAAATGCATGCTTAATTGTTAAGAGTTCCAAGAGTAGCAGTTGGCTCTGGCACAAAAGAATGAGTCATCTGAACTTTAAGACTCTTAACAAGATAGCTAGGGTGCCTTTGGTTGAGGGACTTCCGAATGAAGTATTCTCAAAGGATCAGGAAAACAAGTTAAAGCTTCATTCAAGGGAATACTTGGACCAGCATCCAGTAGAGTATTGCAACTGCTTCATATGGATCTATTCGGACCAGTTACACTAGTCAGTCTCAGTGGACGCAAATATACTCTGGTAATCGTGGATGATTATTCCAAGTTTACTTGGGTTATATTCTTATACAAGAAGAACGAGATAACGACAAAGATACCCGAGCTGCTCAAGAAACTACAAAACGAAAAGGGTGTCAGCATAGTAAAAATCAGATTAGATAAAGGTACAAAATTTCTGAACTCTTTTATTACTGATTTTTGCACTGAGTTTGGTATACACCATGAAACGTCAGCTGCAAGAACGCCACAACAAAATGGAGTAGCAGAACGGAGAAACAGAACTCTCAAAGAAGCTGGTCGCACTATGTTAGCTGAACATGCGACACCAAGCCATTTCTGGGCAGAAGCAATCAACATTGCATGCCACACTCAGAACAGATGTTCTCTGACAAAGACTCACTTCAAAACACCCTATGAACTGTGGAAGGGCAGAATACCTCGTGTTTCTTACTTCCATGTTTTTGGGTGCAAGAGTTTCATTCACAACAATGGGAAAAGTCAGTTGAAGACTTTTGAGGCCAAGTCAGATGAGGGTATATTCTTAGGATATTCCTCATTCAGCAATGCTTTTAGGGTTTACAACAAACGAACCCTAGTTGTGGAAGAAACACCCCATGTGGTCTTTGATGAGACAACTTCTGAACAAGAGAAAGCTGCCTCAGAACAAGCTGTACCAAATCAACCGCTACCTGATACGCAGAAAATGAATCAGCTAAGTATCAAGGAGAAAGAAGCTGAACACGTAACAGTGTATATCCCAGAACTTGATCTTGCTGATTCAACAGGTCAATCAGACCCTAAGGTACGCACAATTGTCAGTGAAGAAGCTGGTACAGCTGAGACAGTATCAACTGAACCATCTGGTTCAGGGGGAACTCCTGAAGTTCCTACGAACAGACATCCGCACATGATGAGTCCAACATCAGCTGAGACATGTTCTTATCAAGTGGATCATTTTTCTGCACCACTTCCAATCACTAGTAATGAACTACTATCAGAAATGGATGATGTTCTCCAAATAGATGCAAATTATAATAGAAGGACCTGGATTACCAGTCATCCAACTGATCTGATTATCGGAGACCCATATGATAGAGTCAAAACTAGACATTAGATTGGTGAAAGTGCCATGTACTGTTGTTATCTGTCTTTGAAGGAACCAACTACGGTAGAGGAAGCTCTACAAGACGCAAGCTGGATTCTAGCCATGCAAGAGGAGCTGGAACAGTTTGAGAGGAATCAAGTTTGGAAACTGGTGGACAGACTAACTCATCAAGACATGATTGGCACGAAGTGGGTATTCAAGAACAAGAGAGATGAGAATAATGTCATAACCAGGAATAAGGCAAGACTTGTTGCTAAGGGGTATTCACAATCAGAAGGAATTGATTATGATGAGACCTTTGCACCAGTCTCTCGCCTAGAAGCCATTCGGCTGTTTCTGGCATATGCTGCCCACAGAGGGTTCATTGTGTATCAGATGGACGTAAAGAGTGCATTCTTAAACGTGGTACTAGCAGAGGAAGTTTATGTTGAAAAACCTCCAGGCTTTGAAAAAGGCAACCAAGTGTACCGTTTAAGAAAAGCTCTTTATGGCCTGAAACAAGCTCCTCGAGCTTGGTATGATACACTCTCTCAATTCTTGATAGACAGCGGATTCACTAAAGGAATAGTGGACAGAACCTTATTCAGAATAGAAGATGGAGAAGATATTATGATGGTTCAGATTTACGTGGACGACATCATCTTCGGATCTCCCAACAAGAAGCTGTGTGAGAAGTTCAGCAAATTGATGCAAGGGAAGTTCAAGATGTCCATGATGGGTTAGATGAATTACTTTCTGGGTTTACAAGTCAAGCAGAGTATAGAAGGGATATTGTTGGGAGATGAATTTAATAAAGATATGATTTTGATTAGATCCCAAAACCCCTGAGTATGACATGTTCAGAATAATCTTGATAGTTGAGTATGGATTCAGTTTTAGAGTATTCAGGATGTTATCTACAAAATGTATAGTCAGCAGATATAGATCAGGTTAGGATCTGAAGATTCTGAAGAACTCAGTAAGTTTCTGAAGAAATCGAAGTTTCAGTATGAAACGAAGAAATCAAGACTTCGAGATGAAATCGAGATATCAAGACTCGAGATGAAACCGAGATATCAAGACTCAACTGAAACTGAGGAATGAAGACTCAACATGAAGACTCGATATCGGTCGACATCCAGAAGACTCGAAGACATCAAGACTCGAACCCCCACAAGACTCGTAAGACTCAAGACTCGTAAGATGTAAGACCAAGAATCAAGATCAAGAATATCAAGGCACAAGAATTCATCAAGAGTCGATGAATGTCTTCAATGCTCGAGATAAACTGAATGTTTCGAGGCAACAACATATCTATCTCAAGGATGCAATCTTGAAAGATCGCGATTCCTTAGAAAAATAGATATTTGCCAAGACATTCAAATGCGCATAAAAGGAACTAAGACAAAGTGTTGTTAAGGTTATATCACTCGAGATTGTAACCAAAAGAGCCGCTTGAGTTGTCTACCTTTTACGGAGACAAAAGTCAAAATGAAGAAGACAAAGACTGCACCATATCGATTAATCGACAACGACAGTCACCAAAAAATGTCGAAGTACTAAGTTCCAGATCGCAAAAAAGTGTAGACCGCTACATGAAAGGCTATTGCCTAAAACGTGTTAGGAGTGTCAAACCCTAAATATAGCCGTTTCTCACACACCATAAGAGGAAACTCACGGGCTATCTCTCCAACGGATAGTTTTTCAAGAGTGACCTTGGTGTATGCCTATAAATACTTGTGACCTTCTACATTGAAAGGTTACGGAAATTTATAAGCAACTCAAGAGCTCAAACTTATTATTGCAAGTTGAAGCACTAAAAAAACTGAGAATTTCCCAAGTGCTTTAAATTGAAGAGAGCTCATTCCACTAAGCCTAGCTTGAAAAGATATATCCAAAGCTTAGTCGAGATATCCTAGCCTTTGCATTGTTCTTTATTGTAAAGGATATCTCATCCTAGTTGGAAACAAACCAAGAAACCCCAAACCCTTTGTAAGGTAGTTTGAGTGTGATTGTTGGTGAGATTGGAGTTGTAAAGAGTGAGTAAACTACATTGAGGTAGTCAGAAAGCTCTAGAGGAGAAGTGAGTAATCTATCTTGGATAGACAGAAAGCTTGTGTGAGTTTTGAGTTAGTAAACTACAGAGGTAGTCAGAAAGCTCAAAATTAGAAAGGTTAGTAAACTACATAGGTAGTCAGAAAGCCTTAGGAAGTTATTAGTGAATTTCTCTGAAAAGATCAGGGAGAGTGGACGTAGGAGCTTGAGTCTCTGAACCACTATAATTTGCTGTGTTATTTGCTTTCTGTTTTGCTTGATTTATCTATTGCATTACTTTGTCTTGAAAGCATATTTTCACTGATATTTCAGTTGGAATCAATCCACTGAAAGTTTCATATAAATTGAATCACAACCTAATCACTATTCCATTAAAGGAAGGTTTTCAGTAAAAGCTTAAAACGAGTATAAACTAAGGGCCAACCATTCCGTACATCTGAGTAGCTAGAACAGATAGTTACCAAACTGAACTTACTCTTCTGAGGGTTCAGTAAGTTAGTTATCTGATCCAAGCAACTCAGGATCTCTGAAAACTCAGGACTCAGTTGGGATTATCTGAGGTATCTGAAAGCAGCTCAGGATCACTGTCTCAGATAGACTTTGACTTAGAGCGATTTGTGCTTCTCAGGACCAAATCATCAGGACAACCTGACCCAAGCTGACCTCAGTAAGAAAAGTTTTAAAAACACTGAACACGTGTATTCCCCCCATACACGTGCAAGACTCGTTTGCACCGGGACCAACATATATTCATCTGTCAGGAGAAATACACAAGGAATCTACTGGCCAAGTTTGGAGTTCAACATTGTAAGGAAGCCAGAATTCCCATGATGACCATGTTTAAGATGGATCCAGATGAGGACGGTCAGAAAACTAATCAGAAATAATATACTATACCTGACTGCCAGCAGACCAGATATCACTTTTGCAGTAGGTGTATGTGCCAGATTTCAAGCAAATCTAATAGCGAATTCTCAAGTATCTGAAGGGGACAGTAAACCTCAGTTTATTCTTCCCATCAGATGATAATCTAGAGCTTAGTGGGTATTCTGATTCTGATTACGGAGGTTGCAGAATCGACAGGAAGTCAACCTCAGGTTCATGTCAGTTTCTGGGAAATAAACTGATCTCTTGGTTTTCAAAGAAGCAGACATCAGTTGCGACATTCACTACTGAAGCAGAATATATGGCTGGAGGAAGTTGTTGTTCCCAACTGCTCTGGCTAAGTCAGCAACTGAGGGATTACAACATCGTAGCTAAGAACGTACCTATATTCTGTGACAGTAATAGTGCTATTGCAATCACTCAGAATCCTGTTCTACATACAAGATGCAAACACGTGGATGTCAGACACCATTTTATCAGAGATCACGTTGAAAAGAAGAATATCAAAATGGAAAAGATCCATACTGACAAGCAGAAAGCTGATATTTTAACTAAGCCGCTAGCTGAGATCAGATTCAGAGAATTATGCAACGAGCTAGGGCTTCTAGATCTCGGAGAAAGTGCTCCAGAAATGGTTGGTGGACTGATCTCCAGAACCAGTTGGTTAAAAGACTAACTAAGTTAAGAGGAATCAGTTGAGTTAGGAATCTCAACTGATCAGACGACCAGACGAGGAGCCGATCTGAAGTGCAGATAAGGAGTAGATCAGAAAGTCAGACAAGTAGCCGATCTGAAGTTCAGACAAGGAGCAGATCAGTTCTAGATATATCAGATTAAGGGGGAACTGATCAGATTGGAAGATTACTTTATAAGTCGATTAAAGCTGTAGTAAACAAGCAAGTCGTACAAGTTGAAAGCTACAGATCGCATAAGTCAGAAGAGGCAACACAACAATGAAATAACATAATTTTTCATTGATAAAGACCCGGAGGTCAGATTTACAAGTTACAAGTGATATCACAAGCTACCCACAAGCTATCTTCAAGTGGTATTACAAGCTACAAGTACAAGAAGACCCGGAGGTCGCTACATAAACCATAAACCCTAAGCCAACCCAAGATAGGAAAGGGAGAGAGAGAGTTCAAGTGCTTGATGCTCTCATTTTCCCCCGATCCTAAAAGGGGCGTGAGAGGCCTTAAGGAAAATCCTGAGCCACCCTCAGAGCTTCGGAGTGAGGAGCGAGAGCGGCCTTGAAGGATTTCTGTGCCAGGAGCCCCTAGAGCTAAAATCAATGGGCTCTCCTGCTGTTAAATGGGACACAGTGCCACTGGTTTGGTCACAAGGACCAAACGGACACTAGTGTCACATGCAAATTTGAGTTTGATACACGAGATTGTATACCAAACTCATATTTTGTTTCAGACTGAGTCTGTTGATTCTAATTCCGTCATCTCGATAGGCGCACAAGGTGCATACGGTTAGGAGAAGTGCCTTCTCATTTGCCTTAACATATCCGCCTCCACGGTGGTAAAGAAGCTTTGCATTGATCGTATGTGTAATCTTTGATGACGACGAAAGCAGTGTGAAGGAACACACAGGGTTGATTTGAGAAGCTGAATTCATTGAAAAAGGGTTAAAGGTTTTCACCGGAAGTTTCACCGGAAATAAGGAACTCATCGGAAAAGCATGAAGTATATGCTAAAGAAGATGAATGGTTTATGTTGTGTAGTTTTGCCTAATCACCCCAGGCTAATTTATAGAAGGAAATTAGGGGTATAAATGCAAATTTATTTTCTCAGAAGACCTTAAGAGAAATTTGCATCGACAACGCGTAAGGAACACCCGGCTAATGGTTGGATGAGTTGACGGTGTGAGTAATCACAACGTATCTATGCCATTATTACGGAATGTCAAATCGCACCAATTTGGGAATCGAGGCGACTTTTTTACTCCCCGAAGTAAATGTTTTGGCGGGAGTAGACTTCAGTGCATAGTAACTGCGGGCTGATTAGAAGAAGACTGAAGGATGAAAAGTATCAGATAAGAGTATCAGATAAGTGGGTCAGATAAGTGACAAAGTGTTTTAAGCAAGAATCTGATCAGTTGAGTGGAATATTGTTGGGAAATGCATAAGACTACCATTAGTAAGGTCAACAAGTACCAGATCAGATCACAGTGGTAACTGGTTGATTACAATATCAATCAGTCAGATACGTTCTCTTATTTATCCCTTTCTGAACTTCTTATATGCGTTATTTAAATAAATTGGTTTTTACTCTGTTTTCACTTTATGACGCATGCTCTGCAAAACTTTTAATGCGGACTTGGGAATGTGTTTTTAATGCATTTTATTGCGAATTTTCGAGTCCGAAATACGAGAAGACTACTTTTCTCAACCGTGCGATCAAAATACTTTTTGGACGACTAATCTCAGCCACTGATTTCAAAACACGGATACTTGAGTACTTTGGAAAGTTGTGCAAAAAGGTTTTCCCTCGTATTCTATTAAATCCAAATCTTTCTCAGAAAACTTCTTTCAACTACTTCGTCTTCTCAAAGCTCTTAAAAGATCAAAATTTTCATAATCTTCAGAAAATTACCTTCAAAATCAATTGATTCAACTTTTACAATTTCTCAAAACCTCGAATCAATTTCTGGTAATTTCTCGTTTAAATACTGCATTATTTCAATTCACTCTGGTACCTAGGTTTACAAGTCGTGATGATATGTTTCTGTAATTTTTATTAGATCTATACGCTTACTTGCTAAATTGATGCTTAGATTACTGGTTTGACTGAATTTATTGAAATATTTTACTCAAACTAAATATCAATTTGCATATCGTATAGAAATGGCATATCTTGTTCCACGACCGGGCCAAGGGAAAAAGTTCTGCAACTTTGCATCGATGAAGAAAGACATCATTGATGAGAAGTATGTAGTATTCACCATCACCTCAGATCCTGAATCGCTGGAAATTATGGAGTGCTTGCGAGCGTGTGGGCTAGAACGATATTGCTCTACACATTAGAACATCGTCCACACCCATGAAGCCCTGGAGTTTCTATACAATCTATAGAGGGATGAAGACATTGATGCTGACCTAATTTCTTCCGTTGGCGGACTGGAAGTGCTAGTGTCGAATGACGATCTCCAGAGGATATTCGGCCTAACTCGAGGAAGCATCAATCCAGAGACCTACACGACTGATGTAGGAGAAAAAGAATTTCTTGAAGCCGAGTTGTTGAGACCAGCAAACAAGGAAAACACAACAAACGTCAAAGCCTCCAATCTGAAGAGGAAATATCGCCTTCTCCTTGAGATCGTTCAGAAGGTGATCATGTGCTCAACTTACAGTCTTGATGCTGTCACTTCCTATAAAATCAGTGTCATGGCTGCAATAATAAAGAAGGCTTCAGATATAGATTGGTTAGGTATGGTCAAGGCACGACTAAGGAAAGACTCCGGGATGTTCGAACTAACCCAGAGCAATGAAGTGTGCTTATCTTCCAACTGCTCCTTCATACACAAAATCTCAATCATTCTGTCAGATAAGCTGCCACAGAACTATGAATGGAATGAGAATGGAGCAAAGATATATCAAGCAAAGCACAAGGCCATATTGGCCAAGAATGAGTCCCTACCTGGACAATCTGATGAAGATCCAACTCCTTATGTGCCCAAACCAAAGGGAGAAAAGAAGGGAAATGTTGGGAAATATGTAATTTAGTTTTGATGGAAGTTCCAAAACAGGTTGTAATAGGACCAGTCAGACCTGTTAGCTGATTGATGACTTAGAATCAGAATAAGATGACCAGCTGAAATGTATAGATAGATGATGTAAAAGATAGGTCACATATTGAGGGGGAACTCAATATGTATAGGTCAGGTCGAAGTATCAGATGACCTAGAGAAGGTCAGATGATCAGAAGACTAAGCGCAAATCGAAGACAAGAAGTCGGAGATCGTGAAGACAAGAAGACATCAAGACTCGAAGAACTCAAGACTCGGATGAACTCAAGACTCGGATAACACCAAAGACTCGATGAACCTCAAGACTCGGATAAACTCAAGACTCAAAGATCAAACCTCAAGACTCAAGACGATCAATACACCGAGGCTCGAGATACACCTGAAGATCAAAAGACCTGAAGACCCACTTTCAGCAGAGTCTGCATATTGAAGCTAAGACAATGTGCAACTGAAGACTCAACAAGGTAGACTGATCAGTTACTTGATCAAGTCAGCTCACACCTAGTGACAATAAAAAGATACACGCATACAAGATTTAATCCTCTTCAAAAGGAATATCAATCGCCTAATGGGCAAATTTCTAAAGTGCCACCTCATGAAGCCAAGGAGAAAGCGACACGTGCAAAAAAAGAAATGATAATATCGATACTGACGTTTGCAGACAAAAATGGCGCTAATCATGCCTACGACCACGCCGAAAATCATAGCACGTCACAATCATATCCTACAGCCTACCTAATATAGCCCGAAATTCAAATTGCTCTCCAATGGCTCTTTGATTTCGAGGTCTATAAAATGGGATCGATCTTCATTTTGAAGAAAAGGACCAACAAGTGAAAACGCAAGAACAAACACGGAGACATCACAAAAGAAGCTAAAGCTACAACAAATCTCCACTCAAAAGAACACTACATCTGAAGATTATTCTTAAGAGTGTTCATCCCATAGTCCTTAGCAAGAAATCCTATCCACTAGCATTTTGGCTACCTAAAGCACCAGGATAGATTTCCAGTTGGAACCCTCAATCATTCTTTACCCAAACGCAAGTTAGGTCAAGTCTGTAGAGTGAGAACTCATTAAACATCTCGGCTATCCTCTTTGTAGGATATAAGTCCCGCCGTTACGTTTGTATGCAAAGTGGGAACTCGATAAACATATCGGCTATCCCGAAAAAGGATATAAGTCCTGTAGGTTAAGCTTGAGTGGGAACTCGGTAAACATCTCGGCCATCCTGAAAAGGATATAAGTCCCGCAGGTTAAGTTTGTAAGAGTTGGAACTCGGTAAACATCTCGGCCATCCTGAAAAGGATATAAGTCCCGTAGGTTAAAGTAGCTTAAGGTTCCCCTGTGTTAAGGGAAGAGTGGGCGTGGGGATCGGGTTTAAATCAACCACTATAAAAAGTCTTGTGTGCATTTACTTGCTTTCTTATCGCTTTACACAAGTCACTCAACTGAGTTTAAACTGCATACGTATTCTAAAGTTAAGCTCAGTCTACCAAGCAATCGATCGATCGATTGACACTTGATCAACTGTTGAAAACCGACTTAAGAATCGATTGATAAAACCGGTTTTTTCACACGGGTAAAAACAAGCTTCCGCACCAATTAAGGTCGACAGATATCAAACCGATATGCCCTCGGGCACTCAAGAAGATTGAACATCGATCTAAACCGATACACCGGCACTCGATCGCAGTGTCTGCGGTTCACCGATCCACACGAAAAGTTTTGGAAGTCTATTCACCCTCCCCTCTAGACTTCCACCCTCACAAAACCCGTTCGGGACCTACAAGTGGTATCGAGCGGTGGTTCTCTGACCAATCGGCTTTTGAGTATCATCGATTCTTGAGGAAGAATCTTTGTGGTCATTTGAACTAATCTTGAAAAACTGTTTTAAAAACTCATTCGTTTTCAAAATCACTCAGCATGGATAATACCTCTGGTATGTATCATGATTTGCCAAAATTTTCAATAGATGAGTATGCAGATTGGGCTATATATATGTGCAACCATCTATGATCGATAAGCGGCAGAATGATGGAAGTCATCGAAAGAGGACCCATCATCATATACCACGACAACCCAAAGATCGGAGGAGATCCAGACTTTGCCACGGAAGTCTTGTCGAAAAAGCCCAAACACGATGGATCAGAGAGGAAAGAAAGTCATTTACTCTAGATACAATTGCCAGGCATATAATCATGAAGACAATGGATAAAGTCACCAAAGATAAGATAAAGTATCTCAAAACCGCAAAAGCAATGTGGGATACTCTTGCTGAGATATGAGAAGGAAATGATCAGATCAAAGACAGCCACCTACAAGCTGAACTGGGGAATTTCGAAAAGTTAAAGATGTTGCCCAACGAGACCATCAACGAGCTCGATGGGAGGATCACCATGTCAGTCATTAAGCTACGAGAACTTGGAAGAGAGATGTCAGACAAAGATATCAACTACAAGATCTTAAGATCTCTCACCAAGAAATGGGACATGAAAGTCACGGTAATCAAGGATTGCCAAGACATTTCAAAGATGAAGCCGAGTAGCTTGTTCTTAAGCCTTAAAGCTCACGAGTTTGACTTAATCGAAAGAGGACAAGCAGATCAAGACGAGATGCCTACTGAAGCCTCAAAGTCTAAATCAGTTGCGTTTAAAGCAACCAGCAGTAGATCGAAGGCCACTGAATCTGTTGGAAACATCATAAGTCAAACCAGAACAGATCGCTCTGCTTACCAAGAAACTTGAAAGAACAAATACTCAGCTTGGTAAGTATCGGAGATTCTACAGTGACTATCAAAGAAACAGGAGGCCAACTGATAGATCACGAGAAAGAACCAGATCTGATGATCAAAGAGATCATAGAGAAGAAAAGAAAAGAGATGATCTGACAGATGAAAGAAGAGATAACAGATCTGACAGAAGAAGTTCTGATTACTATCAGAAAGGAAAGTCACCCCGCGATCCTACTGATTTTGGTGACTCACCCGGAAGAGGAAGTTCCAGAGATCGAGGATCATGCTTCAATCAAGCGAAAACCAGTGTCACTACAAAGACCGACGCCTGACCGACTCCCGAGAAAGAGAAGAGAAACGGAACAAAAGAGAGCAATGCCTCAGAGATAGGAAAGCCCTGGTAGCTGACACATCTGGAATTGATGATTCCTATCTGCCTTTTGAGGACTCTGGGTACTCATCTCAGAAAGACATCTGTCTCGATAAGCGATCTTATTGACTTCCACGAGCATGAAGATCTGATATTCTCTTCAGATGACGATGAAGTCTGCCTGATGGCCAAGGAGGACCAATCTGAGGTAACCTCCAAACCCTCTGCTTTTTCAATTTCCACACCTGCTATTATTAGCACACCTGCTGGAGAGATTGACTTGCAGCTCTACTCTGAGCAATTGCTTGATGATCTCTTTGAAGCAGTAGACACTTATACAATAGTGGAAGCTAAAAATGACAAGCTAAGGATCAGAAATAATCAGCTCGTTAAAGAGAACGCTCTCGAAAGCTACTTGAATCGAAATCTGCTTTCGCTTTCGAGAAGGTAAATCGAGGAACTTAACGCTCAAGGTTAAATCTTCTGATCAGGAGAAACAGATCAAAGATCAGCTAGCAATCAACAAATAGCAAGCTGATGATTTCAAAATCCTTCAAGCTAAATTTGATGAGCTATTCCAACTACATGAGAGTCTTAAATCTACTGAGGATAGTCTGCGGAAGAAAATAGAGGTTTTCATGAAGTCATCTAAAACCATTCAAGAAATGAACACCTATTTTCGAACGCCAACTAACAAGAAGGGAATTGGGTATGAGAACCCTTCTACATCCTCAAAAGCCCCGCTTTGATTCACTTCGAAAGGGTGTAATCAAACGAGTCTCCTCGACAAAGATACACTAAAAAGCTAAACTTGTATCTAATAAGGGAAAAAAGACCTGGCGAGCAAGTAAGGCGGTGACTAATCGAAAAGGGAACATAAATGGACCCTAATCGATAAAGAATCACCGAGAATCAACGAAGAACCCAGTTCCTTAAAGAGACCTCAACCTGATCAGCAGATTAGGTATCAGAAGAGACAACCCATAAGAAGGAAATCTAATCTGAGACCCAATCAAGGTCAGCTGCCTAATAAGCAAGCTATAGGTAAACTGCAAAGACCACCTATGCCAAAAAGATATGAATCTTTTGATGGTAGCAGTCGTACCTACCCTTATAATCAGAGATCTAGGGCTACTGCACCTGAGCCACACTGGATTAAAAGAAGACAAAATATAAAGAAAAATCCCAAGTCTTCTAAGTCATCCAAGGCTCACACTAATAATCATACTAATCAGAAAGCATATAAAGAGACGTATGATTATGTTGATATGTATGGGAGACAAATCAGACCTTCTAATCTTTCAGATTTTCATAGAAGTGCTCGCTTTTGTGTGGATCCCTAAATCCTCCACCAACCCCCTAGGACCCAATTCCAAAGGGGTACCTAAAGCCTGATTTGATTGCAGGTTCGCGTGGGACTGGCCAACAAAGGAGGTGCACAAGCAACTATCTGGTACATCGATAGTGGATGCTCATGGCACATGACTGGAAGTAAACATCTCCTTAGATCTTACAAAGAACAAAGAAGGCCCGTGTACTCTTTTTGGGGATGATAACTTTGGTTTTACCAAGGGATTCGTAACCTTAAAGAATGATGATGTACAAATAATCGGAGTCTCAGATGTCGAAGGATTGAAGCACAATCTACTATCAAGATCACAATTCTGCGACAACAGATTCAAATTGAGTTCTCGGCGACAAGTGTACGATAAGAATCGAGCCACTCAACAAATCTTGCTAACTGGTTTAAGGAAAGACACGATCTACATAGCGATTGGAATGGGTTGCCCAAAGAATACATGCTTAATTGTTAAGAGTTCTAAAAGTAGCGCTTGGCTCGCACAAAAGATTGAGTCATCCCGAACTTCAAGACTCTTAACAAGATCGCTAGGATGTCTTTGATTGAGGGACTTTCGAATGAGATATTCTCCAAAGATCAGACATGTGTCGCATGTCGAAAGGGAAAACAAGTTAAAACCTCATTCAAGGAATACGGACCAAAGATCCAAAGAGAGTATTGCAAGAATCGCTCCATATGGATCTATTCGGACCCGATTACACCACTCGATCTCGATGAACGCAAATATACTCTTGTAATCGTGGATGATTATTCCAAGTTTACTTGGGTTGTATTCTTATACAAGAAGAACAAGACAACGACTAAGATACCCGAACTGCTCAAAAAGATACAAAATGAGAAGGGTGTCAGCATAGTAAAGATCAGATCGAGGATAAAGGTACAGAGTTTTAAGATTTCCTTTATTACTTGATTTTTTACCACCGAGTTTGGTATACAACATGAAACGTCACCGGAAGAACGCCACAACAAAATGGAGTAGCGAATCGGAGAAAAATGAACTCTCAAGGAAGTTTCGCTTTCAGACTATGTTAAATTTAACATGTCACACCAAGCCGTTTCTGGGCTGAAGCAATAAACATAGCATGCCATACTCAGAACAGATGTTCTCTGACTAAGACTCACTTTAAAACACCTTATGAACTGTGGAAAGACAGAAAACCTCATGTTTCATAATTCCATGTTTTTGGGTGCAAGTGTTTCATTCACAACAATGGGAAAAGTTAGTTGAAGACTTTTGAGGCCAAGTCAGATGAGGGAATATTCTTAGGATATTCCTCATCCAGTAAGGCTTTCAGAGTTTACAATAAACGAACTCTAGTTGTGGAAGAAACACCCCATGTGGTCTTTGATGAGACATCCTCTGAACAAGAGAAAGCTGCCTCAGAGCAAGCCGTACCAGATCAATCGTTACCTGACACGCAGAAAATGAATCAGCTAAGCATCAAGGATAAAGAACTGAACACGTAATGCTGCACATCCTGTACTTGATCTTCTTGATTCAACAGTCAATCGGACCCCAAAGGTACACACAACTGTCGAAAAAGAAGAAGTCATTATACCGAGAGGCGATATCAATCGAACCATCTGGTTCGGTTCGGGAACTCTGAAGTTCCTATGAATGTACTTCAAACATGATGAGTCCAACATCAGCTGAGACATGTTCTTATCAAGTGGATCATAATTCCGCACCACTCCCAATTACTAGTAATGAACTATCAGATATGGATGATGTTCTCCAAACAGACGCCTTTATTATCGTAACGAGAAGGACTGGATTACCGTCATCCAACCGATCGATTATCGGAGACCCATCGATAGAGTCAAAACTAGACATCGATTGGTGAAAGTGCCATATCTTGTTGTTATCTGTCTTATGAAGGAACCAACTAAGAGATGAGGAAGCTCTACAAGAGCAAGCTGGATTCTAGCCATGTAGGAGGAGCTGGAACAGTTTGAGAGAAATCAAATTTGGAAATTGGTGGACAGACCAAATCATCAAGACATAATTGGCACAAAGTGGGTATTCAAGAATAAGAGAGATGAGAAAAATGTCATAACCAGGAATAAGGCAAGACTTGTTGCTAAGGGGTATTCACAATCGGAAGAATTGATTATGATGAGACCTTTGTACCGGTCGCCGCCTAGAAAACCATTCGGTTGTTTTACGCATATGCTTCCCACAGAGGGTTCACTGTGTATCAGATGGATGCAAAAAGTGCATTCTTAAATGGGGTACTAGCAGAGGAGGTTTATGTCGAACAACCTCCAGGCTTTGAAAAAGGCAACCAAGTGTACCGTTTATGGAAAGCTCTTTACGGGTGAAACAAGCTCCTCGAGCTTGGTATGATACACTCTCTCGCCTCTTGACAGACAAATGGGTTCACTAAAGGAACAAAGGGACGTAACCTTATTGAGAATAGAACATGGAGAAGATATTCGATGGTTCGGATCTCGTGGATTTACATCATCTTCTGATCTCCCAACAAGAAGCTATGTGAGAAGTTCAACAAGTTGATGCAAGGGAAATTAGAGATGTCCATGATGGGTCGGATGAATTACTTTTACGGGATTACAAGTCAAGCCCAGTACGTATGAATATTCATCTGCCAGCGGCAAATACACAAGGAATCTCTTGGCAAAGTTCGAGTTCAACACCGCAAGGAAGCGAATTCCAATGATGACCTGGATTCAAGATGGATCCACACGAAGATGGTCGAAAATGAATCGTAAAGGAGTATAGAGCTCTAATTGGATCTCTACTATACCGATTGCCAAAGAGACCAGGACATTACTTTTGGCGAAGAGGTGTATGTGCGATTTCAAGCAAATCCAATGCAAAGCCACCTAGAAGCGGCCTAAGCGGATTCTCAAATATCTGAAGGGACCGTAAACCTTGGTTTATTTTACCCATCGATGACAATCTAGAGCTTAGTGGGTATTCTCGATTCAGATTCACGGAGGTTGCGAGAATCGACGGGAAGTCAACCTCGTGTTCATGTCGGTTTAAGAAAATAAACCGATCTCTTGGTTTTCGAAGAAGCGGACATCGATTCATGACATCTACTACTGAAGGTAATATATGGTCAGCAGAAGTCATTTGTTCCCAAAATCCGCTCTGACTAAGTCGGCGGTGAGGGATTAAAACATTGTAGCTAAGAACGTACCTATATTCTGTGACAGTAATAGTGCTATTGCAATCACTCAGAATCCTGTTCTACGTACAAGATGCAAGCATGTGGATGTCAGACACCATTTTATTAGAGATCATGTTGAAAAGAAGAATATCAGGATGGAAATGATCCATACTGACAAGCAGAAAGCTGATATCTTAACCAAGCCACTAGCTGAGATCAGATTCAGAGAGTTATGCAACGAGCTAGGGCTTCTGGATCTTGGAGAAAATGTACTAGATATGGCTGAAGGATTGATCTCCAGATTCAGTTGGTTAAAAGACTAACCAAGGATAAGTGGAATCAGTTGAGTTAGGAATCTCAACTGATCAGACGACCAGACGAGGAGCCAATCTGAAGTTCAGATAGGAGCAGATCAGAAAGTCATAAAGGTAGCCGATCTAAAGTTCAGACAAAGGGCAGATCAGTTCAAGATATATCAGATTAAGGGGGAACTGATCAGATTGGAAAGATTACTTTAGAAGTTGATTAAAGCTACGGTTAACAAACAAGTCAATTTTAAAGCTACAGATCGCATAAGTCAGAAGAAAACAACACATCAATGGAATAAACAGAGTTTTTCATTGATAAAAACCCGGAGGTCAGTTTTACAAGTTACAAGTGATATCACAAGCTTCAAATGCTACATCTATCTTCAAGTGGTATTACAAGTACAAGAAGACCCGGAGGTCGATACATAAACCATCAGCCCTAAGACAACCCTAGGCAGGGAACGCGAGAGAGAGTTCAAGGTATGACCCTCTCATTTTCCCTCGGTCCTAGAAGAGGCATAAGAGAGGCTTCGAGAATCCTGAGCCAATCTCAAAGCTTCGGAAGGAGGAGCAAGAGAGGCTTTGAAGGATGTCAAAGCCGGAAGCCCTCAAACGTAAAATCAACAGGACCTCCAGCTGTTAAATGGGACACAGTGCCACAGGTTTGGTCACAAAGACCAAATGGCCATGAGTGTCTCATGCAAATATTGAGTTTGATACACTATTTTGTATATCAAACCCATGTTTTGTTTCAAACTAAGTCTGTTGATGCTAATATCGTCATCTCGATAGGCGCACAAGGTGCATACGGTTAGGAGAATTGCCTTCTCATTTGCCTTAGCAGATCCGCCTCCATGGTGGTAAAGAAGCTTAGCATTGATCGTATGTGAAATCTTAGATGACGACGAAAGCAGTGTGAAGGAACACACAGGGTTGATCTGAGAAGCTGATTTCATTAGAAAAGGGCTAAAGGTTCCCACCGGAAGTTTCACCGAAAATAAGGAACTCATCGGAAAAGCATGAAGGATATGCTAAAGAAGATGAAATGGTTTATGATTGTGTTGTTCGCCTAACACCCCAGACTATTTATAGAAGGAAATTAGGGGTATAAATGCAAATTTTATCGTCTCAGAAAATCTTAAGAGAAATTTGCATCAACAACGCGTTAGGAACACGCGGCTAATGGTTGGATGAGTTAACGGTGTGATTAAATCACAGAGTATCTATGCCATTATTACGGAATGTCAAATCGCGCCGATTTGGGAATCGAGGCGACTTTTGGACTCCCCGAAGTCAAAGTTTTGGCAGGAGTTGACTTCAGTTAATGCGAGATTATAGAAGAAAACTGAAGGATGAAGTTTTTTCGAAAAAGAGGATCGGATAAGTGACGGCCGTTTCAAGCAAAGAATCGATCGATAAGCGAGATATTATTGGGAAATGCATGAGGCAAACATCAGATAAGTCAACAAAGTACCAGATCAGATCACCGTGGTAACTGATTGATTACAATATCAATCAGTCAGATACGCTCCCTTATTTATCTCTTTCTGAATATCTTTATATGCGTTATTTATTTTAATTGATTTATTTTACACTATTCATGACGCATGCTCTGCAAAGCTTTTAATGCGGACCTGAAAATGTTTTCAAAACGCTTTATTGCGATTTTTCGAGTCCGGAAAACGAGAAGACTGTTTTTCTCAATCGTGCGATCAAAATACTTTTTGGCCGACTAATCTCAGCCATCGATTTCAAAACACGGATACTTGAGTACTTTGGAAAGTTGTGCTAAAAGGTTTTCCCTCGTATTCTACAAAATCCAATTTTTTCTCAGAAAACCGCTTTCCACTACTTCGTCTTCTAAAAATTCTGAAAAGATCTTATTTCGTTTAAAATTCTCTAAGAATTACCTTCGAAATCATTTGATTCTACACTTCCGATTTCAAAATCTTTCGAATCAATTACTGGTAATTTCTTGTTTTAAATTAATTGCATGATCTAGATTTCTCTATGGTACCTAGGTTTTCAAGTTGCATCTTTGTAATTTATTCAATCTAAACGCTTATTTGCTAAATTGATGCTGAATTTTGCTAGTTTGGATGAATTTATTGAAATATCTTACTCAAACTAAACATCAATCTGCATATCTTACAGAAATGGCACATCTTGTTTCAAAACCGGGACAAGGGAAAAAGTACTGCAACTTTGCATCGATGAAGAAAGACATCATTGATGAAAAGTACGTCGTCTTCAACATCACCTCAGATCCAGAATCGCTGGAAATTCTGGAGTGCTTAAGAGCGTGTGGACTGGAACGATATTGCTCTACTCATCAGAACATCGTTCACACCCATGAAGCCCTGGAATTTCTTTACAATCTACAGAGGGATGAAGAGAATGATGCTGACCTGATTTCTTTTGTTGGCGGAATGAAAGTTCGAGTGACGAATGACGATCTACAGAGGATATTTGGACTAACTCGAGGAAGCATCAATCCGTGAGACCTACACGATTTCTTTGAGGGAAAAGGAGTTTCTTGAAGCCGAGCCGCTGAGACCAACAAACAAGGAGAACACGCATTTAACGCCAAAGCCTCCTATCCGAAAAAGAAAGTATCGCCTTCTTCTAGAGATCGTTCGAAGGTGATCATGTGCTCGACTTACAGCTTTGATGCGGTCACTTCATACAAGATAAGTGTAATGGCTGCAATAATCAAGAAGGCTTCAGACATCGATTGGTTGGGTATGGTCAAAGCAAGACTGAGAAAAGACTCCTGAAAGTTCGAACTGACCCAGAGCAATGAAGTGTGCTTATCTTCGAAGTGCTCATTCATACACAAAATCTCTATCATTCTGTCAGATAAGCTGCCACAGAATTATGAATGGAACGAGAATGGAGCGAAGATTTATCAAGCAAAGCACAAGGCCATATTGGGCAAAGATGAGTCCCTACCTGGACAAGCTGATGAGGATCCGACTCCTTATGTGCCCAAACCCAAGGGAGAAAAGAAAGGAAAAGATAAGGCAACTGCATCGTCTGAAGTGTAGGAAAAGGCCATTCAAGAGAAGAGGATGAAGAGGAAGGATCTGGCCAAGAAACCAGACGCTCAACGGAAACGTCAGAAGAGAGTCTCATCTCCTCTGAAAACTGCTCCAAGTTCTCGACAAAGAAGCCGGTAGAACATAGGATCGGATGCAAGAAAGATCGGACGACGAGATAGCGATCCGCCCGAGCCAACTATCGAGAAGAAATGCAGGAAGAACAGATGATCGCAGCAGCAGAAGGAGAAATCGCCGGAAGAGCGTAGTGGTGCAATCTGAGGAAGAATCACCATCTGATTCTCTGCCTCTAACCAAGATCTTCCAGAGAGCAAGATCGCCAACGCCCACTTCCAAATCACCATCACCCTCTCCTCATAAATCATCACCTCCACCCTCTCCCCACAAAACCTTCTCTCCCTCACCCTCACCTCTTAGAACAAAATCTCCCACACCACCAATCAATGAACCCGTTCAGGAAACTGAACACCCTCTACACGCTGAAAACGAACCTGAACAACAAACATCCCAATCCCCAATCCAGTCTCAAGAACCTGAGAGATTCGATGAACATGTGTCCATCTCTCATAATCCCTTCAACACCAGAACAGTACTTGCTTCACCTGCTCCAGAGAGCCCCATCATAAGAATAATGAAGCAACATATCAAAGAGTATCTGCTGGATCTATGCCCTGAATTGGATCAACATCCTGGCATCCAGCAACAGATAGAAGAGATTGTGTTCTGGAGGGATATCAGACTGAAGAGCATTGAAGAACTTCTGATTCTAATGACAACTCTGGGATCAGACTTCTTTGTAGACTTAGAGTTGAAATGTCTACACAATGCTAGGATTAAAAGTGCTGTTGAATTGGCATCAGACGACGATATCCAATGGCTGATTCATGAAAGGTTCGGAATTGCTGATAACAGGGAGGAAACCATTCAACCTCCTACAGATCATGAGGGAGCTGCCAATGAACCAAGAATGGGTGCTGCAGATGAGACCCAATTTGGCAAGGCCTCAGCATCTGAACAGACTGCTAAAATGAGCTCTGATACCCTAGATCATCACTCTAAGAAGATCCAGGATGGGATCCAGGCTGCATTTGAAGATAAATTTGCAGCGCTCACAGCAGATCTGATGAAGCGGTTTGAAGATGAGCAAGCGAAACTAGTTGACAAGGAACGAAGTCACACTGTTGGGATGCACAATGCCATCCTTGTTGAAGTAATGCAACTAGTATGCCCTCTTGCTGAGAAGCTCAAACTTCAGTCTGACAAACTCTCAGTTCAGACAGAGATGCTCAATCAGACACAGGTACTTTTGGAGAGTGTCTGGGCATCCTTGGACAAAACCAACAATCACTTGGATATGGGTTGGAAACATTTTCTAGCTTCTACAGAAAAGGCAAGACAGGAAATCGAAACTGCTCTCAGACGCTTCTACACATCTGCACCTTCTGCCACCGTCCAGATCACTCCTCTTATTGTCGAGGAACTTAGAGAGGAGATCTCACGGCAATTAACAACTCTGAACCGCAAGATGTCCAACTTCTTTGATGCAACCAAAAAGGGGAAGGAAAAGAGTCCGAAAAAGAGTCCGAAGGAAAAGAGAATACGTAAAAAAGACTCAAGAAAAAGAGAACAAAGAGAAGGAAGAAAAACAGACTCAAACACAGTTGGTAAAATTTTCATCTCTACCAAAAACCACTGTATCTAACTTGCCAGCCACTCCATCTACCAATCTCGTTGCTGAAATAAAAGAAACTTTGAGCAACACAAAGAAAGAGATCGCCGAAAGGTAAAAGTACTCTTTTCGTAGATTACCGCCAGAGTCGACAAAATTGAAGACTTCTCTTCATCCGTTCAGAAAAGAATGGAAGCTGATGATCAGACCAAGAGCCTTGAACTCGCTAAGAAATTAGCTGAAGAAGATGAACAAGATGAACTTGAGCAGACTCTGAGGAGGAAGAAAGGCAAAGGCAAGATGATGAAAGCAACTGTGGAATATCAGAGACAAGGCCAAATATTCTCCACCAAAAGCGGGATGACTCTAACAAGTTCAAGAGCAAACAAGACAGAGAATATAAGAGGCCGCAATCAAGAAGCGTAGTTAGCAGAGGCAAAGGGGCTGAACATTGCCTACATCCGAAGGAAGAGGTAGACCGAAGCTGCAGCAGAGGAGATTGCTTGGGAGAAAAATGCCCTTCCAACACCTGTTAAAGGCATCCTCTGTGCACGACAAGATTTGCTTCCAGAATGGGATCAGATCAGAGGATAATGGTTATGTGACGTCCACATCATCGAGAAGATTCCAATTCATCAAGATCGATCGAAAATGATGATGAATTTCGAATCGGTTAGAAACAAAGTATCCGGACTTCTACCGCATAAAGATGACGAAGGGCAAGATCATGTCACTAATACTAGAAGTTCCACCCTTTGAACTACTCCATCCACCTTTGGTCCGCATAACAAGCAAGCTAGATCCCGTTAAATTCAAGAACATCTACTATGGACTAGCTGAAAAAGGAGGAATCCATAGAAAAGAAGAGTTGGACAAGCTAATGCAAAGGATGTACATGATGTTTGGCATCCCCAAAGAACTGCAAATGTTCAAGTACACCTGAAGAAGACAACTTGGAATCAGATGATAGGTACGCTTTCACATATTCTACAATGCATACACCTATCTGAATAAAACTTTCCATCCAACTGATTCTAAGACAATCATCTCATTGTCTTCTGAGGTATGTACTATTTGCATTATCTACATTTCCATTCATAGTATCTGTTTTTCTTATCAAGTTTGGTTAAGTGTTTTGGTTCCATCAAAAAGGGGGAAATTGTTGGGAAATATGTAATTTAGTTTTGATGAAAGTTCCAAAACAGGTTGTAATAGGACCAATCGGACACATTAGGTGAATCGATGACTTAGAATCGTAATAAGATGACCAAATTTGAAATGTATAGATAGCTAATGTAAAAGATAGGTCACATATTGAGGGGGAACTCAATATGTATAGGTCAAGTCGAAGTAGCAGATGACCCAGAGAAGGTCAGATGATCAGAAGACTAAGCGCAAATCAGAAGACAAGAAGTCAGAAGATCAGGAGAAGACAAGAAGATATCAAGACTCGTAAGAACTCAAGACTCGGATGAACCCGAAGACTCGATAACAACATCAAGACTCGGATGAACTCAAGACTCAGATAAACTTGAAGACTCAAAGATCAAACTCAAGACTCAAGACGATCAATACACCGAGGCTCGTGACAATCAAGATCAAAAGACACAAGACCTACTTTCAACAGAGTTTGCATATTGAAGCTAAGACAATGTGCAACTGAAGACTCAACAAGGTAGACTAATCGGCCATTTGATCAAGTCACCACACCGTGACAATCAAAAAGATACACCGCACAAGACAAATCTTCTTCAAAAGGAATATCAATCGCCTAAGGGCAAATTTCTAAAAGTCTTTACCTCGACGCTAATCATGCCTATGGCTAAAATCGACGAAATCATATCCTACGTGCACAAAAAGAAAATTCAAATTGCTCTCCAACGACGACTCTTTGATTTCGAGGTCTAAAAAAATCAATTCATAATCAAAAGGACCAACAAAAAATGCAAGAACAAACACGGAGACATCGCAAAAGAAGCTAAAGCTACAACAAATCTCCACTCAAAAGAACACTACATCTGAAGATTATTCTTAAGAGTGTTCATCCCATAGTTCTTAGCAAGAAATCCTATCCACTAGCATTTTGGCTACCTAAAGCACCAGGATAGATTTCCAGTTGGAACCCTCAATCATTCTTTACCCAAACGCAAGTTAGGTCAAGTCTGTAGAGTGAGAACTCATTAAACATCTCGGCTATCCTCTTTGTAGGATATAAGTCCCGCTGCTTACGTTTGTAGAGTGGGAACTCGATAAACATCTCGGCTATCCTGAAAAGGATATAAGTCCCGTAGCTTAAGCTTGAGTGGGAACTCGGTAAACATCTCGGCCATCCTGAAAAGGATATAAGTCCCGCAGGTTAAGTTTGTAAGAGGGGAACTCGTAAACATCTCTCGCCATCCCGAAAAGGATATAAGTCCCGCAGGTTAAAGTAGCTTAAGGTTCCCCTGTGTTAAGGGAAGAGCGGACGTAGGACGGGTTTCGTCTGAACCACTATAAAAAGTCTTGTGTGCATTTACTTGCTTTCTTATCGCTTTACACAAGTCACTCAACCGAAGTTTAAACTCGCATACATATTCTAAAGTTAAGCTCAGTCAAGACTAAGAATCGATCTAATCAGATTGACACTTCATCCAATTGGTTGAAAAAACGACTTAAGAATCGATTGATAAAACCGGTTTTTCACACGGTAAAAACAAGCTTCCGCACCATTCGCTTAAGTTCGACAGATATCAAACCGATTCCGCCTCGTGCACTCAAGAAGATTGAACATCGGCTAAATCGATACACTAGACTCGACGGGTAATCTGCAGCTTCACACCGATCTTCACGAAAAAGTTTTGGAAGTCTATTACCCTCCCTCTAGAATTCCACCCTCACAAAACCCATTCGGGACCTACAAAAAAAGATAAGGCAACTGCATCGTCTGAAGTGCAGGAAAAGGCCATTCCAGAGAAGAGGATGAAGAGGAAGGATCTGGCCAAGAAACCAGATGCTCAAAGTGCAAACGTCGAAGCGAAGTCACATCTCCTCTCGAGATCGCTTCCAAGTTCTCGCCCGAAGCGCGAAACGGCGGATCTCATGCAAGTAGAATCAAGAGGAAATAGCACCCGCCCGAGCCCACTATCGAGAAAGTAAGGAAGAGCAGATGATCGCAAAGAAAAGGAGAGAAAATATGTCGAGGGATGTAAGGGAGCAACTGAGGAAGAATCACCATCCGATTCTCGCCTCTCACCAAGATCTTCCAGAGAGCAAGATCGCCAACGCCCACTTCCAAATCACCATCACCCCCACTTCCAAATCCATCATCACCCTCTCCTCACAAAACCTTCTCACCCTCACCCTCACCTATCAGATCACCCAGATCTCCAACTCCCCCAATCAATGAACCTGTTCAGGAAACTGAACAACCTCAAAACGCTGAAAATGAACCACAAATATCCCAATCTCCATACAAGTCACAAGCACCTGAGAGATCTAACAAGTGAGTGTCCATCTCTCATAATCCCTTCAATACCAGAACCGTGCTTGCTTCACCTGTTTCAGAAAGCCCCATCATAAGGATAATGAAGCAACAGATCAAGGAGTATCTGCTGGATCTATGCCCTGAATTAGATCAACATCCTGGCATCCAGCAACAAATAGAAGAGATTGTGTTCTGGAGGGATATCAGACTGAAAAGCATTGAAGATTTTCTGATTCTCATGACAATTCTGGGATCAGATTTCTTTGTAGACTTGGAGTTGAAATGCTTAAACAATGCTGGGATTGAAAGTGCTGTTGAATTGGCATCTGATGATGATATCAGATGGTTGATTCACGAAAGGTTCAAAATTGCTGATAACAGGGAGGAAACCGTTCAACCTCCTACAGATCATGAGGGAGCTGCCGATGAACCAAGAATGGGTGCTGCAGATGAGACCCGACTTGTCAAGGCTTCAACATCCCACTGCATCGCTACGATGAGCTCGATACCTAGATCTTTATAACGAGAAGATTCGGGATGGGATCAAGAGTGCTATTGAAGACAAATTCGTAGCGCTCACAGCAGATCTGATGAAGCGATTTGAAGAAGAGCAAGCAAAACTAGTTGACAAACTCAAAGTCACACAGTTGGGATTCACAATGCCATCCTCTCTGAAGTTATGCAACTAGTTAATCCTCTTGCCGAGAAGCTCAATCTCTAGTCTGACAAACTCAAAGTTCAGACAGATATGCTCGATCAACACAGGTACTATTGGAAAATGTCTGGGCATCTTTGGAGAAAACTGACAACCACATGGATATGGGTTGGAAACATTTTGGAGCTTCTGCAGAATGAGAAAGACATGATATCGAAGTTGCTCTCAGACGCTTCTTGAAACCTGCACCTTCTACCACCGTTCAGATCACTCCTCTTGTTGTCGAGGAACTCAGAGAGGAGATCTCACGACAATTCATTGCTCTGAACCGCAGGATGTCCAACCTCTTTGATGAAACGAAAAAGGGGGAAGGACAAGAAAATAAAGAGAAGAAAGAAAAACAGACACAGTTGGTAACAATTACACTCTACCAAAAACCACTGTATCTGACTTGCCAGCCACTCCATCTACTGATCTCGTTGCTGAAGTGAAAGAAACTGTGGAGCAACATAGCAAAGTGATCACTGAGCAGAGAATTGCTCTTTCAGAGGTTATTGCCAGAGTCGACAAGATTGAATACTTTTCTTCGTTCGTACAGAAAAGAATGGAAACTGATGATCATGCCAAGAGCCTTGAATTCGCTAAGAAATTAGCTGAAGAAGACGAACAAGATGAAACTGAGCAGACTCTGAGGAGAAAGAAAGGCAAAGGCAAGATGATGAAAGCAACTGCGGAAGATCATAGACAAGGCCAACTATTCTCTACCAAAAGCCAGATGACTCCTGAACAAACTCAAGAGCAAACAAGACAGAGAATTAGAGAGGCCGCCATCAAGAAGGAGAAGTTAGCAGAGGCTAAGGGACTGAACATCGCTTACATCCGAAGGAAGAGGAAGAACGAAGCTGCAACAGAGGAGATTTCTTGGGAGAAGAATGCCCTTCCAGCACCTGTTAAAGACATCCTCTGTGCACATCTAGATCTACTTCCAGAATGGGATCAGATCAGAGGAGAATGGTTATGTGACGTATACATCCTGGAGAAGATTCTGATTCATCAAGATCAGACTAAAAATGATGATGAATTCCGGAACTGGTTAGAAACGATGTATCCAGACTTCTACCAGACGGTGATGAAAGAAGGGAAAATCATGTCACTAATACCAGAAGCTCCACCCTTTGAACTACTCCTTCCACCTTTGCGTCCAGACAAGAAGCTAGATGCTGTAAAGTTAAAAAATGCCTACTATGGATTTGCTGAAAAAGGAGGGATCCATAGAAGAGAAGATCTGGACAAGCTAATGCAAAGGATGTACAAGATGTTTGGCATCCCCAAAGAGCTGCAAATGTTCAAGTACACCTGAGGAAGACAACTTGGAATCAGATGATAGGTACGCTTTTCATGTATTCTATAATGCACACACCTATCTGAATGAAATATTTCATCTCTTTGATTCTAAGACAACATCTCATTATCTTCTGAAATTTGTACTGCATTTCATTATCTGTATTTCTATTCGTGGTATCTGTTTTTCTGATTAAGTGTTTTGGTTCCATCAAAAAGGGGGAAATTTTTGGGAAATTTGTATTTAAGTTTTGATGGAAGTTCCAAAACAGGTTGTAATAGGACCAGTCAGACCTGTTAGCTGACTGATGACTTAGAATCAGATTAAGATGACCAGCTGAAATGTATAGATAGCTGATGTAAAAGATAGGTCACATATTGAGGGGGAACTCAATATGTATAAGTCAGGTCGAAGTATCAGATGACCCAGATAAGGTCAGATGATCAGAAGGCTAAGAACAAATCAGAAGAAAAAGAAGTCAGAAGATCAGGTGAAGACAGAAGACACTGAAGACTCAGATGAACCTGAAGACTCAGATGAACCTGAAGACTAAGATAAACCTGAGGACTCAGTAATAAACCTGAAGACTCAGTATGACTGAATACACTGAGGCTCAGAGTCACCTGAAGATCAGAAGACTACCAGAAGACCTGAAGACCTATATCAGCCGAGTCTGCATATTGAGCTAAGACAATCTGCATCAGAAGACTCAACAAGGTAGACTGATCAGTTATCTGATCAAGTCAGCTCACACCTGGCATCAACCAAAATGGTACACCAGACAAGACGAATCTTCTACAAAAGGAATATCAATCGTCTAATGGACAAATTACTGAAGTGCTGCCTCGCGAAGCCAAGGAGAAAGAGACACGTGCACAAAAAGAGCTGACAATATGGGATTCGACGCTGCGGACATAAACAGCGCTAATCATGCCTATGGCCACTCCGATATTCGAAGCACGTCACAATCATATCCTACAGCCTACCTAATATAGCCCGAAATTCAAATTGCTCTCCAACGGCTCTTTTATTTCGAGGTCTATAAAATGGGATCGATCTTCAAAATTGAAGAAGAAGGACAACACTAAGAACGAACACGGAGACACCGCAAAAGAAGCAAAAACTACAACAAAATCTCCGCTCGAAGAACACCATATTTGAAGATTATTCTTAGAGTGTTCATCCCATAGTTCTTAGCAAGAAATTCTATCCACTAGCATTTGGCTACATAAACACCAGGATAGATTTCCAGTTGGAACCACAACAAACCTTTACCCAAACTCAAAGTTAGGTTAAGTTTGTTACCGCAAGATTTCAGACTAGGGATTTTAGTTTCTGATTTCTGGTTCGGTTGAGTGTGAACTCAATAAACATCTGTTGGGTGTTGGACTAACACATAAAACTAAGTCCAGTTGGTTAAGTAGGTTAAGTTGGTTAAGTTGGTGCCCCTGTGTTAAGGGAAGAGTGGACGTAAGATGGGTTTCGTCTGAACCACTATAAAATCTTGTGTGCATTTACTTGCTTTCTTTATTGCTTTACACTATTCACACAACTGAGTTTAAAACTGCATACATATTCTAAGTTAAGCTCAGTCTGCACCAAGCAACTGATCTGATCAGGTTGACACCTTAGTCAGCCGGTTGAAAACTGACTTAAGAATCTGAATTGATAGACTGGTTTTTCACACGGGTATTTACAAGCTTCCGCACTCTTGGTTAAACTGACAGATATAAAACTGATTTGCCCCCAGGCACTCAGTAAGATTGAACATCAGTCCAAACTGACTCACTAGCACTCTGATCAGGAAATCTGCAATCACACCTGATCCGCACGAAAAGTTTTCAGAAGTCTATTCACCCTCCCCTCTAGACTTCTGCCCTCACAAAATGCGTTCGGGACCTACAGTGATACCAGATCACAGAAGATCAAATTAACATCTCCTCGTAATTAAGTACAAATTCACAACCTAGATGGAAATGAACAAACCATCATGAAAGGTTGATGTATAAGACTCAGATTGGCTTATCTTGACCAAGAGATTATATTAGGGCATTTGGATGCGCTGAATAGGACCTACAGGAGGATAAATTCTTCGGTACTGAATATACAAGAATTAGACCTCAGTGGTGTGTTGTTTCATAATCTCCGTCCCTTAAATAGATCCTGTGAAATTAATAACTATTGCTTTGACTTATGATAGGAAGAGAGTCATTGCGATTTGATACCTTATATCTTGGGCAATATTATTTATTACATGACGATTGTTGACATTTAATATGGAGAATCATGTGCAAGTACGTCTTGTTTGATTTGTCCCCTTGGTGGGCTGAGAACCTTCTTGGCAAACAACAATGGAAGCCAAAATGGGTTCAATGGATCACAACAAAGTGCGGGAGCTAGTCGAACCACTTAATGGGGTAAAACCCATTGGATGCAAGTGGGTATACAAGAGAAAAAGGGGACCAGACGGAAAGGTTGAAACTTTTAAGGCAAGACTAGTGACGAAAGGGTATACTCAGAAAGAAGGGATCGACTATGAGGAAACCTTTTCGTTAGTAGCCATGCTCAAGTCCATCCGCATTCTCTTATCGATTGCTGCACATTTAGACTTTGAGATCTGGAAAATGGATGTCAAGACAACTTTCCTCAATAGAAGTCTTGACGAAGAAATCTATATGCAACAACCCGAAGGCTTCATTGAAAAAGGTCAAGAGCATCTGGTTTGCAAGCTTAAGAAGTCCATTTATGGGCTGAAGCAAGCATCCCGTGCTTGGAATCAGTGTTTTGATCAAGTTATAAAATCCTACGGTTTTGATCAAAATAATTTTGAAAGTTGTGTTTACAAAAGGCGTGACGAAACTGCATTGGTATTTTTGGTACTATACATTGACGACATACTGCTCATCGGAAAAGATGTAAAGGTGTTATCGGACGTAAGGGCATGGCTGTCAAAACAGTTTGATATGAAGGATTTAGGTGAAGCCGGTCACATCCTAGGGATCAAGATCACTCGAGATCGCAAGAAAAGGATGATCGGGCTTTCACAAGCCTCATATATAGACACTCTTTTGAAACGCTTCAGCATGCAAGATTCCAAGAAAGGCTTTGTGCCCTATAGACATGGAATCCATCTATCCAAGGAAATGTGTCCCAAAACACAGAATGAGATAGATGACATGAAAGGCATCCCTTATGATTCGGCTGTAGGAAGCCTCATGTACGCAATGCTGTGCACGAGACCAGATATCTGCTTTGCCATAGGCATCCCAAAGGTATCCCTTATGCTTCGGCTGTAAGAACATTTTGAAGTATCTGAAGAGGACACGGGACAAAATGTAAGTTTACCAGTCAGACAGTCTAATCCCCATCGATTACACGGACTCGGATTTCCAATCAGACATTGACTCCATAAAGTCTACCTCAGGTAGTGTGTTTTACATGGGGGAGGAGCCATGACATGGAGAAGCGTAAAGCAGAAATGTATCGCCGATTCTACCATGGAAACCGAATACGTAGCTGCTTATGAAGCAGCGAAGGAAGTGGTTTGGCTCAAGAACTTCCTATCCCGGATTTGCCCAGCACAATCACGGTCTATTGTGATAATGCCGGAGCAGTTGCAAATTCGAGGGAACCAAGAGCACACAAGGCCAGCAAACACATTGAAAGAAAATACCATCTTATACGAGAAATCGTTAAGAGAGGAGACATTGAGGTGGCAAAAATTGCATCGGAAGACAACCTAGCAGATCCATTCACAAAGGGTCTGCCTCAGAGTACATTCGGCAGACATGTGGAAAGAATGGGTGTCAAGAACGTTGCCAATCTTCTTTGAGTATAAGTGGGAGAAATTATTAGGTTCGTGTAGGGTGACATTAGATGTCACATAGAACACGAGACATGCTGTAGTATACTTAAAAGCAGACTTTGAGTATAAGTGGGAGATTGTTGGGGTTATACTGAAAAGTATGCTTTTACTTTGTATAACCAAACTGAGTTTTCTTATTTATTTACTGATATAAATTATTAATCACTGTTGCATTTAAATATAAATGAATGTTATATATATTTATTGCAAACCCGTTCAATAAAGTCAGTACGTATTACGTTGTAGTTAATTTGGTGATACCAGATCACAGAAGATCAAATTAACAGCTCCTCGTAATAAAGTACAAATTCACAACCTATATGGAAATGAACAAACCATCATGAAAGGTTGATGTATAAGACTCGGATTGGCTTGTCTTGACCAAGAGATTATACTAGTGCATTTGGATGCGCTGAATAGGACCTTGTTGAGAAATTTGTATTTAGTTTTGATGGAAGTTCCAAAACAGTTTGTAATAGGACCAAATGTCGGACACATTGGTAATCGATGTCTTAGAATCGAGTTAGGATGACCAAATTTAAATGTATAGACAGACTAATGTATAAGGTAGGTCACATATTGAGGGGAACTCAATATGTATAGGTCGAAATCGATTAGTCGAATGATCGAGTTAATCGATGATCGGTGAAGACATGAAACCAATAGCTCGAAAGACACAAGATCGGAAGACTACCGTAAGATCAAGATCCGCACGAAGACCAGAAGATCTACATCAGTCGAGTCTTCTAGTTGAAGCTAAGACAATCGCATCGAAAAAAAATTAGGTAGATCGATCGGTTATGAATCGATCGGTCACCACACCGTGTGTCACTAATATTTCACCAAGTCATACATTGTTGATCGGAACAAGAAGTATGCTAACTTTAGTTGGTGAACAAACTCTGACATGCTGTACTTGTTAACCAATAAGAACAAGACACGTATGACCTGAGCTGACACTGCGGATTTCGGCGCTGCATAGTCAAACGGCTAGAAAAATGACATACACGCTTTCGGCCATGCCGTTCCTGGAAGCACGTCACATCAAATCCTGCAAACCTACCAAATATAGCCGGAAATTCAAATTTCTCTCCAACGGCTCTTTGATTTCAAGGTCTATAAATATGGGATTACTCTTCAGAGTGATATACGGAAGTTATCAAGAAGCTCATACTATAGCAAAATTTCAGCACGAAGAACACAACCTTGAAGATTAATTTTTCTCAGTGTTCATCCCATAGTTCTTAGCACAGAAATCTTATCCTCTAGCTGTTAGGCTAATTTAATTCTAGGAAAGATTTCAAAGTTGGAACAAACAACAAATCTTACCCAAAACCCAAAGTTAGGTTAAGTTTGTTTAGCAAGATTTCAGACTAGGGTTTCTAGTTCTGATTTCTGGGATCGGTTGAGTGAGAGCTCCATAAATATCTGTTGGTGTAATGTGTTGGACTAACACAATAATCTATGTCCATTTGGTTAAGTCGGTTAAGTTGGTGCCCCTTGTGATAGGGAAGAGTGGACGTAGGACTGGTTGTCCAAACCACTATAAATCTTGTGTGTATTTACCTGTTTGATTAACTGCTTCACACTATTGCACACAACTTGATTAAATCTGCATACATATTCTGAGTTAGAATCAGCTAGCACCAAAATATCTTTCTCGATCGATTGACCCCCATAGTCATCGATTGAAAACAACTTCGAATCGATTTGTTACAAAACCGGTTTTTCATACGGTATAAACTAGCTTCCGCTGTCAATCGGTTAAACCGATAGATACCGAATCGATCGCCCTCGGCGATCAAGAAGTTTGATATCGATCAAACCGATTCACTTGCACTCGATCGGAAAAAACGCCATCACACCGACCTGCACGAAAAAAGTTTCGTAAGTCTATTCACCCCTCCCTCTAGACTTACGCCCTCACGAAACCCGTTCGGGACCTACAAGTGGTATCGAGTGTGGTTCTCTGGGACCATCGGGCTTTGAATATCATCGGTTCTTAGGAAGAACATTTGTGGTCACTTGAACCGATCTTGAAAAACCTTTTTCAAATCTCATTTGTTTTCAAACTCACAATCGGCATGGATAATACTTGGTATGTATCATGATTTGCCTAAATTTTCCATTGATGAGTATGCAGACTGGACGATATACATGAGCAACCATCTGAGATCAATAAGCAGCAGGATGATGGAAGTTCTTGAACGAGGACCCATCATCATCTATCATGACAACCCAACTGTTGGAGGTGATCCAGATTTTGCAGTTGGAAGTCTTGTCAGAAAGAGTCCCGCCTACGATGGATCTTTGAGAGAGAGAAAGTCACTACACTCTGGATATCGATAGCGGACACATAATCATGAAGAGCATGGACAAGATAACCAGAGAAAAGATAAAGTATCTCAAGACAGCCAAACAAATGTGGGATACGCTTGCTGAAATTTGTGAAGGAAATGATCTGATTAAAGATAGCAGGCAAGCTGAACTGGTGAAATTCGAGAAACTTAAGATGCTACCAAATGAAACCATCAATGAGCTCGATGGAAGAATCACCATGTCAGTCAACAAGTTACGGGAACTTGGACGAGAAATGTCAGATAAAGACATCAATTACAAGATCTTGAGATCTCTGACTGAGAAGTGGGATATGAAAGTCACTATAATAAAGGATTGTCAAGATATTGCTAAGATGAAGCCAAGCAACCTGTTCCTGAGTCTTAAAGCTCATGAGTTCGATCTGATCGAAAGAGGGCAAGAAGAAGAAGACCAGTCGCCAGCTAAAGCCACACCTGCCACATCAAAATCAGTTGCATTCAAAGCAGCCAGCATCAACTCAATGTCTACTGAACCTGTTGGAAATATTATAAGACAAACTGAACAGATTGCTTTGCTAACCAGAAAACTTGAAAAATCTAACATTCAACTTGGTAAGTATCGCAGATTTTACAGGGATTATCAAAACTGCAGAGGAAGAGATAGGAGGCCAGCTGACAGATCTCCAGAAAGGACCAGATCTGATGACCGAAGAGATGAACAAAGAAAGGATCGCAGAGAAGATAAGAAAAGAGATGATCGGTCTGATGAAAGAAGAGACAACAGATCTGATAGAAGATATTCTGATTACAATCAGACAGGTAAGTCACCTGATAGATTCTACAGACGGAATGACTCACCTGGCAGAAGAAGTTTTGAGGATCGTGGAGCGTGTTTCAACTGTGAGAAACCAGGTCATTACAGCGCAGACTGCCCAGTCCTGACACCAAAAGAAAGAGAAGAGAAGCGGAACAGAAGAGAGCAACGCTATAGAGACAGGAAAGCCATGGTTGTTGATACATCAGAAATTGATGATTCTTATCTGCCTTCAGAGGATTCAAGCTACTCATCAGTAGAGGACTTTTGTCTGATAAGCAACACTGATGATTTCTACCACTACGATGATCTGATATTCTCTTCTGATGATGAAATCTGTCTGATGGCGAAGGAGGAAGACCAATCTGAGGTAACCTCTAAACCTTCTGCTCGTTCAGTTTCCACATCAGCTATGATTAGCACACCTGCTGGAGAGATTGACTTGCAGCTCTATTCTGAGCAATTGCTTGATGAGCTCTCTAACGCAGTAGACACTTATACGATAGTGGAAGCTGAAAACGATAAGCTAAGGATTGAAAATACTCAGCTTGTTAAGGAAAATGCTGTCAGTAAAGCAGCTGAACTAAAATCAGCTGAAGCTGGTCAGAAGATAACTGAAGAACTGAAAGTTTTGAAAGTTAATTCTTCTGATCAGGAGAAGCAGATTAAGGAACAGCTAGCTATCAATATATAGCAAGCTGATGATTTTAAAATCCTACAAGCCAAGTTCGATGATCTCTTTCGACTACATGAGAGTCTGAAATTAACCGAGGATAGTTTACGTAAGAAAATACAGGTTTTCATGAAATCTTTGAAAACCGTTCAGGATATGAACAACTATTTTCGAACGACAACTAATAAGAAGGGAATTGGGTATGAAAACCCTTCTACATCCTCAAAAGCCATGTCTGGTTCACTTCAAAAAGGTGTAATCAAACGAGTTTCTGATATAGATACACAAAAAGTAAAATATGTATCTGATAAGGGAAAGAGACCTGCTGAACAAGTAAGGCAAGTGCCCAATCAGAAAGGGAACAGAAATGGACCCTAACTGATTAAGCATCAGCCGAGAAATCAACAGAAGAACCCAGTTCTTCTGAAGAGACCTCAACCTGATCAGCAGATTAGGTATCAGAAAAGACAACCTGTCAAAGGGAAATCTAATCTGAAACCTAATCAGGGTCAGCTGCCTAACAAGCAAGCTGAAGGTAAACTGCTAAGACCATTTATGCCAAAAAGATATGAATCTTTTAATGGTAGCAGTCGTACCTACCCTTACAATCAGAAACCTAGGACTGCTGCACCTGAACCCCACTGGATTAAAAGAAGACAAACTGCAAGGAAAAATCCCAAGTCTTCTGATTCATTCAAGGCTCGCACAAATATTCATACTGATCAGAATGCATATGAAGAGATGTATGATTATGTAGATGTTTATGGGAGATAAATCAGGCCTTCTGATCTATCTGATTATAATAGAAGTGCCATGTTTGTATGGATCCCTAAAACCAACTGTAACCCCTCAGGACCCAATCCAAAAGGGGTAACTAAAGCCTGATTTGATTGTAGGTTCGCGTGGGTTTGTCCAACAAAGGAGGTGTACAAGCAACTATCTGGTACATCGATAGTGGATGCTCAAGGCACATGACTGGAAGCAAACATCTCCTTAGCTCTTACACAGAACAAGAAGGCCCACATGTACTCTTTGGTGATGATAACTTTGGTTTTACCAGAGGATTCAGAACCTTAGAGAATGATGATGTACAGGTTACTGGAGTCTCGTATGTCGAAGTTTAAAGCATAACCTGTTATCAGTTTCACAATTCTACGATAACGGATTCAGTGTTGAGTTCTCGACTGATCAGTGTACTATCAAAAAATCGAGCTACTCAACATATCTTGTTAACTGGTTCAAGGAAAAGTACGATCTATACAGTAGATTGGAACAGTTGTCCAAGAAATGCATGCCTGATTGTTAAGAGTTCCAAAAGTAACAGTTGACTCTGGCACAAAAGAATGAGTCATCTGAACTTTAAAACTCTTAACAAGATAGTAAGGATGTCTTTGGTTGAGGGACTTCCGAATGAGGTATTCTCTAAGGATCAGACATGTGTCGCATGTCAGAAGGGAAAACAGGTTAAAGCCTCATTTAAATGAATCCCTGGACCAACATCCAGCAGAGTATTGCAACTGCTCCATATGGACTTATTTGGATAAGTTACACCAGTCAGTATCAGCGGACGCAAATATACTCTGGTAATCGTGGATGATTATTCCAAGTTTACCATGGTTGTATTCTTGTATAAGAAGAATGAGACAACAACAAAGATACCTGAGCTGCTCAAGAAACTACAAAACGAAAAGGGTGTCAGTATAGTGAAAATTAGATCAGATAAAGGTACGAATTTCTGAACTCTTTTATTACTGATTTTTGCACTATGTTTGGTATACAACATGAGACATCAGCTGCAAGAACGCCACAACAAAATGGTGTAGAAGAACGAAGAAACAGAACACTCAAAGAAGCTGCTCGCACTATGTTAGCTGAACATGCAACACCACGCCGTTTCTGGGCAGAAGCCATAAATACTGCATGCCACACTCAGAACAGATGCTCTCTGACAAAGGCTCACTACAAAACACTCTATGAACTGTGGAAGGGTAGAAAACCTCGTGTTTCTTACTTCCATGTATTTTGGTGCAAGTGTTTCATACACAATAATGGAAAGAGTCAGTTGAAGACTTTTGAAGCCAAGTCAGATGAGGGTATAGTCTTAGGATATTCCTCATCCAGCAAGGCTTTCAGGGTTTACAACAGACGAACCCTAGTTGTGGAAGAAACACCTCATTTGGTCTTTGATGAGACATCTTCTGAACAAGAGAAACCTGCCTCAGAACAAGAAGTACCAGATCAACCGGTACCTGATGCACAGAAAATGGATCAGCTAAGTATCAAGGAAAAAGAATCATAACACGTAACAGTGTATATTCCAGATCCTGCTGATTCACCAGATCAATCAGACCCAAAGGTACGTACAACTGTCAATAAAGAAGCTGGTACAGCTGAGACAGTATCAACTGAACCATCTGGTTCAGGGGGAACACCTGAAGTTCCTACGGACAGACATCAGCACATGATGAGTCCAACATCAGCTGAGACTTATCCATGTCAAGTGGATCATAATTCTGCACCACTCCCAATCAGTAGTAATGAACTACTATCAAAAGAGGATGATGTTCTCCAAACAGATGCAAATCAGAAAAGAAGGACCTGGGTAACCAGTCATCCAACTAATCTGATCATCGGAGACCCATCTGATAGAGTTAAAACTAGACATCAGATTGGTAAAAGTGCCATGTATTGTTGTTATTTGTCTTTGAAGGAACCAACTGTAGTAGAGGAAGCTCTACAAGATGCAAACTGGATTCTAGCCATGCAAGAAGAACTGGAACAGTTTGAAAGGAATCATGTTTGGAAACTGGTGGATAGACCAACCCATCATGATGTGATTGGCACAAAGTGGGTATTCAAGAACAAGAGAGATGAGAATAACGTCATAACCAGAAATAAGGCAAGACTTGTTGCTAAGGGGTATTCACAATCAGAAGGAATTGATTATGATGAGACCTTTGCACCAGTCGCTCGCCTGGAAGCCATTCGGCTGTTTTTTGGCATATCTTTGCCTGAGAGGGTTTATTGTGTATCAGATGGATGTAAAGAGTGCATTCTTAAACGGGGTACTAGCTGAGGAAGTTTATGTTGAACAACCTCCAAGCTTTGAAAAAGGCGACCAGGTGTACCGTTTAAGAAAAGCTCTTTATGGCCTAAAACAAGCTCCTCGAGCTTGGTATGATACAATCTCTCAGTTCTTGATAGACAGTGGTTTCACTAAAGGAATAGTGGACAGAACCTTATTCAGAATAGAAGATGGAGAAGATATTCTGGTGGTTCAGATTTATGTGGACGACATCATCTTCGGATCTCCCAACAAGAGTTTATGTGAAAAAATTGACAAGGTGATGCAAGGAAGTTCGAGATGTCCATGATGGGTCGATGAGTTACTTTACGGGTTTACAAGTTAAGCAAAGTACGAAGGATATTCATCTCGCCAAAGCGAAAGTACACTAGGAGTTTATTGGCTAAGTTTGGAGTTCAAAACTGTAAGAAAGCCATAATTCCTATGATGACTGGATTCAAGATGGATCCAGATGAGAATGGTCAGAAAACTAATCATAAAGAATATAGGGCTCTCATTGGATCTTTACTATACCTGACTGCCAGAAGATCAGATATCACTTTTGCGATGGGTGTATGTGCGATTTCGTGCAAATCCAATGCAAAGCCACCGGAAGCAAAATGACTAAGCGGATTCTAAAGTATCTGAAGGGGACAATAAACCTTGGTTTATTTTACCCATCAGATGATAATCTAGAGCTTAGTGGGTATTCTGATTCTGATTATGGAGGGTGCAAAATTGACAGGAAGTCAACCTCAGGTACATGTCAGTTTTTAGGTAGTAAAAAAAAAATGATCTCGTGGTTTTCAAAAGAAGCGTACATCGATTCATGGACATCTACTATTGAAGCGTAATATATGGTCAGCAGAAGTCGTTGTTCCCAATCGCTCTGCTAAGTCGGCAATGAGGATTATAACATTATAGCTACGAACGTACCTATATTTCGTGATGATAATAGTCTTATTGCAATCACTCGAGAATCTGCTCGCATACAAGATGCAAGCATGTGGATGTCAGACACCATTTTATAAGAGATCATGTTGAAAAGAAGAATATCAGAATGGAAAAGATCCATACTGATAAACAAAAAGCTGATATTTTAACCAAGCCACTAGCTGAGATCAGATTCAGAGAATTATGCAATGAGCTAGGGCTTCTGGATCTCGGAGGAAGTGCACCAGAAATATTTGGTGGACTAGTCTCCAAGACCAGTTTGTTAAGAGACTGACCAGATAGAAAGAGTCAGTTGAGAAAGATACCTGGTGATCGATCGATCGTAAAAGAATTATCGAGTTAAGGGGAACCGATCGATTGGAAGGTTATACTTTGTAAGTCGATTAAGCTATGTTCAACAAGAAAGTTGTATAAGATTAAGGCTACAAATCGCATATGAAAGTAGAAACAACACAACAATGGAATAATAGAAATTTTCATTGATAAAGACCCGGAGGTCAGTTTTACATTACAAGTTACAAGTACAAAAGGACCCGGAGGTCAGTACATAAACCATAAACCGAAAACCCTAAGCCTAACCCTAAAAGGGGGAGAGAGAGGCTTTAAAGATTTTAAAGCCTGATGCTCTCATTTTCTCCCACTTAACCTTAAAAGGGGTGTGAGAGGCTTTGAAATAATCCTAAAGTCACCCTCAGAGCTTCGGAGTTAGGAGCGAGAGCGGCCTTGAAGGATTTCTAAGCCAGGAGCCCCTAGTCCTAAAATCAATGGGCTCTCCAGATGTTAAATGGGACACAAGTGCAAAAGATGTGGTCCTAAGACCATATGGCCACAAGTGTCACATGCAAATATTGAGTTTGATATACGATGATCAGCTGTTGTCTGATCAAGATCGAATACCAAACTCATGTTTTGTATCAGACTGAGTCTGTTGATGCTAATTTTGTCATCTCGATAGGCACACAAGGTGCATACGGTTTGGAGAAGTGTCTTCTCATTTGCGATAGCAGATCCGCCGCCTCGGTGGTAGAGAAGTTTGGCAATAATCGTATGTGTAATCTTTGATGACGACGAAAGCAGTAATAAGGGACACACAGGGTTGATTTGAGAAGCTGAAATCATTTGAGAAGGGTTAAAGGTTTTTGCCGGAAGTTTCACCGGAAATAAGGGTTCATCGGAAAACATGGAGTATAAGCTAAATAAAGAAGATGAATGGTTTATGTTATGTTGTTTGCTTAAAACCCCAGATCTATTTATAGAAGAAAAGCAGGGGTATAGGTGCAAATTTAATTTCTCAAGACCCTTAGGAGAAATTTGCACCGCAAGGACAGCGCGTAAGAAACACGCGATTGATGGTTGGATGAGTTGACGGTGTGAATTGTCACAACGTATCCATACCATCATTATGAAGTGTCAAGTCACGCCTACTTAGGGAATCGAGATGACTCTTCGACTCCTCAAGAACTAATTTCTGGCAGGAGCGCACATTCCAAGACTTGACCTAGGTCAAGAGTGGATCAGGATGGATCCGAAGAAAACTGATCAGAAAGGATCAGTCAAAGAGTTGTCCAGAGATAACAGATGAAAAGCAAACGTCACCTGATCAGCTTGGCTCATCAGAAAACTGATCAGATAAGTGGGACATTGTTGGGAAATACTATGGTTTAGGAAACCATCGGTAAAGGTCAACGATGTCGTGTCAACCGGATAAGATCAATATGGTAATCGACCGACATTAAATATCGGTCGATCGAATCGTTTTCGATTTATCTTCATACCTACTCTATGTTAGCTATTACTGTTCACATTACTTTATGATGTCATGCCTGCAATCATTAAATGCGGACGTGGGGCTTGTCTATTAAATGCATTTTTTTAACCTTCAAGTCCAAAAGTATGCATGTTTAAAACCTTAACCGCACGATTGAATTACTCTTCAACCGCTTTAATCTTGACCGTCCACTTATATCAAGGACACTCAAGTACCTTAAAAAATAATCGTGCAAAATGTTTCCCTCTCATCTTTTAAAACCCTAAATACCTTTTCTCTGACAACCTTTCGCATTTCATACTTTCTAAAACCGCAAATTCAGTTCCAGAAAATTCTCTCAAACATTCAAAATATTCAAGCGATTAATCTATCTTCCAAAACTCTCATATCGCTTTTTTGGTAACTTACTCATCTTGTTATTTTTTTTGAATAGCATATAATGATCAGTGTATAGAAATTGTGTGTATTACTGTTAATCATGATTAAATGGAATTTAAATCAGTCATTGTCATTTCTATATACATCATAAACTATATACATATTGGGGATAGATATTCATGTGTATTAATTTGCAAAATTACTCTTTTATGAATAACAATGTGTGATTGATTATGTTGTTTCACATAACACTCACTTTGTATGCTTCTTTATGATTTCAGAAAATGGAATCGTCAATAGTGCTATCGGAAACTTGTGACTATGCCTCTATGCTCAAAAATGTCATTGATGAAAAGTATGTCATTTTCAATACCACAAATGATCCAGAATCAAGGGAGATACTCGAATGCTTAAGAGCCTATGGACTTGATCAATTTTGCTATCGCCATCAGGAAACTGTCCATATGTTTGAATCATTGGAATTCTTGAGAAGACTAAAGGAGACGGACAACAAAGAGCTATTCTCATTCGTTGGAAGGACCAGGATCGATGTCTCCAACGATGATCTCAGAAGAATCTTTGGTCTTCAAATGGGCAAGAAATACCCTGATGAGTTCACTGCTGGAATGTTAGATAAGGAGTATCTGCAGAAAGTGTTGTTGAGACCTGGGAACATCAATCAGCTCACACATGTCAAAGTTCCCTACCTCCGAAGGAAGTATAGATTGCTTTTCGAAATTGTCTCGAAAGTCATTCTTGGGATCTCTTTCATCCCAGATGCTCTAACCCAGCAAAAGCAGCATGTTATGGCCGCAATCATTGAGAAGGCCCCAGATATGAACTGGATGGGGTTATTCAAGCATTGTTTGCTGCAGGAAACTAATAAGTTTGCCACAGATGAAGAAAATCGAGTGAAGCTGACCAAGAATATCAATAATATTCACAAGGTGTTTATAATTTTGGCTGATAAGCTTCCCAGTGACTATCTTTGGTCACAAAATGGGCGGAAGCAATATGTGGAGAAATTCAAGGCCTTTCTTTACAAGGATGAGGCACTATCTGGATTATCTGATGATGATCTAACACCATATGTGCCGAAGCCTAAAAATCCTAAAGGCAAAGCTCCATCTAAGAGAGGAACGAGATAGAGGAAGCAGGCTGTGAGTAAGCCTTCTGATGCAGGTGCGAAACGTCAGAAAACACTTACTACAATGCTGCCTAAGAAGGATGGTATGCCTTCTGGAGGTCTTCAAGATGAAGGAAGTGATGTTGAAATTCTGGAATCAGGCGAAGATCAACTTGAAGAATCAGGTCGAGAGTTAATGCTAGTGGAAAACCCAGTTCAGATGGAAACCCGTGGAGCTGATGTACAACCTGAAGAGAATCAGTCTGATTCTGAACCATCAGACTCAGCTCACATAAGTTCTCTTTTCAGAGGGCATGAAACCACCTACTGCCCCACTTCACCCACCTCATCTTCAAAATCACCTTCGCCTGAACCCTTAACCAGAGAAATTTCACCCTCACCCGAACCATCAACCAGACAACCACCTTCAACTGAACCTTCCACTGGGAAATCGTTTACCCCTTCTCCCTCTCGAACCTCTCCCAAAATAACTTCAACCACATCAGAACCACAGACTGATCAACCTTCAACCAGTCAACCAGAAAACCCTCCACCCCCTCCCGAATCTTCACAGTTAAATCCACCTGGTTCGGAAGCTGTTCAGGAACCTGTTCATGAAATCATTCAGGAACTTGTTCCAACACCTGTTCTGGAACTCGCTCAGGAAGAGCAAGATGTTGCTGAGATCAAAGACATGTATGTCTCCATGTCTCACAATCCCTTCAACAAGAGGACCCTCCTCGAATCACCTGTACAAGAACACTCTACGGTGTATTTTCTACGGCGACAGGTGAATGCCTATATGGACGAGCACTTTCCTGAACTCATCGATCATATTGGGATCAGACAGCAGATGGAGGAGATAGTCTTCTGGAGGAACATCAGACTCAAGGATATTGAAGACTTCCTAATTTTAATGAATGCCTTGGAGTCTGATTACTTTGTTGACCTGGAGAAGAAGGCAAAGCAGAATGCCGGTGTATCCAGCGTAGCCGAACTAGCTACAGATGCTGATATCAGATGGTTGGTGCACCACAAGCTGGGTATTTATGAAGAGGAAGAAAGAGGTTATGATACTTATGCTTATACTGAGTATGAGCAACCTGCCGATGAACTAGGTATGGGTGCTGCAGATGAGACCTAGCCAGGCGAGGTTTCAACATCTGGTCAGACTACTGTGCTAAGTGCTGATATCCTAGATCTGATTTCTGCGAAAATACAAGATGGGGTAAAAGCAATACAAGATGGGGTAAAAGCTTCGGTTGATACACAATTTACGACTCTTGTTGCAAATCTGATGCAGAAATTTGAAGAAGCACAGAGCAACCTGATTGACAAAGAGAGGAAGCTAACTGTTGACCAGATCTCAAACCTAGTTGATAGTGAGAGGAAGTTAACAGTCAAGAAGATCATAAATATGCACGATTCTATTCTCGAATCGGTAACAAAACGAATTGACCCTCTTGCTGACAAGATGAGGATCCAGATTGATATGCTTGTAGAGATGCAGGTTCTCTTGGAAAGTGTTTGGGGATCCTTGGAACGGACTGATTCGTGTCTGGACAATAGCAGAAAAAGATTTGATCAATCTATTACTCAGGCCAAGAAAGTTATTGAATCTGGATTAAATAGGTTCCCGGCATCAGAATTACTTCGCAAATGTTCAGATCACTCCTATTGCTGTGGAAGAACTTAAGGAGGAGATAACACGTCAGTTTCAGGCCTTGAATCTCAAGTTGTCACACCTTTTTGATGCAACCAAAAAGGGGGAAGGACAAGATAAAGAAAAACAGATGCAGATTTTAAAAAAAATTGATGGTAATCAAGGATTTACCGTAAGTGACCCATTCTGGTTTACCTAAGGTCACTCCGTCTGATGCCACTCCTTCTGAAGTCACCCATTCTGAGATCGCTCCTACTGCTGAACTAAAACAATCCGTGGATCAACACAACAAGGAGATCGAGGCTCAGGGATAATAAATCAATAAGGTAAGACATGTACTCGCTCTAAAGTTGTTGCCGTGGTGGACAAGATTGAAGACTTCTCGTCAATCGCACAAAAAAAAAGATTTGATCGAGGATCAAAGTAAAAAATCTCGAGTTGGCAAAGAAGTCAGAGAGAGAAGAAGACATCTGCCAAGAAAGACAATCATGAAAAGGCAAGCAAGCCGAGAAGCAAATCAAGAAGCCAATCGTGACCCGCACTCGATTCAGCGGACATCGATCTTTAATAAAGAAGAACAATTGATGAGGTGTGGGGTCATTGAAGCAGCTATCAAGAAGAAGAAGCTTGCTGAAGCTATGTCAAAAGGAAATCTAAGATGGCAGCAGATGTAAAAGAAGTAGATTGGGAAGAGAGAGCTTTCCCTGCAGAAGTTGAAAGCATTCTCGGTGGCGACGAGATTTGCTTCCCGAATGGACAAGGATTAAAATCGACCGGCCGAAAGGCCGCCTACATTATTCAGAAGATACCAGAACATGCCGATCAGGGTGAATTTGATGTTGCGTTTCAAAACTGGCTGGAGATCAAACACCCCAAATTCTTCAAAGTGGTGATGCATGAAGGAAAAATCATGTCATTAACTCCCTCTGCACCCAAATTTCAGACAATGATTCCACCACTCAGAGTTGATAACTCTCTTGACCCAATTGGATTCAAACAACTCTTCTATAATTTTGCTAAGAGAGGAGACATTATTGAGAGTGAAAGATTGGAGACCTTGCTGCAGAGAATGTACAAGATTTTCAACATTCCGAAAAAGTCTTGAAGTTTGCTTTTCAAGGAATCAGAAGATGTCTTAGATCAGGTGAAAGGTAAAATTTGTACATGTAATCGTCATCTCTTATATATAAAACAAGTTACCTTTCTGATCTTAAGACAACATCTCATTGTCTTCTGATTTCTGTTGTTTACTTTTTTACATTTCGTATGGTTATCTATTTTTCTGATTATATGTTTTGGTTCCATCAAAAAGGGGGAAATTGTTGGGAAATTTGTATTTAGTTTTGATGGAAGTTCCAAAACAGTTTGTAATAGGACCAATGACACATTAAGTGACTAATGTCTTAGAATCAGGTTAGGATGACCAGCTGAAATGTATAGACAACTGATGTATATGGTACATCACATATTGAGGGGGAACTCAATATGTATAGGTCAGGTCAGTTAGTCGAATGATCAGTGTTGTGCTCAGATATATCACACGTCAGCATCACCAGATTGATCACACATCAGCATGACGATTTATCACACGTCAGCAGGTCCCACCGAGACCAAGTGATTTGTCGTGCTTATGCATATGTTTTGTCATGCTTTATGCACATGACTTGTCGTGCTTAACAATTTGTCGTGCTTAACGATTTGTCGTGCTTATGATTTGTCGTGCTGGTCCTCTTTATATAAAGGACCTCACAGTTCATTGTAAAGGGACACACACTGGAATGTTTCCCTCATTCCACTTATATACCTACACCCACATTTCAGGGAAGAACTACGGTTCTTCCCGCAGTGTTCTTGTTCGATTAATCACTTTGTTTGTGAGTTGTTACCAATTTAGCTACATAATACTCTCCGATAAAAAACAACTCGCAACAATTGGCGCTAGAAGAAGGGTATGCGGAAATCATACGGGTGGGCTCGTTCTGGCGCACAAAATAATCAGACAAGGTTATTATTGGCCAACCCTCAAAAAGGATTCGCTCGCGTATGCTCGCGCTTGCCACAGATGTCAGGTACATGCTCCACTTATTCATAGCCCACCTGAAGAATTGGTGACAGTTTATAGCCCATGGCCATTTGCTAAATGGGGGATCAATCTGATCAGCCCGTTTCCTACTGGCACGTCGGGAGTAAAATTTGTTGTGGTTGCCGTGGATTACTATACTAAATGGGCAGAAGCCGAGGCCATTGTCAAGATCACAGAACAAAGAATGTGGAACTTTGTTTGGAAGAATATCATTTGTCGATTTGGGCTTCCCCAATCATTAGTAACTAATAACGACAAACAGTTCGACGGAAGTGAATTCAGACAGAATTGTGCTCGCTGGGGGATAAAAAAGCACTACTCAACTCCGTACTATCCCCAGTCAAACGGACAAGTTGAGGCCGTTAATAAAATCATCAAGCATACCCTCAAGGCCAGACTTGATAATTTCAAGGGGGGTGGATGGGCTGAAGAGTTGCCTGAAATATTATGGGCTTATCGAACAACTTTCAGAACATCAACTGCGGAGACCCCGTTTGCCCTGGCATTTGGTGCGGAAGCTGTTATACCCGCAGAAATCAAGATTCCAAGTCATCGAACAATGACTTTCGGAGAGCACATTAACGACCAGGCGCTCGCCCTGAGTACAGACCTGTTGGAAGAAAGAAGGACGGAGGCTGATTTCAAGAATGCCATGTACAAAAAGAGATCAGAGAAGTTTTACAACTCCAAAGTCCGAACACGCAGTTCGATTATGGGCGAAGCTAGTTTTAAAAAAGCGAAACAACGGGGTATTAAGTGGTGTGTTCGGCCGAGCATGGGAAGGTCCGTTCAGAGTTTCAGAACGTTTGCTAAATGGGGCCTATGATTTGGAAGACCTAAATGGAATCCCATTGTCCTACTCGTGGAATGCGTCAAATTTGAAAAAATACTATCAATAATAGCGAGCATAGAGCCGGCCGAACAAAATCGTCCACATGGCTTTAGCGAGCATAGAGCCGACCGAACAAAATCGTCCACACAGCTGAAGTGATCATAGTTGGCCGAACATAATGGCCGATGTACTGAAACAAACACAAAGGGCCGAACATAATCAGCCATTCAGTTCAAACGAGTAGGACAATCCTGAAAGAAGAGTACATTATGTTCGATACATATCTTCAGGAAAGAAATGCTGGACAACACTATCGATAGACAGAAGATACGTGTCAGAACGAGTTGTCAACAGAAGATACGTATCAGAACGAGTTGACAAGTGGTGGCAATCAAGCAGGGATGAGTCAATCTTCGAGCAAGAGCCAAAAAAGTTGAAATGGATGTCAAAAAGGGGAGCAAAAGTAAGAGAGCTAGCATCAGCTAGCTATGCCAGCACTAGCTTGGGATAGTTCTATAAATAGGGGCATACTGATAGCTGAAAAAAGCAGAGAAAAAAAACATATGAAGAAGAAAAAAGGAAAAATACTGCGATTCTCAGAAGGAAGTCGGTTTAGTATGCCCCCAGACGTAGAAGAATTCAGCTCTCGATTCAGCAATCATTCAGCTGAATCGAGCATCTGCCCTGATACGAGTCTTTTACCCCGTATGACTTTGCGAGCACAGGTTGAAGCTCGTTGCGGACTCAAGATGCTCGGCAGAGTCATGGTTGCCACTCCACGTTACTCACTGCTTATGCAGTAGTAAGTCATTAGTCCCCTATGCATCCCCAAAATCTCCTCCGGCGGGAGGGATGTCATAGTGTCCGCTCAAAACAAGATCGCGGACGCCGATGCTAGGCATCTCTTGGAGGGGACGAGAATGGTGCGAAATGAAAGTTTTGCTCGCGCCTACTTTTTAAGCGGCGGCAGAATGCGCGCCACATGCTCATGCCTCCATGCCCACCAAGATAATCACAACTTGTCCAGGAGGGACAAAAGTTTATGCTGCTGCTGCCTGAGCATGTTACTAAAGAAAGAAGGGTAGACAGGATGATGTGCCACATCCTTGTCAACATCAATTCTGCGGACAAGGTGAGGCCAGTTCGTGTATACTCAAGACAAGGTTTAAATTCAAAACCCTAGTCTGATAACAATAGTTGTGTAACAGATAGTCTTCTTCAGATATGAAGGATGTAATAGAATACAAAGTGTTGCAAAAAGAAAAAAGAAAGATATATGTACTTTTGTTCGCTAAGATTTTCTAGTTCAAGCCTATTTGAGGTCGCACCTACGCCAGACGACCCGAACAAAGACGAATGAGCCCAAGTCTATGTTCACCTGACGAACGAGTTCGTACTCTAATTCCCGCAGCAAAAAGCGAGTAATGGGTACGCAGTCGCAAAAGACGACTCGTACTTACAGATACCCGTAGCAAAAGCGGGTGATGAGTGCAGGGTCGCAGCTAAATAAGACGGCCCTAGTACGAAGTGATCGCACCTAAATAAGACGATCGCGCACCAAGAAAGGGGGGGTTCATAAAGTAACCCATCTGGTCGCACGTAAATAAGACGATCAACCGATTGCAACGTCAATAAGACAATCAAAACCGAAAAAAGTCAGGAGCGGGCATATGCAAACCCAATGTTCGAAATCATTCAGAAGAAAATGGGCACTACCGGCCAAATTACAAAAAAGCCACTTGTACGATTATGCCCGCCTACTCGGCGCAGGCTATACCGCCTTCTCGGCGACGATTATGCCCGCCTATTCGGAGCAGGCTATACCACCTTCTCGGCGATGATTATGCCCGCCTACTTGGCGCAGGCTATACCGCCTCCTCGGCGACGATTATGCCCGCCTATTCGGCGCAGGCTATACCGCCTTCTCGGCGACGATTATGCCCGCCTACTCGGCACAGGCTATACCGCCTTCTCGGCGAAGAATATGCCCGCCACTCCATTAGTAATAACGCCTTCTCGGCGATAATTATACCCCACCTACTTTCGGTAGCGAGTATCTGCGCTTCTTAGCGGCGATTATGCCCCGCTGACCAGCGCGAGCTATCTGCAACCTTCTCGGCGGCAATTATGCCTTTATTCGGCGCGAGCTATCGCGCGCTACCGGCAGCAATTATATCGCCGGCTTCGGTAAACAATACCGCTACCGTAACGATATGTACTTTACTGCGGTCACCGAGCTGCTCTGCGCCTTCTCGTGATAATTATGCCCTTTACCAGCGTAAGCTATACATGGCTTCTCGCGGCGGCGATTATACCCTTTACTGCAATGTTGTATCATATACCGTGATTATACCCACCCCATTAATGCCGACCTCTGCCTTCTTCGGCGTGGTATCACCCACTTACTAAAGCGGCAATCTGCTATTCTACCATTTGACGATTATACCCTTTGCCAGTGCGAACCTCTTGCCTTTCCGGCGGCGATTATGCCGCGCCTATTACGGCGCGAGCTATCGCCTTTGGCGGCGATTATCTTTCCGCCTACTGTGTTGCTGATACTGTAACCGGCGGCGATTATGCCGCTGCTAGGTCGACTATCTGCGCTGGCGATGATTATGCCGCTATTAGGCGCGAGCACATACCGCCTTCCGGCCGGCAATTATGCCCGCCTGTTAAAGCGAGCTATCACTTGCAAGAACGATTACTGCCGCCACCGTATATCTGCTTCGCGTGATTATGCCGCCACTACTGCGCGAACTTTCGCAACCCCTTCGGCGGCGTGATGTACCCCGCATCTCGTATGAGCACTGTTGTTGGCGTTATACGCCTGTTATTGCCGGGCTATCTATATCGGCAACCGATTATGCCCTTTTATTAATGGAAACTATATCATATACGATCCAGCGGCAACATCTGTAACTACTGGCGGCGATGATTCTTCCCTTTACTGGTATGATTTTCTGCGCCCTTCGGTGGCGATTATGCACATACTGGCGAACACCGGCGATTATGCCGCTGACCGTGGCGAACTTAATCACCACCGCTACCGTAACGATTATGCGTATACTGCGGCGTGAAAATACCGCCTTCAACGATTATGCCGCTTTTTACTAAAGCCATTACGGCATCTGCCTTCTCGGCTGATTATGCCGCTTCTTTCTGGCGCGAGCTATACCGCCTTCTCGGCATTGTACCCGCATTACCGGCGGCGAGCATTACCTTCTCGGTGACGATTATGCCCGCTACTAAGTATCAAACCTCTCTGCTTCTGAAAACTCGTTATGCCGCTACTCGTGGCGAACGCTCTGCTTACCGTGGGTGATTATACCGCCTATAATGGCTGTCGCCGCGAACCGGTCATGCGCTTTATAAACATTTAACACTACCGCCTTCGCGACGATTATGCCACCTACTCGGCGCGAACAATACGCCTTCTTAAACCGTTATACTAATACATTAAAGCGCGCGAACTATCTGCTTCGGCGATGATTATGCGCTACCTGCAGTTATACCGCCCTTCGACGATGATTATGCCCGTGCCTTACTACGGTGGCGGTTATACCGCCTTTTGGCAAAAATTATTCCGCTTACTGACGCAGGCTATACCGCCTTCTCGCGACGATTATACCGCTTATTCGGGCGCATCTTGCCTTTTCGGCGACGATTATGCCCGCCTACTCGGCGCGAGCACTACTACCACCTTTTCGGCGACGATTATGCCGCTTCACTCAGCGCAGAGCACTTCTTGCCTTTTATGATGATTATGCCCGCCTACTTGGCACTGGCAATACCGCCTTCTCGGCGATGATTATGCCCGCCTACTCGGAGCAGGCACTAGCGCCTTCTCGATGATGATTATGCCCGCCTACTCGGCGCAGGCATTACCGCCTATTCGGCGATGATTATGCCCGCCTATTCGACGCAGGCATATCGCCTTTTTGGCGACGATTATACCCGCCTACTCGGCGCAGGCACTACCGCCTTTTCGGTGATGATTATGCCCGCCTACTCGGCGCAGGCACTACTGCCTTTTCGGCGACGATTATACCCGCCTCCTCGGCGTCGGCTTTCCGCTAACTCGGCGATGTCCAGTCCGCTGTTTTAGAAAAGTATTCTCCACCTTCTCGGTGTCGAGACCATCAGCTTTCACAGCGACGACCAGCCCGCCTCCTCGGCGTCGGCTTTCCGCTAACTCGGCGATGTCCAGTCCGCCGTTTTAGCGAAGTATTCTCCGCCTTCTCGGCGATGAGATGTTGGCTCATTGATTCGGCGTGACCGGTCCGCCTCTATCAGCATTAACCTGCTTGCCTTCATCAACATTTGCTCTCTCATGAGACCACCGCGTCCGGTTAGGCGATTTATCTGGGGTAAAGGTCATGAAAATGCTCACCGTAATCGGGCGGCGATGAAGCGCAAAATTTACTCTATAATTCACCGAGCGATGCAGACGGAGAGAAAAGTCAAAAGCGCTGGCAATAAGTGGTCGACGACGAGCGTAAAATCTCCTAGCTCCCTCAAGTATCTCTAGCTCTCTCACGAGCCATCTCAGAAGACCTGCTCATCTCGAGTAGGATCCCATCTAGCTCTCTCACGAGCCATTTCAGAAGACCTGCTCATCTCGAGTAGGATCCCATCTAGCTCTCTCACGAGCCATCTCAGAAGACCTGCTCATCTCGAGTAGGATCCCATCTTCTCTCTCACGAGCCATCTCATGAAGATTCTGCTCATCCCGAGCAGGATACCATCCGGCTCTCTCCGACGAGCCACCCCTGACGACCATTTTCCCACGGGCATAGAAAAGACTTCGTCTGTGGGGCTCCCCCCCAAAAGTACGAAAGCACAAAAAAAAGACTTCATCTGACGGGGCTCTCCCCTCAATCTGAAAGCATGAGAAAAGACTTCGTCTGACAGGACTCCCCAAGTACTGAGCCTGAAAAAGACTCATCTGATGGGGCTCCCCGGCACTGAGAAACGAAAAAGACTTCATCTGATGGGGCTCTCCCCGGCACGAAAGCCTGAAAAAAAGACTTCGTCTGACAGGGGCTTCCCACGAAACGAGCCTGTAAAAGACTCAGACGACGGGCTCTCCCCAAAGCACGAAAGACTGTAAAAGACTCAGACGACGGCTCCCTAAAGCACGAAAGAAGAAAAGACTCATACGACGGGCTCCCGGCACGAAAGATGAAAAAGACTTCAGACGACGGGCTCCCCCCAAGTACGAAAGACCTAAAAAAAGACTCATTTACGGGCTCTCAAGCATCGAAGACAAAAAGACTTCATCGACGGGGCTCCCCCGGCACGAAACTGAAAAAGACTTCAGACGACGGGCTCTCCGGCACGAAAGCACAAAAAGACTCGTACAATGGGGCTCCCCCCGAACAAAGACGAACGAGTTCGTACTCTGATTCCCGCAGCAAAAAACGAGTAATGGGTACGCAGTCGCAAAAGACGACTCGTACTTACAGATACCCGTAGCTAAAGCGGGTGATGAGTGCGGGGTCGCAGCTAAATTACGACGGGGCTCCCCCCAAAGTACGAGCATAGACAAGATCGACGATAAAGGTAAGATCCTCTATGCAGGGGCTCATTCTAAACGATCAAGATCTCAGAAGGAGGGTCCGAACCTCCGAGCAAGCTCGGAGGCAAACAATGCGACTGCAGATGCAATAAAGCATGAAATCTGGTCGAGACATGGAACAAGATCAAGCTCTGAACAACGTCACAGCCCGATCTTGGGGGCTATTGTTGTGCTCAGATATATCACATGTCAACATCACCAGATTGATCACACGTCAGCATGACGATTTATCACACGTCAGCAGGTCCCACCGAGACCACGTGATTTGTCGTGCTTATGCATATGTTTTGTAATGCCTTATGCACATGACTTGTCGTGCTTAACAATTTGTCGTGCTTATGATTTGTCGTGCTGGTCCTCTTTATATAAAGGACCTCACAGTTCATTGTAAAGGCACACACACTGGAATGTTTCCCTCATTCCACTTATATACCTACACCTACATTTCAGGGAAGAACTACGGCTCTTCCCGCAGTGTTCTTGTTTGATTAATCATTTTGTTTGTGAGTTGTTACCAATTTAGCCACATAATACTCTCGATAAAAAATGACTCGCAACAATCAGTTAATCAAATGATCAGGTGAAGATATGAAGCCAATAGCTCAGAAGACCTGAAGATCAGAAGACTACCAGAAGATCAAGATCCAGACCAGAAGACCTACATCAGTCGAGTCTGCTAGTTGAAGCTAAGACAACTGGCATCAAAAGACTCTATCAGTTAGACTGATCAGTTGTAACTGATCAGGTCAGCTCACACAAGGTGTCAACTAATGTTTCACCACATCATACATTGTTGATCTGAACAAGAAGTATGCCAACTTTAGTTGGTGAATAAACTCTGACATGTTATACTTGTTAACCAATAAGAACAAGACACGTATGACCTGAGCTGACACTGTGGATTTCGGCGCTGCATAATCAAACGGCTAGAAAAACGACATACACGCTTTCGGCCATGCTATTCCTGGAAGCACGTCACATCAAATCCTGCAAACCTACCAAATATAGCCGGAAATTCAAATTGCTCTCCAACGGCTCTTTGATTTCGAGGTCTATAAATATGGGATTACTCTTCAGAGTGATATACGAAAATTATCAAGAAGCTCATACTATAGCAAAATTTCATCACGAAGAACACAACCTTGAAGATTAATTTTTCTCAGTGTTCATCCCATAGTTCTTAGCACAGAAATCTTATCCTCTAGCTGTTAGGCTAATTTAATTCTAGGAAAGATTTCAAAGTTGGAACAAACAACAAATCTTACCCAAAACCCAAAGTTAGGTTAAGTTTGTTTAGCAAGATTTCAGACTAGGGTTTCTAGTTCTGATTTCTGGGATCGGTTGAGTGAGAGCTCCATAAATATATGTTGGTGTAATGTGTTGGACTAACACAATAATCTAAGTCCAGTTGGTTAAGTCGGTTAAGTTGGTGCCCCTTGTGATAGGGAAGAGTGGACGTAGGACTGGTTGTCCGAACCACAATAAATCTTGTGTGCATTTACCTGTTTGATTAACTGCTTCACACTATTGCACACAACTTGATTAAATCTGCATACATATTCTGAGTTAGAATCAGCTAGCACCAAGCTACTGATCTGATCAGATTGACCCCATAGTCATCTGATTGAAAACAACTTCGGAATCTGATTTGTTACAAACTGGTTTTTCACACGGGTATAAACTAGCTTCCGCACAATCAGTTAAACTGATAGATACCGAACTGATCTGCCCTCAGGCGATCAGTAAGTTGGATATCAGTCCAAACTGATTCACTTGCACTCTGATCAGGCAAACTGCCATCACACCTGATCTGCACGAAAAAGTTTTCAGAAGTCTATTCACCCCTCCCCTCTAGACTTCTGCCCTCACGAAACCCGTTCGGGACCTACAGACCTACAGGAGGATAAATTCTTCGGTACTGAATATACAAGAATTAGGCCTCAGTGGTGTGTTGTTTCTTAATCTCCGTACCTTAAATAGGACCGTGTGTAATTAATAACTATTGTTTTGACTTATGATAGGAAGAGAGTCATTGCGATTCGATACCTTATATCTTGGGCAATATTATTAATTACATGACGATTGCTGACATTTAATATGAAGAATCGTGTGCAAGTACGTCTTGTTTTATTTGTCCCCTTGGTGGGCTCAGAACCTTTATCATACCAAATCTTGCAAGTGGAAATGTATTTCCTGTATGGATAATAATGTTGAGTTGTCTTTACTCCAAGGATAAAGATATTAATTAATATAAAGCTTGTTCAGTGGCTTAATTAATCAATGGTTTAAAATAATCTTAGACACGGGAAATAATGACCGGGGGCCATATTATAGTAAAGTCGTAATATTGGTTAAGATGGATAGTTCAATATTAATTTTATAGTGGAATAAATTAATATTAATGGACTTTGAATAATATTTGGCCCAATATTATAGCTTCATAGTCCATTGGAGGTCCAATCTTAATTCTCCTAAAGGCCCATCAAATAGCCCAAAATAAAGTCCAATTAATGAAAGAGAGAAGAAAATAATTTGCCTAATATTTCTATGAATATTTTCAAAAAATATGTAGGAAAAAGGAAGAAAAGATTGTCTTGATTTTCTTGTAGATATTTTATGGAAAGAGATAAGTATTGTACGAATACATAATTATCCCATAAATTCAAGAAGTCAAATCTTGATTCTTTTTGCCTTGTTATTTTCGAAAATTGGGGATAAATAGGGGAAGAGATTTTTATGGAAAATTTAATTAAGGAGAAAAGAATATAGGAGATATATTCAAGATTTCTTGGAGACCAAGAAAAGATTTTCTCCCTCAATTTCTTGACCTAAAAATTGGCCCCCCTCCTCCATATAAATAAAGGATGAATTTTTCATTCCTAACTGCAATTCCATGTGTTGGAAATATTAGAAATCCACAAAGGTGGTGGCCAAATATTTTTTGTTTTCCCTCTTATTAAAATCGTTCGTGTGAATCCTTCCACCAGATTGTATTCGTGGACTTGGGACATATTTGGGAAGACCCTTTGGGTTGATCCATCATCTCATCAGTCGTCTCTACAAGAGGTTAGTAATCTCGTAACTCCTAGATTCCGCATGCTTAGGATTTACGTGGATTACGTGTACGCATGTTGTTTTTTCGCTTATTAATTATTATGTTGAATTCATTCAGGATTAATTCATGTTAGTAATTAATTGATTAATTTAAATATGTATTTAAAATCATCTCAAATAGATCCGGGCACCCCTAATTTCCCAACAACTTGTATCAGAGCTCTGCTTTCGAGCTCTGAATATTAAATTGTTATTTCAATTATGTTGGACATGAAATTGAAAATTGGATTGTAGAATTGCTAGATCTGTTTTGCAGGTATCCAATTGTCATTGTATTTAATGTGTTTAATTTTCATGCGTATGAATGAATGGGTTTTAATTCGAATCGTTCGGATTTGTTTTTCTCGTGAAAAAATCCACGAGTATATTAGGCTATTTGATTTGTTCAAGTGTAATAGACTAGTCTAGATTTAAGGTGTATTTATTTTTTGTTAAATAAATTGTAACCTGATCGAAGATGAAGACGGAGTCGAGGAGTTAAAACGGATCCGGAACCGTACGTGGGCGACGTGCATCGCACAAAATATGCCAAGGGAGGCACGCGCGCGACGTGGACGTTGCTAGTCGAACGGGCCTAGGCACATGGCGCTGGGTGGGATCGGCCCTAGACGCGCGCGCGGGCGCAATGGCGATCGCGAGCGAAGGCGGCCAAGGCATGCGGGCGTGCGCGACGCCTGCAGATGCCTGCCGAGACCCATGAGGGGCGATGCGCTCCGCGCCTAGGCGCGCGGGCGCGGTCACTTATCCAAGTGGCCGGCCGGATGCGGGCGTGCATCCCGGCTGCGAGCTGCTTGGCGTGGAGTTCAAAGACATAATTTTTTTTCGAGACGAACGGGTGGGAGAAATTCAAGACGGTGTTTCTTCAAGATCAAGCCAAGTAAAATCAAACCATGATAGTTGGATAATACGTGCCCAATGTGTTTATTTTCTGCTTTGCTTAATTTATTGTTATTTTTTTCTTATGCTTTATTTAAATTTGTTTAAATGTGTTTGCATGAGAATTGCTCAATGAAAAATATCGTACTCAAAAAATACTAAGTATGTTTTAATAATTAATTTGGTTTTGAATCGAATTAATTTTGACCTCCATGATTTATTTATTTGTGAAATCTTTTGGAGAAATTCCCCTACGGGATGGTCAAAAGATAGCTTTCACTTGAATAAATTCTCAAAAGGATGATTGTGTGAATTATTATTAGTGGTGACGATGACCCTCCCACGAGGCTCTTTTAAAACGAAGTAGTAATTCTGTATTTAATCACGGTTATTACTTAGGTATAAAATTGATATGCATATACTTCACCGAAGTCCCTGTCAATTTTATATTGGTCAAGTGGGAGCCGACTATTAATTTTTGAAATTAAAGGTTTGTAACCGTTATTGTTTGTAATCTGCTTGAATGTGATTTAAATGATGACCCTCCCACGAGGCTCATTTAAATCTGTTTTGAGATGTTGGCTGATACATGGTCATATTTTTTTTTAGATTTCAATATAAATCATGTGATCGAATTATGTGATTTTCTTTGTGTTGATCCGGATATTGAAACAAGATACATGTTTATTTTCAGTTCATCATGTCGTAACCTTCTAATCCACTGTTCAATATACTGAAAGACAATCTGCTAACTGGAGAAAACTTTGTTGATTGGTATCGAAAATTCACTATTTTCCTCACTGCACAAAGCCATAACTGGGTTCTAACTGCACCCAAACCAGAGAAGACATCAGACGAGGCTACAAAAACGGTTAAGAAAGAATATGCTGACTGGGAGCGTTCTAATGAAATGGCAAAGTGTACCATCTTGGCTTCAATGTCAGATGTGTTGCAACACCAACACCAAAACGTTGAGACCGCTGCGAACATCATAATCAATCTTAAAGCGATGTTTCAACATCAGAACCGTGTATCTCACCAGATCACCATGAGGGATATGGTCTTTATGAAAATAATGGAGGGAATACCCATGAGGGATCATGTTCTCTAGATGATGGCTCACCTTAATAAACTTGAGGTGCTTGGAGCTAAATATGAAATCGAGACCCAAATTGATTTCATACTCCATTCCGTGCCCAAAAGCTTTGAGCAATTCAGGTTGAATTATCAGATGAACAATCAGAAGTTCACCTTGCCTGACTTGCTGCAGCTCTTGTTTCGGCTGAAGGGATATTAGGAGGGAGCAACCAAGCTTTAGCGGCATTTGGTCCATCTTCTTCTTCTATGCCAAAGGGAGGCAAGAAGAAGAAAACCAAAAATGAAAGCCAAGCTAACTCGAGTGTTGCCAAGGGCAAAGGTAAGGTGAAGAAGGAGGGTGGAGTAAAGAGTCCAGGTAAGGGAAAGTGCTACAACTGTGGTGAAAAAGGACATTGGAGGTCGGCCTGTTCCAAACCCAAAAGGAATGGAAATAAAGGTAATTCTCACTCACTAGTTGTTGAAACTTGTTTGGCAGAGTATGATACCCATTCGTGGGTAGTCGATACGGGATCCACTGATCATGTTTGTTTCACGTTACAGGGGTTCAAGAGGACCCGACAACTTAGTGGAAATGAGATCCTCATCACGCTAGGCGATGCTACGAGAGTGGCAGCTGAAGCAGTGGGAGACGTGCACCTGTCTTTTGAAGACCAGTTTTTAATTTTAAGAGATGTTCTTTATGTTCCTGTTTTTCGAAAAAACCTTATTTCAGTTTCTAAACTATTTATCAATGGATATTCTGTTCGTTTTAATAAACATGTTACTATTTTTCGTAACGATGTGATTATCTATCGTGGAATTTTACGGAACAATCTCTATATTATTAACTGTGCACACCACTCACAAAATGCATCGTATAACTCATTTACTATTTCATGTAAAAGAAAGCATTCTACTAACATTAACGAAACACATCTTTGGCACCTAAGATTAGGTCATATTAACCCAAAAAGGATTCAAAGGTTGGTTCAAGATGGTTCATTGGGGTCTCTCTAGGTTGAACTATTTCCAACTTGCGAATCGTGCTTGGAGGGTAAAATGACCAAGAGGGCATTTGGAGCCAAGGGGCTTAGAGCTAAGGAAGTGTTAGAAATTGTTCACACCGACGTTTGTGGTCCAATGCAAATCAAAGCTAGAGGTGGCTACGAGTATTTCGTTACGTTTATCGATGATTACTCAAGCTACAGATACATTTTCCTAATGAAGCATAAATCTAAGACCTTCGATAAATTCAAAGAATTTAAGACTCAAGAAGAGAATCATAAGGAAAAGACTATCAAGTTTCTACGATCTGATCGTGGAGGCGAATAACTCAGTGATGAATTCTTGAATTACCTGTCGGAAGAGGGGATTGCATCCCAGTTGACTGCACCCGGTACCCCTCAACAAAATGGGGTTGCAGAACGAAGAAATAAAATGCTTCTAGAAATGGTAAGATCAATGATGAGTTATGCAGATTTACCAAAATCGTTCTTGGGGTTACGCTTTGGAAACAGCGGCCTATATTCTAAACTTAGTGCCATCCAAATCAGTTCCTAAAACCCGAGAGTTGTTGTGATGTATGCAAGCCGCTTATGGACACATCAAGATCTGGGGGTGTCCGACATACGTGTTGGACAAGGAAGCTAATAAGTTGGATGCTGTTGGGAGATGAATTTAATAAAGATATGATTTTGATTAGATCCCAAAACCCCTGAGTATGACATGTTCAGAATAATCTTGATAGTTGAGTCAGGATTCAGTTTTTAGAGTATTCAGATGTTATCTCGCAAAATGTATAGTCGGCAGATATAGATCGTTAGGATCTCAAGATTCAAGAACTCAAGAAGTCTCAAAGAAACCGGTTTTCAAAGATGAAACCGGAAGTTTTCAAGACTCGATATAAATCGAGATATCAAGACTCAGATGAAATCGAGATATCAAGACTCGAAGATGAAATCGAGATATCAAGACTCAAGATGAAATCGAGGAATCAAGACTCAAAGATGAAGACTCAAGATATCGGTCAAGACATCTGTAAAGACTCGAGAAGACGCCAAGACTCGAAGACCTCAAGACTCGAAGACTCAAAACTCGTAAGACTCAAGACACGTAAGATCAAGATCAAGAATCAAGTTCAAGAATATCAAGGCACAAAGAATTCATCAAGAGTTAGTAATGTACTTAATGCTCAGTACAAACCTAAATGTTCTGAGGCACTGAACATATCTATCTGAAGGATGCAATACTAAGAAGATCGTGATTCCTTAGAAAAATAGATATTTGCCAAGACCTTCAAATGCAGACAAAAGGAACTAAGACAAAGTGTTGTTAAGGTTATATCACTCAGAGATTATAACCAAAAGAGTCGTTGAGTTGTCTACCTTTAACTGGAGACAAAAGTCACAAAGAGGAAGACAGCACTGTACCATACTAACACTGACAGGTCACTGAAAAGATGTCAAAAGTACTAAGTTCCAGACTACAAAAAGTGAAGACCGACTACATGAAAGGTTATTGCCTAAAACGTGTTAGGGAGTGTCAAACCCTAAATATAGCCGTTTCTCACACATCATAAGAGGAAACTCTCGGAGCTATCTCTCCAACGGATAGTTTTCAAACAGTGACCTTGGTGTATGCCTATAAATACTTGTGACCTTCTACATTGAAAGGTTACGGGAAATTTGTAAGCAACTCAAGAGCTCAAACTTATTATTGCAAGTTGAAGCACTCGAAAAACTGAGAATTTCCCAAGTGCTTTAAATCGAAGAGAGCTCTTTCCACTAAGCCTAGCTTGATAAGATATATCGAAAGCTTAGTCGAGATATCCTAGCCTTTGCATTGTTCTTTATTGTAAAGGATATCTCATCCTAGTTGGAAACCAACCAAGAAACCCCAAACCCTTTGTAAGGTAGTTTGAGTGTGATTTTTGGTGAGATTGGAGTTGTAAAGAGTGAGTAAACTACATTGAGGTAGTCAGAAAGCTCTAGAGGAGAAGTTAGTAAGCTACTTGTGGTAGTCTGAAAGCTTGTGTGAGTTTAGTAAGTAAACTACAGAGGTAGTCAGAAAGCTCAAGGTCGGGTTGAGTAAGTAAACTACAGAGGTAGTTAGAAAACTCAGGGCCGAGTTGAGTAAGTAAACTACAGAGGTAGTCAGAAAACTCAAGGAAGTGATTAGTGAATTTCTCTGAAAAGATCAGGGAGAGTGGACGTAGGAGCTTGAGTCTCTGAACCACTATAAATTGCTGTGTTCTTTGCTTTCTGTTTTGCTTTGCTTAACTGTTGCATATTTTCTGAAAGCATATTTTCACTGATATTTCAGTTGGAATCAATCCACTGAAAGTTTCATATAAATTGAATCACAGCCTAATCACTATTCCATTAAAGAAAGGTTTTCAGCAAAAGCTTAAAACGAGTATAAACTAAGGGCCAACCATTTCGCACATCTGAGTAGCTAGAACAGATAGTTACCAAACTGAACTTACTCTTCTGAGGGTTCAGTAAGTTAGTTATCTGATCCAAGCAACTTAGGATCTCTGAAAACTCAGGACTCAGTTGGGATTATCTGAGGTATCTGAAAGCAGCTCAGGATCACTGTCTCAGATAGACTTTGACTCGGAGCGATTTGTGCTTCTCAGGACCAAATCATCAGGACAATCTGACCCAAGCTGACCTCAGTAAGAAAAGTTTTAAAAAAAAACACTGAACACGTGTATTCCCCCCATACACGTGTAAGACTCGATTGCACCGGGACCAACAAGTGGTATCAGAGCAGTGGTTCAACTTGACCATCTGCTTTGTTGACCTAAGTTTTATTTGCTAAAATACTTGTGGTCTATCTGAACTGATCTTATTTGCTGAATTCTTAAAAGACTCAGATAAAATGTCTTCTAAGAAACTTCCCATGTTCTCAGTGGAGAACTATGATTTATGGAGATTGAGAATGCAGGCACACCTGTATTCTAAACATGAACGTATGTGGAGAGTGGTCTCTGAAGGGCCATTCCAATTTCTTGTGGTGAATCCCAGAGAAAAAATGAGAGAAACGATCCTAGAGCAGAATTTCCTAAGTCTGATGACCAACTGACTCCTGAGGATAGAAAGTTAGTCAATCTAGACTATATAGCTAAAGACACACTATACAGTACAATTGATGACGGTGTGATGGGAATGATTTCTCACTGTAATACTGCAAAAGAAATTTGGGATACACTAGTTGTAATGTGCCAAGGCACAGATCATATCAAAGAAAACAAACTTTCAGTTGCAATTGGAGAGTTTGATAGTTTTGAAATGGATGAAGGTGAATCTATAGACAAATTGGAAGTCAGATTCACTAGAATTATGAATGATCTAAATGCACTTGGTAAGAAATATCCACAGAGAGAAGTTGCATTGAAAATTCTTAGAGGTCTTTCTAAGAAATGGGATATACATGCAGTGGTGATTGAAAACACCAAAAACATTAATTCAATGCCATATAAACAAGTCTTCTCTGAGCTGAAGGCCTATGAGTTCGTGATTGATAAGAAATCCAAAAAGGCTGACAGCAAAGATGATTCATCATCTAGTAAGAATGTGGATTTTAAAGCCAAAGATAAAACCTGTAAACTAGAGAGTCTGAGAACTCCCTTGCTAAAAATCAGGATGAGCTTGAGGATAAGCTAGCACTGATGGCAAGGAGGTTTGAAAGACTTAATAGTCGATATGGAAAATACAAAAACTATTACAGGAACCACAGGTACCAGAAGAAACCTGAGGACAGATCAACTGAGAAGAAGAAGGACCTGAAAGCTGAGGGATCTTCATCCAAAAGGAAGGACTCCAAGTCCAAAGAAGAAAGTGATCAGGATGATGATGCCAACAGATGCTACAATTGCCAAAAGAAAGGTCACTTCCAGTATGATTGTCCAGATCTAAGTGCTAAGGAGAGAAGAGAAAGGAAAGCTAAAAGAGACAAGAAGTTCTCTAGCAAAAAGGCCATGGTTGTAGAAGAAGAACATTCTGAGGAGGGATCTAGCTCTTCAGATGAAATATTCTCAGACAGTGAAAGTGACGGCATCTGTCTGATGGCCATTGAGGAGGTAAACTCTTTTTTCTCTGTTATTGCTCCTACACTAGAACAAGAGTTGTCAAGTTCAACTGTAAACAGTCATTTTGACCTGATGGATTCTTTTGAGAGTCTAATGAAGGACCATGCTGTTTTACAAGAACTGCTAAATGAAACTCAAGAGCAGAATAAAGAACTGAAAGCTGAAAATCTAAAATGGAAAGACTCTAGCAATACTGAAATCACTTCTCAATTAATGGGAGCTACTGATGAACTGGATGTTCTGAAAGTACAACTCTCAGAGAAAGAGAAGTTGATAGTGACCCTAACTGAAAAGCTAGAGAAATCCACTAAAGAGATTCAGCTGATCAGAACTAAGTTCAATGACCTCTCTGAGAAGCATGAAACTCTACAGAAATTTGAGGATAGTGCACAGAAGAAGTTAACTCTATTGAATACTGCATCTAAAGTAATAGATGAAATTCAGAGTTACCAGAGATCTGCCACTATAAAATCTGGATTGGGATACATTCCAGGGGGAACCTCACAAGGTCATCTGAATGCTGCATCAAGTAGCAAGAAGACAATCTTTGTAAAACCAGTGGCACCTACACTTCAAACTGAAGAAATGCCCAAGGTTGTAGACAAGGGAAAAGGACCCATGGTTTCAGTAAAACTGAATGATCAGGTAGGAAAGCCTAAACCTCAGGTAAATGCTAGAAAACTTGAGCACTCAGTTGTAAATTTCAGGCAAGTACTTCAAAGCCTCAGGCTAAGATTGCAAACTTGAAAGGATCTACACCGAACCATCAGAGGAATCCTCAGAAGAGAAACACTCAGCAGAGATATTCTCAACTGAAGAGACCAAGTCCTCAGTATACTGAAAGACCCAAATTTTAGTACAGGCAACATGAACCCCACTTGCCTAAGGGTAAAGGTCACCTTAACCCGAGTCAACAAAGATTCAGACCGGCTGCACAAAAGCTAAAGCATCTGAACAAAAGGCCTGAACCAAAGAAAAATTCAAAGGCTCATGTTCATGCTAAAGCTAGCACACATACACAGAAGACTGCTAAGGCACCCAAAGTAGTGAATGTGTATGTTGATGTGTAGTGAAACTCAGTAATCATTCGCAATAAATACAAAACACCTGAGGAATGTTTTTGGGCGGGATATTTGAAATTCCTAAGAAGGTCAACAGTCATTAAATGCTCTGTTACATTTAATCACCAATGAAGTTAAAATGACGGCTTACTTTTCGGGGATCGACCTATCGCATACCCGATTAATCATGGATTAATCTTAACCGTTGCTTTTCACCAAACTTGTACGACTTCCCACGATCTCGAGCTATTTAATCCTTTGAAAGTCATTCAAGCCAAATTTTATTGAAACCCTTCGTTCCCAAAAACCCTCTGCAAATAAATCCTTTTTACCCAGAAAAGCTTCATCGCTCAAAACCCAAACCCTAAATCTTCTAATCTAAAATGGCCCCAACCATATTCAAAAGATTAGCCGAGATGAATAATCCATGGTACGAATACGTGGTGTCTCTGGAGAGCACTTCAAATGCCAAGCACGAGGAAGAGGCGCTCCATTTAATCCAATTGGCGAAACTGACGAACCTCATCGCGAATCGACCGGAGGCGGAGTACACCCTTGAGGTAATCGAGTTTGTTGCAAATATGGAAATCGATGAGGAAGATTGTATAGATTCTAAGATTTATGTGTTACATCTCGAACAATCGATGAAATATGTGGATTTTGTTCGAGAGCTCTATATTGTCCCGAAGCATCTGAACAATGTATTTGAGTTGTGCGATAGGGGAGATGATCCCTCATTGTATATGTTGGGATGGGAACAGGAGTATCTTGACAAGGTTGCCGAAATACAGAGTGTTGATGGATATTGTGGGAAAGTGCATAATGAGTCGATCTGGAAGCTTCGAACAGATCAACACTCCCAAACTTCGACTGATGGCGGCGATTGAGGACTCACCCACCAAGGACTTCAACTGGCTGAAGTATCGAATCAAGGTGGTGTCTGAGCAAGCCAAGGTCATAAAAAGGGAGGATGATGGGGCAATATCTATCAAAGGCAGAATCCTCCACGCCACCAAAATTGCATTCATTCTGGAGATGTGCCGAGAGGAGGAGGATATTTTTGCCAACTCTACCCCATTCCCTAAGTCCAAAATTATGTTCAAACCTATTGCTGCGAAGAGGACTTTCAAGGGAAAGAAAGAGAAGAAAGTGGAATCACCGGTTGCGGCTGTTGAAAATGAAACCCAACAAGCCAGGGGGAAGGTGTTGTTGGAAGCCAAGAGGGAGGAGGGTGATAAACTGAAGAAGCAGAAAACCCTTGCTCCAAAGCACAAAAGGATGGTGGTTCTCACTAATGATGATGAAGAAAGTGAGACTGAGGAGATTCAGCCTGAGAGCCAAACTGCTCAGAAATCGCCTTTACTTGTATTGGCTCAGGCTATCTCAAAGGCACAGGATCAAACTGAGGAGCAAGTCTTCTCTGAGGTTCTTGAGACATCGCTCAGTTCTGATAAGTTTTCTCAGGAAATATTCCAAGGACCTCAGACCTCAGAAAAAAGTACAGATTCCCTCTGAGGAAGTGCCGACTCAGACCGCAGAAGATGCTCAGATTCCTGCTGAGGATGTGCCCACTCAATTCTCAGAGCAAACTGAAATTCCCACTGAGGAGGCTCCAGCTCAGACCTCAGAACCAAGCCAAATTCAAACTGAGGAGCTTCCTGCCCAAACCTCAGAGTTTGCTGAGCCTCAGGAGCCGATAAATTTTGATGAGCTCCTGAATGAGCTGTTAGACTATCTTTCAGCAGAGTTTCCAACTGAACCTGAGAGCCCGATGCTCAAGAAAGGTGAAGCTGAATAGACCGAATGGCGAAGCAAGGGGGAACGGTTCATTCTTGACCGCTACCCTGAGCTGAGCTCATTCCCTGACCTCCAAGACATCTTCTTCAGATTGAGGTTAATGGTCTACATCCTCAACCAGACTTATCCAGAGATGCTTAATATTGTTTCATTCAGAGGGGAAGACTGGTGGAACGAGGAGACAACTTTTCTCACTGAATTCTCAGGATTCAGAAAAACCAAGCTCAGGATGAAAATTTCTGATTTTGATGAGCTGGTGAAGAGGAAGGTTGCTGAGAGGAAAGCTACTGAAGTTGGTGCCCCGAGCTCCATTGACAAATCTCAGGATGGGGACCAAGAAGGGGGTGATGAGAGTCAATCTCAGAAGGAGAAAGACTCAACTGATGTTGATCGAGTCAGTCATTGTAACATCCTCGGATCGGTTAGTCTTCAGGTAACTTTTGACACTATTAATAATTATGCCAGGATTACTGAAGTTCCTACCTTTAAATCTGTAATGTCTGATATGCAGACTGAGGCTCAGGTGGACACCCAAGTTCAGGGTGAATCCCAGACTCGAGACGAGTCCGGGCCACGTTCAAACCCCAAGCTCGTGTTCGGGATCGAGACTCAGGATGAACAGCCAACTCAGGAGTCACAGCCGATCAGATATGCTCCTGAGATTGATCTCACCCCGGTGATGGAGAAATTGGAGAAGGTTGAGCCAATACTGAACAAAATTGCTCAGATGGAGGAAGTTTTGGCCAACCAATCTCAGAAGATTGAAGGATTGAGTACTTCTCTGAATCGGTGTCGCCGAGAGCTCAATGACAGAAAAGCTGACCTCCATGGAAGCTGTTGGGATATTTTAGTTTTGATGAATTATGCCAAAACATTATCAACTTGTGTTATTTAAGCTATTTTATAGATAACAAGTTGAGGGGGAACGAGAGAACAAATTGAGGGGGAACTCACGAAATCAGACGTGATCGAGATCAGATGAGTTCCGGAGTTAACTGATGAGCTGAGCAAAATCAGAAGAGAAGAAAAAGCTAAGCCACCGATCGAAGATCGATGACCGCACAGACTGATCGATGATCGGGAAGAATGCATTAGCCGATCCGGTGATCGAAGAGCGCATAAGATGATCGTAAATGAACTTACCGTAAGATCGAAAGAGAAGGTTGCGGATCGTAAGAGGAGACCAGATGAGACCGACGAGATCGACGTGATCGAGATCGAGATATGAAGATGAGCGGATGATCAAGATCGACGGATTAAGATCGATGTTCTAAACCGATATGCTAACCTAATATGCTAAACCGATGTACTAATATGATGCGTATAAACCGATATCTTCGGTTCGATGCTATAATCGACCGATCATGTGAGCCGACGATCAAAGTAAGAGAAATCGATATCGAAAACCGTAAATCTGCATATCAGATCAGGAAAGAAGTCATCAGAAGAGAAGTCATCTAAAGTCATATTCACTGAGAATCGTAACGCCGCCGATCGCTTATCCTGAAAAGCTAGTGACCCGAGGGTCGATTGTCCGAAAGTCAAGAAGAAGTAAACCGAAAGTGTCGGTGATGCCCGATCGACAAGGTCCGGCCAAGAGAAGTCTCATTGAATCAAGAAACCTGAGACTCAGTATGTCACCGCACAATCGAGGCTCAAAGAGACCAAGGCTCGCACAGACCAAGGCTCGATAGAAGAATCAAGATCCCGAGACTCGGAAGAATCAAGAATATAGCCGCGCAATTCAAATTGACGTGGACCAATGAGAGGAAGACAACCAGCCTGGAAAAGCTGCAAGAAGCTACAGAATAGTATGGATTTGAATGTGACTCCATCCAACGGTAACATTCAAATCCACACTATAAATACAAGATCTTCCTTCATTATCAAGTGTGGAAAAATGCGTGAAACATCCATCAAGCCAAATCATCAAGCATTCCCACCATAGAACACAGAGCAAGAAATACACACATATATTAAAAAGTGTTCTACCCTAGATCTAAGCACAAATGCTATATCCTAAGCTTAGAGAGATTTTCCCATCCTTAGCATTGAGGCTAAACAAATGTAAGGGAAAATCTCAACCTAGTTGGAAACCAAACAATCTTATACCCAAACTCAAGAGTCGGTTAAGTTTGTAGGTGAGTGTGAACTCGGTAAACATCTAGCAATCCCGAAAGGAAGGGTAGGCAATCCTGTGAGGGTGATAAGTCCCTTTTGAGTGTGAACTCGGTAAACATCTGTTGGGTGTTGGACTAACACATTAAACTAAGTCCAGTTGGTTAAGTTGGTGCCCCATGAAGGGAAGAGTGGATGTAGGATGAGTTGTCCGAACCACTATAAAATCGTGTGTTCTTTACTGCTTTATGCTCTTACTTACCATATGCATTCGATTATAAGCAAAACAACACACATGAGCTCAAAAAGGACAAAAATATGTAATCACTTTGCCATCTCTCCTGTTTTATATGCATCAAAATAAATGTTTGCTTCCGCACGTGAAAAATGGGTTTTCAAAATCGGGACCTACAGAAGCAAAGCTAGAAAACAAGATGAAGGGGGTCAAGGCTGAGCTTAATGAAGAGCTGAAGCAAAAGCATCAGGAGCAGACACAAATTCTTGAAGCAAAGTTGGTTGAGAGGAATGATATGCTAGTGAAGAACGCTGTTGAGGAAATGAGCTCAATTCTCATGGCCAAGATGACAGATATGTTCAAGGAAGCTCTCTCAAGCCAATTTGCTCATCTGTCTGAAGAGTTCTCTGTGGCGAAGAACCACCTTAGGCGGCTCGAGGAGGAGCAAGATCAGATGGCAGGGGAGGTGCGGAGTGTCAGCAAAGAGCAATATCACATGGACACAACACTCTCCAGGCTTCTGCCAGAGTATGGTTCCAAGAAGGGGGAAAGACCTGGAGCTGATCTCAGGGAATTATTGGAACATACTCTGAAGGGCAAGGTTGTTAAAAATGCTGAAAAGAAGATACTTGTCGAAGCCATGAAAGAGATTGAAGCCACTTAAAAGCTTAAGTTCAAGGAGGTGGAGAAGCCAGTCTACACTCAGGTTTCTGAGGAAACAATGCATGAAGTTCCTATGGAGAAACTGAGTGGTAGAGGAAGGATTGGTACAAGCCTAGCTGGTGCTGAATTGCCCATCAAGAGAAAGGCTATGGCGATAGAAGAGCCTGAGGGCAAAAGAGCAAAGACTTCTAAGCCAGTTCAGAGGAAATTGATATTGGGAACTGAAGATTCTGAAGTCGAGCCAAAGAAAAAGGTCTTCAATACCAGAAGCGCTCTGAAAACACTCCAGATTGAACAAGCGAAGAAAATTGCTGCTTCGCTTCATTTACCAAAGTACCGATCGAAAGAAGGTTGAAGAAGAGCAGAAAAGAAGGAGTGGGTTCAAAAAGTTCGCAAGCAAGAGGAGAGGGAGCACAAAAGCACATAAATGGCCGCACGTTGAGAAATGGATGCCAGTCCATCTCAACGATGCGTGGGAAGAAATCAAGAGAACCTTCTGGTTCTACTATGATGTGCTCAGAGAATGGAGAGGGGAGAGCTCAGATCCAAATGAGGCTTTCATTGACTATCTCCTGACCTTCTATCCAAAATATCTTCAAGGATGGATAAATCTTGCGGATGAAGGAAAGGTGCAGATAACCGCCCCTGGTCCATATGTGTACCCTCCTCCCAGGCTGGAGAATGGTTGTGTGAATGAGAAAGCCATTTCTCAAGAAATATCTCAGTACGCCACTCAGTTGGGTCTGACAGGAAACAATCCGGATATCATTACAGAGAGAGATGCACTGAAAAGAAGATATTACGGAATGTTCAACCTTAAAGTCCCTGCTGATGAGGTAGAAGAGCCGAACTGAAGAGCCGAGCTGAAGAGCAGAAGAAGACAGAAGATGAAGACTCAGAAGATTCTTGTAATCATTTATCTTTTTCTTGTCTTTTTGATTTTGTTCAGATAAGATTCATTGTAACTTGTAACAAGTCTACTTATCATCAATGAAAACTTATCATTTATGCTCAAAAGATAATATCTCATTATCTTATTTACATGACTTTTAATTTTGATATGCCTGAATGATTGTCTCTGAGATTAATTGATTGAGAAATTAAGTATTTGGTGATGAATCCTTTGAGAGATTTATTACTGAAGAAATTGTTGTGAGAATCTCTGTATGGAAATTGTTGGGAGATTAATTGTTAAGAGACTCATTATTTATGGGGACATTGTTGAAAATAAAACCAATCTTGTAATAGGATAAACTAAAACCTGAGTATAGGTTAAGTATGTGTGTAATAAGATAGGTTTTGGCATCATCAAAAAGGGGGAAATTGTTGGGAGATGAATTTAATAAAGATATGATTTTGATTAGATCCCAAAACCCCTGAGTATGACATGTTCAGAATAATCTTGATAGTTGAGTCAGGATTCAGTTTTAGAGTATTCAGGATGTTATCTGCAAAATGTATAGTCAGCAGATATAGATCAGGTTAGGATCTGAAGATTCTGAAGAACTCAGTAGGTTTTTGAAGAAACCGGTTTCAAAGATGAAATCGGAAAGTTTCAAGACTCAAGATGAAATCGAGATATCAAGACTCAAAGATGAAATCGAGATATCAAGACTCAAGATGAAATCGAGATATCAAGACTCAAAGATGAAATCGAGGAATCAAGACTCAAAGATGAAGACTCAAGATATCGGCCAAGACATCTCAGAAGACTCGTAAGACTCAAAAGACCTCAAGACTCAAGACACAAGATCAAGAATCAAGATCAAGAATATCAAGGCACAAGAATTCATCAAGAGTCAAGAATGCATCAATGCTCAAGATAAACCTCAATGTTCCGAGGCAATCGAACATATCTATCTGAAGGATGCAATACTGAGAAGATCACGATTCCTTAGAAAAATAGATATTTGCCAAGACATTCAAATGCAGACAAAAGGAACTAAGACAAAGTGTTGTTAAGGTTATATCACTCAGAGATTATAACCAAAAGAGCCGTTGAGTTGTCTACCTTTAACTGGAGACAAAAGTCAAAAAAGAGGAAAGACAAAGATTTGTACCATATCGACAATCGACAACGACAAAACTTTCAAAAAAGATGTCAGAAGTACTAAGTTCCAAACTGCAAAAAGTGAAGACCGGCTACATGAAAGGCTATTGCCTAAAACGTGTTAGGGAGTGTCAAACCCTAAATATAGCCGTTTCTCACACACCATAAGAGGAAACTCTCAGAGCTATCTCTCCAATGGATAGTTTCCAAAGAGTGACCTTGGTGTATGCCTATAAATACTTGTGACCTTCTACATTGAAAGGTTACGAGAAATTTGTAAGCAACTCAAGAGCTCAAACTTATTATTGCAAGTTGAAGCACTCGAAAAACTGAGAATTTCCCAAGTGCTATAAATCGAAGAGAGCTCATTCCACTAAGCCTAGCTTGATAAGATATATCCAAAGCTTAGTCGAGATATCCTAGCCTTTACATTGTTCTTTATTGTAAAGGATATCTCATCCTAGTTGGAAACCAACCAAGAAACCCCAAACCCTTTGTAAGGTAGTTTGAGTGTGATTGTTGGTGAGATTGAAGTTGTAAAGAGTGAGTAAACTACATTGAGGTAGTCAGAAAGCTCTAGAGGAGAAGTTAGTAAGCTACTTGTGGTAGTCTGAAAGCTTGTGTGAGTTGAGTAAGTAAACTACAGAGGTAGTCAGAAAGCTCAAGGTCGGGTTGAGTAAGTAAACTACAGAGGTAGTTAGAAAACTCAGGGCCGAGTTGAGTAAGTAAACTACAAAGGTAGTCAGAAAACTCAAGGAAGTGATTAGTGAATTTCTCTGAAAAGATCAGGGAGAGTGGACGTAGGAGCTTGAGTCTCTGAACCACTATAAATTGCTGTGTTCTTTGCTTTCTGTTTTGCTTTGCTTAACTGTTGCATATTTTCTGAAAGCATATTTTCACTGATATTTCAGTTGGAATCAATCCACTGAAAGTTTCATATAAATTGAATCACAGCCTAATCACTATTCAATTAAAGGAAGGTTTTCAGCAAAAGCTTAAAATGAGTATACACTAAGGGCCAACCATTCCGCACATCTGAGTAGCTAGAACAGATATTTACCAAACTGAACTTACTCTCCTGAGGGTTCAGTAAGTTAGTTATCTAATCCAAGCAACTCAGGATCTCTGAAAACTCAGGACTCAGTTGGGATTATCTGAGGTATCTGAAAGCAGCTCAGGATCACTGTCTTAGATAGACTTTGACTCAGAGCGATTTGTGCTTCTCAGGACCAAATCATCAGGACAACCTGACCCAAGCTGACCTCAGTAAGAAAAGTTTAAAAAAAAAACATTGAACACGTGTATTCCCCCCATACACGTGTAAGACTCTTTTGCACCGGGACCAACGGATGCACGTTTGGAATTAAGGCTGTTCATTGGGTACCCCGAAGGGACGAAAGGATGCATGTTCTATGATCCCGAAGATCAAAAGGTCGTAATCAGTACGCGCTTTAGATTTTTGGAAGAAGACTATATGAACGACAAAAAGCCTAGAAGTGAAATTACCTTGGAAGAACTTAAGGGGCCAACTCCATTGCCAACTGTACAAAATGATATACCAAACATCATGCCTTCACAACCGGAACCTCGTCGTAGTGGGAGGGTTGTCCGACAACCTGAGCGATTCTTAGGGATTTGAGAGTCTTCGGACTTGATCTTAGGCGAAGAATCAGATCCCTGTGTTGGGGTTATACTAGAAATTATGCTTTTAATTTGTATAACCAAACTGAATTTCTGTCTTATTTACTGAAATAAATTATTTATCACTGATGCTTTAAATAACATTGAATGTTACATATATTTACTGCATAACTGTTCAATAAATAGTACGTGTTACATTGTAGTTAATTTAGTGATACCAAACCACAGAAGATTAAATTAACAGTCCCTTGTAACTAAAAGTACGTTGTTCACGACCTAGATGGAAATGAACAATCCATCGTGAAAGGTTGAAGTGTAAGGCTCAGATTGGCTTGTCTTGACCAAGAGATTACACTAGTGCATGACTGATGTACTGAATAGGACCTACAGGAGGATGAATTCTTCAGCATTGAATTAGGAAAAATTAGGCCTTAGTGGTTCGTTATTTCTTAATCTTCGTCCCTTAAATAGGATCGTGTATGGCTAGTAATTATTGCTTTGACTTATGACGGGTAGAGAATCAATGAGATTCAATACTTTATATCTTGGGCAATATTATTGGTCACATGCGATTGCTAAGATTTAATACGAAGAATCGTGTGCAAGTACGCTTGTTCAATTTTCCCCCTTGGGAGGTTCATAAGATTTATCATACCAAATCTTGCAAGTAAAATTAGTTTTCGGTATGGATAATAATGTTGAACCGTTCCTTGACCAAGGACAAAAGATATTAATTAAAGGAAAGTTGTTTCAGTGGCTTGAATTAATTAATGGGCTGGATAATCTTAAACACTGGAAATAATAACCGGGGGCCATATTAACAGTAATATGGGTTAAGATGGATAGTGCAATATTAATTATGTAGTGGGATTAATTAATATTTATGGGCTTGAATAATATTGTGGCTTAATATTAGATATTCAAAGTCCATTAGAAGGTCCAAATCTTAATTCTCCTAAAGGCCCCTCAAGTAGCCCAAGCATAATGTCCAATAACTGAAAAAAAGTGTTTAAAATAAAATAAATTATGGTTGCTTATGTTTTCCAATTTTTTGAAAAATACAAATAAAAGAGGGAGAAAGATTTTCTTTGAATTTTGTTATGGAATGAGGATAAGTATTCTTGGAATACAAGATTATCTCATTAAATTCAAGAAATCTCCCACTTGGCTATTTGTTGGGAAATTTCGAAAATAATGAGAAATAAAGGGAAAGAAATATTTTTTTTGATTTCTTGAAAAGATATTATGGAAGATATATATTCTTGGAATACAAGTATATCTCATAAATTTAAGAAGATCAAAATCTTGGAATCTTTATCCTAAAATTTCAAAAATACCATAACAATAAGAGAGTGGGATTTTTATGGAAAATTTTAATTAAGGAGAAAAGAATATATGAGATATATATTCAAGATTTCTTGGAGATCAGGAAAGAGATTTTCTCTCCCTATTTTCCTAGCAAAAAATCGGCCACCACCCTCTTATAAATAGGGGATGATTTTTTCATCCCCAAGTGCAATTCCATGTGTTGGAAAAATTAGAAATCTACAAAGGTGGTGCAACATAATTTTATTTTTCCTTTTGTTAAATTGTTCGCGAGTTCCTACCACCGGATTGTTGAACAAGGATAAGGGAATACTTGAGAAGGTCTTTTGGTGTGTTCGTGTGAACGGGATCCATCTTCTCAACGGTTGTCACTCCGAGAGGTTTTGTTCACGAAAACCCGTAGCAATTCCGCATGATGATTTGTTGTTGAATTATTATTTGAATTAATATAGGATTAATTCATGCTAGTAATAATTATTAGAATTAAATTTGTATTTAAATATTCATCCCAAATAGATCCGGGCAATTAATTTCCCAACACCCTGGTCCTACAATGAGGCGATCCAAGACAAAGATGAAACTTCTTGGCAAACAGCAATGGAAGCCGAAATGGGTTCAATGGATCACAACAAAGTGTGGGAGCTAGTCGAACCACTTAATGGGGTAAAACCCATTGGATGAAAGTGGGTATACAAGAGAAAAAGGGGACCGGACGGAAAGGTTGAAACTTTTAAGGCAAGACCAGCGGCGAAAGGGTATACTCAGAAAGAAGGGATCGACTATGAGGAAACCTTTTCGTCAGTAGCCATGCTCAAGTCCATCTGCATTCTCTTGTCGATTGCTGCGTATTTAGACTTTGAGATCTGGCAAATGGATGTCAAGATAATTTTCCTCAATGGAAGTCTTGACAAAGAAATCTATATGCAACAACCCGAAGGCTTCATCGTAAAAGGTCAAGAGCATATGGTTTTCAAGCTTAAGAAGTCCATTTATGAGCTGAAGCACAGCATCCCGTGCTTGGAATCAGTGTTTTGATCAAGTTATAAAATCCTACGATTTTGATCAAAACAATTTTGAAAGTTGTGTTTACAAAAGGCGTGACGGAACTGCATTGGTATTTTTGGTACTATACGTTGACGACATACTGCTCATCGGAAAAGATGTAAAGGTGTTATCGGACGTAAGGGCATGGCTGTCAAAACAGTTTGATATGAAGGATTTAGGTGAAGCCGGTCACATCCTAGGGATCAAGATCACTCGAGATTATACTAGTGCATTTGGATGCGCTGAATAGGACCTACATGAGGATAAATTCTTCGGTACTGAATATATAAGAATTAGACCCCAGTGGTGTGTTGCTTCTTAATCTCCGTCCCTTAAATAGGATCGTGTGAAATTAATAACTATTGCTTTGACTTATGATAGGAAGAGAGTCATTGTGATTCGATACCTTATATCATGGGCAATATTATTAATTACATGACGATTGTTGACATTTAATATGGAGAATCGTGTGCAAGTACATCTTGTTTGATTTGTCCCCTTGGTGGGCTCAGAACTTTTATCATACCAAATCTTGCAAGTGGAAATTTATTTCCGGTATGGATAATAATGTTGAGTTGTCTTTACTCCAAGGATAAAGATATTAATTAATATAAAGCTTGTTCAGTGGCTTAATTAATCGGACTAAAATAATCTTAGACACGGGAAATAATGACCGGGAGCCATATTATAGTAAAGTCGTAATATGGGTTAAGATGGATAGTTCAATATTAATTTTATAGTGGAATAAATTAATATTAATTGACTTTGAATAATATTTGGCCCAATATTATAGCTTCATAGTCCATTGGAGGTCCAATCTTAATTCTCCTAAAGGCCCCTCAAATAGCCCAAAATAAAGTTCAATTAATGAAAGAGAGAAGAAAATAATTTGCCTAATATTTCTATGAATATTTTCGAAAAATGTGTAGGAAAAAGGAAGAAAAGATTGTCTTGATTTTCTTGTAGATATTTTATGGAAAGATATAAGTATTGTACGAATACATGATTATCCCATAAATTCAAGAAGTCAAATCTTGATTCTTTTTGCCTTGTTATTTTAAAAAATTAGGGATAAATAGGGAAGAGATTTTTATGGAAAATTTAATTAAGGAGAAAAGAATATAGGAGATATATTCAAGATTTCTTGGAGACCAAGAAAAGATTTTCTCCCTCAATTTCTTGACCTAAAAATCGGGCCCCCTCCTCCCTATAAATAGGGGATGAATTTTTCATTCCCAACTGCAATTCCATGTGTTGGAAATATTAGAAATCCACAAAGATGGTGGCAAAATATTTTTTGTTTTTCCTCTTATTAAAATCGTTCGTGTGAATCCTCCCACCGGATTGCGTTCGTGGACTTGGGACATATTTGGGAAGGCCCTTTGGGTTGATCCATCATCTCATCAATCGTCTCTACAAGAGGTTAGTAATCTCGTAACTCCTAGATTCCGCATGCTTAGGATTTACATGGATTACGTGTACGCATGTTTTTTATTCGCTTATTAATTATTATGTTGAATTGATTTAGGATTAATTCATGTTAGTAATTAATTGATTAATTTAAATATGTATTTAAAATCATCTCGAATAGATCCGGGCACCCCTAATTTCCCAACAATAGCATGGCTAGGAAAATCCATTGTATGATTTTGAGAAACTGGAAATTTTGAATATGAGAAGGTTAAGGGTTTCGAGAGTTTGAATGTTTGAGTGGCAAAGAGTGTAAAGTGTTTGATCACAAGAACACTTGGGTATTTATATAATCGGGAAATGAAGATCAAGGGCTAAGATTAAATCTTTGAAGGATAAAGAAATGAATGGTTGAGATTTAATCTAAGATTAAATATAATCTCGATGATTATTTGCTATTTATAGAAAATAATCAGATAAATGAAGCAAATAGCAGCAATTTAAGGTGACAAAATGATGTTTCACTCTAATCGAGGCAACCCTTCGGTTCTCTGCCTAAATTCTAGCCAATAGAATACTTTCATACATTCCCGCTTAAAGTTCAGGTCTTTTGTCATTTATTTCCAATGATTACTGAGTGAAATAAATCCTGTGAGTAAATGTATGAGCCAAGTATTGTTTCAAGATTAATTGACTACTTAACCTTACTAAATACTGACCTTGACAAAAATCATCCTGAGTCTGAGTTTCCATCCTGAGAGATTTTTGTCCTGAGTTATTTTTCGTGAATAACTTCATGCTTCTGAATGACTTCTTCCTTCAGAGAATTTTACTCACCAGGATCCAACATCCCTAATTCTACTGATAGTTCCTGAAATCTTGACTCAGCCAAAGGCTTAGTAAGAATATCAGCCCTTTGTTTATCAGTATGAATTTTCTCCATCTTCATATCCTTTTTCTCCACATGGTCTCTAATAAAATGATGTCTGATGTCAACATGTTTTCATCTGGTGTGCAATACCGAATTTTGTGAAATAGCAATAGCACTGTTATTGTCACAAAATATGGGTACTTCATTGGCTATAATCTTATAATCCCTCAATTGTTGCCTTAGCCAAAAAATCTGTGCACAGCAGCTCCCTGCAGTCATGTATTCTGCTTCAGTAGTACTAGTTGCAACTGAAGTTTGTTTCTTAGAGAACCAAAATATCAGTTTGCTTCCAAGAAATTGACATGTTCCTGAAATGGACTTCCTGTCAATTCTGCAACCACTACAATCAGCATCTGAATAATCAGTTAGTTCAAGATTATCATCAGCTGGATACCACAATCCTCTATTCACAGTGCCCTTAAGATATCTCAGAATCTTCTTGGCAACTTCCATGTGACTAGCCTTAGGATTAGCTTGGTATCTTGCAAATATCCTAATAGCAAAAGTAATGTCAGACCTACTTGCTGTGAGATAGAGCAATGATCCAATGATCCCTCTATAATCAGTGTGATTAACTGACTTGCCTTCAGGATCAAGATCCATCTTGTAGTTAGTATTCATAGGAATTCTAACTGCATTGCAGTTTTGTACTCCATACTTAGCAATCAGATCTCTGGTGTACTTTACCTGATTGATGAAGATTCCTTCTTTTGACTGTTACACCTGAAGTCCTAGAAAGAAATTCATCTCTCCCATCATTGACATCTCAAACTTTCCTTTCATCAGGGCAGAAAACTTTTCCACAACTGATGATTAGGAGATCCAAAAATGATGTCATCCACATAGATCTGAACTAGTAAGATATCTTTCTCATCTTCTAGCCTGAACAAGCTTCTATCAATAGTCCCTTTGGTAAAACCATGGTCAGTAAGAAATTGAGATAGAGTATCATACCATGCTCTGGATGCTTGCTTCAGACCATACAAGGCTTTCCTGAGCCTGTAAACTTGGTCTTTCTGGCAGAAGCGAGGAGGTTGTTCCACATAAACCTCTTCTTTAAGCACACCATTCAGAAATGCACTTTTCACATCCATCTGATAGACTGTGAACTTCATGTGAGCAGCATATGAAAGAAACAATCTAATGGTTTCTAGTCTTGCAACTGGTGCAAAGGTTTCATCATAATCCAAGCCTTCTTCTTGGGAATAACCTTGTGCAATTAGTGTAACAACCCAAAATAATTTAGGATTTATTGCTTTACTTTTAAATTTTCAAAATGAGATACTTGTCTTAAATATGTGTATGCGAGTTACATAAATTTTTCAGGTGACAGACGAGCGTTCCGAACCGGAAGCTTTACTAGCACATTTTGAGTTTTTATCCGTAAATCGGGTCCGTTTAATAATGTTAAAATTTAAAGAATTGAAAAGAATGAAGAAGAATTTTTTTGAAACCAAGAAAAATCGTGCGATTTTAATCATACAATTTAGTTAATTTTCGAAGCCAAAAACCGAACCAAAAAAATACAAAAAATACACCGACGGAACCCAAATCGCATCTAGAATCTAGGCTACCATAATTGGCAGCCCACAATCTGCAGAAAATCCCCCAAAACGTCCAGAATCTGCAAGGAAATCAACAAATCATCAAGTGGTGTCACTTCTTTTAATAGTAACACTATTTGGGCCATACCTTCTATTAGACACTTTACTAACTCCCATCAATCTTGACTCTCTTATCTTGCCACCTTGACTGATATCCTCCCCCCTTCTCTCCCTACTTATTCCACCTTCATTCCCTTAGAGAAAGCCTTGGCTCTTTTGTTCTCATAGAAAGAAAATATTGAGAGAAAGTTGAAAGAGTTTGAGAGTTTGAAGGAAGAAGGAGCTTTCCCCTCCTTTCTTGCTCTTGGTAGATCATCACCACCCCAAGTAAGGTGTTAGAAGTAGGTTTTTCCATCAAGAGCCCTCAACCCCCCTCCAAAAGAAAGAAACTACAAGGGTGAGCACCAATGAGACCTTTAATCTTGATGTTATGATCATAATTTGTTTGAGCATGAAAACCCTTAGAAATGGCATGCTAAAAACCTCACCTAAGATTGTTTAATCTGTGAAAATAATGTATGAAGTTTGTATTTGTGATATCTTGTGCATTTGAGCATGTTTAACTATATATGTGAAAGTTCGAAACTGTGTATGAAACTTAGGAAATGCTACTGCCTAATTTTTGTAAAACCTATTTCGATGCATTAATGATGTTTTAAAATCATAAAAAAAATTCTTAGATGTACTATTCGAAGTGTAGAACAAACTATAAAAATTTGGTGATAATCCAATCTCTGTGTAAGGAGAATAAATTCGTAGATATTTGTATGTCTGAAACTACGTAAAACAGGGAGCAGTGACTCATTTAAATTATCTTCTATATCTTCAATCGTTATAAAATTCTATAAATATTTGGGGATGTTCCTATTCCTTTATTCAATAAAATTTCCAAACAAATAATATATTGATCAGTGGATATTGAGATATGCCTATTTTATTATGATGTGGTTAATGTCCGACAAAAATTGATTTTGTGTTTTAAACAATTTATTTGGCCCTTTTATTATTGTGTTTAAATCTTTATAAAATTTTATGATTTCCCCCACTCTGTGTAAAATAGTTAATTAAAGTTTGGTGATTTTATATTAATATTTCAGTAAATTATGAATTTCTATGTGAATCATGCATGGTGAGATAAACCATGTTACAAACCCGTTTTTCATAAAACTTGTGGTAACGATCCGTATCTCAAATAATTTAGGTTTTTAAATGAAAGTTGTTTATTATTAAATGGTAAATAACATATTTTAAATTCATGATTTTTAGATATGTTTACAAAAAGTTATAATATTTGGATTAAAGAGTGCACTGTTTTTGAAGAATCCGTGATATATTATCTTTAGCTACCAATGTACGTTATCTCCATAACTCAAATGAATGGGAACCCTTAATAAACTTTAGTTCTATGTTAAAATATATATGACATACTATAATTTCATAATTTTTTGTAAGTCTAAGTGCGTTTTTATAATTATGCATGAATGTGTCTTTTTATCGAATGGATAATGCTAGAAGTAATGAATGATTAAACTCTTAGAAACAAGCATGCTTTAGATTGGTTGAACAATTTAGGTTTTGGTTTTTGATTATGTAGGTCCCGAACGAGTTTCAGTGAGGGTGGAAGTCTAGGGGGGGGTAAATAGACTTCCAAAACCTTTTGTGGATCAGGTGTGATATGAAAGTATGCCTAATCAGTCTTTGTGTGAATCAAGATGGATCGATATCAATTTATTGATCTGTATGAACCCGGATCGGTTAAAATCTATCAGTTTAACTGATGGTGCGGAAGATTAGTTAACCCGTGTGAAAACCAGTTTTACTCAAATAGATTCTGGTGCTATCTGTTATAAGATCAGATGACTAACGTGTCGAGCTGATCAGTTCAGTAGCTTGATGCTAATCTGAACCAGATGGAATATGCATGCAGATAACAAGTAGTGTGCAGTTGAGTGTAAAGCAAGATAAATGCACACAGATTTATAGTGGTTCGGACAACTTATCCTATGTCCACTCTTCCCTATCAGCAGGGGCACCAACTGGACTTAGTTTAATGTGTTAGTTCAACACAGTACAACCAACATATGTTTCACGAGTTCTCACTCAACCAATCCCAGAAATCAGATCTAGAAACCCTAGACTGAAATCTTGCTATAACAAACTTAACCTAACTTTTGTTTTGTAATAAGATTTGAAATGTTCCCACTGGAATAATATCCTATCTTCTAAGTAGCCTAAGGCTGGAGGATAAGTATTCTATGCTAAGAACAATGGGATGAACACTTAAGAATAAATCTTGAGTTTGTGTTCTTTGTACGGAAATCTTGATAGCTTGAGCTTGATGATAATTTTCGTAACCTTACTATGAAGGTTGGATCCCATATTTATAGGCACAAAATCGAACTAGCCGTTGGAGAGCAATTTGAATTTAGGTCTATTTTAGGTAGGTCTGCAGGTTGATTTGACATGCTTCAGAGGCGGCATGGCCGAAAGCATGCAAGCTTATCCTTTCTAGCCGTTTGACCCTAAAACGCCTTCCTGCAGTTTGTCAGTGCTCCGTACTTGTGTTGTCGACTTCTTATTGGCTATCAAGTACACTTTGCAGCACTTGAATTAGCAACAAGGTTGACATTCTTCTTGTCTGAACACTTGGCTCGTACTAGGTAACGTTAAAGTAGTCACCCGAAGGAGTTGACACAGATCAGTTTGGACACTGATCTGTCTACCTAACTTAGGTCATCTGATTGTAAGTTGTCTTAGCACAACTTGCTAACCTTTCCTTGTTGTTATCTGATGTAGCTCTTTTGGTCGGTCTTCTGTCTTCAAGTCTTCTGATCTTCTGCTTGTCTGCTTCTCGACTTTTCTGCTTCATTCATCAGATCTTCAGCATATCTGATCTTCAACTTATCTGGTCTTCTGATCTTCAAAATTTAACCCATACATATTGAGTTCCCACTCAATATGTGACCTATTTGTTACATCAGCTGTCTATACATTTCAGCTGGTCATCTTATCTGCTATCTAGAGCAGTCAGCTAACAGGTCTGACTGATCCTATTACATTATATGTTTTGGAACTTCCATCGAAACTACAAATTTTTCAACAATTTCCCCATTTTTGATGGAACCAAAATAGTTAATCAGAAAAATAGATAACCAAATGTAAATAATCAGATAACAACACACAGTTCAGAAGACAATGAGAGGTTATCTTAGAATCAGAAGAAAAGATAGGATATTTTATTATCAAAGATATATGATTACAAGATACAGCAAAATACCTATCATCTGAATCTAAAAGTCTTCTGATCTGGTCAAGTTCTTTAATGAAACTTCTGGAGTTCTGGAGGAATATTAAACACCTTGTACATTCATTCCATCAGAGCAGCTAATCGATCTTTCTCAATAATTACACCCATCTTGGCAAACTCATAGTACATCTGCTTGAAGCATACTGGATCAAGAGATTTGTCTGATCGAAGAGGTGGAAGGATAGTCTCAAATGGGGGTGCTTCAGGAATCAGTTCCATCTCCTCACCTTCAGACATGACCAATTCGTAGAAATGTGGATGTTTCAACTCAAGGCAACTTCAGAATTCTTCATTGAATTCACCCTGATCAGCTGTCGTCGGAATCTTCTCCAGAACGTATACATCAATGAGTCATTCTCCTCTTATCTTGTCCCATTATGGCCACCAGTTCCTTTTTGAAACCAGAATATCCTTTACTGGGGCAGGTAAGGCTTTCTCTTCCCAAGTAACATCCTTAGCTGAAGCGGCCTTCTTCCTTTTTCTCCTAACATAACTGGTTGCAAGGCCTTTGCTCTCAGCAAGCTTCTTCCTCCTCTATGCTGCCTCAATAACTGCTCGTTTGGATTTCTGCTCTTCTTCTTGTGCAGCATTTAATTGCACCCTCGATCTGGTTTGTTTTGGAGGTTGAGAAGTTTCCACGGCTTGCTTCCCTCTCCTTCTGGCTTTTAGTTGGGTCTCCTCCTCGGCCTTCTCCTCTTCAAAAAGTTTCTTTATCAGCTCAAGACTTTTGACTTGATCTTCTGCGTCAAGTCTCTTCTGAACCGAAGAAGAGAAGTATTCTATCTTATCTACCCTTTGAACTACTTCAGTTAACACTGATTTTTGTTCAGAAAGCTCTTTCCCTTGGGCTGCAATGTCTTCTCCATGCTGTTCAACTGTTTGAAAAAGTTCCATCAATTCGGTGTCAGGAATGTTCACAGTTGGTGTGGCAGATTTTGGCATGGCAGATGGTGCAGGCGGAGTAGGTACAAATGAGGTTTCAGTTGTTGGCATGATGGTTATCATTTGCATCTGTTTTTCCTTCTCTTCCCCCATTTTGGTTTCATCAAAAAGACGTGACAGCCTGGCATTCAGAGCATTGAATTGTTGCCTCAGTTCATCTTTGACCTCCTCGACTGCAAGTGGAGTTATCTGGACCGTAGAAGATGTTGGAGCTGGCTCCAAGTAGTCTATTCAGACCATCTTCAATGGTCTTCCCGGTTCGTTTAATCGATGCTTCGAAGCGCTTCCACCCAGCGTCTAGGCATGTGTCTGTCCTTTCTAGAAAGGACCAGACACTTTCCAGCAACTTGCCAAGTTCAAAGAGCATTGATTCATGCAGACTCAACTTCTCTGTGACTGGATCGACACGCTTTATCACAAAATTGAGGATTTGATCATGCATAAGTGTGATCTTGTCAACGGTCAGTTTCCTCTCCTTCTCTAGCAGTCCGCTCTGCTCTTCCTCAAACCTTTTCATTAGAGCTGCTGTAAGAGTTGTGAATTGAGCATCAATGGAAGCTTTTACCCCATCCTGAATTTTAGAAGAGATGTGATATAGGGTATCAACACTCAAAACAACAGTCTGCTCAGATGTTGATGTCTCGCCAAGCTGGGTCTCATCTGCAGCACCCACTCTTCGTTCATCGGCAGCTAGCTCACCGTGCTGGTCTTCCTAGTCCAGCCAATCTTCCACCTTGGGAATCTTAAAATGATCATGTATGAGCCATTTGATGTCATCATAAGAGGTCAACTCAACAATTCTATCCACTCCAGCATTCGCTAAGCACTTCGTCTCCTGATCTACGAAGTAATCTTCTAGAAGAGTCTTCATCAGAATCAGAAATTCCTATACGCTCTTCAGCTTGATGTCCCTCCAGAACACTATCTCCTTAATCTTTTCCTGATGACCTGGATGGTTGATGAGGTCAAGGCATATCTCAAGTAAATTACCAGAAATCGATTCGAGAATTTGAAAGATTTTAAATAATCGATTCGAATTTTCCTCAAGTATGTTAGATTTTGCACGAAGGATTTCTTGAGAATATGGTAAGTTTCAGAAGTGAGAAGATTTTTTCTGGAAGATCTTTAGGGTTTTAAATAGTGCGAGGGAAAAACATTTTACACAAATTCTCACAAATACTTGAGTATTCGTGTTTTGAAATGAACGGTTTAGATTAAGCAGTCGTAAAGTAAAACGATCGTGTGGTCAAGAAAATTTTCTGAAAGTATTTTGGACGCGAAAATACTCATTAAAAGCTAATAAATACAAAAACCCCACGTCCGCATTTAATGCTTGCAGTGCTTGTGTCATAAAGTAAGATAAACAGTAATCATTACAGAAAAGTAGATAAGATCAGATAATTTAAACAGAGAACGTATCTGACTGGTTGATAATGTAATCAACCAGTTACCACTTGTATATGATCCAACTCTTCTGATTTGTTGATCTTACTGTGTAACATATGCCTTAGCAAATTTTCACAATAATGTTTTTATCCCTCAGATCAGGTTCCTTCTGACCCAAATCCCTTAGTCAGTTGAAGTTCCCCCTTCACCTGACACGCCTCTCTGATCAATTCCCCACTGATCTCTTTTGATCAGATGAAGTTCTTTCTTCATCTAACCTTCTTACCTGGTCAGTCTCTTAACCAACTGGTGTTGGAGATTAATCCACCAAAGTAATCTGGTGCATCTTCTCCTAAATCCAGTAATCCTAGCTCATTGCATAGTTCTCTGAATCTGACTTCAGCTAGTGGTTTGGTTATATATTAGCTCTTTGCTTATCAATATGAATCTTTTCCATTCCGATGTTTTTCTTTTCTGCATGGTCTCTTATAAAGTGATGTCTGATGTCCACATGCTTGCATCTCATGTGCAGAACTGGGTTCTGAGTGATAGCAATTGCACTATTACTGTCACAGAAAATAGGCACATTCGTAGCCATAATGTTATAATCCCTCAGCTGCTGACATAGCCAGAGCAGTTGGGAGCAACAACTTCCTGCGACCATATATTCTGCTTCAGTAGTAGATGTGGCAACATATGTTTGCTTTTTAGAGAACCAAGAGACCAGCTTGCTTCCTAAAAACTGACAGGTACCTGAGGTTGATTTTCTGTCTATCCTACAACCTCCATAATCAGAATAGGAGTACCCACTAAGCTCTAGATTATCATCTACTAGATACCATAAATCGAGGTTTACAGTACCCTTCATATACTTAAGAATCCACTTAGCTGCTTCCAGGTGGCTTTGCTTCGAATTTGCCTGAAATCTGGCACATACACCTACTGCGAATGTTATATCTGGTCTGCTGGTAGTCAGGTATAGTAAAGATCCAATCAAAGCCCTATACTCTTCCTGATTAGTTTTCTTACCACCTTCATCTGGGTCCATTTTGAAAGAAGTCATCATTGGAATTCTGGCTTCCTTGCAATTATGAACACCATATTTAACCAATAAATTCCTTGTGTAATTTGCCTGGTAGATGAAGATCCCAGTGTGAGCTTGTTTGACTTGAAGACCTAGAAAGTAGCTCATCTGACCCATCATGGACATCTCAAATTTCCCTTGCATCAGTTTATTGAATTTCTCGCATAGCTTCTGATTGGGAGAACCAAAGATTATGTCGTCCACGTAGATCTGAACCATCAGAATATCCTCACCGTCTTCAATTCTGAACAAGGTCCTATCAATTAATCCCTTGGTAAAACCATTTTCTATCAAGAACTGGGATAGTGTATCATACCATGCTCTGGGAGCCTGTTTCAGTCCATAAAGAGCTTTTCTTAAACGGTACACTTGGTTGCTTATTTCAAAGCCAGGAGTTTGTTCAAGATACACTTCCTCAGCTAGTACCCCATTTAAGAATGCACTCTTTAAATCCATCTGATACAAAGTAAATCCCCTATGAGCAGCATAAGCCAGAAACAGCCGAATGGCTTCCAGGCGAGCGACTGGTGCAAAGGTTTCATCATAATCAATCCCTTCTGATTGTGAATATCCCTTAGCAACAAGTCTTGCCTTATTTCTGGTTATCATATTGTGCTCATCCTTCTTGTTCTTGAAGACCCACTTAGTACCAATCACATCTTGATGAGTTGGTCTGTCTACAAGTTCCCACACTTGATTTCTTTCAAACTGCTCTAGTTCTTTTTGCATGGCTTGAGTCCAGCTTGCATCTTGTAGAGCTTCTTCAACTGTGAGTGGTTCCTTCAAAGACAGATAACAACAATACATTGCACTTTCACCAATCTGATGTCTAGTTCTGACTCTATTAGATGGGTCTCCGATGATCAGATCAGTTGGATGACTGGTTATCCAGGTCCTTCTATCCTGATTATCATCAGTTTGGAGAACATCATGCTCTTCTGATAAAGATTCATCACTGGAGACTGGGAGAGGTACTTGAGTAGGATCCACTTGGCATGGACATATCTCAGCTGATGTTGGACTCATCATGTGCTGAAGTCTGTCCGCCGGAACATCAGGTGTTCCCCCTAAACCAGATGGTTCAGTTGTTACTGTCTCAGTTGTACCAGCTTCTTCACAGACAGTTGTACGTACCATAGGGTCTGATTGACCTGGTGAATCGTCAAGGTCAAAGTTGGGAACATATACAGTGACGTATTTTGGATCCTTTCCTTTGATCTTCAACTGATCCATTTTCTGTGATTCTGGTCTGTCTGGTACATCTTGTTCTGCGGCAGATTTCACTTGATCAGATGTTGACTCATCAAAGACCACGTAAGGTGTTTCTTACACAACTACGGTTCGTTTGTTGAAAATCTTAAATGCTTTGCTGGTTGAGGAATATTCTAAGAATATACCCTCATCTGACTTGGCATCGAAGTTCTCAACTGACTCTTCCCATTGTTGTGTATGAAACACTTGCACCCGAACACATGAAGTAGGAAACACGAGGTTTTCTGCCCTTCCATAGTTCATAGGGTGTTTTGAAGTGAATCTTAGTCAGAGAACATCTGTTTTGTGTATAACATGCAGTGTTGATAGCTTCTGCCCAGAAACGGCTTCGTGTTGCATGCTCAGGCAACATGGTGCGTGCAGCTTCTTTAAGTGTTCTGTTTCTCCTTTCTACTATGCCATTCTGTTGTGGTGTTCTTGCAGCTGATGTCTCATGCTGTATACCAAACTTAGAGCAAAAATCAGATATAAACTGGTTCAAGAATTATATACCTTTATCTGATCTGATTTTCACTATGCTGAGACCCTTCTCATTTTGAATCTTCTTGAGAAGTTCAGGTAGGTTTGTTGTAGTTTCACTCTTCTTATACAAGAATACAATCCAGGTGAACTTGGAGTAATCGTCCATGACCACCAGAGTGTATTTGTCTCCATTGAAACTAAGAGGCGTAGCTGGTCCAAATAGATCCATATGGAGCAGTTGCAGTACTCTGCTGGATGGAGGCGAATGTATCCCTTTGAATGAAGCTTTTACTTGTTTTCCCTTCTGACATGCGGCACATGTCTGATCCTTAGAGAATACTTCATTCAGGAGACCTACAACCAAGGACATCTGTAGGTCCCGAACGGGTTTTGTGAGGGCAGAAGTCTAGAGGGGAGGGGTGAATAGACTTCTGAAAACTTTTCGTGCAGATCAGGTGTGATTGCAGATTGCCTGATCAGAGTGCCAGTGAGTCAGTTTGGACTGATGTTCAATCTTACTGAGTGCCTGAGGGCAGATCAGTTTGATATCTGTCAGTTTAACTGATAGTGCGGAAGCTTGTAAATACCCGTGTGAAAAACCAGTTTTATTAAATAAGATTCTCAAGTCAGTTTTCAATCAGCTGACTAAGGTGTCAACCTGATCTGATCAGTTGCTTGGTGCAGACTGATGTTATCTTAGAATATGTATGCAATTTTAAGCTCAGTTGTGTGAATAGTGTAAAGCAATAAAGAGCAAGTAAATGCACACAAGATTTTATAGTGGTTCGGATGAAACCCGTCTTACGTCCACTCTTCCCTTAACACAGGGGCACCAACTTAACCAACTTAACCGACTGGACTTATTTTTATGTGTTAGTCCAACACCCAACAGATATTTATCGAGTTCACACTCAACCGATCCCAGAAATCAAAAACTAGAATCCCTAGTCTGAAATCTTGCGGTAACAAACTTAACCTAACTTTGAGTTTGGGTAAAGGTTTATTGTGGTTCCAACTGGAAATCTATCCTAGTGTTTATGTAGCCAAATGCTAGAAGATAGGATTTCTATACTAAGAAAAATGGGATGAACACTTAAGAATAATCTTCAATTTCGGTGTTCTTCGAGTGAAAATTCTGCTATAGTTTTTGCTACTTTTTCAGTCTGCTCGATCCGGTATGTTCTCAGTATTCTTCAATTTTGAAGAGCAATCCCATTTTATAGACCACGAAATCAAAGAGCCGTTGGAGTGCAATTTGAATTTTAGGCTATATTAGGTAGGTTGTAGGATATGATTGTGACGTGCTCCAAATATTGGCGTGGCCATAGGCATGATTAAAGCCGTTTATGTCCGCAGCGTCGAATCCCTCATTGTCAGCTCTTTTTGTACATGTGTCGCTTTCTCCTTAGCTTCACGAGACGACACTTCAGTATTTATCGGTTAGACGATTGATATTCCTTTTGTAGAATATTCGTCTTGTCTGGTGTACCATTTTGGTTGACGCCAGGTGCGAGCTGACTTGATCATATAACTGATCAGTCTACCTTGTAGAGTCTCCTGATGCAGATTGTCTTAGCACAATTTGCAGACTCGGCTGATGTAGGTCTTCAGGTCTTCTGGTAGTCTTCTGATCTTCAGGTGACTCTGAGCCTCAGTGTCGTCAGTCATACTGAGTCTTCAGGTTTGTTACTGAGTCTTCAGGTTTATCTGTGTCTTTCAGGTTCATCTGAGTCTTCAGGTTTAACTGAGTCTTCAGGTTTATCTGAGTCTTCAGGTTCATCTGAGTCTCAGTGTCTTCTGTCTTCACCTGATCTTCTGACTTCTTGTCTTCTGATTTGTTCTTAGCCTTCTGATCATCTGACCTTATCTGGTCATCTGATATTTCGACCTGACCTATACATATTGAGTTCCCCCTCAATATGTGACCTATCTTTTACATCAGCTATCTATACATTTCACCGGTCATCTTAATCGATTCTAAGTCATCGATCCAATGTGTCCGACCGGTCCTATTACAACCTGTTTTGGAACTTCCTTCAAAACTTAAATACAAATTTCCCAATAATTTCCCCCTTTTTGATGGAACCAAAACACTTAATCAGAAAAACAGATACCACGAATAGAAATGCAGATAATGTAAAGCAGTACATACTTCAGAAGACAATGAGATGTTGTCTTAGAATTAGAGAGATGGAATATTTCATTCAGATAGGTGTGTGTGTTATAGAATACATGAAAAAATACCTATCATCTGATTCCAAGTTGTCTTCCTCAGGTGTACTTGAACATTTGAAGTTCTTTGGGGATGCCAAACATCTTGTACATCCTTTGCATCAGCTTGTCCAGATCTTCTCTTCTATGGATCCCTCCTTTGTCAGCAAATCCATAGTAGGCATTCTTTAATTTGACAAAGATCTAGCTTTTGTTGTCTAGACGCAAAGGTGGAAGGAGTTGTTCAAAGGGAGGAGCTTCAGGTATCAGTGACATGATCTTTCCTTCCTTCATCACCATCTGGTAGAAGTCTGGGTACTTCGTTTCTAACTAGTTCCGAAATTCATCATCATTTTCAGTTTGATCTTGATGAATCGGAATCATCTCCAGGATGTACACGTCACACAACCATTCTCCTCTGATCTGATCCCATTCTGGAAGCAAATCTAGCTGGGCACAGAGGATGTCTTTAACAGATGCTAGAAGGGCATTCCTTTCCCAAGCAATCTCCTCTGCTGCAGCTTCATTTTTCCTCTTCCTTCGGGTGTATGCGATGTTTAGTCCCTTAGCCTCTGCTAACTTCTGCTTCTTGATGGCAGCCTCTCTTATTCTCTGTCTGGTTTGCTCTTGAATTTGTTCAGGAGACATCTGGCTTTTGGTAGAGAGTAATTGGCCTTGACTCTGAACTTCAGCAGTAGCTTTCACCATCTTGGCCTTGCCTTTCTTTCTCCTCAGAGTTTGCTCAGGATCATCTCGTTCATCTTCTTCTGCTAATTTCTTAGCGAGTTCAAGGTTCTTAGCCTGATCATCAGTTTCCATTCTTTTCTGTACGGACGAAGAGAAGTCTTCAATCTTGTCGACTCTGGCAATGACTTCTGAAAGAGCAATCTTACGCTTTCGGTGATCTCTTTCTTTGTGTTGCTCCACGCTTTTTTTTTTTAATTCAAAACAAGATCGAAGAGATGGAGTGGGTAGGCAAGTCGAATCTGATGGCTTGTGGAAAAGATGCAATAGATACCAACTGTGTCTGTTTTTCTTTCTTCTCTTGTCCTTCCCCCTTTTTGGTTTCATCAAAGAGGTTGGACAGCCTGCAATTCAGAGTAATAAACTGCCGTGTGATCTCCTCTCTGAGTTCCTCAACAACAAGAGGAGTGATCTGAGCGGTGGCAGAAGGTTCAGGTGTTAAAAAGCGTCTGAGAGCAAATTCGATGTCCCTTCTTGCTCGTTCAGTAGAAGCTGTAAAGTGTTTCCAACCCATATTCATGTGGTTGTCAGTTTTCTCCAAGGATGCCTAGACATTTTCCAATAGTGTCTGTGTCTCATTGAGCATATCTGTCTGAACTTTGAGTTTATCAGACTGGAGATTGAGCTTCTCAGCAAGAGGATTTACTAGTTGCATTACTTCAGAAAGGATGGCATTCTGCATCCCAACTGTGTGACTTCTTTCTCTGTCAACCAGTTTTGCTTGCTCTTCTTCAAACCGCTTCATCGATCTGCTTTGTGAGAGTCGTGAATTTGTCTTCAATAGCAACCTTGACCCCATCCTGAATCTTCTCAGTATAAAGATCTAGGGTATCGGAGCTCAGCATAGCAGTCTGGTCAGATGTTGAAGCCTTGCCAAATCGGGTCTCATCTGCAGCACCCATTCTTGGTTCATCGACAGCTCCCTCATGATCTGTAGGAGGTTGAACAGTTTCCTCCCTATTATCAGCAATTCCAAACCTTTCATGAATCAACCATCTGATATCATCGTCAGATGCCAATTCGACATCGCTTTAAATCCCAGCATTGTTCAAGCACTTCATCTCCAAGTCTACAAAGAAATCAGATCCCAGAGTTGCCATGAGGATCAGAAATTCCTCGATGCTTTTCAGTCTGATATCCCTCCAGAACACAATTTCTTCTATCCATTCTTTGGATGGCGGGATGTTGATCCATTCAGGCATAGGATCCAAAGAGATACTCCTTGATTTGTTGCTTCATTATTCTTATGATCGGGCTTTAAACGAATTGAAGCAAGCACGGTTCTGGTATTGAAGGGATTATGAGAGATGGACACATGCTTGTCAGATCTCTCAGGTTCTTGTATCTTGTTTGGAGATTGGGAGTGAGATGGGGATATATGTGGTTCCGGTTCGTCTTCAGCTTGTTGAGGGTGTTCAGTTTCCTGAACAGGTTCAATGATTGGGAGATCTAGGTGATCTGATTGGTGAGGGTGAGGGTGAGAATGTTTTGTGAGGAGAGGGTGATGGCGATTTGGAAGTGGGCGTAGGCGATCTTGCTTTCTGGAAGATCTTGGTGAGAGGCAGAGAATCAGATGGTGATTCTTCCTCAGAGTGCACCACTCGCCCCCCTCGATGACTTTCTCTCCTTCTTCTTCAAGCATCTGCTCGTCCCTTACTTCTCTGGCGGTGCTCGAACTGATCGCTATCTCCTTTTTCGATTCCACTGAATCGATCCTTCGCTCTGTATGAACTTGCCGAAAGGTAACTAGGAGCGATCTTCGAGGAGAAGTTACTCTCTTCTGGCGTTTTCGCTGAGCATCTGGTTTCTTGGCCAGATCCTTCCTCTTCAACCTCTTCTCTGGAATGCCCGTTCCCTACACTTCTGAAGATGCAGTTGCCTTTTCCTTTCCCTTCTTTTCTCCCATGGGTTTGGGCACATAAGGAGTAAGATCCTCATCAGATTATCCAGGCAGGGGCTCATCCTTGCCCAATATGGCCTTGTGTTTTGCTTGATATATCTTCGCTCCATTCTCATTCCATTCATAATTCTTTGGCAAATTATCCGGATGTAATGATTGAGATTTTGTGTATGAAAGAGCACTTGGAAGATAAGCACACTTCATTTCTCTGGGTCAGTTCGAACTTCCCCGAGTCTTTCCGCAATCGTGCCTTGACCATACCCAACCAATCCATGTCTGAAGCCTTCTTGATGATTGCCGTCATGACACTGATCCTATAGGAAGTGACAACATCAAGACTGTAAGTTGAGCACATTATCACCTTCTGAACGATCTCAAGGAGAAGGCGATATTTCCTCTTCAGGTAGGAGGCTTTGACATTCGTCGTATTCTCCTTGTTTGCTGGTCTCAATAGCTCGGCTTCAAGAAAGTCCTTCTCACCTACATCAGTCGTGTAGGTCTCTGGGTTGATGCTTCCTCGAGTTAGACCGAAGATCCTCTGGAGATCATCATTCGACACTCGTACTTCCAGTCCACCAAAAGAAGAAATCAGGTTAGCATCAATGTCTTCATCCCTTTGTAGATTGTATAGAAACTCTAGGGCTTCATGTGTGTGGACAATGTTCTGATGTGTAGATCAATATCGTTCAAGTCCGCACGCTCGTAAGCACTCCAGAATTTCCTGCGATTCAGTATCTGAGGTGATTAAGAATACTACAAACTTCTCATCAATGATATCTTTCTTCATTGATGCAAAGTTGCAGAACTTTTCCCTTGGCCCGGTCGTGGAACAAGATATGCCATTTCTGTACGATATGCACATTGATGTTAGTTTGAGTAAATTATTTCAATAAACTCAGTCAAATCATCAATCTAACTATCAATTAAGCAAGTAAGCGTATAGATCGAATATAAATTACAGAAACATATCATCACGACTTGTAAACCTAGGTACCAGAGTGAATTGAAATCATGTAGTACTCAAAGGAAAAAAATTACCAGAAATTGATTCGTAGGATTTAGAAATCGTGAAAGTGGAATCAATTGATTTTGAAAGTTAATTTCTGAAGATTTTGAAAATTTTGATCTTTTAAGAGTTTTGAGAAGACGAAGTAGTGGAAAGAAGTTTTCTGAGAAAGATTTGGATTTATAGTATGCGAGGGAAAACTTTTTGCACAACTTTCCAAAGGTACTCAAGTATCCGTGTTTTAAAATCAGTGGCTGAGATTAGTCGGCCGAAAAAGTTTTTGATCGCACTGTTGAGAAAAGTAGTCTTCTCGTATTTTGGACTCAAAAATTTGCAATAAAACGCATTAAATACACATTCCCATGTCCGCATTAAATGTTTTGCAGTGTATGCGTCATAAAGTTAATAGAAGGCAGGGTGAAAACCAATTTTATTTTAAAAAATGCATATAAGAAGTTCAGAAAAGGATAAATAAGAAACGTATCTGACTGATTGATATTGTAATCAACCAATTACCACTGTGATCTGATGTGGTACTTGTTAACCTTACTGATGGTAGCCTTAAGCATTTCCCAACAATATTCCACTCATCTGATCAGATTTCTGCTTGATCCACTTCGTTACTTATCTGATCCACTTATCTGATCCACTTATCCGATACACTTCATCCGTCATTCTTCTTCTTCTTCAGGCCGCATTTCCTAGGCATTTAAGTCTACTCCCGCCAAAACATTTACTTCGGGGAGTCAAAAAGTCACCTCGATTCCCAAATCAGCGCGATTTGACATTCCGTAATAATGGCATAGATACGTTGTGATTACTCACACCGTCAACTCATCCAACCATTAGCCGCGTGTTCCTTACGCGTTGTCGATGCAAATTTCTCATAAGGTCTTCTGAGAAAATAAATTTACATTTATACCCCTAATTTCTCCTATAAATTGGCTTGGGGTGTTAGACAAACAACACAACATAAACCATTCATCTTTCTTTAGCTTATACTCCATGCTTTCCGATGAATTCCTTATTTTCGGTGAAACTTCCGGCAAAAACCTTTAACCCTTTTGCAATGAATTCAGCTTCTCAAATCAACCCTATGTGTTCCTTCACACTGCTTTCGTCGTTATCGAAGATTTCACATACAATTATTGCAAAGCTTCTCTACCACCAAGGCGGCGGATCTGCTATAGCAAATGAGAAGGCACTTCTCCAAACCGTATGCACCTTGTGCGCCTATCGAGATGATGGAATTAGCATCTACAGACTCAGTCTGAAACAAAACATGAGTTTGGTATACGGTCTGCATCAGATAACAGCTGATCTTCGTATATCAAACTCAATATTTGCATGCGACACTAGTGGCCTTATGGTCTTTTAGATCAACTCTTTGTCACTTGTGTCCCATTTAACAGCTGGAGAGCCCATTGATTTTAGGTCTAGGGGCTCCTGGCACAAAAATCCTTCAAGGCCGCTCTCGCTCCTCACTCCAAAGCTCTGAGGGTGGCTCAGGATTTTCCTTAAGGCCTCTCACGCCCCTTTTAGGGTCGGGGGATAATGAGAGCATAAAGCTCTTAAAATCTCTCTCTCCCCTTCCCTACCTTGGGTTGGCTTAGGGTTTATGGTTTATGGTTTATGTAATGACCTCCGGGTCTTCTTGTACTTGTAGCTTGTAATACCATTTGTAGCTTGTAATCTGACCTCCGGGTCCTTATCAATGAAAAATTATGTTATTTCATTGTTGTGTTGCCTCTTCTGACTTATGCGATTTGTAGCTTTAAACTTATACTTGCTTGTTGATCGTAGCTTTAATCGACTTATAAAGTATAACCTTCCAATCTAATCAGTTCCCCCTTAATCTAATATATCTTGAACTGATCTGCTCCTTGTCTGATTTTCTGATCGGCTACTTGTCTGATCTTCAGATCGGCTCCTTGTCTGATCGTCTGATCAGTTGAGATACCTAACTCAACTGATTCCTCTAACTCCGTTAGTCTGTTAACCAACCGGTTCGAGACCATCCACCAAACATTTTCGTGCTTTTTCTCCAAGATCCGAAGCCCTAGCTCATTGCATAATTCTTCATCGATCTCAAATTTAGCGGCTTGGTTAAAATATCAGCTTTCTGCTTGTCAGTATGGATCTTTTCCATTCTGATATTCTTCTTTTCAACATGATCTCTGATAAAATGATGTCTGACATCCACATGCTTGCATCTTGTATGTAGAACAGGATTCTGAGTGATTGCAATAGCACTATTACTGTCACAGAATTTAGGTACGTTCTTAGCTACGATGTTGTAATCCTGCAGCCATATATTCTGCTTCAGTAGTAGATGTCGCAACTGATGTCTGCTTCTTTGAAAACCAAGAGATCAATTTATTTCCCACAAACTGACATGAACCTGAGGTTGACTTCCTGTCGATTCTACAACCTCCGTAATCAGAATCAGAATACCCACTAAGCTCTAGATTATCATCTGATGGGTAAAATAAACCAAGGTTTATTGTCCCCTTCAGATACTTGAGAATCCGCTTAAATTTTTCTTCTAGGTGGCTTTGCATTGATTTGCTTGAAATCGCACATACACCCACTTTGCAAAAAAGTGATATCCGGTCCGGCCGGCGATTAGGTATAGTAGAGATCCAATGAGAGCCCTATATTCTTTCTGATTAGTTTTCTGATCGTCCTCATCTGGATCCATCTTGAACCCGGTCATCATGGGAATTCTGGCTTCCTTACAGTGTTGAACTAAAAACTTGGCCAGTAGATTCCTTGTGTACTTCGCTTGGCAGATGAATATCCTTCAGACTTACTGACTTGACTGACCCGTAAAAGTAATTCATCTAACCCATCATGGACATCTCGAACTTCCCTTGCATCAATTTGTTTGAACTTCTCACATAGCTTCTTGTTGGGAGATCCGAAGATGATGTCGCCCACGAATCAACCATCGAATATCTTCTCCATCTTCTATTCTCGGTCAAGGTTCTGGCCCACTATTCCTTTAGTGAATCCGCTGTCTATCAAGAACTGAGAGAGTGTATCATACTAAGCTCGAGGAGCTTGTTTCAGGCCATAAAGAGCTTTTCTTAAACGGTACACTTGGTTGCCTTTTTCAAAGCCTGGAGGTTGTTCAACATAAACTTCCTTTGCTAGTACCCCGTTTAAGAATGCACTTTTACATCCATCCGATACACAATGAACCCTCTCAGGCAAAGATATGCCGAAATAGCCGAATGGCTTTGTACAGCGATCGTGCAAAGGTCTCATCATAATCTGTTGGGATATTTTAGTTTTGATGAATTATGCCAAAACATTATCAACTTGTGCTTTTTTGAAGCTAATTTACAGATAACAAGTTGAGGGGGAACGGAAGAACAAATTGAGGGGGAACTCATGAAATCGGATGAAGATGATCGAGATCGGAGACGAGGTCATGATGAGGTCAGCGAGATGAGGCCGATCAAGATCGATGAGAAGGATGAGTTCCGAGTTAATCGGGCGTCTGTAAACCGACCGCAATGCGCTCGATGCGCTTTTTCAGAGTAAATTGATCATCAGAAGCGGTGATCAGAAGAATGAACATCATTCTTATCATCTTATGTTTGATTTCTATAGCGATTTTTTGATGCGGTTCTTGATCGCGATCCAGATCTGCGATAAGAGACTGATCTGCTGAAATGATCCGATCAGGTGGTGATCGATCAAAGTAATCGAAATCAGCGATGAATAAATGAAATCAGCCCGATGAATAAAGGAAATCAGCCCGATGAACAAAGGAAATCACCGATGAACAAGGATTTCAAAGACACCGTAAATCTACAGATCGATTTCAGGACCAGATCGAGCAAACGAATCGTATAATGAACGATGTCCGAGGCGAGCTGACGATCCGTTAGACACACAAAAAAAAGATCAATAAGAAGATAACAACATATATGGATGTGACATAAAGTGCAAACAACAAAAGTCACGAAGGACAAAGAAAAATCGAAGATTATTAGTATGGATTTGAATATTACTCTCCAACGGTAATATTCAAATCCACACTATAAATACATTGCACTATCTTCAAAAAGAAGATAATGGAGGATCCGCAAAGTGAAATTAAAGCCAAATATTCAAGCAACTCCATTCAAGAACACAGAGCATTAAATATCCAAATTTACCCAAGAGTGTTCTTCATTGTATCTAAGCATAAATGCCATATCCTAAGCTTAGAGAGATTTTCCCATCCTTAGCATTGAGGCTAAACAAATGTAAGGGAAAATCTCAACCTAGTTGAAACCAAACAAACCTTACCCAAATCCGTTTGATAGGATAAGTTTGTAGGTGAGTGTTAACTTCGGTAAACATCTAGCAATCCCGAAAGGGAGGGTAGGCAATCCCATGAGGGTGATAAGTCCCGCTTTGAGTGTGAACTCGGGTAAACATCTCATTGGTGTTGGACTAACACGTTAAACTAAGTCCAGTTGGTTAAGTAGGTGCCCCTGTTGATAGGGATGAGTGGATGTAGGAGTTGGACTCCGAACCACTATAAAATTGTGTGTTCTTTACTGCTTTATGTTCTTACTTGCCATATGCATTTGATTATAGGCAAAACACACACATCGTTCTTAAAAGCAAAAAAAAATATGGAATCACTATGCCCTCACCCCTGTTTTATATGCATTGAACAAAATGTTTCCTTCCGCACGCGCAAAATTGGTTTTAATCGGGACCTAACATAATCAATTCCTTCTGATTATGAATACCCCTTAGCAATAAGTCTTGCCTTATTCCTGGTTATGACATTATTCTCATCTCTCTTGTTCTTGAATACCCACTTCATGCCAATCACGCCTTGATGAGTTGGTCTCCATCCCACCGCTTTCAAACTTGATTCCTCTCAAACTGCTCCATTCTTCTTCTTGCATGGCTAGAATCCAAATTTTGCCTTGTAGAGCTTCTTCTCATCAGTAGTTGGTTCCTTCAGGACGATGATAACAACAATACATGGCACTTTAACCAATCTGATGTCTAGTTTTGACTCTATCAGATGGGTCTCCGATAATCAGATCAGTTGGATGACTGGTAATCCAGGTCCTTCTATTCTGATTTGCGTCTGTTTGGAGAACATCATCCTCTTCTGATAGCAGTTCATTACTAGTGGTTGGGAGTGGTGCGGAATTATGATCCACTTGATAAGAACATGTCTCAGCTGATGTTGGACTCATCATATGCTGATGTTTGTTCGTAGGGACTTCAGGAGTTCCCCCTGAACCAAATGGTTCAGTTGATAATGTCTCAGTTGTACCAAATTTTCTACATCGGTTGTTGCGCGTTTTAGGGTTTGATTGACCTGGTGAATCAGCAAGATCAAGTTCTGGGATATACACTGTTATGTGTTTAGATTCTTTCTCCTTGATACTTAGCTGATCCAATTTCTCAGACGTGGTCTAATCAGAGATCTGGGCATTGCTTGTTCTGAGGCAGCTTTCTCTTGTTCAGAAGATGTCTCATCAAAGACCACATGGGGTGTTTCTTCCACAACTAGGGTTCGTTTGTTGTAAACCCTGAAAGCCTTGCTAGATGAGGAATATCCTAAGAATATACCCTCATCTGACTTGGCCTCAAAAGTCTACAACTGACTCTTCCCATTGTTGTGTATGAAACACTTTCACCCAAAAACATGGAAGTAAGAAACACGAGGTATTCTCCCCTTCCACAGTTCATAGGGTGTTTTGAAGTGAGTCTTTGTCGAGAACATCCTGCTTCGAGTGTGGCATCACAAGATATTGATGGCTTCTACCTTAAACCGCTTGGTGTCGCATGTTCACTAACATAGTCGAAAGCGAGCAATTTCCTTGAGAGTTCTGCTTTCTCCGCTTCGCTACTCCATTTTGTTGTGGCGTTCTTGCGGTGACGTCTCATGTCAGATAATAAACTTCGGGCAAAAAATCAAGAATAAAATAGTTCAAAAATTATGTACCTTTATCTAATCGATTTTTTATATCTTCGACACCCTTTTCGCTTTTGTAGTTTCTTGAGCAAAATTTCGGTATATCTTTTGTCGTTGTCTCATTCTTCTTGTATAAGAATACAACCCAAGTAAACTTGGAATAATCATCCACGAATACCAGAGTATATTTGCGTCCACTGAGACTGACTGGTGTAACTGGTCCGAATAGATCCATATGGAGTAGTTGCAGTACTCTTCTAGATGTTGGTCTAGGTATTCCCTTGAATGAGGCTTTAACTTGTTTTCCCTTCTGACATGCGGCACATGTCTGATCCTTTGAGAATACCTCATTCGGATGTCCCTCAACCAAAGGCATCCTAGCTATCTTGTTAAGAGTCTTAAAGTTCAGATGACTCATTCTTTTGTGCCAGAGCCAACTATTACTTTTGGAACTCTTAACAATTAAGCATGCATTTCTTGGGCAACTGTTCCAATCTGCTGTGTAGATCGTGCCTTTCCTTGAACCAGTTAGCAAGATTTGTTGAGTAGCTCGATTCCTAATCGTACACTGATCGCTCGAGAACTCAACACTGAATCCGTTGTCGCAGAATTGTGATACTGATAATAGGTTATGCTTTAATCATTCGACATACGAGACTCCAGTAACTTGTACATCATCATTCTCTAAGGTTCTGAATCCTTTGGTAAAACCAAAGTTATCATTACCGAAGAGTACACGTGGGCCTTCTTGTTCTTTGTAAGAGCTAAGGAGATGTTTGCTTCCAGTCATGTGCCTTGAGCATCCACTATCGATGTACCAGATAGTTGCTTGTACACCTCCTTTGTTGGCCAGTCCCATGCGAACCTGCAATCGAATCAGGCTTTAGGTACCCCTTTGGAATTGGGTCCTGGGGGGTTAGTGGTGGATTTAGGGATCCACACAAACAGGGCACTTCTATGGTAATCAGATAGATTAGAAGGCCTGATTTGTCTCCCATAAACATCAACATAATCATACGTCTCTTTATATACTTTCTGATTTGTATGATTATTCTTGGGAGCCTTGAGTGAATCAGAAGACTTGGGATTTTTCTTTACATTTTGTCTTCTTTTAACCCAGTGGGGCTCTGGTGCAGCAGCCCTAGGTCTCTGGTTATAAGGGTAGGTACGACTGCTACCATTAAAGATTTATATCTTCTCGGCATATATGGTCTTTGCAGTTTACCTATAGCTTGCTTGTTAGGCAGCTGACCTTGATTGGGTCTCAGATTAGATTTCCTTTTTACAGGTTGTCTCTTCTGATACCTAATCTGGCGATCGAGTTGAGGTCTCTTCGAAGAACCGGGTTCTTCTTCGTTGATTCCTACCGATGCTTAATCGATTGAGGTCCATTTATGTTTCCTTTCCGACAGGCACTTGTCTTACTTGCTCAACAGGTTTCTTTCCCTTATCAGATACATGTTTAGCTTTTTGTGTATCTTTGTCAGAGACTCGATTGATTACACCCTTTTGAAGTGAACCAAACCGGGCTTTTGAGGATGTAGAAGGGTTCTCATACCCAATTCTCTTCTTGTTAGTCGGCGTTCGAAAATAGGTGTTCATATCTTGAATGGTTTTTAATGACTTCGTGAAAACCTCTATTTTCTTCTTTAAAACTATCCTCGATGAGATTTTAGACTCTCATGTAGTCTTAATAGCTCATCAAACTTAGCTTGTAGAATTTTGAAATCATCGACTTGTTGTTTGTTGATTGCTAGTCGATCTTTAATCTAACTTCTCCGATCGAAGATTTAACTTTTTAGAACCTTCATTCTTTAGTTACCTTCGATTTCAAATGATTTCAGATTAAATTTTTTTCTTGACGACGTTCTCTTTAACAAGCTGATTATTTCTAATCCTTAGCTTGTCGTTTTCAGCTTCCACTATTGTATAAGTGTCTACTGCATTAGAGAGATCATCAAGCAATTGCTCAGATTAGAGCTGCAAGTCAATCTCTCCAAAGAAAAAGTGCTAATAATAGCCGTGTGGAAATTGAAAAAGCGAAGGTTTGGAGGTTACCTCAGATTGGTCTTCCTCCCCGCCATCATCGCGATTTCATCATCATCCGAAGAGAATATCGATCTTCATGGTCGAAGAAATCATTTGCATTGCTTATCGACATAAATCTTCTCTACGATGAGTAGCGAGAATCCCCGGAAGCGCATAGAATCATCAATTCTCGATGTGTCACCTACCATGGCTTTTTCTGTCTCTCGGCGTAGCTCTCTTTTGTTTCGCTTCTCTTCTCTTTCTCGAGTCGTCCAGGCGATCGAACTCAGAGTGACTGGTTTCTCGCCGTTGAAGCATGATCCACGATCCACGGAACTTTCTCTGCCAGGTGAGTCACTATGTCTGTAGGATCTGTCAGGTGACTTTCCTTTCTGATTAGTCAGAACTCCTTCTGTCAGATCTGTTGTCTCTTCTCTCATCTGACCGATCATCTCTTTTATCATCTTTGTGATCCCTTCGGTCATCCAATCTGGTCCTTTCTAGTGATCTGTCAGTTGGCCTCCTGTTTCTTCCTCTGTTGTCTTGATAGTCTCTGTAGAATCTGCGATACTTACCAAGTTGAATGTTCGATCTTTCAAGTTTCCTGGTAAGCAGAGCGATCTGTTCTGCTTGGCTTATTATGTTTCCAACAGGTTCAGTGGCCTTTGATCTGCTGCTGGTTGCTTTGAATGCAACTGATTTAGATGTGGAGGTTGAGGCTTCAACAGGTAACTCATCTTCATCTGCTTGCCCTCTTTCGATTAAATCAAACTCATGGGCTTTAAGACTTAGGAATAAGCTACTTGGCTTCATCTTGGCAATGTCTTGGAAATCCTTGATTACCGTGACTTTCATGTCCCACTTCTTGGTGAGAGATCTCAAAATCTTATAATTGATGTCTTTATCTGATATCTCTCGTCCAAGTTCTCGTAGCTTGTTTACTGACATGGTGATCCTCCCATCGAGCTCATTGATGGTTTCGTTTGGCAACATCTTGAGCTTCTCAAACTTCACCAGTTCAGCTTGTAATCGGTTGTCTTTGATCTGATCATTTCCTTCGCACATCTCAGCAAGAGTATCCCACATTTGTTTCGCTATTTTGAGATACTTTATCTTCTCCTTGGTGATCTTATCCATCGTCTTCATGATTATATGCCTGGCTATTGTATCTAGAGTATACAACTTTATTTCTTCTGCATCCATCAGGGCTGGACTTTTTCGAACAAGGCTTCCAGGTGCAAAATCTGGATCTCCTCCAACCGCTGGGTTGTCGTGATATATGATGATGGGTCCTCGTTCAATGACTTCCATCATTCTGCCGCTTATCGACCCTAGATGGTTGCACATGTATATTGTCCAATCTGCATACTCATCAATTGAAAACTTAAGCAAATCATGATACATACCAGAGGTATTATCCATGCTGAATGTGATTTTGAAAACGAATGAGTTTTGTAAACGGTTTTTCAAGATCTGTTCAAATGACCACAAAGATTCTTCCTCAAGAATCGATGATACTCAAAGCCAGTGGTCTGTAGAACCACTGCTCTGATACCACTTGTAGGTCCCGAACGGGTTTTGTGAGGGCAGAAGTCTAGAGGGGAGGGGTGAATAGACTTCTGAAAACTTTTCGTGCAGATCAGGTGTGATTGTAGATTGCCTGATCAGAGTGCTAGTGAGTCAGTTTGGACTGATGTTCAATCTTACTGAGTGCCTGAGGGCAGATCAGTTTGATATCTATCAGTTTAAATGATAGTGCGGAAGCTTGTAAATACCCGTGTGAAAACCAGTTTTATCAAATCAGATTCTCAAGTCAGTTTTCAACCAGCTCACTAAGGTGTCAACCTGATCAGATCAGTTGCTTGGTGCAGACTGATGTTAACTTAGAATATGTATGCAATTTTAAGCTCAGTTGTGTGAATAGTGTAAAGCAATAAAGTGCAAGTAAATGCACACATGATTTTATAGTGGTTCAGACAAAACCCGTCTTACGTCCACTCTTCCCTTAACACAGGGGCACCAACTTAACCAACTTAACGACTGTACTTAGTTTTATGTGTTAGTCCAACACCCAATAGATGTTTATCGAGTTCACACTCAACCGATCCCAGAAATCAGAAACTAGAATCCCTATGTCCGAAATTCTTGCAGAAACAAACTTAACCTAACTTTGAGTTTGGGTAAAGGTTTGTTGTGGTTCCAACTGGAAATCTATCCTAGTGTTTATGTAGCCAAATGCTAGAGGATAGGATTTCTATGCTAAGAACAATGGGATGAACACTTAAGAATAATCTTCAAATTCGGTGTTCTTCGAGCGGAAATTCTGCTATAGTTTTTACTTCTTTTTCAGTCTGCTCAATCCGGTATGTTCTCAGTATTCTTCAATTTTGAAGAGCAATCCCATTTTATAGACCACGAAATCAAAGAGCCGTTGGAGAGCAATTTGAATTTTGGGCTATATTAGGTAGGTTGTAGGATGTGATTGTGACGTGCTCTGAATATCGGCGTGGCCGTAGGCATGATTAACACCGTTTATGTCCGCAGCATCGAATCCCGCATTGTTAGCTCTTTTTGTACACGTGTCGCTTTCTCCTTGGCTTTACGAGATGGCACTTCAGTATTTGTCCGTTAGACGATTGATATTCCTTTTGTAGAATATTATTTTTGTCTGGTGTACCATTTTGGTTGACGCCAGGTGCGAGCTGACTTGATCAGATAACTGATCAGTTTACCTTGTAGAGTATTGTGATGCAGATTGTCTTAAAGACAATTTGCGGACTTCCCAGCTAATGTAGGTCTTCGTGTCTTCCGTAGTCTTGATCTTGGTGACTCGAGCCTCGGTGTCTTTAGTCATCTTGAGTCTTCGTGTTTATTCTTGAGTCTTCGTGTTTATCTCGAGTCTTTCGAGTTCATCCGAGTCTTCAGTTTAACCGAAGTCTTGAGTTCATCCGAGTCTCAGTGTCTTCACCTGATCTTCTGACTTCTTGTCTTCTGATTTGTTCTTAGCCTTCTGATCATCTGACCTTATCTAGTCATCTGATATTTCGACATGACCTATACATATTGAGTTCCCCCTCAATATGTGACCTATCTTTTACATCAGCTATCTATACATTTCAGCTGGTCATCTTAATCTGATTCTAAGTCATCAATACCAATGTGTCCGATCGGTCCTATTACAACCTGTTTTGGAACTTCCATCAAAACTTAAATACAAATTTCCCAACAACATCCTTGCTATCTTGTTAAGAGTCATGAAGTTCAGATGGCTCATTCTCTTGTGCTAGAGCCAACTGGAACTCTTTGAACTCTTAACAATCAAGCATGCATTTCTTGGATAACTGTCCCAATCTGCTGTATAAATCGTTCCTTTTCTGGAGCCAGTTAGCAAAATCCATTGAGTCACTTGATTTCTAATTGTGCATTGATCTGATGAGAACTCAACACTGAATCCGTTGTCGCAGAACTGTGATATTGATAACAGGTTGTACCTTAAGCCGTCAACATATGAAACACCTGTAACCTGTACATCATCGTTCACTAAGGTTCCAACTCCTCTGGAAAAACCAAAGTTGTCGTCACCAAAGAGAACTCGTGGGCCTGGTTTCTCAATGTAATTGCTGAGGAGATGTTGACTTCCAGTCATTTGCCTTGAGCATCCACTATCTATGTACCAGATAGTTGCTTGTACACCTCCTTTATTAGCCAGTCCCACTTGTACCTGCGAACGAATCAGATTTTAGGTACCCCAGTAGAATCGGGTCCTGGGGGGTTAGAAGTACCTTTTGGGATCCAAACAAATCTGGCACCCTTGTTGAAAATAGAGGGCTTAATTTGTCTCCCATAAACATCTACATAATCATATGTCTCTTCATATGCAATCTGTTTAGTATGATTATTAGTGTGAGTCTTGGATGAATCCGAAGACTTGGGATTTTTCAATGATACTTGTCTTCTTTTAATCCAGTGGGGCTCAGGTGCAGCAGCCCTAGGTTTCTGATTGTAAGGGTAGGTACGACTGCTACCATTAAAAGATTCATATCTCTTCGGCATAGATGGTCTTAGCAGTTTACCCTTAGCTTGCTTGTTAGGCAGCTGGGATTGAGTTGACTTCAGCTGGGACTGTCCCTTGCGAGATGGTCCAGAGTTATGCCTACTCTGCTAATTCGGCTGAGGGCTCTTCAGAAGAACAAGATTCTTCTATTGATCCCTCGGCTGATGTCTGATCAGTTGGGATCCATTTTTGTTCTCTTTTTGATCCGGCACTCGCCTTGCCTTGTCAGGTGATCCTTTTCCCTTATCTGATACAGATTTGGCTTTTCGTGTATCTTGATCATAAACTCGTTTGGTTACACTTTTCTGATGTGAACCAGACGGGGCTTTTGAGGATCCAGAAGGGTTCTCATACCCAATTCCCTTCTTATCAGTTGGCGTACAAAAATAGTTGTTCAGATCATGAATGGTCTTAGATGATTTCGTGAAAACCTCTATTTTCTTACGCAAACTGTCCTCAGTAGTTTTCAGATTCTCATGCATTCGGAAGAGTTCATCAAACTTAGCCTGAATGACTTTGAGTTCTCCAGCTTGTTGTTCATTGAGAGTCAACTGATCCTTAACCAGCTTTCCCGGATCAGTAGTACTGACTTTCAAAAATTCCAGTTTTGTAGTCATCTTCTGAACAGTTTCAGCTGATTTTAGTTCAGCTGCTTTACTTGCATCAATTTCTTTTACAAGACGGATATTCTCAGCCCTTAGGTTATCGTTCTCAACTTCCACTCGTGTATAAGTATCTATTGCATTAGAGAGATCAACAAGCAATTGGTCATTGTAGACCTGCAGGTTAATCTCTCTAGCAGATGTGCTCAGCACAACAGGTGTAGAACAAGGAACCACAGAAGGTTTAGAGATTACCTCAGATTGATCTGGTTCTCTGGCCATAAGACAGATGTCGTCATCAGATGAGAAGTTCATATCATCGACATCATCAGTTGTGGTAATTAGATAGAAATCTTCAACAGATGAGTAACCTGAGTCATCTGAAGGCAGAAAAGAATCATCAATGCCAGATGTGTCAGCAACCATTTCTTTTATGTCTCGGAACCTTTGTTCTCTTCTGTTTCGCTTTTCTTCTCTCTCCTTGGGAGTCAGGCCCGGGCAATCAGCACTGCAGTGACCTAGTTTCTGAGAGTTGTAACAAACCCTTGAGTTTCCAGAATTTCCTCTGTTAGGAGAATCATTTCTTCTATAAGATTTGTCGGGAGACTTTCCACCTTGTCTGTAATCAGAACCTCTCTTATCTGATCTCTCATCTCGTCTATTGTCTCTACGATCCTCACTACGATCATCTTTACTTTCACCTTTTTGATCATCTTTCCGTTCATCTCTTCTATTATCCCTATCATCTGAAGAACGATACCTTTCTTGTGATCTATCAGAAGATCTTCAATCTCTTCATGTGCTTCGTCAAAAATCGTCGTAAAAATTTCTGTACTTACCCATCTTAACATTTGTTCGTTCATGTTTTCTTGTGAGTAGTTGAATCTGTTCGGCCTGGCTGATGATGTTTCCAACTGGTTCAACAATTCGTGAACTGCTACTGGTTGCCTGGAATGCAACAGATTTAGTTGAGTTTGCAGCAGCTTCAGCAGGGACATCATCTGTTCCTTGTCCTCTCTCAATCAGGTCGAACTCATGGGCTTTTAAACTGAAGATTAGGTCATTTGGCTTCATGGTAGCAATATCTTGACAATCCTTAATCACGGTCACCTTGGTATCCCATTTCTTGGTCAACGATCTGAGAATCTTGTAGTTGATATCCTTGTTTGACATTACTCGTTCTAGATCATGAAGTCCGTTGACTCCACGAGTGATCCTTCCATCAAATTGGTCAACTGTTTCATTCGGTAGCATCTTGAGTTTCTCAAATTCCACCAGCTCAGCTTGTAGTCTGCTGTCCTTAATCTGTTCATTTCCTCTGCAGATTTCAGCAAGTGTATCCCAAACTTCCTTAGCTGTCTTCAGGTACTTCACTTTCTCTCGTGTAGTAGCATCCATAGTTTTCATGATGAGATGTCTGGCAACAATATCCAAATTTGACAGTTTCCTCTCATGTGCATCCATCAGAGAGGGATTCTTTCTAATTCTTGTTCCAACTAGTTTAGTAGGATCTCCTGCTTCTGCCGGGTTATAGTAATAGATGATGATCGTCCCTATCTCAAGAATCTCATCCATTCTGTTGCTTATCACTCCCAGATGGTCTCTCATGTCGATAGACCAATCTGCATACTCATCAACAGAAAACATGGGTAAATTATGATGCATACCTGAAGTGTTATCCATGCTTGTGGTGATTTTGAAAATTATGAGTTTTAAAAATGGTTTTCAAAGATCAGTTCAAGTGACCACAAAAAATCTTCCTCAAGAACCGATGATATTCAAAGCCAGTGGTCGGAAGAACCATTGCTCTGATACCATTTGTAGGTCCCGAACGAGTTTCAGTGAGGGTGGAATTCTAGAGGGGAGGGGTTAATAGACTTCCAAAACTTTTTGTGGATCGGGTGTGATATGCAAGTATGCCTGATCAAAGTGCGGAGTGAATCAATATGGACTGATATCCGACTTACTGATCTGTATGAACCAGATCAGTTTGACATCTGTTGGGATATTTTAGTTTTAATAATTTATGCCAAAACATTATTAACTTGTATTATTCAAGCGAATTTACAGATAACAAGTTAAGGGGGAACGAAAGAACAAATTGAGGGGGAACTCACGACATCAGAAGAAGAAGATTGAGATCAGACGAGGCTGCAGACGAGAATGATCGAGATCAGATGAGTTAGATGAGTTCCGGAGTTAGCTGATGTGCTGTGCAAATCAGATATGAAGAAAAGCCAAAACCAGCAAATCAGAAGAGAAGGTTACAGATCAGAAGATGAGCAGAAGAGACTGATCGGGATCAGACGTGATCGAGATTAGATATGATAATCTGATATGCTAACTTGATGCAGATGACCTGATGCTATCCTGAGATGATCCTGAAGATATGTTGATCAGATCAGTCGAGCTGATCAGATCAGGCAAGAAGAAATCAGATAGCCTAAGTCAATGTGACCTGAGGGTCGGGATGTCTAAATTCAGAGAACTGAACTCAGTAAGTCTGAGTGTCAGTATGCCTGATCAGACTAGGTCCGCTGAAGAGAAGTCTGCTGAATCAAGAACCTGAGACTCAGTAAGTTACTGAAGAACCTGAAGGCTCAGATAACCTGAAGGTTCAGACAGCTCAGATAACCTGAAGGCTCAGATAGCTCAGATAACCTGAAGGCTCAGATAGAACTGAAGATCCTGAGACTCAGAAGATCCTGAAGAATATAACCGTTAGAGACTCAGAAGAAACTGAAGAATATAGCCGTTAAGATTCAGATGACGTGTACCAATGAGAGGAAGATGACAAGCCTGAAAAAGCTACAAAAAGCTACAGAGTAGTATGGATTTGAATGTGATTCTCTCCAACGGTAACATTCAAATCCACACTATAAATACAAGTTCTTCCTTCATTATCAAGTGTGGATGCGTGAGAAAAGTGTGTGAAAAACACCATCGATGCTACAGATCTAAGAAGATATGGCTTCCAGTAGTTCCCAGCCAAGGTCGTGTGCTAGATGATGCGAGTCCTGAAATATGGCCTGATCGTAGAATGGCTAAGGCATTCAACATAACTACAGAGCCAAATCATTGAGCATCTCCACCATAGAACACAGAGCGAGAGATACACGCATATATTCAAGCGTGTTCTACCTTAGATCTAAGCACAAATGCTATATCCTAAGCTTAGAGAGATTTTCCCATCCTTAGCATTGAGGCTAAACAAATGTAAGGGAAAATCTCAACCTAGTTGGAAACCAAACAAACCTTACCCAAATCAGTTTGATAGGATAAGTTTGTAGGTGAGTATGAACTCGGTAAACATCTATAGGCAATCCCGTGAGGGTGATAAGTCTCGCTTAAGTGTGAACTCGGTAAACATCTATAGGCAATCCCGTGAGGGTGATAAGTCCCGCTTGAGTGTGAACTCGGTAAACATCTATAGGCAATCCCATGAGGGTGATAAGTCCCGCTTGAGTGTGAACTCGGTAAACATCTCGGCCATCCCGTGAGGGGTATAAGTCCCGCAGGTTAAGTTCGGTTAAGGTTCCCCTGTGTTAAGGGAAGAGTGGACGTAGGATGGGTTTCGTCTGAACCACTATAAAATATCGTGTGTTCTTTACAGCTTTATGTTTATACTTTTCATATGCATTCGATTACAACCAAAACAACACACATCATTCTTTAAAGCAAAAATTTAGAATCACTCTGCCCTCACCCGTATTTTTATATGCATCACGTCACATGTTTTGCTTTCGCACGCGCAAAATCGGTTTTAATCGGGACCATCAATTGGTATCAGAGCGGGTAGTTCAACAGATCACTATTTTCAAAGTGATCGCCTGAACTGATCTAATTTTTAAAACAAAAACCCAATCTCTGTAAATGCATATTTTTAAAAATATTTTGGCGTCATTATCAAAAAGGGGGAAATTGTTGGGATATTTTAGTTTTGATAATTTATGCCAAAACATTATTAACTTGTATTATTCAAGCAAATTTACAGATAACAAGTTAAGGGGGAACGAAAGAACAAATTGAGGGAGAACTAACGAAATCAGAAGAAGAAGATTGAGATCAGACGAGGCTGCAGATAAGAATGATCGAGATCAGATGAGTTAGATGAGTTCCGGAGTTAGCTGATGTGCTGTGCAAATCAGATATGAAGAAAAGCCAAAACCAGCAAATCAGAAGAGAAGGTTACAGATCAGAAGATCAGCAGAAGAGACTGATCGGGATCAGACGTGATCGAGATTAGATATGATAATCTGATATGCTAACTTGATGCAGATGACCTGATGCTATCCTGAGATGATCCTGAAGATATGTTGATCAGATCAGTCGAGCTGATCAGATCAGGCAAGAAGAAATCAGATAGCCTAAGTCAATGTGACCTGAGGGTCGGGATGTCTAAATTCAGAGAACTGAACTCAGTAAGTCTGAGTGTCAGTATGCCTGATCAGACTAGGTCCGCCAAGAGAAGTCTCGGCCAATCAAGAACTCGAGACTCAAGAAGTTCTTGAAGAACTCAAGGCTCGAGATAACTGAAGGTTCGGGACAAACTCAGAGATAACTCAAGGCTCGATAGCTCAGATAACCTGAAGGCTCAGATAGAACTGAAGATCCTGAGACTCAAAAGATCCTGAAGAATATAATCGTTAGAGACTCAGAAGAAACTGAAGAATATAGCCGTTAAGATTCAGATGACGTGTACCAATGAGAGGAAGATGACAAGCCTGAAAAAGCTACAAAAAGCTATAGAGTAGTATGGATTTGAATGTGATTCTCTCCAACGGTAACATTCAAATCCACACTATAAATACAAGTTCTTCCTTCATTATCAAGTGTGGATGCGTGAGAAAAGTGTGTGAAAAACACCATCGATGCTACAGATCTAAGAAGATATGGCTTCCAGTAGTTCCCAGCCAAGGTCGTGTGCCAGATGATGCGAGTCCTGAAATATGGCCTGATCGTAGAATGGCTAAGGCATTCAACATAACTACAGAGCCAAATCATTGAGCATCTCCACCATAGAACACAGAGCGAGAGATACACGCATATATTCAAGCGTGTTCTACCTTAGATCTAAGCACAAATGCTATATCCTAAGCTTAGAGAGATTTTCCCATCCTTAGCATTGAGGCTAAACAAATGTAAGGGAAAATCTCAACCTAGTTGGAAACCAAATAATCCTTACCCAAATCAGTTTGATAGGATAAGTTTGTAGGTGAGTGTGAACTCGGTAAACATCTATAGGCAATCCCGTGAGGGTGATAAGTCCCGCTTGAGTGTGAACTCGGTAAACGTCTATAGGCAATCCCGTGAGGGTGATAAGTCCCACTTGAGTGTGAACTCGGTAAACATCTCGGCCATCCCGTGAGGGGTATAAGTCCCGCAGGTTAAGCTCGGTTAAGGTTCCCCTGTGTTAAGGGAAGAGTGGACGTAGGACGGTTTTCGTCTGAACCACTATAAAATATCGTGTGTTCTTTACAGATTTATGTTTATACTTGTCATATGTATTCGATTACAAGCAAAACAACACACATCATTCTTTAAAGTAAAAATTTGGAATCACTCTGCCCTCACCCATATTTTTATATGCATCACGTCACATGTTTCGCTTTTGCACGTGCAAAATCAGTTTTAATCGGGACCATCAATTGGTATCAGAGCGGGTAGTTCAACAGATCACTATTTTCAAAGTGATCGCCTGAACTGATCTAATTTTTAAAACAAAAACCCAATCTATGTAAATGCATATTTTTAAAAATATTTTGGCGTCATTATCAAAAAGGGGGAAATTGTTGGGATATTTTAGTTTTGATAATTTATGCCAAAACATTATTAACTTGTATTATTCAAGCAAATTTACAGATAACAAGTTAAGGGGGAACGAAAGAACAAATTGAGGGAGAACTAACGAAATCAGAAGAAGAAGATTGAGATCGGGAGAGGTCATGGATTTAGAATGATCGAGATCAGATGAGTTAGATGAGTTCCGGAGTTAGCTTATATGCTGTGCAAATCAGATATGAAGAAAAGCCAAAACCAGCAAATCAGAAGAGAAGGTTACAGATCAGAAGATGAGCAGATGAGACTGATCGAGATCAGACGTGATCGAGATCAGATATGATAATCTGATATGCTAACTTGATGCAGATGACCTGATGCTATCCTGAGATGATCCTGAAGATATGTTGATCTGATCAGTCGAGCTGATCAGATCAGACAAGAAGAAATCAAATAGCCTCGAAATCAATGTGACCGAGGGTCGGATGTCCTCAATTCGTGAGAATCGAACTTAGTAAGCCCGATCACAAGATGCCCGACGATTAGGTCCGGCCAAGAGAAGTCTCATCAATCAAGAACTCGAGACTCAAGAGTTATCAAGAACCCAAGGCTCGATAACTTGAAGGCTCGGATAACTCAAGGTTCAGACAAATTTTATAACTCAAGGCTCGATAGCTCAGATAACTCAAGGCTCGATAGAATCAAGATCCCGAGACTCGTAAGATCCCAAGAATATAACCGCTAGAGACTCGTAAGAAATCAAGAATATAGCCGTTAAGATTCAGTTGACGTGTACCAATGAGAGGAAGACGACAAGCCTGAAAAAGCTGCAAAAAGCTGCAGAGTAGTATGGATTTGAATGTGATTCTCTCCAACGGTAACATTCAAATCCACACTATAAATACAAGTTCTTCCTTCATTATCAAGTGTGGATGCGTGAAAAAAGTGTGTGAAAAACACCATCGATGCTACAGAGCTAAGAAGATATGGGTTCCAGTAGTTCCCAGCCTAGGTCGTGTGCCAGATGATGTGAGTCCTGAAATATGGCCTGATCGTAGAACGGCTAAGGCATTCAACATAACTACAGAGCCAAATCATTGAGCATCTCCACCATAGAACACAGAGCGAGAGATACACGCATATATTCAAGCGTGTTCTACCTTAGATCTAAGAACAAATGCTATATCCTAAGCTTAGAGAGATTTTCCCATCCTTAGCATTGAGGCTAAACAAATGTAAGGGAAAATCTCAACCTAGTTGGAAACCAAACAAACCTTAACCAAATCAGTTTGATAGGATAAGTTTGTAGGTGAGTATGAACTCGGTAAACATCTATAGGCAATCCTGTGAGGGTGATAAGTCCCGCTTGAGTATGAACTCGGTAAACATCTATAGGCAATCCCGTGAGGGTGATAAGTCCCGCTTGAGTGTGAACTCTGTAAACATCTCGGCCATCCCGTGAGGGGTATAAGTCCCGCAGGTTAAGTTTGGTTAAGTTTCCCCTGTGTTAAGGGAAGAGTGGACGTAGGACGGGTTTCATCTGAACCACTATAAAATATCGTGTGTTCTTTACAGCTTTATGTTTATACTTGTCATATTCATTCGATTACAAGCAAAACATCACACATCATTCTTTAAGGCAAAAATTTGGAATCACTCTGCCCTCACCCCTATTTTTATATGCATCACGTCACATGTTTCGCTTCCGCACGCACAAAATTGGTTTTAATCGGGACCATCAGCATCTATCAGTTCAACTGATGGTGCGGAAGATTAGTTAACCGGTGTGAAAACCAGTTTTACTCAAATATATTCCAGTGCTATCTGTTTTAAGATCAGATGACTAACGTGTCGAGCTGATCAGTTCAGTAGCTTGATGCTAATCTGAACCAGATGGAATATGCATGCAGACAACAAGTAGTGTGCAGTTGAGTGTAAAGCAAGATACATGCATACAAATTTATAGTGGTTCGAACAACTTGTCCTATGTCCACTCTTCCCTTTCAGCAGGGGCACCAACTTAACCAACTGGACTTAGTTTAATATGTTAGTCCAACACAGTACAACCAACAGATGTTTCACGAGTTCTCACTCAACCAATCCCAGAAATAAGATCTAGAAACCCTAGACTGAAATCTTGCTATAACAAACTTACCCTAACTTTTGTTTTGGTATAAGATTTGAAATGTTCCAACTGGAATACTATACTATCTTCTAAGTAACCTAAGGCTGGAGGATAAGTATTCTATGCTAAGAACAATGGGATGAACACTTAAGAATAAATCTTGAGTTTGTGTTCTTTGTGCGGGAATCTTGATAACTTGAGCTTGATGATAATTTCCATAACCTTACTATGAAGGTTAGATCCCATATTTATAGGCACGAAATCGAACTAGCCGTTGGAGAGAAATTCGAATTTCGGTCTATTTTAGGTAGGTCTGCAGGCTGATTTGACGTGCTTTAGAGGCGGCATGGTCGAAAGCATGCAAGCTTGTCCTTTCTAGCCGTTTGACCCTGAAACGCCTTCCTGCAATTTGTCAGTTCTCCATACGCGTGTTGTCGACTTCTTATTGGTTATTAAGTACACTTTGCAGCGCTTGAATTAGCAACAAGGTTGACATTCTTCTTGTCTGAACACTTGGCTCGTACTAGGTAACATTAAAGTAGTCACCCGAAGGAGTTGACACAGATCAGTTTGGACACTGATCTGTCTACCTGACTTAGGTCATCTGATTGTAAGTTGTCTTAGCACCACTTGCTGACCTTTCCTTCTTGTTATCTGATGTTGCTCTTCTGGTCGGTCTTCTGTCTTCAAGTCTTCTGATCTTCTGCTTGTCTGCTTCTCAACTTTTCTGCTTCATTCATCAGATCTTCAGCGTATCTGATCTTCAACTTATCTGATCTTCTAATCTTCAAGATTTAACCTATACATATTGAGTTCCCCCTTAATATGTGACCTATCCATTACATCAGCTGTCTATACATTTCAGCTGGTCATCTTATCTGCTATCTAGATCAGTCAGCTAACAGGTCTGACTGGTCCTATTACATTATCTATTTTGGAACTTCCATCGAAACTACAAATTTCCCAACAGATTATGTGACTAAGTGTTTTATTTGTATCCTTGAGTATAGAATAGACCCGTAAGACCCAAACCCCATTTGTGGACCCACAATACACTAGGATAACTTGTCGACTAAGGAAATGAGTCTCGACACTCCCGTTGAACTCAAACTAAACTTCGTAAGGCTGTTTTAACAAATCAAGTACCCTCCTTTCAACGAAAAGCCCTAAGTATGATACGAAACTGATTAATGAACTAAAAGAATGAACAAAACTAAATGAACGGACTGTGCTAGTTAAAGTGCAGCTCGTTTTGGAGGCTTAGTGGTCACCTTGAAGTTCTAAGCTATCAAGAAGTTAAGCTTTATCTCAAAAGTTTCTAGGTGGGTGACACTATCTGTATAGCTAGTTAATGTTATATGGACTGTTGTCAGTTTTCTGAAACAAACGTAATAAGTATTAACGAAAGATACAAATGATCTCATGAATACATTTTTGAATATGCAAAAGCACAAATATGAACATGTGATTTATTTTCAAGAATGTGAGTTATGCATGTGATTGTGTTTTATGAATGAGGGGATATAAGACAGCTAAATGGGGGTCGGACGTGGTATATGCTACTAGTGCCGCCCGCACTAGTTTAAATGTGTTGGGGATCGGATGCGATAGTAGGTAATCTGTCTCATCCCGTATATGTGAAATTAGTTGTTTTATGTTTTGAATCTATATGAAAGGTCTTACCTAAAAAATGGTGATCCTTCGGGATATCATCGAATGAACTGCTTAAATGAATTCAATATCTCAAAGTTTAATGATAGACGAATGGTTTAACTGTTATTTATGGATAAGAACGAAATCAAACGAAAGCCAAAAGAGTAAAAGCTTTTATTATTCAGATCTCCTGATAATCTGTATAGCAGCGTACAGGTTGCCCACTGAGATTTTTATCTCGCGCCCCTTATTAAACATTTCAGGATATGATACGGAGGCCCTGGAGCTGCAGTAGACAATCCGCTTTCCACTCCCGCTTAAAAACAAAGAGACTCGCATTCTAATTAAGATAATATGTTAATTTGCATTTCCTGTTGAAACTCTATTACTATGATACCTCGAGAGTCGTGCCCAAGACTTGTCGAGAGGTTTTTGTCAGAAATGGGATAAAGATATTTTGTTAAGTAACAAACATGATTATCTTTCTATATATGAACAATATGTAAGATCTTCCGCTGCAACTTATTATATTTAAGTTTGTTGTTTCTTTATTTTTAAAAAAAGAAATTTTCTGGCTCGGTTTTTATGATTCACTAAGTGATGACTCGGGTTTAGGACGTGAGACCTCGGAGGTCGACTTTCTGAATACCGGGGCATTACAGGTGGTATCAGAGCCTAAGTTCAAAACTTCGGACCAAATGATTTATTTTCCTTTCATTTCAAAATTTCACTAAAGCTAATAAACGTTACTAGTGGAATGGTTGTCTACAGCGAGCAAACCGAAAGAGCCTCAAGGTATGTAATGTCTTATAATGAGTTGCAAAATAAAACCCTTACAAATAAGAACATGAAAACTTAAGGGAACAAGTGCTTGAATTCCACTCTATTTGCGCATGTATGTGAAATTATTTGATTACTTAATGTTTGACGTCTTTCTTGCGAGCGAACCTGCTTACGTTCTATATACTATTACTATTTTCCTTTTTCCATTTTTGACCTTAGAACCTTTCTGGTTGGTTGGGGACTATAGGTGTTTAGACATGGCGGTTACTCACCGTTATGAGGCAGTTCCAGGATGAGTCCATATATGACTTCGTTGCCCGCTTTACCACATACCGGGGATGAGCTATCTGCGAGGGCTTAGAGATTACTAAGCAGGACACAATGGTCCTTCTATGGGATGCAGTCCAACCGCGATGGTTGGTACGATCTCATGAGGTGTTTGACTCACTATGGGACGCTGATTCCTAGGCTAGAGATAGGTTAGAGATGGAATATCTGGGGAGAGATAGCAAGGACCCACAGCCACCAAGGTGTGGACATCTGGGGAGAGAGTTGATTGCTAGGGGACCCGTGGAGTCGGATCCATCCGAGGAGTCAGTCCCAGTCGGAGGGTACATGGACCTAAATCGCTATGATACACCGATGGAGGACATCGATGTCGGGGCGCCAATTCCACTGGCCCCTAGAGAGCACGATGCTGAGGCTGGACCCAACCACCCTAATGCATGCTCTTCCACAACTTATTGGACACAATAGATCCATTTGTACATAGTTTTGAGGATAGTTTCCTGGTTGTAACCAGTGACCCTGATGTTTTTGTAAAACTTAGAAACTTTCGTGATCGACTTAGATTCGAACCCACCCTCCCTTTTTGCTGAACCTTAACCGATCTTTTGTAGCGGTTTACGTGCCTGCGTAGTATGGCTTAATATGTATATTTTGACTATTTTAATGCTATCTTTGATATATTTTGAAGTCTCACATCCTTTAATTTTCGTTGGAGACCCGTTTTCTCTCCGTTTAACTTTGAGAACTTGTCCTTCTCATTTCAATTATGTATGTATATATTTTGTCTCACGCGTCTTCGTGGGATATTCTATTCTATCAGTTATATTTATCTTAATGTTTACGACATGTGTTATTGTTTCTCTAACGTGCATCGTCGTAGCCCAACAATCATGCTGCTGATCATAACAGTATGTTCAGGTTTTACCGAGTGCTCCCACGCATGATTGACTTAGTACCGTGCTGTTAAATGTTGGATTCTCTTTTTTCAAATTTTATCATACCTATATGAAGTAATTTTTTTTTTTAATTTTAAACCTTCTCTTAGGATGCCACCAAAAAGGAAATCGCGAGCTAACCGAGAACCGTCTGAAGGTTCTATAGGACACGAAGCCCCACCCACTGCTTTAGTAGCCGATATGGCACGTGAATTCTTTAATTCCCTGCAGAACTTCATTCAACAACAGGCACCACCGCCCCCACCTACTCATGCACCGCCTTATCATGACCATGCAAACTCTACTGTTGAGAAGTTTCGACGACTACAACCGCCGCGACTGAAAGGGAACAAGGGACCTATGGGGACCGAAGAGTGGATTGCTGAGATGGAAAGAATTTTCCGCCACATGACGGTAACCGAAGCACAAAAGGTGTCATGTGCCCAATTCCAATTGGCTGAAGATGCTGCTTTGTGGTGGGAAGCCCACGAACGAACCCTTGCTTTTGGTGAAAGAGAATCCCTAACTTGGGAAATTTCCAAGCAGGCCGTGACAAGAAGGAAGTTGAATTCATGAACCTCAAACAGGGGACTCTCTCCATCACTGAGTACGAAAAACAATTCAACAAGTTATCCCGTTATACTCCACATCTGGTGGAGATAGACGAAAGGAAAGCGAGGTGCGAATCTTAAATGAGTACTCTGATGTATTTCCCGAAGAACTATCCGGATTACCCCCAGATCGCCAAGTGGAATTCACAATGGACTTGAAACCTGGTGCTGTACCTATGTCAAAAGCACCATAAAGAATGGCGCCCAAGGAATTGCAGGAGTTAAAAGAGCAACAACAAGAATTGATGGATAAGAAGTACATCCGTCCAAGCATGTCACCTTGGGGAGCGCCTGTGTTGGGAGATGAATTTAATAAAGAAGTTTTGATTAGATCCCAAAAACCCTGAGTATGACATGTTCAGGATAATCTTGATAGACTGAGTCAGGATTCAGTATAGATTATTCAGGAAGTTATCTGCACCATGTATAGTCAGCAGATATAGATCAGGTTAGATTCTGAAGACACTGAAGACTCAGTAAGTTGCTGAAGACACTGAAGACTCAGTATGTCACTAAAGACACTGAAGACTCAGTATGTCACTGAAGACACTGAAGACTCAGTATGTCACTGAAGACACTGAAGACACAGAAGATACTGAAGACCCAGTAGTTACTGAAGACTCAGTAAGATACTGAATACTCAGTATAACCTGAATGTTTAGAGGCACTGAATAATATCTATCTGAAGACTACAAAACTGTGAAAAACGTAAATATTCAGAAAAGTAGATATTGCCCAAAACATTCATATGCAGACAAAAGGAACTAAGTCTAAGTGTTGTTTAAGGTTATCTCATTCAGAGATATTGACCAAAAAGAGTCGTTATGTTTGTCTACATTTACGAAGACAAAAACACATCAGAGGAAGACAACATTGTACTTTACTGACACTGAAAGCGACAGGACACTGAATCATGTCAGTAGTACTATATTCCAGACTGCAAAAATTGGTGATTGGCTACATGACTGCATATTTCCCAAAACATGCAAGGGAGTATTCAAACCCTAAATATAGTCGTTCATCAAACACCATAAGAGGAAACTCATGAAGCTATCTCCTCCAACGTATAGTTTTTCAAGAGTGACCTTGGTGAAGTTGCATATAAATACTAGTGACCCTTTACATTGAGAGGGCACGGGAAATTTCAAAGCAACTCAAGAGCTCATTCATATTATTGCAAATTGAAGCACTCGAAAAACCTAGAATTTCTCAAGTGTTTCACATTGGAGAGAGCTCATTCACTAAGTCTAGATTGATAAGAAATATCCAAAGCTCAGTAGATATATCTTAGCCTTTACATTTGTCCTTATTGTAAAGGATATCTCACCCTAGTTGGAAACCAACCCAAAACCCAAACCCTTTGATAAGGTAGTTTGTGTGTGTTTTGTTGGTGAGTTGGAGTTGTAAAGAGTTAGTAAGCTATAGTGAGTTATCCAGAAAACTCTAGAGAAGAAGTTTGTAAGCTACTTGTGGTAGTCTGAACACTTGTGTGTGTTTGAGTTAGTAAGCTGCAGTGAGTCAGCTAGAAAACTGAGTAAGCTACAGTGAGTTAGCCAGAAAGCTTTAGGAAGTGGTTAAGGAATTTCTCTGAAGATCATAGAGAGTGGACGTAGGAGCTTGAGTCTCTGAACCACTATAATTGCTGTGTTGTTTTGCTTTCTGTACGACATTATTATCTGTTGCATGTTTTTCACTGAAAACTTAGTTCACTGATATTCAGTTGGAACCAATCCACTGAACTTGCATCAAATTGATCACAACCTTAATCACTGTTTTATTGAGGGGAAGATTTTCAGCAAAGCTAAAACGAGTATAAACATAGGGCCAACCATTCCGCACACTTGAGTAGCTAGAACAGATAGTTACCAAACTGAACTAACTCTACTGAGGGTTCAGTAAGATAATTATCTGATCCAAGCACCTCAGGATCTCTGATAAACTCAGGCTCAGTTGGGCTAATCTGAAGCTTCTGAAAGCAGCTCAGGATCATTGTCTCAGTAGACTTTGACTCAGGTCAATATGTGCTTCTCAGGGCAAAATCATCAGGATAACCTGACCCATCTTACCTCAGTGAAAGAAATGTTTTAAAAATCACTGAACACGTGTATTTCCCCCCCATACACGTGTGAGACTCGTTAGCACCGGGACCAACAGCATGTACTCTTTGTGAAGAAGAAAGATGGATCACTCTGAATGTGCATCGATTACCGAGGGTTAAACCAACTAACCATCAAGAACAAATATCCTCTCCCAAGGATCGAGGACTTATTCGACCAACTAAAACATGCGACAGTGTTCTCGAAAATCGATCTGAGATCAGGCTATCACCAACTGAAAGTGAAGGGAAGCGATATTCCGAAGATGGCTTTCAGAACACGGTATGGACACTATGAGTAACAGTGATGCCTTTCGGAGTGAGAAATGCACCCGCAATTTTCATGGACTTGATGAACAGTGTGTTTCACCAATACTTGGACCAACTCATCATTGTATTCATCGATGACATATTGGTGTACTCAAAGGACCAAAAGCAACACGAAGAACACCTCAGGACTGTCTTGGAGACACTGAGATGTGAGAAATTATACGCCAAGTTTAGTAAATGCAAATTCTAGATTGACCGAGTCATGTTTCTTGGTCACATAATCTCTGCAAAAGGAATCGAGATGGATCCTGCAAAGTTGGAGGCCATAGTAGACTGGAAGGCCCCAACCAATGTCAACGAAATACGGAGTTTCCTAGGTTTGGCAGGATACTACCAGAGATTTATCCAATATTTATCGCGCATTGCAAAGTCACTAACACAATTAAATGGTGATCCTTTGGAACATCAACGGATGAAATGCTTAAATGAGTTCAATATATCAAAGTTTAATGATATACGAATGGTTTAGCTGCTATTTATGAATAAGAACAAAATCAAACGAAGACCAAAAGAGTTAAAGCTTTTACTATTCAGATCTCCTGATAATTTGTATAGCAGCGTACAGGTTGCCCACTGAGATTTTTATCTCACGCCCCCTTATTAAACACTTTCAGGATATGATGCGGAGGCCCAGGAGCTACAGTAGACAATCCGCTTTCCACTCCCTCCTTATATAAAAAAAATAAAAAAGAGACTAGCTTTCTAATTAAGACAATATGTTAATTTGTATTTCCTGTTGAAACTCTATTACTATGATACCTCGAGAGTCGTGCCCAAGACTTGTCGAGAGGTTTTTGTCAGAAATGGGATAACGATATTTTGTTATGTAACAAACATGATTATCTTTCTATATATGAACAATATGTAAGATCTTCCGCTGCAACTTATTATATTTAAGTTTGTTGTTTCTTTATTTTTAAAAAAAGAAATTTTCTGGCTCGGTTTTTATGATTCACTAAGTGATGACTCGGGTTTAGGACGTCGAAACCTCGGAGGTCGACTTTCTGAATACCTAGGCCTTAAAACTAGCCTTGCCTTGTTTCTTACAATGATGTTGTTCTCATCTCTCTTGTTCTTGAACACCCATTTAGTTCCAATCACATTGTGCCTCTTTGGTCTATCTACCAACTCCCAAACTTCATTTCATGTGAATTGGTTTAGCTCTTCTTGCATAGCAATAATCCAGAATGAATCTTGAAGAGCTTCTTCAATCTCAATTGGTTCTTTCTCAGATAGGAAGCAACAGAACAGAGCACTTTCTCCATGGAACATTCTTGTCTTAACTCCTTCAGATGGGTCTCCTACAATCTGAGTTGTAGGGTGGCTATCTAACCATGTTCTTCTAGATGTTCCCCCTTTAGTAGTATCCTCAACATCATAAATGTTAGGTTCAGGTAATTCATAAAACTCAGGGAACAACAAGAAAGGAAAAAGAGAATCATCTTCCTCAGGGGAAATTCGATTCAGAACATTGTCAGTGACATTTGTTCCCCCTTGGTTGAAATATTCAGAGTTTACCTCAGCTTTGACCACATCTTCATTAGAATTACATACCTGAGTCTGAACTGGGGTTTGTTCAGATGGGTCAGCTTCAGTGTGTTGGCTTTCCTTTAGTGGAGAACTATCATCCTGAGTTTCACCAGCCTGAGTATTTCCATCCTGGGTCTCTTCTTCCTCTAAGTCTGTTTCACTTCATTCATATTAAGTGATTAACTTCTTCTTTTCAGGCTCAGATGATGGTTTGACATTCTTCTTCAGGCTAAGTCTGGTGATCCTCTTTGTCAAGTCTCCTGAATCATCTCCCTGTTTCTTATGAACACAAGTAGATTCATAAAAAACAACATGAGTTGTCTCTTCCACAATAAGAGTCCTACAGTTGTAAACCCTGAAGGCTTTACCAATTTCAGAATATCCCAAGAATATTCCTTCATCAGCTTTGCTATCAAAGGTTTTAAACTGATCTTTACCATTATTGTGTATGAAACACTTACAACCAAACACACGAAAGAAAGAAACAAGAGGTTTTCTTTCATTCCACAACTCATATGGTGTTTTGCCTTGATTCTTTGTCAGCATGGATCTGTTCTGAGAATAACATGCAGTGTTGTATGCCTCAACCCAAAATCTCTTAGGAATGTCAGCTTCACAAATCATAGTTCTTGTAACTTCTTTCAGGATCCTATTTTTTCTTTCAGCAACACCATTTTGTTGAGGGGTCCTTGCAGCTGATGTTTCATGAGTTATTCCATTTGCTGCACAATAATCAGATATAATATGGTTGATAAACTCAGTTTTGTCTGAGTTTCTTTCTTACTGAGTAAGAATATGACCATGTGTATCTTGAGTAGTCATCAACTACTACCAATGTATATTTTCTGCCATTTGTGCTTATAGGTTTTACTGGACCAAAGAGATCCATATGTAACAGTTGAAGTATTCTATCAGTAGACACTTCTATTTTACTTTTGAATGATGCTCTAATTTGTTTGCCTTTCTGACAAGCATCACAAACATGATCCTTACTAAACACTTCATTAGGTAACCCCCTCACAGGTGCTAATATTGCAAGTTTATTTAGGGTTTTGAAGTTTAAGTGATTCAGTCTTTTGTGCCATAACCAACTGGTTTCAGTAGCCTTTTTAGCCATTAAACATGTATCCATAGGAGTTATTCTCCAATCAGCAAGATACATATTTCCTTTTCTAGTACCAGTCAGTAGTACTTGTTGTAAAACATTATCTTTCACATAGCACAACTTCTTTGAGAATTCAACACCGAATCCTTTATCACAGAATTGGCTGATAGAAAGCAAGTTATGCTTTAAACCAGACACATATGATACACCATGGATATGAACAGTATCAACTTCAAGTGTTCCATATCCTTCTGTCTGTCCTTTGGAGTTGTCTCCAAAAGTTATCTAAGGGCCTTTTTGTTCAACATAGTCAGTGAGCAAATGCTTGTATCCTGCCATTAGTCTTGAGCATCCACTGTCCAAGTACCATGCAGGAGGTGCAATTTCAGTTCCACTCATCAGGGCTATGTTGTCTTCATTCAGCTCAGTTCCATTTTCCGTCACCTGAAATAAAATCAGGCCTTAGGTACCCATTTGGTGTAGGGTCCTACCAGGTTAGCTGTACCTTTTGGAAACCAAATCTGTCTTACAACTCTAATTACTTTAGAGTGGCTGATTTGTCTTCCATAAACATCTACATACACATTCACCACCTTAGATGCCTTGACAGTACTCTGTGTATGAGTGCCAGCCTTAGCATGAACATGAGCCTTAGAGTTCTTCTTGGGTTCAGGCCTTTTGTTCCAGTGCTTTGGCTTTGGTGCAGCTGATCTATGTCTCTGGTGAATTGGGTTCAGGAAACCTTCACCCTTAGGCAAGTGGAGTTTAGGTTGCCTGTACTGAAATTGGGGTCTTTCAGTATCCTGAGGACTTGGTCTCCTCATTTGAGAATTTCTCGGCTGATTATTTCTCTTCTTAGGATTCCTCTGATGGTTCAGGGAAGATTTCTTCAGGTTGGTATTCTTAGCCTGAGGCTTCGAAGTACTGGCCTGGGGATTTCCTACTGAGTGTTCAGGTTTCTAGCCTTTTCCTGAGGTTTGGGCTTTCTTTCCTGAACCTTCAGGTTCTCTAAAACCATAGGTCCTTTACCCTTGTCTAAAACACGGGGTTTTTCTTCAATAAGAAGATTAGTACGAATCACTGGTTTAACAAAGACAGTCTTAGTGCCACTTGTAGAAGCAGCATTCAGAAGATCATGTGAGGTTCCCCCTGGATTATATCCCAATCCATCCTTTATAGTTGTGGGTCTTTGGTAACTCTGAATTTCATCTATTGCATGAGATGCAGAATTCAATAGAGCTAGCTTTCTCCGCAAACTATCCTCACTTTTCTTTAGAGTTTCATGTTTCTCAAAGAGGTTATTGAACTCAGTCATGATAAGATGATTTTCCTTAGTGGATTTCTCTAACTCTCCTTTCATGGCCTCTACCACTTTCTCTTTCTCTGAGAGTTGTACTTTCAGAACATCAAGTTCATCAGTTACTCCCATCAATTGAGAAGTGATCTCAGCAGCATTAGAGTTTTGGCTTACCTCTCCTTTCTTTCCTTGGAAGTCAACTCATGACAATCATACTGGAAGTGACCTTTCTTCTTGCAATTGTAGCATCTGTTGGTATCATCATCCTGTCCGGTTTCCTCTTTGGATTTGTAGTCCTTCTTTCTCAGTACACTTTTCATTCAGCTTCTGAGTTGTTCTTGTTCCTGTACCTGGTATGTTTATAATACCTCTTATACTTACCAAATATGTTGTTCATTTTCTCAAACCTTCTTGCCATCAGGGCAATTGTCTCATCTTTTTCATCCTGAATTTTGTTAGATGAGATCTCAGGTTCTTTAGCATTGAAGATTTTTCCTTGTGCTTTGAAAAGCCACATTTTTGCTAGATGAAGTATCATATTTGCTGTCAGGTTTCTTAGTTTTCTTATCAATGACAAATTCATATGGTTTCAACTCAGATAAAACCTGTTGATATGGCATAGAAGCAATATCTTTGGTGTTTTCAATCACCACAACATGTATATCCCATTTCTTAGACAGTCCTCTAAGAATTTTTAGAGCAATTTCACTTTTGGGATATCTTTTCCCAAGAGCACCCAGATCATTCATAATGCTAGTGAATCTGACCTCAAGTCTTTCAATGGATTCACTATCTTCCATTTCAAAACCATCAAATTTGGCAATAGCCACAAATAGTTTGTTTTCTTTGATACGATCAGTGCCCTGACACATTATAACAAGTGTGTCCCAAATTTCTTTGGCAGTTTCACAGTGGAAAATCATTCCCATAACACCATCATCAATAATGTTATACAGTGTATCTTTAGCGATATAATTCAAGTTAACCAACTTTCTCTCTTCAGGATTAAGTTGATCACCAGTTTTGGGAAATTCATGCCTTGGATCATCTCTTTCATTATCAGTCAATCTGGGATTCACAACCTTATACTCAAAAGGTCCTTGAGACATAACTCTCCACATTCTCTCATGCTTAGATTACAGATGTGCCTGCATTCTCAATCTCCATAAATCATAGTTCTCAACAGAGAACATAGGTAGTTTCTTAGAAGGCATGATGAATGAGCCTTGTAAGATGTCAGCATAAGATCTATTCAGTAGACCACCAAAGTCTCTCAGTAACAAGACTTATGGCCACCAAAGCAAGTGGTCAAATGAACCACTGCTCTGATACCACTTGTTGGTCCTGGGGTAAACGAGTCTCACACGTGTATGGGGGGGGAATACACGTGTATAGTGAATTTTAAACTTTTTAGAAAACACTATGATCAGTGAGTCAGGATGTCCTGAAGGTTAGTCCTGAGTAACACACAAATGCCCTGAGTTAAAGTCTACTGAGACAATAACACTGAGCGGCTTTCAGAGACTTCAAATTAACTCAACTGATTCTAAGTTTTTTTTAACACAGAGTCCAAATAAGCTTGGAGTAGATAATGATCTTACTGACTACTCTGGAGAGTTGATCAGTTTGACAACTATCTATACTAGCTTATCTAGAGTGCGGAATGTGTAGGCCCTAAGTTTATACTCGTTTTACTTTGTTGTAAATCTTGTTTTCTGAGTGAAATAGTGGTTAGGGCTGTGATCAACTTAATGGACTTTTAGTGGATTGATTCTAACTGAATATCAGAAAACTGAGTATGCTTTCAGTGAAAATATGCAACAGGATAAAATGCAAAACAGAAAGCAAACAACACAGCAAATTATAGTGGTTCAGAGACTCAAGCTCCTACGTCCAATCTCTCTGATCCTCAGAGTAATTCCTTAACCAACTACTACTACTACTTTAAGCTTTCAGACTGAACTCAGCAGCTTACAAACTTTCTACTACGAGTTTTCAGGCTGAACTACTGCAGCTTACTAACTCAACACACACAAGCTTTCAGACTGAACACAAGCAGCTTACTAACTTCTTCTCTAGAGCTTGTAGGCTGAACACGCGCAGCTTACTTACTCTTTACAACTCTCACTTCTCTAACAACTACACACACAAACTACCTAATCAAAGGGTTTGGGTTTTGGTTGGTTTCCAATAAAAGTGAGATATCCTTTTACAATCAAACACAAGTAAAAGGCTAGGATATCTCTAACAAAGCCTTTGAATATTCTTGAATCTAGGCTTAATAAATGAGCTCTCTTCTAAGATGAAACACTTGGGAAATTCTAAGGATTTTGAGTGCCTCACAATGTAAACTTTGAATACGAATGAGCTCTGGAGTTGCTTTGATTTCCCGTAACCTTGGTTGTGAACAATGCCTTGGTATTTATAGACAACTCTCTAAGAGTCTACTCTTGAAAACTATTGATGAACGACTTTATTTAGGGTTTGAACACACCTTTGCATGTTTTAAGAAATATGCAGCCACGTAGCCAATCACCAACTTCTGTGAACTGGAAGATATCAGCCCTGACATTTCCTCAGAGATATGTCGCTTTCAGTGTCAGTATAGAACGTTGTTGTCTCCTCCTCATTAGTCGAAGTCTTCCTTTGAACAGAAATAAACAAAACGACTCTATTTAGGTCAACTACACTGATCTGATATGTTCCTTAATGTGCACAAATGTATAACATTCTCTTTGTTTGTACTAAGAATGAACAAACACTATTTATCTTAAAGTAGCTTGTTTGTCCAATCAGGGTCTTTTGGGTCAGTATAAAATAATCTTTAGGATCTTTTGGTCTTCAGGATCTTTCAGTCTTCAGGATTCTTCTGAGTTCCTCAGGAACTACTGAGCCTTTCAGGCAAAATCAAAACAAACCTATTTATCCCTGATCTATATTTGTTGACTATATAGAGTGCAGATAATCCTGAGTCTTAATATATATTGAAACCTGATCCTATACTACCAAGATGTCCTGATACATGTCATACTCAGGGGTTCTGGGATCTAATCAAAATCTTTATTAAATTCATCTCCCAACAATATTGTTCATAGTGTGCAGAGAGAATAGCAGTAATCAAATTAAGACCCATTTAGACATGATTATGAACAGTACATAAATGTCCTATAACCCTAACATATGAACGTTAAAGGCACTTACTATCAATTACCAGAATAAACAGTTTGAAGGATAAGTAATTTTCCGGTTTGAATTGCTTTTGAAGAGTATTCCGGAAGTTTTGGTAATGAAAGTTTTCTAATTTGAGAATTTGAGAATAAAGGAAATGAAAGATTTACTCAAGCCTAGTGTTAGGGTTTAAATAGTTAGGAGGGAAAATATTTTGCATGATTATTTTTGCATACTTGAGTATCCGTGTTTTAAAACGGATGGATAAGAGTAAACGGTTGAAAAGTTATTTGATCGTGCGGTTGAGAATTAAGAGCGGTAGATTTTGGACTTAAAACTAGCAGTTAATGCATTTAATACATAAATTTCACGTCCGCATTTAATGTTTACAGGCATGAAATCATAAAGTAATGTGCACAAGAATTTTCACACAGATATGGATAAGCTCAGATGAGAAATTAAATCAGAAAACATATATAAGGTGATAGAAATCAGGTAAACAAAATCAGAAGACGTATCTGACTGACTGATATCACAATCAATCAGTTACCACATTTGTCGAGTCTGACTAATCTGATTCTTGTTGACCTTATTGTGTAGTCTAAACCTTAGCAAGTTTTCCAACAATGTTTTATCTCTTAGATCAGATTCTTTCTGATCTAAAACCCTTAGTCAGTTGAAGTTCCCCCTACAACTGATATTCCTCTCTGATCAGTTCCCAACTGATCCAATCTGATCAGTTGAATTTCCTTCTTCAATCGACCTTTTTACCTGGTCAGGCACGTAACCAACTAGTATTGGAGATTAAACCACCAAAGTATTCTGGTGCATCTTCTCCAAGATCCAGAAGCCCTAGCTAATTGCATAGTTCCCTGAATTTGACTTCAGCTAAAGGCTTGGTTAAGATATCAGTTTTTTGCTTATCAGTATGAATCTTTTCCATTCTGATATTCTTTTTTTCCACATGATCTCTGATAAAATTATATCTGATGTCCACATGCTTGCATCTTGTATGCAGAACTGGGTTCTGTGTGATAGCAATTGCACTATTAATGTCACAGAAGATAGGCACATTCGTAGCTATAATGTCATAATCCCTCAGCTGCTGACAAAGCCAGAGCAGTTGGGAGCAACAACTTCCTGCGACCATATATTCTGCTTCAGTAGTAGATGTGGCAACAGATGTCTGTTTCTTTGAAAACCAAGAGATCAGTATACTTCCCAGAAACTGACATGTACCTAAGGTTCATTTTCTGTCTATCCTACAACCTCCATAATCAGAATCAGAGTACCCAGTAAGCTCTAGATTATCATCTGCAGGGTACCATAAATCGAGATTCACATTTCCCTTCATATACTTAAGAATCTGCTTAGCTGCTATCAGGTGGCTCTTCTTTGGATTTGCCTGAAATCTGGCACATACACCAACTGCAAAGGTTATATCTGGTCTACTGGCAGTAAGGTATAATAAGGATCCAATCAAAGCCCTATACTTCTTCTGATTAGTTTTCTAACCACTCTCATCTGGATCCATCTTGAAGGCAGTCATCATTGAAATCTTTGCAGCTTTACAATTCTGGATTCCATACTTAGCTAGTGTATTCCTTGTATACTTTGCCTGACAGATGAAGATCCCAGTATGAGCCTTCTTAACTTGAAGACCTAGAAAGTAGTTCATCTGACCCATCATGGACATCTCGAATTTCCCTTGCATCAGTTTACTAAACTTATCACATAAGTTCTTGTTGGGAGATCTGAAGATAATATCGTCCACATAGATCTGAACCATCAGAATATTATCACCATCTTCTATTCTGAATAAGGTCCTATAAATCAGTCCCTCAGTGAAACCATTTTCTTCCAAGAACTGGGACAGTGTATCATACCAACCTCTGGGAGCATGTTTCAGGCCATAAAGACCCTTCTTTAAATGGTATACCTGATTATTCAATTCAAATCCAGGAGGTTGTTCAACATACACCTCTTTTGCCAGTATTCCATTTAAAAACGCACTCTTTACGTCCATCTGATACACAATGAATCCCAATTGAGCAACATAAGCATGAAATAACCGAATTGCTTCTAAGTGTGCAACATGTGCGTAGGTCTCATCATAATCAATCCCTTCTGATTGTGAGTACCCCTTTGCAACCAGTCTTGCCTTGTTTTTGGTTATCACATTGTGCTCATCTTTCTTGTTCTTGAAGACCCATCTGGTTCCAATGACATCTCTGTGAGTTGGTCTGTTTACAAGTTCCCAAACATGATTCCTCTCAAACTGCTGTAGTTCTTCTTGCATGGTTATAATCCAGCTTGCATCTTGAAGTGCTTCTTCAATGGTTACAGGTTTCTTGAGGGACATATAACAGCAGTACATAGAACTTTCATCAATATGATGTCTAGTCTGAACCTATTGCTTGGATCTCTTATAATCTAATCAGTTGGAAGATCTCTTAACCTGATTTTCTTTGCTTGTGTAGCTTGGAGATCTTCTTCATCATCATTATCTGTAATAGAATCACTAGAAACTTGTATAGGGACGTTAGTTGGGTATACCTGACAGGGATAGATTTTAGCAGATGTTTGAATCATCTCAGGTTGCTGCATATCTGCTTGATTATTAGGTATTCCCCCTGAACTAGATGGTTTAGTTGTTACTGTCTCAGTTGTACCAGCTTCTTCATTGACAGGTGTCTGGCTAACCTGGTGAATCATCAAGGTCAAAGTTGGGAATGTACACAGTGATGTGTTTTGAATCTTTTCCTTTGAGCCTCAATTGATCCATTTTCAGTATTTCTGGTTCATCAGGTACGGCTTGTTCTACGACAGATTTCTCCTGATCAGATGTTGACTAATCAAAAACCACATGAGGTACCTCTTCCACAACCAGAGTTTGTTTGTTGAAAACCCTAAATGCTTTGCTGGTTGTGGAATATCCTAAGAATATACCCTCATCTGACTTGGCATCGAAGGTTCTTAACTGACTTTTCCCATTGTTGTGAATGAAAAACGGTTTGGCGTGGCATGTTCAGCTAACATAGTGCGAGCAACTTATTTAAGTGTTATGTTTCTTCTTTCTGCTACGCCATTTTGTTGTGGTGTTCTGGAAGCTGATGTCTCATGATGTATACCAAACTTGGAGCAAAAATCAGATATAAACTGGTTCAAGAATTATGTACCTTTATCTGATATGATTTTCACTATGCTGAGACCCTTTTCATTCTGAATCTTCTTGAGAAGTTCAGGTAGCTTTGTTGTAGTTTCATTCTTCTTATACAAGAATACAACCCAGGTGAATTTGGAGTAATCATCCACAAACACCAGAGTGTATTTGCGTCCACTGAAACTAAGAGGTGTAACTGGTCCAAACAAATCCATATGGAGAAGTTGCAATACTCTGCTGGATGGAGGGGAAGGAATCCCTTTGAATGAAGCCTTGACTTGATTTCCCTTCTGACATGCAGCACATGTCTGATCCTTAGAGAAAACTTCATTCGGGAGACCTTCAACCAAGGACATCCTTGCTATTTTGTTAAGAGTGTTAAAGTTTAGATGACTCATTCTCTTGTGCCAGAGGCAACTGATGCTTTTGGTACTCTTAACAATCAAGCATGCATTTCTTGGACAACTGTCGCAATCTGTAGTGTAGATTATTCCTTTTCTGGAGCCAGTTAGTAAGATCTGCTGAGTAACTCGATTTCTGATTGTGCATCTATCTGTCGAGAACTCAACACTAAAACCATTGTCGCAGAATTTTTATACAGATAACAGGTTTTGCCTTAAGCCATCAATGTATGAAACACTTGTAACATGTACATCATCATTTACTAAGGTTCCAACTCCTCTGGTAAAACTAAAGTTGTCGTCACCAAAGAGAACTCGTGGGCCTGGTTTCTCAATGTAATTGCTGAGAAGATGTTGACTTCCAGTCATGTGCCTTGAGCATCCACTATCTATGTACCAGATAGTTACTTGTACATCTCCTTTATTAGCCAATCCCACTCGAACCTGCGAACAAATCAGATCTTAGGTACCCCAGTAAAGTTGGGTCCTGGGGGGTTAGCTGTACCTTTCGGGATCCAAACAAACAAGGCATTTCTATTGTAATCATCAAGATCAGAAGCCCTTATTTGTCTCCCATATGCATCTACATAATCATACATCCCATCATGTGCATTTCGATCAGTATGATTACTAGTGTGAGCCTTGGATGAATCAGAAGACTTGGAATTTTTCTTGTTAACTGGTCTTCTTTTAATCCAGTGGGGCTCAAGTGCAGTAGTCCTAGGTTTTTTATTGTAAGAGTAGGTACGACTGCTACCATCAAAAGATTCATATCTTTTCTGCACAGATGGCTTGAACAGTTTACCTTTAGTTTGTTGATTAGGCAGCTTGGACTAAGTCGACTTCAGCTGGGACTGTCCCTTGCGAGATGGTCCAGGCTGAGGCCTACTCTGCTGATTGGGCTGAGGTCTCTTCAGAAGAACAGGATTCTTCTGTTGATTCCTCGGCTGGTGTCTGATCAGTTAGGGTCCATATCTGTTCCTTTTCTGATCATTCATTTGCCTTGCCTGAACAACTGGTTCTTTTCCCTTATCTGATATAGATTTGGCATATTTTGTATCTTTATCAGAAACTCGTTTGATTACACTTTTCTGATGTGAACTAGATGGGACTTTTGAGGATCCAGAAGGGTTCTCAAACCCAGTTCCCTTATTATCAGTTGACTCACGAAAATAGTTGTTCAAATCTTGAACAGTTTAGATGATTTCGTGAAAACTTCTATTTTCTTACGCAAACTGTCCTCAATGTATTTTAGATTCTCATGCATTCGGAAGAGTTCATTAATCAACCTTCCCTGATCAGAAAAGCCAACTTTTAGAACATCCAGTTCTATGGTCATCTTCTGAACAGTTTCAGTCAATTTCTGTTCAGCAGTTCTACTCTCTTTATTTTCTTTTACAAGCCGGACAATCTCTGCAATTAGGTTATCATTCTCAACTTCCGCTCTTGTATAAGTATCTATTGCATTAAAGAGAACATCAAGCAATTGGTCATTGTAGACCTGCAGGTTAATCTCAGCACAACAGGTGTGGAACAGGAAACCACAGAAGGTTTAGAGATTACCTCAGATTGGTTAGCTTCTCTGGCCATCAGACAGATGTCATCATCAGATGAGAAGTTCAGATCGTTGACATCATTTGTGTTGGTTATCAGGCAGAAATCTTCAACAAATGAGTATCCAGAGTCATCTAATGGAAGATAAGAGTCGTCAATACCAGATGTGTCTGCTACCATGGCTTTTCTGTCTCTATATCGTTGATCTCTTCTGTTCCGCTTCTCTTATCTTTCTTTAGGAGTCAGGTCGGGGCAGCATGTGCTGTAGTGACCTATGCAGGTCCCGAACGGGTTTCAGTGAGGGTTGAAGTCTAGAGGGGAGGGGTGAATAGACTTCAAAAACTTTTCGTGGATCAGATGTGATTTGCACATTTATCTAATCAGAGTGCGAAGTGGATCAGTTTGGAATGATATCCGACTTATTGATCTGACAGGCAGATCAATTTGGCATCTATCAGTTTAACTGATGGTGCGGAAGGTTAGTTAACCCGTGTGAAAACCAATTTTACTCAACTAAAGATTCTGACCAATCTGGTTTGAATCAGATAACTAAAGTGTTAAGTTGATCTGATCAGTAGCTTGATGCTAGTCTAATCCTGGTACAGAATATGCATGCAGATAACAAGAGTAGTGTGCAAGTATGTGTAAAGCAGATTAAAGGCACACAGATTTATAGTGGTTCGGACAACTTGTCCTATTCCACTCTTCCCTATCAGCAGGGGAACCAACTTAACCAACTGGACTTAGTTTAATGTGTTAGTCCAACACAATACAACCAATAGATATTTAACGAGTTCTCACTCAACCAATCCCAGAAATCTAATCTAGAAACCCTAGATAGAAATCCTGCTATAACAAACTTAACCTAACAGTGTTTGGGTATAAGATTTGTTTTGTTCCAACTGAAATACTATCCTATCTTCTAAGTAGCCTAACGCTAGAGGATAAGTATTCTTGCTAAGAACTAAGGGATGAACACTTAAGAAATAATCTTCGATTTGGTGTTCTTTGCGCGGAAATTGCTTGATCTTGAGCTTGGTGATAATTTTCGTAACCTTATTATGAAGGTTTGATCCCTTATTTATAGGCACGAAATCGAACTAGCCGTTGGAGAGCAATTCGAATTTCGGTCTATTTTAGGTAGGTCTGCAGACGGATTTGACGTGCTCTAGGGACGGCATGGCCGAAAGCATGCAAGCTTGTCCTTTTCTTGCCGTTGACACTGAACCGCCATTCTGCAGATTGTCAGAACTTCATACGTGTGTTGTCGACTCCTCATTGGTTATCAAGTACGATTCGCAACACTTGAATAAGCAACTAGGTTGACATTCTTCTTATCTTAACACTTGACTCGTACTAGGTAACATTGAAGTAGTTACCTGATGGAGCTGACACAGATCAATTCGAACACTGATCGGTCTTCCTTATTTAGGTCATTTGTTCGTAAGTTGTCTTAGCACAACTTACTGACCTTTTCTTGCTGTTATCTGATGTAGGTCTTCTGTAAGGGTCTTCTGTCTTAAACTCTTCTCCTCAGCTTATCTGCTTCAATCATCAGATCTTCAGCATATCTGATCTTCAAGTTAGCTGATCTTCTGATCTTAAAGACTTAACCTAAACATATTGAGTTCCCCCTCAATATGTGACCTATCTGTTACTTCAGTTGTCTATACACTTCAGCTGGTCATCTTATCTGCTATCTACATCATCAGTCAGCTAACAGGTCTGACTGCTCCTATTACATTATCTGTTTTAGAACTTCCATCGAAACTACAAATTTCCCAACAACCTGGTTTGTGGTAGTTGAAGCACGTTCCAGATTCTCCAGATCCTCGTTTGTTAGGTGAATCATTTCTTCGATAATTTCTGTCAGGTGACTTTCCTCCTTGATTTGTCACCAGGTCTATCTCCTTTGTGATCATCCCTTCGATCATCCTTTCTGTCTTCTCTTCGGTCATCTCTCCGATTGTCTCTTCTGTCATCAGAATGATCTCTTTCTGATGATCTGTCAGTAGATCTCCTGTCTCTTCCTCTGCTTTTTCTATAATTCTTGTAGAACTTTCTATACTTTCCCATATGAACGTTTGATCGTTCAAGCTTTCTGGTCTGCGGACAAATCTGTTCATCTTTGCTGATGATGTTCCCCATTGGTTCAACCGATCGTGAACTGCTACCAATAGGCTGAAATGCAACATTTTCAATAGAATTTGTGGTAGCTTCAGAAGGACCATCATCTGATTCTCTGCTTCTCTCAATCAGATCAAATACATGCTCTTTCAAACTGAAAAAAATATTGTTTGGCTTCATGGTTCCTATATCTTGACAATCTTTGATCACTGTTACTTTAGTATCCCATTTCTTTGTCAGTGATCTCAGAATTTTGTAGTTGATATCCTTGTCTGACATTACTCGGCCTAAATCACGCAGTCTGTTGACACCTCGAGTAATTCTTCCATCTAGCTGGTCAATCGTCTCATTTGGTAACATCTTCAATTTCTCGAAGTTTACCAGTTCAGCTTGCAATCTGCTATCCTTAATCAGAGGCAGATTTGGATTCTGAAAGGTACAGCTAACCTCGTAGGACCCTACACAAATTGGGTACCTAAGAATTGATCTGTTTTTCAGGAGGAAAACAAGGGCACTAAGCTGATGAAAGACCACATGGCACTGATGAGCAGAGACGAAAAAGCTCCTGATGTATGGTATCTTGACAGTGGATGCTCAAGACATATGACAGGATTCAAGAAGATGCTCAGTGACTATGTTGAACAAAGAGGCCCGCAAATCAATTTTGGAGATAACTCCAAGGGACAGACTGAAGGATATGGAACTTTGGAAATCGACTCAGTTCATATCCATGGTGTTTCATATGTATCTGGATTGAAGCATAACTTGATGTCAATTAGTCAATTCTGTGATAAGGGTTTCAATGTTGAGTTCTTCAAGAACTTATGTTTTGTGAAAGATGATACATCACAGAAAGTTTTACTGACTGGTACAAGAAAAGGGAATGTGTATCTTGCTGATTGGAGTTCAACTCCTAAAGATACATGTTTAGTTGCTAAAAGTTCCACAGATACCCGTTGGTTATGGCATAAAAGAATTAATCACCTAAACTTCAAAACCCTGAACAAGCTTGCAAGATTAGCTCTTGTGAGAGGATTGCCTAATGAAGTGTTCAGTAAGGAACACATTTGTGATGTGTGCCAGAAAGGAAAACAAGTAAAAGCATCTTTTAAAAGCAAAGTTGAAGTTTCTACTGAAAGAATACTTCAGTTATTGCATATGGATCTCTTTGGTCCTATAACACCTGTGAGCACTAATGGAAGGAAATACACATTGGTAGTAGTTGATGACTACTCAAGATATACTTGGGTCATATTCTTACTTAGTAAGAAAGAGACTCAGATAAAGCTGCCAAAATTACTGAAAAGGCTCAGTAATGAGAAAAATCTGAGTGTGGTCAAAATCAGATCTGACAAAGGAACTGGGTTTATAAATCATATCATATCTGATTATTGTGCAGAGAATGGAATTTTACATGAAACATCACCGCAAGGACCCCTCAACAAAATGGTGTTCTTTGAAAGAAGGAAATGAACTCGAAAAGAAGTTCTGCAAGGACAATGATAAATTTGGCTAATATTCCTAAAAGATTTTGGGTTTGAAGTCATCAACATTAAGTGCTACTCTCAGAATAGATCCATGCTGACCAAGAGTCAAGGCAAAACACCCTATGAGCTTTGGAATGAAAGGAAGCCTCTTGTTTCTTTCTTTTGTGTGTTTGGTTGCAAGTGTTTCATACACAATAATGGTAAAGATCAGTTGAAAACATTTGATAGTAAAAAGTCGATGAAGGAATATTCTTAGGATATTACAAGTCGATAAAAGCTTTCGAGTTTACAATTGTAGGACTCTTATTGTTGAGGAAACACCTCATGTTGTTTTTGATGAATCTACTTGTGTTCAGAAGAAACAGGAACATGATGCAGATGAACTGACCAAGAGGATCACCAGATTAAGCTGAAAGCAGAAAGATAAATCATCCAATTGAACACGAAAAGAATAAGTCACCACTATCTATGATTGGGTGACTCGGACTCGAATAAAGAAGTTCGGGATGGAAATCGGGATGGTGAGACTCAGAAAACCAACACTCCAAAGGTGACCAATCTGAACAGACACCAGTTCAGACTCAGGTATGTGATGCCAATGAAGATGTGGTCACAATGAGGCAAATTCTCCGAATCTATCAACCAAAGGGGAACAAATGTCTCGACTATGTTACGAATAGAATTTCCCGAGGAAGATGATTCCCTTTCTCCGATTCTGTTTGTTCCTCGAGTTTATCGATTTAATCGAACCTAACATTTCAAATGTTGAGGATACTATTGAAAACAGAACATCAAGAAGGAAATGGTTAGATAGTCATCCTACAAGTCGATTGTGGGTGATCTAACCAAGGTGTTAAAACAAGAAGGTTCCATGGTGAGAGTGCATTATTCTGCTGCTTCCTATCGGAAAAGAACTCTTGAGATTGGTGAAGCTCTACAAGATTCTCATTGGATTACTGCTATGCAAGATGGGCTGAATCAATTCTCAAGGAATGAAGTATGGGAGCTGGTAGATAGACCAGAAAGGCACAATGTCATTGGAACCAAGTGGGTTTTCAAGAATAAAAGAGATGAAAACAACAACATTGTAAGAAACAAGGCAAAATTTAGTTGCACAAGGTTATTCCCAAGAAGAAGGCTTGGATTATGATGAAACCTTTGCACTGTTGCAAAGACTAGAAGCCATCGATTGTTTCTTGCATATCTTTTCCCCACATGAAGTTCACAGTCTATCAAATGGATGTGAAAAGTGTATTTCTGAACGGTGTGCTTAAAGAAGAGGTTTATGTGGAACAACCTCCTGGTTTCAAACAGAATGACCAAGTTTACAGGCTCAGAAAAGCTTTGTATGGTCTTAAGCAAGCACCCAGAGCATGGTATGATACTCTTTCTCAGTTTCTTACTGACCATGGTTTTGTCAAAGGGATTTGTTGATAGAACTCGTTCGGATAGAGGATGGGGAGATATCTTACTAGTTCGATATATGTTGATGACATCATTTTTGGATCTCCAAACCATCACCGTGTGAAAAGTTTTCAACAATCGATGAAAGGCAAATTTGAGATGTCAATGATGGGAGAGATGAATTTCTTTCTAGGTCTTCAAGTGAAACAATCAAAGGAAGGAATATTCATCAACCGGTGCAAAGTACACCGTAGATCCGATTGCTAAATATGGTGTACAGAATTAACTTCGATTAGGATTCCCATGAATACTAACTACAAGATGGATCCCGATTACAAGGCAAATCAAGAAGCGGTGATTATAGAGAAATCATTGGATCATTGCTCTATCTCACATGACAAGTAGGCGGGATATAACATTTGTTGTTGGGATATGTGCAAGATACCAAGCTAATCCTAAAATTTAGTCACATGGAGGTTTGCCAAAAATCTTGAAGTATCTTAAAGGCACAATGAATAGAGGATTATGGTATCCATTGATGATAACCTTGAGTTAAGTGGTTACTCGGATCATCGATTATGGAGGTTGCGAAATTGTGATGTAAAGTCCACCTCGGGAACTTGTCAATTTCTAGGAAGTAAGTTGATATCTTGGTTTTCGAAAAAGCAGGACCTCGATAGCAACAAGTACTCTTGAAGGTTGAATATATGGTTGCGAGGAAAGTCATTTTGCTTTCGATTCTTTGGCTCAGACAACAATTAAGGGATTATAAAGTTGTAGCCAATGAAGTACCAATATTTTGTGACAATAATAGTGTCATTGCTATTTCACAAAATCCGGTATTGCACACCAGATGCAAGCATGTGGATATCAGACATCACTTCATCAGAGATCATGTCGAGAAGAAGGACATAAGGATGGAGAAAATTCATACTGATAAGCAGAGAGCCGATATCTTGACTAAACCTTTGGCGGAATCAAGATTTCAGGAACTTTCAGTTGAATTAGGAATGTTAGAACCAGGTGTATAGAGTAAAATCTGAAAAATTGAAGATTTTCAGAAGCATGAAGTTTTCTCAGATTCTACTGATAAGCTTAGGATAAAATGGAAATACTGAACTGAGTCTCGGGAAACTCAGATTTACTGAAGGTCAGTACTCAGTAGCAAACAGAACCATTTCAGTACTCAGTATTATACTGACATTTTATCAAGGTCAGTACTCAGTAAGACTGATAGAGGAAAATTAGTCTGAAGAAGTAATGACTCATGCAACTCATTTATTGCTTAAGTGAAGCTCAGAAATCATTCGCAATAAATACAAAACACCTGAGGAATGTTTTTGGGCGGGATCGTTTTAAATTCCGAAGAAGGTCAACAGTCATTTAATGCTCTGCTACATTAATGACCAATGAGGATGTTTTGGCGGCTTACTTTTCGGAGATCGTCGGTTCGTATACCCGATTAATCGGAGATTAATCTCAACCGTTGTTTTTCACCTAACCAACACGATTCCCCACGATCTCGAAGCTATATATACCCTAAGAAGCCTTTCAAGCCAAAATTTTATCAAACCCTTCGTTCTCAAATCCTCTGCAAATAAAAATCCCCTTGCCCAGAAATTCCTAAACCCTAAAGCTTCACTTCTCTTCAATCAATCTCTAAAATGGCTCCAACCCTGTTCGAGAGATTAGCCAAAACCAACAAGCCGTGGTATGAGTTCGTTGTTTCACTCGAAAGCACAACCAACTCAAAGCCGGAAGAGGAGGCTCTGCATATGATTCGACTTGCTAAACTCACCCAACTAGTCGCAAACCGATCAGACCAGGAGTTTGCGAAAGAGGTAATCGAATTCATCTATAACTTGAAGGTAGATGAAGAGGACTGTATGCATTCTTCGATTACTGTATCACACTTAGAGCATTCGTCCAAATACGTCGATTTTGAAAGGGATTTGTACATAACCCCGAAAAATCTGAATGATGTTTTTGAGCTCTGTGATAGAGGAGAGGATCCTACGATGTATATGTCGGGTAGAGAGCAGGAATACTTAGATAGGATTGCTGAGAATCCTGTTAAGTTTGAGGCGACATTGCATAAGAGGCACTTAAAGCCACAATATCGTGTATTGATGGATATTGTGAGTAAATGCATCATGAGTCTTGCGGGGAGTTTTGAGCGGTCAAGACTCAAACTCGGATGATGGCGGCGATAGAGGCCTCACCCACCACCGACTTCAACTGGCTGAAATTTCTGATTCAGACGGTGAGTGAGCAGACCAAAGTTTTGAAGAAGGTTGACGGGGCGATCTCAATAAAAGGCAAGATCCACCATGCCACCAAAATTGCTTACATTTTGGAGATGTGCAGAGAGGAGGAGGATATCTTCGCAAATTCGACCCCATTCCCTAAGTCCAAAATTCTCTTTAAACCCATTCTTTGCAGAAGCAGTCATCGTGGGAAGAGAGAAAAGAAGGTTGAATCACCAATTCTGGCCGAAAAAGAGACTCAACAAACCAGGGGAAGGTTTTGTTGGAGGCAAAGATGGAGCGAGGAGCAAAGATGTTGAAAACCAAGGATCTTGCTCCAAAACGCAGAAGATTGGTGGTTCTCACCGATGAAGATGAAAGTGATTCTGACGAGATTCAACCGGAGCGCCAAACCGCTCAGAGTTCACCATTACAAGTGTTGGCTCAGGTTATCTCTAGGACTCAGGATCAGACTGAGGAGCAGGTCTTCTCTGAGGTGCTCGAGACATCGCTCAGCTCAGATAAAATTTCTCAGGAAATTTTTAAAGGAGCTCAGACCTCGAGATGCCTACCTCGGATGTCTTGCCTCGAGACAGAGGAGCCAGCTCAGAGTCGATCCAAGATGTGCAGTGCTCGACAGCGTGAAGAGCCAACTCAGATTCAAACCGAGGATACGCCACCAGGCCTCGAACCCACTCGGAGATGCAAACCGAGGACTGACCGCACAAACTTCAGATACTACTGAGGCTCAGGGGCAGAATATTCTTGATGAGCTCCTGAGTGATCTACCTCTTGATCCCTTAGCAGATGTTTTAACTGAACCAGAGAGCCCAAGATGGAAGAAGGGCGGAGCTGAAGAAGGCGAGTGGAGGAGCAAGGGGGAACGATTCATTCTTGACCGCTACCGAAAGCTCAACCGTACCCCGATCTGCAAGATGTTTTCTTCAAATTAAGGACGATCAGATTCATCATCAATCGACTCTTCCCCGAGATGCTTGATATTGCGGCGATTCGGAGGGGAAGACCGTGGAATGAGGAGACGACCTTCCCGCAAACTTCTCGAGATTCGGGAGGACAAAGCTCGGGATGAAAAACTCGATTTTGATGAGCCGGTTCAAAAGAAGTTGGTGAAAGGAGAGCAACTGAAGTTGGTGCCCCGAAAGCGTGAGACAAATCTAAAGATGGAGATGGGGACCAACGGGGAGATGTTGAGAAGCGGCCTCGGATGGAAAAGGAGACTTCATTCATCGATCAACTTTGAAATTGGTCAACCTCGGATCGGTTAGAACTCTTGGTACCTTTTGCACTATTAACAATTATGCCAAAGTTCTTGAAAAGTCCTATCTTTAACTCAATTGTCGATAAAATGATGAGGCTCGATTGGAGACTGGAGCTCAGGACGAAGCTGAGGCACAGGATGATCAGACAGCACAGGAGGTGCAGAAGATTCCTAAAATTGATCTCACTCCCTTGATGGAGAAACTTGAGAAGATTGAGCCAATGATGATCAAAATTGCTCAGATGGAAGAGACGTTGGCCAATCAAGCTCAAAAGATGGAAAGTCTTAGTCACTCTTGGAGCTGGTGCAAATTCAAAACACTCGACCACCCGGATGACCTCCATGGAAGAAAAAGCTGAATGAGAAGCTGGAGGGAGTCAAGGCTGAGTTAAGTGATGAACTGAAGCAGAAACACCAGGAGAGTTCTAATTTCCTAGAGGTGAAACTGGCAGAAAAGAATGAGGTGCTAATCAAGTCTGCTGTTGAGGAAATGAGCTCATTACTCATGACCAAGATGACAGAGATGTTCAAAGAAGCACTCTCTGGCGGTTTGCCCACTTATCTCAAGAATTTTTACGTGGCCAAGAACCATCTAAGGAGGCCGGAAGACGAAACAAGATCGAGATAGCGGAGAGATTCATTTGTGTGAGCAAAGAGCAATATCACATGGACACAAAGACTCTCCAAAGCTTCTTCCAAATTACTTGCCAAGAAGGGGAAAAGGAAATCAAGATCTCAGAAAGTTCATGGCACGTACTTTGGAGAAGAAGGCTCAAAAAGATGCTGAAATGTATAATTTAGCCAAAGCCTTAAAAGAAGTCGAAGCTTCTGAGAAGTTAAAGTTTGCTCAGGTGGAGAAGCCTGTCTACACTCGAGTTTCTAAGCAAACCATGCTTGATATGTCAAAAGAAAAACTGAATGCTAGAGCAAAGGTTGGAACAAGCCCAGTTCTTTCGAAATGCCTATGAAGAGGAAAGCCTCGGGTGTTGTTCAACCCGAAAGCAAGCGTCATAAAGGCTTCTAAGCCAATCCAGAGAAAGCTGATTCTGGATGATGAAGAGAAAGAAGAATCTGAGTCTCAACCTCAGATGAAAGTCTTCAATACTAGAAATGCTCTGAAGACACTCCAAATGGAACAAGCTAAGAAAGTTGCTGCTTCGGTCTCAGGAGCATCTGTGATCAGAAAGAAGATAGACGAAGAGCAGAAGCGAAGGAGTGAATTCAGGAAGTTTGCGAGCAAGAGGAAAGGAACATCAAAAGCGCTAAAGTGGCCCCACGTTGATAAATGGATGCCCATTAAACTCAACGATATGTGGGAAGAAGTCAAGAGAACCTTCTGGTTCAATTATGATGTTCTCAGGGAATGGAGAGGGGAAGGCTCAGATCAGAATGAAGCATTCATTGAGTATCTCCTTACCTTCTATCCAAAGTATCTACAGAGCTGGATTAACCTTGCGGATGAAGGAGAAGTACAGATAGTAGCCCCTGGTCCATATTCCTATTCTCCTCCAAGACTTGATAATGGCTTGGTGAATGAGAAGGCCATTACTCAAGAGATTGCTTTCGATTATCTTTGGTCGGGTTAGGTCTAACAGGAAATAGTCCAGACATCATCAAGGAAAGAAATGAGCTGAAGAAGAGATTCTTCGGAATGTTCGATCTGGAGGTGCCCACTGATGAAGTTGAGAATGAAGCAAACTGAAGAGCAGAAGACTGAAGAGCCAAATCTGAAGACTGAAGACTCAGAAGATTCTGTAATCTTTAAAAAAAATTTGTCTTTTTGATTTTGTTGATAAACTCATTGTAATCTGTAATGGTATACTCATCATCAATGAAGATTTATCATTATGCTCAAAAGATAATATCTCATTATCTTATTTACATGTCTTTTATTTTGATATGCCTGAATGTATGATGATATGGGAGAAATTGTCTGAATTTGAGAAATTGTTTAAGTATTTGGTAATGAACTATTTAAAGAGATTCATTACTGAAGAAATTATTAAACCGTTGAGAAACTCAAAATTGTTGGGAGATTCTCTCGATTTAAATTGTTGAGAGACAACCAATCTTGTAATAGGATAAACCAAACCTCGAGTATAGGTTATATGTTTGTAACAAAGATAGGTTTTTGCATCATCAAAAAGGGGAAATTGTTGGGAGATGAATTTAATAAAGATATATGATTTTTGATTAAGATACCAAAACCCCTAAGTATGACATGTTCGAATGATCTTGATAGTTGAGTTAGGATTCGGTTTTAGAGTATTCGTGATGTTATCTCGCAAAATGTATAGTCGCCAGATATAGTTTAGGATAGGTTACAAGACTCAAGAACTCAAGATATGTTTATGAAGTATCCGTTTCGTGGATGAAATCGAGATACTAAAGACTTCGATGTGATCTTGAGTGGCGAAAGACTTCAAGACGCGAAGACTCAAAGACATCGGTCAAGATAAACTACAAAGATTCAGAAGACTTTGAAGACACGTAAGATGTAAGATCAAGAATCAAGATCAAGAGTATCAAGGCACATTAATTCATCAAGACTCAAGAATGTATCAATGCTCGATATGAACCTGAGTGTTCCGAGGCATTGATAATATCTATCCGAAGGATGCAATATTGAGAAGATCGCGATTCCTTAGAAAGTTAGATATTGCCAAAATATTCAAATGCAGACAAAAGGAACTAAGTCAGAAGTGTTGTTAAGGTTATATCAAACTCAGAGTTTGTAACCAAAAAGAGCCATTGAAGTCGTCTACCTTTAATCGGAGACAAAAGTCAAAAAGAGGAAGACGACATCATACCATCTCGACAATCGACAAAATGACAGTGTTGAAAAAGATATCGATGTACAAAAAAGTTCCAGATCGCAAAAATTGAAGACCAAATTACATGAAAGGTTATTGCTAAAAACGTGTTAGAGAGTTTCAAACCCTAAATATAGCCGTTTCACACACCACAAGAGGAACTCACGGTTATCTCTCCAACGGATAGTTTTAAGAGTGACCTTGGTGTATGCCTAAAAATCTTGGTGACCCTCTACATTGTAAGTTACGGGAAATTTATACGCAACTCAAGAGCTCAAACTTATTCTTGTAAAAGTGAAAGCACTCGAAAAACCTTGAATTTCCCAAGTGCTTCGATATTGAAGAGAGCTCACTATACTAAGCCTAGCTTGATAAGATTTATCCAAAGCTTAGTCGAGATATCCTAACCCTTTGCATTGTGCTTCATTGTAAAGGATATCTCATCCTAGTTGGAAACCAACCGAGAAACCCCCAAAACCCTTGAGAAGGTAGCTGGAGTGTGTTTGTTGGTGAGAAAGAGTTGTAAAGAGTTAGTAAACTACGCGGAGTAGTCAGAAAACTCTAGAGGAGAAGTTAGTAAGCTACAGGGGTAGTCTGAAAGCTTGTGTGTGATTGAGTAAGTAAACTACGGAGGTAGTCAGAAAACTCAAGGTCGGGTTGAGTAAGTAAACTACGTGGAGTAGTCATAAAACTCAGGGCCGAGTTGAGTAAGTAAACTACGAGGTAGTCAGAAAGCTCAGAAGTTGATAGTGAATTTCTCTCAAAGAGTCGGGGAGAGTGGACGTAGGAGCTTGAGTCTCCTCGAACCACTATAATTGCCGTGTTCTTTATTGCTTTCCTTATCTCGTATTTAATCGTTTGCATTGACTTGTTTTGAAAGCATACTTTTCAATTTCATTGATTGGAATCAATCCTTGAAGTTGCATAAGTGAATCACAACCTAATCACTATTTCATAAAGGGAAGGTTTTTCGACAAAGCTTAAAAGCGAGTATAATCTAAAGGGTCAACCATTCCATTTTGGTGAGTAAATTTAGAACAAATAGTTATCAAATCAACTCTCTTACGAGGATTGATGAAGTTAGTTATCGATCCAAGCAACTTCGGGATCTCGACACTCGGGACTCGGTTGGGATTATCGAGGTATCTCAAAAGCATTTCGGGATCACTTTGTCTCGATGAGACTTTGACTCGAGAAGCGTCTGTCTTCTCGAAACCTAATCTTGAGGATTATCGGCCCAAGTGACCTCGATGAAAAAAATTTTAAAAACACTGAACACGTGTATTCCCCCCCATACACGTGTAAGACTCGTTTGCACCGGGACCAACAGGGGTCATTTGGTGCTAACTTTTGTCTAATTCATAAGGATGAAGTATCCGTTCAAGTGAATTGGAGATGACGATGTATAGGTTCATCAATTGATGAACACATGCACATTATTCGTGTATATGTTCATCAATATGATGAATATGTGCATGTCAAAATAAAAACAAAAATTAATTTATAAAAGAAGATGATTACCAAAAAATGGAAATATATCAAATTTAGGAAAAATAAAAAATTATAATAAAAACTAATTTATCTCCTATAAAAATTGAAATTTTTGGGCAAAGCAGCGTGTTGGGGATTGTTGATGGGATGGTGCCAACTTTTTTGCAGCTGGAAGAATTGATGGGAGGTGACTTTTGCAGACTTTATTTAATATTTTTGTTAGGAGGATAATAAAGGTATTATACATATGAGTTTGGACCTGGTAGTAATTAGAAAGTTTATTTGGACCTCTTAATAACAATGAGTTTTATTTTGGACCTAAAAGTTACTCACTCAAATTTAAAATGACATGTATTTTGAATGCAGTATTAAACAACGATAATTGAAAAATAGAATTTACGAGAATTAATAGTTTATATAATTTTATGTGCGCTATGTCTTGTATGCACCCAGATGCACCGTGAGCTCATAGTGTATTTTAGAAGCGTGCAACTTATTATGATGAAAAAGTGCGATTTATTTACACAGAAAAGTACAACTGTTAATATGAGAAAATAGTTGTTTGGTATAATTGCATATTTCTATTATTTATAATTACACACTTTTAAAATACATTATGAGTGCACGAGACATCCAAGTGCACATGAAACCCACGATTTTTTGTGTATAAAATTTATCGACACTGTGTATAGTAAATTAAAATTTGTCATTTCATTGCATAATTTTTTCGAAAGCAAACATGCCCTAATCCCCATATCATGTTATTTGTGCTACCCTTTTATTAACGAAATTCAGTTTGGGGTCCAGCAATACCCTATATATTCAACTCGTACGGTGACTCACTTTTTACTTCACTCGCTTTTTTACTCTCTTCACTCTAAACCTCTCTTCTTCGCTGCTGAACCCTCTCCTCCGCCGCTGTTTGCCGCTCGATCGCCGGCGAAGGTTGATTCTGTTCTTATTTTTTGTTCACATTTCATCACCTTTACTCCATGTTTACTCTGTCTACGCGCTTCAATCTGTTACTTTATATGCGAGTCTTTTGATTTGCTCCTAAACATGTTTTCTGTGCAAATCTGTGTGTATTTGTTTTGCGTTTGGTCTAAAAAGTATCTGTAATTTTTTTTCTCAAAATATTTGATGTGAACTGGAAATTTTTGTGATTTCTTGCAATGCTTTTGTTCGTCTTTCATTTCTTGAAGTGTTTTTGTTTCGTCTTTCATCTTTCTTTGAATATAATGTGCGTTTTACTTGTGAAATCGTGTATATAACGTTTGATCGCAGTCGATTCTGTTTCCCTGGCTGTTTAATGAAACTTGCCTTCATGGTTTTGAGTCACCGGGGAGGGGAATGGGGATGGGATAAAAATAATATATTAACAAAATTTCAGTTCGGTTGTCATTTATTAAAATTATGTTATATTTTCCATAAAATTTCAGTTCGATTTTCGGTAGTATTAAAGTATTTGAGACACTAAGTGCGGTGCTGAAGGCTTCTGACATAGTTCTGTGGGTGATATATTTAGTTTGAAATATTCTTGTTGGAATCCTTTCCACTGGCTTACTTGTTTGAAAGTCTTACTATTCCATAAAAAGGGTTAATAATCCTGTGCTACTGTTGTTATTCTAAACTTTTATTAGAACAATAAGGTTTTCATCATATTAACCTCTACATTATATGATTTGCATAGAACATTTGATGTTTCTCTAATGCTATTGGCTGTTTCACTGACTCTGCCCTTTAGACATTCTGTAGAATCGCTTTTAGGATATGTTTATCGATAGTCGAACTAAATAGCACAGTATACCTTTTGATTGATCTCTCTTACAAGCATGTTAGTGGCTGATTTCAATCATAAAAGAATTATGTATCAGTAACTTGATATGGTCTGCTGCTATGAGTTTCTAATTATATTTCCAACAGTATTTTTAGCACAAACATCTATCTTGGTCATATCTTGATCAATAAAGTGACCAAATGCTGAGTGCCCATAAGTTTATTTATCAGAATACGGTAAATTGATTGCCAGTCTCCTTCACAATTCATCAACAGTATTAATTGATTTTCTTTGTTACAAAATTATCTTTTAATATTTTTTTATCTCTGTCAAAATGTGGTGTTTATTTTAATATGCGATCTCCTTTTGGTCATGGTCGCTGCAGATATGAGCTCAAGTAGCCTGGATTCTATAGGATGGGAAGAGATTGGAAAGAAGTCCAAGAACAAGAATAGGACTGGTGCTTCTAAACAGTTGGGCCCTCTGCATTCCACCCCTAAAGCTTGGGGTCTGTCTGATACAGTTCAGAAACTGGGACTCCGACCCAATGATGGATACGGAAGAGGCAATGGCCAAACAGGGCCTGCTCTACCTTCTGATCCTAGGAGAAATGCTGGTAGGGGGTTTAATAAACCTCAAACGCATTCTGGTTTTGCTGCAGCAGCTCCAGCAATCCCCCCTCCTCTGAAGAATAGATGGGGATGGGCTAATAGAGCAGGTTCTTCTGGTTCATCAGATGCTCAAGCAGGTCGATGGGCTGATAAGGTTGACGAGGTTGATGATGATGATGAAGAAGATTCTGATGGCATTGAAGACTCTGATGATGAGCTTATGAGTGATGGTTTTGACTCAGATGAAGGCCCAAAGAGCCATGAAGACAGGAAGAATAATAAGTGGTTTAAGGATCTTTTTCAGTCTCTAGACAGTTTAACTGTCGAGCAGATAAACGAGCCTGATCGACAGTGGCATTGCCCAGCATGCAAAGGAGGCCCTGGAGCTATTGATTGGTACTCTGGCTTGCAACCGCTTATTACTCATGCTAGGACTAAAAAATCCAAAAGGATGAAGCTCCACAGAGAGCTTAGTGAAGTTTTGAATGAGGAACTTCGATTGAGGGGAACGTCAGCAGTGCCAGCTGGTGAAGTCTATGGCAAGTGGAATGGTCTTAAGGACAAACCTGACAAACAGATTGTGTGGCCACCTATGGTGGTGATAATGAACACAAAGCTTGAAAAAGATGAAAACGATAAAGTATGTGACATTCTTGTAGCAGTTTTTATTTCATTACTACTATTTCTGCAATTTATTGTACACTAAATCTGTCTCTGTTTTGAACAGTGGAAAGGGATGGGTAATCAAGAGCTTCTTGATTGCTTTAGTGATTATAATGCAGCCAGGGCAAGACATTCATATGGACCTCAGGGACACCGTGGCATAAGCGTGTTGATTTTTGAGGCTTCGGCTGTGGGGCATGCGGAAGCTGAACGCTTAAGCAAGAGTTTTGAAGATAACCTTAAAGGACGGAATGCTTGGGACAGAAATAGGGCTATGTTCTACTCTGGAGGACAGCGCCAACTATATGGATTCATGGCTGAGAAGCAGGACTTGGAGAACTTTAACCAACACTCCCAAGGTTCTCTCTCTCTCTCTATCAATATATATATATATATATATAGTAGTTTGTGGTGGGGGGGTCCTCCTTTTCTAGTGTATATCCCTTCTTCCCTCCATGTCAATGCTGCTGATGTTAATTGTATTAATTTACTAATTGATTATGCCTGTTTCAAAATTCTCCATAATGCTTAGGCAAATCCAAGCTGAAATATGACATGTGCTCATATAATGAAATGGTTGTGAAACAAATGAAGCAAATGAGTGAAGACAATCAGCAGCTTGAGTATTTCAAGAACAAAGCTGCCAACGACCAGAGGAACCAGAAAGCTCTTGAACAGTCTTTGAGTAACTTGAGTGTGAAGCTGCGGCAAACAATGGTTGACAATCGTGAAATGAAGCAGGCGACCCAGAAACACTACCAACAAAATAAAGAGGAGGTATGTTGAAAGTAGGATCCGGTGTTAATACTAAAAAATATAATATTCTTGTTGCATTTGGTTCATTGATTTAATATCATGCAAGTATGATAGAAATTGATGAAGCAATCTGTTGTTTTTGGGTGACAGACTGACAATATTTGTGGATACTCGACTTTCATCAGTTTGTTTTAATTGTTAATCATCTACCAACTCATCGAAGCATTAGTGCATGTTTGTCCAACTATCCGTTGGATTTCTGAAGTCTTCGAACTACAAATGCTACTATCTTTTTTATTATAATGTGAAATTGTGTCACTATCATCCAAATGATATTGCTTTTCTCTTTTGTGAATAAAATACAAAAGGCATTTTGTTCAGTGTCTTCTGCCCACTTTTCTTAAATTTAGATTCTTTATTCAAAATGTAAATATATTTCTTCCACAGGGCTCACCGTCAAGGTAGTTAAAAGCGCTCGCCTGAGCGCTTAAGTGCACAGAGCGAGGCGTTAAACCATCTTACCGCTTTTCACTCTTTCAGGCGAGGCAACTTCAGTGAAGCGTGCGTCTGTCGCCACTTTTCTTGCTTAATTCATGAAACTAGAAGCGGTCAAAATTGTGTCTGGGTGAAATTTAGCACGGCCGCTAATTTTATTTAAATCCTATGGTTTAATATGCCTAAAACCCATTAAAATTAAAATAATAAAAAACCCCGTGTTCTGTTCTTAGAAGCTGTTACGTGATAAACTAATGTGGAACGAGTCTAGGTTGTTCCTATTTTCTAGCACCATTAGCAGCATGACTTTGTTTCTTAATTTTCTCTATTTTAACGTTTAGAGACGTTAGAACTATATAACTGCTCATGCATAATATATCCGATTTTTTCCCTTACACTCTACTTACTTCTTTCTTTGCCTCTCATCTCAAATTTGTTCATATAAAAGGCATGCAAAAGTGCTTATATTTACTATAATTAGGGCATATTGTCTCATTTTGTGCTTAAGATATTATCTTGTTTAGTATAAATAATGTTTTTGGCATGGTGTGCTTTACTTCGGTGAAGCGTGCTCTTTTTTTTTGCGCTTTGCGCTTTGCGCTTAAAGCGTTAGGGAACCCTATTGCTTTGGGTGCGCTTTTCGCCTTTGACTACCTTGCTCACCGTACCTCTATTTTATATTTCTAGGAAGTTTGCCTCTGATGGATTCATTCCTTTAGTGAATATTGCTAAGATAGGTCTAAGTACTATTACAAAACCTGCCAAAACACCATCTTTCAACTCTATTCATTATAATAAACACACTTAAGAAAGAGCTCTCATCCTCAGTACGTACATGCATTCAGCTTTATGGCTTAGATGGTTAAAGTCAAATTTTATTGAGTTTGGCTTGGATTTGCTTTTCACAGATATTTTTTTTTATCAACATAAAGCCACTTTAAGTTTGAAAATGAAATCTCAGGTGACTGAAAGAGTCAAACGAGTAGAGCTTTCATTTCTTTTTAAGTGTCTGTATTTCCTATCTTAGGGCAGCTGAAGGTTTACTTTTTAATGCACTTTTGCAACAGCCAATGAATTTTCTTCCAAAGTGCATAACTTGTATGACTATCCATTTTTGTACCTATGTTGAGAATTGCTTATATTTGGTTGTAAAATCAGATGGACAGCCAAGAGCAGTTCTATCAGGATCAAATCCAACAGTTGCTTGTTGCCCGAACCAAGAAGGAGGAGAAATTCGAAGAAAGCCAGCTCAATGTTCGTGAAGAAGTAACCAATGCTGAGGCAATGGCGTCTTCTGTAGAGGAGCGTCTACGCAGGTAACATCTCTGTTACCTTTTGTCATTCAAGAGTATTAGTTTATGCTAGCTAGAGTATTAGTTACCTTTTGTATTAGTTTAACAGCTGATGATGATTTGGTTTTAGGAATGAAGCAAAGGAGAAATTTATCCATCTTCAGGATAAAAATGTGGAGGAGTATACGAGTAAGAAGGAAGCGCTTTTAGAGCGGAAGAATAAGGTGATGGACGAGCTGGAGAAGGAGATGAAGCGCCTACAGGCCCTACACTGGGAGAAAAAGGTGGCCCTCGAGAAACAGTTTGATGAAGAACTCGACCAGCTCATGGAGGAATACACTCCATCCAAATCAAACTAGTTCATTTTGCCCCTCAGATGAGTAAATTTTCTTTACCTGATAGGCTAGGAGGATTATGCCTGCCTGCTATTGAGTAGACTTAAATTGCTGGTACTGTCACAAATCTTATATTTCTATGTCGATTAGAATTTGAAGTTTGCAGAAGTACATTTCTGGAATGGTGGTCAGGATATAATACTGGTATTGGAATGACAAATATTTTGCTACTTCAGACTCGGTCTTTTTTTTTTTTTTAAATCTGGAGTGTGTGCAAATTCTATTGACTTCTAGATTATTATTTTTTTTATTCCAAAAGCTGGGACTTCTCTATTTCCTAGAGTTTGCAAACACTATCTGATGATTTTGAGTACGTAACTTTCATAACAAAACCAACTATTACTTTTATAGCATAAATTATGAGAAATGTAGTATTTGCTTACTGTAATTTTTTTGTCCAAGTTTCCTTTCTTGGTTCTTTAATTTATCTAATATATCTCCCCTCACGGAGAGGGATATTGATGTTAAATTTGTGATTGAACACATATTTTGTGTGTACTTTTTATTGTTTTCAATTCTTGGTGAGGTGAAACAATTAAGATAAAATAAAGTAGGATGAATAATATCACGGTGGGTTAAATGAAGTTGGCATTGTATATATGTACACACTCATTTTATTTTAAAAAATTAGTAGATGATTAATCAATTACTTATATTAAATGATTGTTTCATTGATCTTATTGAGAATGGTGTATTTCTGGCTTACTTTCGTAGTAGAAGCTTGGTCCATGGTTGAAGCTTGATGACTTAGTATGTAGAGAAGCTTCACCTTTAGTGTGGCGGATGTTAAAAGATTTAATCTGATACTGCACTGTTTCACGAAACCAACAAAATATAAACACAGAAAAAGAAATGAATCGAGTCAAGGGCGCACCTTTTTCCCCGTAAGACAAAATACGCCCTGGATAGTGCTTACGGGATCGTGAGTAATTGCCCCAAAAGGTAAAACGGTTCAAGTATTATATCAATAGCACCATTGAAGTAATACTATCGTCGAACTGTATCGGAGTATGAGCAGGGAGATGGAAAGAAGTTATGTACGCAGAGTTGCAGAGTTGTTTTTCGTAGGGTTCGAAAGATACTGAAGTGAATTCTGAATGGTCACTATATATAGACGGAACACCTCACCGGAGGTTGAGGAAATCGTGGGAAGCCCACGAACTTCGTGGTCAGTTATGACCCACGATTCTAGTGGGGCGGTTTTGATCGCATGAGACCGTCCAGGTTCGGTGAACCTCTAATTCGAATTCAAAATTTCAAATTCTGGATAAGCTTGAATCCGCGCACGGATAAGTCCTCGACTCCTGGGCCGACCCTATTCCGGATGGGCCACCCAACTAATTAAGTCCAAAAATTCAATGACCCAATTAAGATTTTGGGTATCTAAAAAGATAGATGGGCCTCAAAGCCCTATTGCCAAGAACCAAGAACCACGAACCCGGGCGCGGGCGCGGGGGGGCGCGCGCGCGTGGTTCATGGTTAGGGTTCCCATGCACCATTTTGGAGAACATGACTACAAGCTTGTATTTATATTAGGAAACTTTCCTTTAAGTTTCCAATGTGGGATGAGTGGGAACACTACACATGGTCAACACTCATCCATTAATTACTCTCTCACTATAACATTAATGTCTCATCTTCTTTAATTAATTTCTCACTCAACGAAATTCGGTTTTGAGATATTAAATATACCACAATCATCTACTCCGCGAGTAGATCGATCTCGTCACGTTGAATTTACGAAAATTAACGTTTTAATTCCTCAATTAATTTGGTCAAACATCAGTGCTAGAACACTTTCAAAACCAAATTTCCAACAATCCCCCACATGAGTGAAAATTGCATCTATACGGATTTAGGAGCATCTTCCAGCTCAATTGAGACTTTGTTGCTTCAGGAAAAGTAGTTTGTGGCTTTGAACTTTCCTTAGCCAAGCACTGTCGGGTACACTGTGGTTTATTGGACATAATGCCTTGAACTAATCCGCCTTAGTGTATACCTTACAGGCAGTGCAGACACAAGTCAGTCTCGACTCCGATTCGTTCTCATAGTTTTGTCCGTTTTGGCCATGGACGCCCTTTTGTGCTTCATAAATGTTTGGTCGAAGCGACCCTCACTTCTCATTTACATAAGTGATCTCCTCTCGAGTATCCCATCATACTCAGTCCCCTCTGGACCTTTAGGAATCATTAAAAGTCAAAGACTTAACCTTTACCACATTTTACGGGTTCTCAACACTTGACTCAGTGCTGTCAGGAATGGTCATGATTTTCAAGTGTTGTGCATCTCACATTCACAGCTTAGTTTTCCCTTTTAAACCAAGTTCTTGGGATCTCCAGTCATCATGGTTGAGTTTCCACTGTTTCAGTTTTTCTTTGTGGATTTCAGACTCATTCTCTCTATCAGCTTATTCATTTGAACTCGGCATATGCTCTTGGTGAGCGGATCCGCTATGTTATCATTTGACCTTACATAGTCAATGGTTATAACCCCAGTTGAGATCAAATATCTAACAGAGTTATGTCGACGACGGATATGTCTCGACTTTCCGTTATACATACTTTTCGAAGCTCTACCTGTAGCAGCTTGATAGTCACAATGTACCATTACCGACGGTACAAGTTTGTTCCAACAAGGAATGTCTTCCAGAAAATTACGAAGCCATTCTGCTTCTTCACCAGCTTGATCTAAAGCGATGAATTTTTATTCCATTGTGGAACGGGCAATACACGTCTGTTTTGTGGATTTCCACGATACTGCAGCTCCTCCAATAGTGAATACATATCCACTGGTGGAAAATGAGTCTTTTGTATCCGATATCCAATTAGCATCGTTGTACCCTTCAAGTACAGCTGGATACCTCGTGTAATGTAGCCCAAGGTCAAGGGTGTACTTTAAGTACCTTAGAACCCTTTTAAGAGCTTTTCAATGTTCGTGACTTGGATTGCTCGTGTACCTGCTCAACTTGTTTACTGCACATGCAAGATCTGGTCGTGTGCAATTCTAATATATATCACGCTCCCAATGATCCTTGCATATTTCAACTGAGCCACAGGTTCTCCTCTGTTCTTCTTCAGATGAACATTGTGTTCCAGATGTGTTTTAGCAGGTGGATCATCAAATGCATTGAATTTCTTCAACACTCTCTCAACGTAATGAGATTGTGTTAGGGAAATCCAATTTGATATTCTCTCAATTTTGATTCCTAGAATCACGTCTACTAACCCCATGTCTTTCATGTCAAAGTTTCGATTTAACATGTTTTTTGTATTAACTATGACATTGTGATTGTTACCCATGATTAACATGTCATCGACATATAAGCATACGATAACAAAGCCATTTGGTGTTTCTTTCACATAAAAACATTTATCACATTCGTTAATTCAAAACCCATTTGACAACATGATGTTATCAAACTTCAAGTGCCACTGCTTAGGAGCTTGTTTAAGTCCATACAGTGATCGAACGAGTTTACACACCTTTTTCTCATTTCCAGGTCCTCGGGTTGATCCATGTATTTTTCAGCATCTATCTCACCATTAAGAAATACAGTCTTTACACCCATCTGATGTATTTCGAGATTGTGCAAAACAGCAATCGCAATAAGTACACGAATGGATGTAATCCTCATAACAGGTGAATAGGTGTCAAAGAAATCATACTATTCCTTTTGTTTAAAACCCTTTGCAACCAAAAGGGCTTTATACATTTCAACTGATCCATTTGCTTTATATTTTCTTTTAAGGATCCACTTGCATCCTGGGTCTTGCAACCTTTTGGGAGGTCAACCAACTCCCATGTGTGATTTTGCAGAATTGAATCGTATTCGCTATTAATAGCTTCTTTCCAAAGCGGAGCATCCGGTCTGGACATAGCTTCTTTGATAGACTGAGGTTCGTCTCCCAACACGTAAGTGATGAAGTCTGGACCATAGGTCTTATCAATTCTAGCTCGTTTACTGGGTCTAGGTTCTTCACTCTCTTGAGTGGAAGGATCTGCAGTGTTCGTTTGTTTGAACTCACTTCTTCTTTATCCCTACAAGGGAAGACATTTTCAAAGAATATAACATTCCTTGATTCTATTATAGTGCCTACTGTCATATCGGGTATCTCTGATTTGTGAATCAAGAATCGATAAGCACTACTGTTGAAGGCATATCCTATAAAGATGCAGTCGACCGTTTTAGGTCCGATTCTCACTTGTTTAGGAAATGACACTTCAACTTTAGCCAAACACCCCCACACTTGAGGTGTTTGTAGGATGGTTTGCGTTTTTTCCACATTTCATAAGGAGTTTCATCCTTACTTTTTAGTGGAATCTTATTTAAAATGTGGTTAGCTGACAGAATAGCTTCCCCCACAAGTTTTGAGGCAAACCCGAGCTGATTAACATAGCATCCATCATCTCTTTTAGTGTTCGGTTCTTTCTTTCCGCAACACCATTCAATTGAGGTGAGTAAGGAGCTGTCGTTTGATGTATAATGTCAGACTCAATACATAACTGTTCAAACGGAGCCACATACTCTCCACCTCTATCACTACGAATTATTTTAATTCTAGTGTTCAATTGATTCTCTACTTCAATTTTGTAATGTTTAAACACTTCAATTGCTTCATCTTTACTTCGTAAAAGATAAACGTAGCAGAATCTAGTGCAATCATCAATAAAAGTAATAAAGTACTTTTTTCCACCTCTAGTTTGCACAAATTTTAAATCACATACATCCGTGTGAATTAATTCTAGAGGGGTTTGTGTTCCTTTCAACAGATTTAAATGGTAATTTAGCCATTTTAGCTTCTACACATATCTCACATCTTTTGGATGTATCAACGTTTGCAATGTTAAGTAAATTCAAATTTTACTAAACGCTTTATAGCTTTTAAATTAACATGTCCTAATCTAAAATGCCATAAAGAGGAACACTCAACGATATAAACAGAAGTAGAAGCATTCTCATTAATAATAGTGTTTTTACCTTTACGGCTTACAACCATGACTGACATTTTGAATAAACCATTCTCGAGATAACCTTTCCCGAGAAAAGTACCAAACTTACTCAATACAACTTTGTCAGACTCAAACACTAACTTAAACTTGTGACTAACTAACAACGAGCCTGAGATCAAGTTCTTTCGGATGTCTGGGACATGCAGCACATCATTCAGCTTCAGCTCCATCCCCGAGGTCAGCTTCAGCACAACTGTTCCAACACCAGCCGCTTCAGACGAGGCCTGGTTGCCCATAAACAGCTTTCTCCCTTTAGCAGGAGAGTAGGTGGAGAATGCAGACTTCTCCTAGCAAACATGACAAGTGGCCCTAGTGTCCACAAACCATTCCTTCTTGTTGTCCACCATGTTGGCTTCAGTATCCGTGAACTCCCGTTCAGCCACGTTCACCGAGTCATTCTTGGGCTTTTTGCAATCACTTGCCCGATGACCAGGCTTGCCACAGTTGTGGCATTTTCCAGGGAAAACAAATTTCTGCTTGGTGGCAGGAGCAGCAGACTTCCCCTTGACTTCTTTCTCGTTGGTGCGTTTTCTCTTCACTGATGGATCTTTTTTCTCCATCAGATTTGCTTTGGCCTCGATAGCAGAAGCCGAAACCTTCTTCTCTCTTTTGAGGCCATCTTCCTCAATTCGAAGCCGGACAATCAAGTCCTCCAAGCTAATCTCCTTTCGCTTGTGCTTGAGGTAAGATTTAAAGTCCTTCCAGGATGAAGGCAGCTTTTCAATCACAGTTGCCACCAGAAACTGTTCTGGCAGCTCCATTTCTTCTGCAGTAATGTTGTGGAAAATTAGCTGCAGCTTTTGAACTTGGTTGACAACAGGATTGTCTACCATCTTGAAGTCGTACAATGCAGCAACGACGAACTTCTTCGTTCCTGCATTTCTGTCTTGTACTTCTTCTCCAAAGAAACCCACATTTCTTTGGCAGTCTTGTGCTGAGCGTAGACGTTATACAGAGCGTCACTCAGTCCACCCAGGATGTAATTCCAGCACAAGTAATCCCCACTGATCCAGATGTCATAGTTCATTCTCGTGATCTGATCAGCATTGTCATCAGGGATTTTCGGACAGTCCTCCTTGAGGTACCTTACCACAGACAAGGTGGTCAGGTAGAATTCCATCTTATTCTGCCACCTCTTAAAGTGTGCTCCCGAGAACTTCTCGGGTTTTTCTACCTGCGCCAGCAAGGGCCTAATAGTCCCTGGTTGAGAGGCTTGAATCATTGGACCCACGTACGGGTTACCACCAGTATTGCCAAAGAACTGGTTTCCTCCAATGAACGGATTTCCACCGGAGTTATCCATAAAAGGATTGTTCTGAGGTCCCTCCAGAAAAGGATTTTTAGGGTACATCGAAGCAAACGGACCACCCGTATGTCCAACATACTGGCTCCCAGAAGCTCCTGCTGACAATCCAGTATACTTGTTACTAATCGGAGGCATTCCGATTCCAGTGAAGGCCTGGCTCCCAGAAGCATTTACTGACCCTCCAGCAAGTTGGTTACCAGTTTGATGCATTCCGTGTCCAGTGAAGGCAAACGGACCATCAGTCATTTGAACATCAGATCGATATTGAGTGTTCATATTAGCTGGAGTAGGCGCACCTAGTCCAGTAACGGGAGTAACAGGCGCACCTAAAACTATCAGAGTAGGAGTAGCCGCAGCCAAACCAATGTTCGAATTGTTAGCACCATCAACGACATCATCAATGACATCGGTGTTAAGCAATTCATTAACAATATCTTGCTGTTCGTTCGCCATTGCAGTATTTCGATTAACGTATATTTTGTCTTGCGATTGTTAAAAGATTTAAATTGATACTGCACTGTTTCACGAAACCAACAAAATATAAACACAGAAAAAGAAACGAACCGAGTCAAGGGCGCACCCTTTTCCCTGCAAGACAAAATACACCCTGGATAGTGCTCACAGGATCGTGCGTAATTGCCCCAAAAGGTAAAACGGTTCAAGTATTATATCAGTAGCACTACTGAAGTAATACTATCGTCGAACTGTATCGAAGTATGAGCAGGGAGATGGAAAGAAGATATGTACGCAGAGTTGCAGAGTTGTTTTTCGTAGGGTTCGAAAGATACTGAAGTGAATTCTGAAGGGTCACTATATATAGACGGAACCACCTCACGGGAGGTTGAGGAAATCGTGGGAAGCCCACGAACTTCGTGGTCAGTTATGACCCACGATTCTAGTGGAGCGGTTTTGACCGCATGAGACTGTCCAGGTTCGGTGAACCTCTAATTCGAATTCAAAAATTTGAATCCTGGATAAGCTTGAATCCGCGCACGGATAAGTCTTGACTTCTGGGCCGACCCAATTCCGGATGGGCCACCCAACTAATTAAGTCCAAAAATTAAATGGTCCAATTAAGATTTTGGGTATCTAAAAAGATAGATGGACCCCAAAGTCCAATTGCCAAGAACCACGAACCCGGGCCCGGGTGCAGGCGCGGGCTCGGGCGGGGAGGGCGCGCATGTGGTTCATGGTTAGGGTCCCCATGCACCATTTTGAAGAACATGACTACAAGCTTGTATTTATACTAGGAAACGTTCCTTTAAGTTTCCAATGTGGGATGAGTGGGAAGACTACACATGGTCAACACTCACCCATTAATTACTCTCTCACTAGAGCATTAATGTCTCATCTTCTTTAATTAATTTCCCACTCACCGAAATTCGATTTTGAGATATTAAATATACCACAATCATCTACTCCGCGAGTAGATCGATCCGTCACGTTGAATTTACGAAAATCAACATTTTAATTCCTCAATTAATTTGTCAAACTTGAGTGTTAGAACACTTTCAAAACCAAATATCCAACAACGGAGAGATGTAGAGGGTGAGAAAAGAGAAGAAATTGTTTGATTATTCGATTAAGGATGGATGATAATGTGAAGTTTGAGGATCGAGGCTTGGTTTTAGATTAAGGATGCGGACGGGGGGACAATCCCCACTCTCTTTCCCGCCAACGGAAGGTTACGTCGGGGATGTTCGTCCCTGCTAGATTCCCAAATTTCCATTTTTTTTTTATATTTCAATTTTTTTTCTCATAACATGAGAAAGAAGAGATAGTAATGACTAGGTGGACAAAATATTTAGAAGTTAAGAATATAAGATTGAGATCAACAACGACTCAATACACAAGATGAATGAATGTAGTGTTTTATTCTAACATTAAGTAATTTTATTATATAGTTGTTTAATATATTAAAATAATAGAAATAGAAATATATTTATAATAATTTATCGTTCAATATATTAAAATAAAAGAAATAGAAATATATTTATCATAATTTATTTGGTTTCTACGAAGAACAAGACGAGAATATAATTTGTCTTCTTTCAGAGGAAAACAGTCGGGGATAAGCCGCCCCATTTGAGTCGGATCCCCGCTGCACCAAGGGCCCGTAGCTAACCTTATTTTAAACATCTTATAAATTTTTTTAAGAGCTTATAAGATGTAATTTTTAAGTAGCTTATAAGTTTTAATGTGTTTGACTAATATAACTTATAAGTTCTTTAATAATTTTTAAAAAATATATTTTTTAAATTATACAATATAATAATTTTTTTTGAAATTTTTAAATTTTTTTTTTCAAAAATAACTTTTTTTTGGGAAAATATAATATTTTTTTTCGAAAACTAATTTTTTAAATCATTTTTTTAATATAATTTTTTTGTCTAAAATTTACTTTTTAATTTTTTTTTTCGAAAATACTTTTTCTTTTAATTTTTTTTTTTTTTTGAAAAAAATACATTTTTGTCGTTTTTATTTTTAAATAATTTTTTTTGGAAAATATTTTTTTTTTTCCGAAATATTTTTTTTGGAACATAATTTTTATTTTTTAATTTTTTTGTTATAAATTGAACGTGTTGGGTTTGGATCGGGATGTCTTGAGATAGGGTAGATCTTATATAATTTTTATAAAATAAATTGAGATATTCCAATTTATTTTTTTGGAACTTATATAAACTTTAAATAATTTTTTTTGAGATCTTATAATATATTAGAGATTTTATTTTACCAAAAATTAAGTAGCTTATAAGCTCTTAAACAACTTATAAGTTGTTTTAAAGAGCTTATAAATTGTGTCAAACGGGCCCTAAGCCTATTTAGGATGTTAAGTTTATACCGAAAATAGACTATAAGCGTGATTAAGAATGAATATAATTCTTTCTTTTTTCTGTTCTTTGCAAGCTGCACTAAAATTGTTGGATAAGAAGAAACTTAGGTGGTTTGGAAATTAGATAAAATTTCTTAGCGGTTTATCCTATTTTTTTGAAAAGTGGAAGGATGTGTGAGTTATGATCAGATTAGGTTGTTTGGAAATTAGATAAAATTTCTTAGCGGTTTATCCTATTTTTTTGAAAAGTGGACGTATGTGCGAGTTATGATCAGATCATGTTATTTGAAATGTTGTAGCATTTGAAGTATTTTTTAAAACTAATGGTAGACTTAAATACAAATTGTAAAGTATGTAAAATTCTTCACAAACTAAAGATGAAACATTTACTATACCAAAGTAGCAAATATAAAATTCATAAAAGTATAATTTAAACAAACTTGAGTTACTGAAACAAAAACAAGATCTTGTACATTGTACTTCGAAGGACTATAATTTGAGGAACAAACTGCAAAATCGAACGGTGGAGGTGTCGTTTATTCTAAATTAACTAGTCGTCCAGATTAATTTGGGAATGAGTCTCTCATTTGTATACTTAACGAGTTGTTTTGGGGGGAGTGACTCGACGAGAAAAAGTCAATCCCTCCTGGACTTTAAAGACAAAAACAATTTTATTTTAATTCTAAGGTACAAAAATATGGTTAAAAGTTTAAGTTGCTCTTTTGTCAGTTTCTGCACTTCTGACACGATTTCTGCACTTCTGATGCATTTTGGAGTTCAGTTTTTTTAATTTTCTACACTTCTAGGCAAATTTGGAGTGCAATTTTTTAATTTTCTGCACTTTCGTCTTTTTTTTTTCTACTTTTTATTAGTTGCAATTTTTTATATAATTTAATTTAAATTTCAGATTTTATAAAATTTGTATTTCGAATCTGCACTTTCTCAAAATAATACGTACTTTCCCAAAATGTGTATTTCGTTAAAAAAATATTATGAATACATACAAAATGCAAGGTCTCGTATGCACTAGGTGCACAAATTCTAGATCCGTACACTCACTTTAACCTTGTCCATTTTTAATTGTGGATCCTCATTTTCACTAATGACAAGATGTCATTTAATTACTGGGTCACTTATATACCTGAGTACACGATGCACTTGGTGCACAGGAGACCCACTCCATACAAAAATGAGATAAGGGGTATTTTTGATACAAATTGTATCTTAAAGTCACTTTAAATATATTTTATACCTTAAAGTTATTTTATTAGAAATTTTGTAGTGGAGAGTCATTAATTATTGTTTTGTCACGTACATCATATATACTTGTTTAGTAGTTTTTTTTCTTGCCTATATGGGACTGAAATTTTATTGAGTCACTTTTGGATTCACCTTTGGTCAATTAGGTCACTTTTGGATTCACCTCTATCAACTATGTCACTTTTGAGCCCATGACATGTTGTTGGTTTGGGTCACTTTTGGACCCCTTTATTTTTCTTTTATAAATTATATTACTCGTATATATATATTACCAAAAAAATATATCTACGTATCAAAGATCACCCGTCTACTAACATACAAAATATATTCTACGTTAAACACAACAATTGGAGTAATGTATTAGGGAAGTAAAGACCCACCCTATTTGTTAAATATGTGAAACTCGATAACCAATACTTGTTTAGCTCTGGTTTTTTTATTGAAGATGCAGGTGTTACATACAGATGTAATATTAATTTGCGATTTAACCACAATACTATAATTTTCAGATCTTGGAAAAACTTCCTCACTGACTCTATGCATGATCTTGCAATATCACAATTAATTATTAATATGCTTATTAAATAGAAGCAACATCTATCTATTACAATAACCAAAAAACAAAATTCGTACTGTAGTAAAATATTTAACCAAATAATTGAATTCAATGAGCATAAAAACCACCAGTGCTCAAATAAAAACATAATTGAAACATTGTTCACAAATTTCAAAACCTGAAATAAAATATTGTTTAGAAACATCAGTAAACCAAACTCAGACAATTGCACCTCTCCCTTTCTTTGATTTCCCCCTCAACTCTTTCACCGCCCCTTACCTCAAGCATCCCCATCAGCAACAATAGGTTTTGTTTTTTCAGTAGGAACAAATAGATTCCTAAAAAAGTACATGTCACTATAAAGTTCTTCCAGGACAACATCATCAGTATGTTCCTCATTCACCTCACAAAAATCAACAATTTTTAAATCGAAAGCTTATACACCATCATGTACAATTATTGGAATGTCAGAGGAAATGTCAACAATTTATTCACAACATCATTAGGTACATAATCAAATTCATGAACTAGAGCATGGTTATTGGTTCTCTCCCTATTGGAGCAGAAAAGGAGGAACTCCAAAAAGCTTTTTAAGTTAGAAAATCTGATAGGGTGTCCTCTAAATCTTTAATTTGTGTCATAAATAAGGAAATGAAAGGTCCAAAACTCTATTTCCAATCAATAATTCTTGAGAAATGCTCAAGTATGGAGCAACACCACCAATCATTTCACCTCTTTCTTTCTCAAAATTTCTCTCCTTCAGGAATGAGTATATCAAAGAGGGATATGGAAGTGGACACTTTCAGTAATATGTCTAGCATATGCTATCAAATATCACTTGCCTAAATTGAACTTCCAACAAATCTCAATTCCATACATCAGCACAACTTGGTGTACTATTATAGAAGTGGTGTTTAATATAGGTATTGATAGCTAATAAATGGATGATTAAGGTGTTAGTATTAGTGTCCTAGAGACAATCATATGTAAGGACATAATGCTCGATGATATTCAGTTGATTTAATATTAATGTATGACAATACACTTGTTCGAATATTATGTTTGATTGTTTGCATTTATTCTTATATGTGTTCTCATGAACCAATGCTGTCATTGAGGATGTGAGACCTCAGATGACTTAAGTGTGGTTCTCAAATAACCCCGATCAAGGATCATCAAGAATGAGATATTGATGATGCATATGAGTTTGGTGTGCGATCTGCATCATACTCTTAGAGAGTGTAGTAGTTCTCACTTACTACGAGATATTAGGTATCTCATGATGGATGCACAGATACCTTAGAGGGTATTGGTATACCAATCCGAAAAACCGCTTGATGTTACTCCATTTAAGTGTCTACGGGTGTATTTGTTAGTGGGAGCGATGTGATATTCCTCTGACTTGAGGTCAATACGCACGACATATATGGAGTGGTGAACTTTGACCATGACCGACGCTTGCACCCTTAATGGGTAGATATGACATGGATTGGGTTCATCATGAAATGCATGTGCGTGGTAGTTGAGCCAAGAAAAATAATTCATTTGTGGATTTAGAGAGAGTGCTCGTCTTCTCATACTAATTGGATCGTTAGTCATTGACCAATGCACATCACGTTTGGATTTTGTGTCCAAATGTGACAAACATGATCAATTAGTGAAATGAGAAAATATGATTAAATTATCTGAATAGACACTTCATCATATTCAAGATTTAATCAGGAATTGTGAATGAAAGGATATTATCACAATAGTCCACGTAATGTTACATGTTGTTGCAAATATCTCGCAACGTACCTTGTATATTGAGAATGTTTGATTTATTGTCTAGGGTTCAATTAAGACCATTAGTTTGACTAATCACTCGATATATAAGGGCCTATGGGTCACACAACAAGTAATTCTCATTTACAGAGTATAGTTGATTGATTAAATATTAAATTAGATCTAATATTTAATTTATGGAGAATTAATAATAATTATATTTAGAATTAATTATTATTACTATTTAATTAAATTAGATTTAATTAAATAGGAATTCTAAAATAATATATGGAATATTATTGTAGGAAATTATATATAGGGGAATCAAATTCCTGGGATTTGATTTGTAAGATTAGAGATTTATTTTTCTAATAAAGATGTCTTAAGATTTAAGCTGGACTTCTTATATATATATGAGTCATTGAGAATTCATTATACACACAAGAATAAAATTTCTCAATAAAATCTCTAGTGTAGAATTTTTCTAGCAAATTCATACGGGAATTCAACGCTGGCAATTCTGTGCGGATCTGTGAACGCGGATTACGTGGATACCGTAGTTGAGGAGATTGCTTACGAAGCACTGTAAGAATTCCTTTACGTATTTCGTTATTTCAATTATGCAATTATAATTCGTTGTTGGTGAATTTGTTTATTCCGCTGCGCATGATTAACTGCTTTACGTGATAGTAAATTCCAAAAGTGGTATCAGAGCTCCAAGCTCTTGATTTAATTGCGTAATTGGTTTTGATTTATTAAAGATTTTTTTAAAAAAATCAATAAGGTGTGACCGATTTTTTACGGCCACATCATTGCGTGTTTCTTGTTTGGTGTGTGGGCACACCACTTTATTTGATGAATTATGCGGCCTCCCCTTCCTTATTTGATGAACCCGTGCGTATTTTTCATCTTCCCAGTTCTTCTTGCTCGCGTCACCTGGCCAAACCCTAATTTTAATTGAGCGCTGTTTGACTCTTAAATCGCGACCGTCGGCGTTGCTTGAGGCGGCGATCCCTCGCCAAGCCTCGCGATGGCCGCACAGGATTGATTTCTTGAGCGCGACGGTAGCCTCAATTCGCAACGGAGTGACTCTGACCTAATATCGCGCGCGCTTGCAGCGGCAGCGATGCGATTCCCTTCACCGCGACGAGATTGGATCTGAACCGTGGATGAGATGATTCGTCTTGACGATTGCTGCAGTAGCGGCGGCGGCGTTCTGGCTACGATTCGTACTCTCCCCACGATGATAAGTCTTCGTTCGCAAGATGAGCGAAGACAGCGATGCCACCTCTGCCCGCGTGGATGGCGGCGATCTGCTTTCTGAAATAATCAACGACGATGCCCTTCTCGTCGCGCGTGAATGGTGGCTCCGATTTCTCTCGCATACACGTGCGCGTGTGAGGAGAAATCGTCGGAGCGTGCCTCGCGTTGACGATGAAGATGTGCTTCTCTTCAATGGCGCTGAATCCCTCACTTTTGGACTTTCGGTGTTGATTTTGTGCCTGTTTGATTGCCTCTTTTCGATGATGCTTGGTTGCTGAGTATTCTGGACAAAATTGTTTTGATGAAATCTGAATAATTTTGTTAATTTGGTACTTGGAATGTCGATTTTGGGTTGTGGGTTTGAGATGGTTGCCCCTAATTACAGATTAAATGCTGTCGGATCCGGGCGATGATGCGAGGAGGGCTGTTTTGTAAATTTAATTTGAGGATGCCCTCCCTTGCAATTTTAGAAATTATATCTGAGCTCCCTTAATTAAAATAATTAAAATTTGATTTTGGAAATTTTAAAATTGAATTTTAAAAGGGTTGGACCTAAGTTAATGAATTAATTTGATTAATTCTTAAGCCTAATTGTTTGTTTAAAATTGAGTTTAAAATTGAATTTTGAAATTTAATGTGTTTTGCCAATTATTAAAATCTCATTTAAATAATTTGTTAGCGCATTTATAATTCGCATTATAAATGTTTGGGTAGGCGGTGCCCAATATTTGTCGGTCCGTACTAATTGTTTGGGTAGACGTCGCTCAAATATTTGTTAGTCCGTGTGTATATCATGTTTGGGTAGGCGGCGCCTAATAATTGCTCAAATATGATGAAGTAAACATATTGTATTTCAATTAAGCAATTAATACTCCGACATTAAAAATGTTCCTCACTAAAATATGGTTTTTTTTTCATTAAGATGAAACGATGTCTTCCATCGAAATTAAAAGTAAATCGAAGATTTCGTTCCAATGAGTATTTAAGATCCAAGTCTTTTGCTAGGATCTACATCTAACAGGACTTTTATAGGGACATGTAATGTGGCCCTCGATGGTTGTAAACCAACTTAATTTTGTTTCACCAGCCCAAGCAGGGAAATGAAAATTAAGGGACATCCAATGGAACTTGGTCAATCAACTAGGAATTGCAGTTATGTAATTGGTTTGGAAGACCTACCAGTTTTGCTATTATAGTAATCAACCCAAACAAATATTATAATAGTAGGAATATGGATCCTAATCCATTATAATTTATATTTGATATAAATTCGTACTCTTTCGATGAGGTCGTTGAGTATGTGAAAATAATGGAGACAAAATAAATATAAAAGAAAGACCATGTTTATTTTGATTGCTGAATATTGATCATAGGAATTATGTGTTTAATTCTCATTTATTTTATTTCTCTTGGTTAGTTGAAATGTATAACTGTCATTGAAATGTGTTTTGGAAACAAACACATTGATTGGGCCAACTTTTATGGACTGACACCGAAACGTGCGTTTGGTGCTGAGGCAAGAAAAAATTGAGTACATGTTGGACACGCCAATCCCTGTTACCCCAGATACTAGTACTGAAGAAGTTGAAGCGTTTTACGCTGCAACTAAAAAGAAGCATCACGAGGATGCTTCCCAGGGTCAGTGTGTTATGTTGTTCGGCATGACTCATGAATTGCAAAGACAATATGAGAAAATGGGTCCCTTCGAGATGCTCAAGCATCTGAGGGATCTCTTTGATTCTGAATCTTGTTCTAAGATTTATGAAGTGATGAGAGATTTGTTCAAGTGCCGGTTAGCTGAAGGAGGGAAGGTTTCACCTCATGTGCTTAAGATGATAGGCTTAATCGAGAAATTTGGTCGTTTAGGCATTGAGCTTAAAACCAATATTTCCATTTATGCTATCCTCCAATCGCTCCCGGATTCATATTCTAGCTTCATTGTGAACTACAATATGAATAAGACGGATGCGACCATGCCTGAATTTCATAACATGCTCAAGACTTTTGAGTACACTACCACTACGATGGTGTTCAAAAGTAGGAGCAGGTAGACAAGGATGTGTGCCTCCACTGTAATTAGAAGAGGGTACTGGAAGAAGGACTGTAAGGTTCTGGTTGCTGAAAGAAAGACACTGGGGCTTTTGGCACTAGAATAGGTATGTTTGTTATTGAGATAAACATGTCCACTAATAGCGCTAACTGCTGGGTGTTAGATATCGGATGTGGCTCACACATTTGAACAAATGTGAAGGGGCCTCATGTGTCTTAGAGCAGTTAGACCGGGTGAAGTCACCCTTCACGTGGGAAATATAACATTGGTTACTATGGGACGTGTAAGGAGATATATATATATATATATATATATATATATATATATATATATATATATATAAGACTTATCCACTAGTTTTAGATCATAACTGAATATTTTATTTCGTTCACTCTATTACTCGAAACATTATTTTCATTCCTATGTTAGACATTCAGGGTTTTTCCTTTCATTTTAGTGATAATAATTGTTATTTCACGTTAAATGGTGTGGTTTATGGAAATGCACCTTTGGTGAATGGTTTGTGTTTGTCGAATTGTGGATATAATATTCTTAATGTACAAAATAGAAGACTCAAGCTTAGTAATCACGAAAACCAAACTTACTTATGACATTGTAGACTTGGTCATGCAAACGAGTAAATAATTGCAAGGTTAAAGAAGTTGGACTACTTAACCGCATTTAACTTTGAGTCTTATGGTAATTGTGAATCTTGTCTCAAGGGCAAGATAATCAACAACCCTTTTATGGGAAAGGGGTGTGTGCCAAAGAAGTTCTAGAGTTGATTCACAACGATGTATGTGGACCATTGTCCACTCTAGCAAGGGATTACTTCAGTTACTTCATCTCTTTTATTAACGATTTCTCGAGATACGGATATGTGTATCTTATGAGACACAAATCTGAATCTTTTGAGAAATTCAAGAAGTATAAAGCTGAAGTAGAGAAACACCTTTGAAAGAGTATCAAGACTCTTCGATCAGATCGAGGAGGTGAATACCTTAGCCATGAATTCACTGATTATATGAAGTTGCATGGAATCCAATCACAATGGACTCCTCTCGGAACACCTTAAATTAATTGTGTGTCCGAAAAGGAGAAACCGAACCTTGTTAGACATGGTAAGGTCCTTGATGAGTTGTTTTCTCTCTTCCGACATTCTTATGGGGTTATGCACTCCAAATCTCAATCTACATTCTGAACAAGATTCCGTCTAAATCAGTTGAGCATACGTCATGCGAGCAATGGTGTGGTAAGAAACCAACTTTCTCACATATCAAGACGTGGGGTTGCCCCGCGTTTGTGAAAAAGATGCTAACTGACAAGTTGGAATCCAAAGGTGAAAAGGGTTATTTTGTGGGATATCTTAAGGAAACTAAATGATATTCCTTCTATCTACCTGAGAAACAAACAGTGATTGTTCCTAGACAAACTAGGTTCCTTGAAGAAGATTATGTCTTTAAGGAACAAGGCCGTAAGCTGATAGAATTTCAAGAAATTCAAGAACCATAAATTAACAAAGAGGAATCAAAGCAACATGACAAGGAATCAGTGGGAGCATTCAACGACTTTCACGGTAGGAGCCTTTCACTAGGTGATTGTCTTTCAACCAGTAGGAGCGTAGTTGGAGTTGGCTTGCCTATTCAAGAACCTCCAAGTGGGTTGAATGAGAATAACATAGTTTAAACTCTCGCCCAAGAGACATCTGAAAGTGTAGCTCTTGAAGACTCTCTGGACATTGATAAATTTGATGCACCACAAAATTTTCACGATCAGAATGTACAACATGCACAACCACAATTCCGTAAGTCATTTAGGAATCATAATACGCCCATTAGATATGGTTACCTCTTGGAGGAACTCGATAATGTGGATATACTGGATAAGGATGATCCTAATACTTACTTTGAAGCAATATCAGATATTGATACAGGGAAGTGGCATGAAGCCATAAAATTCGAGATGAACTCGATGTACACCAATCTAGTCTGGGACTTAGTTGAGTTGCCTAAAGGGGTTAGACCCATAGGTTGCAAATGGGTCTTCAAGCATAAGACTGATGCAAATGGAAAAGTACAAACCTACAAAGCTAGGTTGGTGGTGAAGGATTATAGTCAACGCGAAGGCACTGACTATGACGAGACCTTCTCACCAGTTGCAAAGATCAAGTCCATTCGAATTTTACTTGCGATAGCAGCACACTATGATTAGGAGATTTGATAGATGGATGTCAAAATATCCTTCCTCAATAGAAACATTGATAAGTAAGTGTTTATGACTCAACCAGAAGGTTTTATATCTAAGCCAAATGCTAATATAGTATGCAAGCTAAAGAGATCCATCTATGGATTGAAGCTAGGAGTTGGAATATCCGACTTGATGAAGCTATCAAGTCATTTGAATTTATCAAAAACTCGGAAGATCCTTGCGTTTATCGTAAACGCAGCGGAAAGAACATTGTTTTCACAATCGTGTATGTCGATGACTGTTGGGAGATGAATTTAATAAAGAAGTTTTGATTAGATCCCAAAACCCCTGAGTATGACATGTTCAGGATAATCTTGATAGACTGGGTCATGTTTCAGTATAGAGTGTTCAGGAAGTTATCTGCACCATGTATAGTCGCAGAGATATAGATCGGGTTAGATTCAAGAAATCAAGACTCAAGAAGTAATCAAGAAAAGCAAGAAGACTCGATAAGTTCTTTGAAATCAAGACTCGATGAGTTTCTTGAAGAAATCAAGACTCAAGAAGTAAATCAAGAAACCGAAGACTCATTAAGTTTCAAGAAATCAAGACTCAAGAAAGTTTCAAGAAATCAAGACTCAAGAAGAAATCAAGAAATCAAGACTCAAGAAGAAATCAAGAAATCAAGACTCAAGAAGTAATCAAGAAATCAAGACTCAAGAACTATCAAGAAATCAAGACTCAAGAACTCATCAAGAAATCAAGACTCAAGATGTCATCAAGACATCAAGACTCAAGATGTCATCAAGACATCAAGACTCAGATGTCATCAAGACTCGTAAGACATCAAGACTTAGAAGACATCAAGACTCGTAAGACATCAAGACTCGTAAGACATCAAGACTCGTAAGACATCAAGACACGTAAGATAATTAAGACCCAAAAGAGTTATCAAGACTCAATAAAATATTGAATACTCAGTATAATCTGAATGTTCCGAGGCACTGAATAATATCTATCTGAAGACTACAAAACTGAGAAAAACGCGAATATTCAGAAAAATAGATATTGCCCAAAACATTCATATGCAGACAAAAGGAACTAAATTTAAGTGTTGTTTAAGGTTACCTCATTCAGAGAGATTGACCAAAAAGAGCCGTTATGTTTGTCTACATTTACTGAAGACAAGAACCAATCAGAGGAAGACAACACTGTACTTTATTGACACTGAAAGTGACAGGACTCTGAATCATGTCAGTAGTACTATGTTCCAGACTGCAAAAAGTGGTGATTGGCTACATGAATGCATATTTCCTAAAACATGCAAGGGAGTATTCAAACCCTAAATATAGCCATTTATCAAACACCATAAGAGGAAACTCATGAAGTTATCTCCTCCAACGGATAGTTTTTCAAGAGTGACCTTGGTGAAGTTGCCTATAAATACTAGTGACCCTTTACATTGAGAGGTTACAGGAAATTTCAAAGCAACTCAAGATCTCATTCGTATTATTGCAAATTGAAGCACTCGAAAAACCTAGAATTTCCCAAGTGTTTCACATTGGAGAGAGCTCATTCACTAAGCCTAGATTGATAAGAAATATCCAAAGCTTAGTAGAGATATCCTAACCTTTACATTGTTCTTATTGTAAAGGATATCTCATCCTAGTTGGAAACCAACCAGAAACCCAAACCCCTTTGTAAGGTAGTTTGTGTATGTTTTGTTGGTGAGTTGGAGTTGTAAAGAGTTAGTAAGCTACAGTGAGTTAGCCAGAAAACTCTAGAGAAGAAGTTAGTAAGCTACTTGTGGTAGTCTGAACACTTGTGTGTGTTGAGTTAGTAAGTCATAGTGAGTCGGCCCGAAAAACTCAAGGTAGAAAAGTGAGTAAGCTACATGAAGTGAGTTAGTAAAAGCTTTAGGAAGTGGTTAAGGAATTTCTCTCGAAGGTCGAGAGAGTAGATGTAGGAGCTTGAGTCTCCGAACCACTATAATTCTTTGTGTTGTTTTTTTGCTTTCATCTTTGCATTATATATGTTGCATGTTTTTCACTGAAAGCATAATTCACTGATATTCAGTTGGAACCAATCCACTGAACTTGCATCCAACTGATCACAGCCTTAATCACTATTTTATTAAAAGGAAGATTTTCGGCAAAGCTAAAACGAGTATAAACATAGGGCCAACCATTCCGCACACTTGAGTAGCTAGAACAGATAGTTACCAAACTGAACTAACTCTACTGAGGGTTCAGTAAGATAATTATCCGATCCAAGCTCCTCAGGATCTCTCGATAAACTTCGAGGCTCGGTTGGGCTAATTTGAAGCTTCAAAAGCTTTCGGGATCATTGTCTCGATGAGACTTTGACTCGGGGCAATCTGTGCTTCTCGGGGCAAGTCATCGATAATAACGACCCATCCGACCTCGATGAAAAGAAAAGTTTTAAAAATCACTTGAACACGTGTATTCCCCCCCCATACACGTGTGAGACTCGTTAGCACCGGGACCAACAAGTGGTATCAGAGCAGTGGTTCAATTTGACCACTTGCTTTGGTAGCCATAGTCTAAATTACTGAAAGACTTTGGTGGTCTACTGAATAGATCTGTTTGCTGATATCTTACAAGGCTCAGTCATCATGCCTTCTAAGAAACTTCCTATGTTCTCTGTTGAGAGCTATGATCTATGGAGATTAAGAATGCAGCTCATCTCATTCAAAACATGAAAGAATGTGGAGAGTGGTTTCAAGGACCATTCAAATTCTTGTTGTGAATCCTGGAATCATCGATTTCGAGAGGAATGATCCCAGAGATGAATTTCCAAAATCTGATGATCAACTTGTTGGGAGATGAATTTAATAAAAGAAGATTTTGATTAGATCCCAAAATCCCTGAGTATGACATGTTCAGGATAATCTTGATAGTTTAGTCATGATTCAGTTTTAGAGTGTTTAGGATGTTATCTGCAAAATGTATAGTCAGCAGATATAGATCAGGTTAGATTCTGAAGATTCTGAAGACTCTCGATAAGAAACCTGAAGAAAAGAAGTTTTCAATATGAAACCAAGTTTATGAAGTTCAAGATGAAATCAAGTTTCAAGTTTCAAGAGGAAATCGAAAACCAAGTTTCAAAGATGTAATCGAGAATCAAGACTCAAGATGAAATCGAAAATCAAGACTCAAAGATGAAGACTCAAGATATATCGGTCAAGATATCTGTGAAGACTCGACTCAAGACACCAAGACTCAAGACACATAAGATAGAAGATCAAGATCAAGACTTCAAAGAATGTCTTGAATGCTCAGTATAAACCTGAATGTTCTAAGGCACTGAAAATATCTATCTGAAGGATTCAATACTGAGAAGAACGCGATTACCCAGAAAAATAGATATTGCCCAAGACATTCCCATGCAGACAAAAGGAACTAAGACAAAGTGTTGTTAAGGTTATATCACTCAGAGATACTGACCTAAAAGAGCCGTTGTGTTTGTCTACCTTTAACTGGAGACAAAAGTCAAAAAGAGGAAGACAACATCAGACATTATCGACATCGACAATGACAGTCATCAAAACATGTCGATAGTACTATGTTCCGCATCGCAAAAAGTGTTGAATAGCTGCATGAAAGGCTATTGCCTAAAACGTGCTAGGGAGTCTCAAACCCTAAATATAGCCATTCATCACACACCATAAGAGGAAACTCACGAAGCTATCTCTTCCAACGGATAGTTTTTCAAGAGTGACCTTGTTGCCTATAAATACTTGTGACCATCTACTTTGAAGGTTACCGAAAATTTGTAAGCAACTCAAGAGCTCAAACTTATTATTGCAAGTTGAAGCACTCGAAAACCCAAGAATTTCCCAAGTGCTTTATATCGAAGAGAGCTCATTTCACTAAGCCTAGCTTGATAAGATATATCCAAAGCTTAGTCGAGATATCCTAGCCTTTGCATTGTTCTTAATTGTAAAGGATATCTCATCCTAGTTGGAAACCAACCAAGAAACCCCAAACCCTTTGTAAGGTAGTTTGAGTGTGATTGTTGGTGAGTTGGAGTTGTAAAGAGTTAGTAAACTACAAGGAGGTAGTCAGAAAGCTCTAGAGAAGAAGTGAGTAAACTATCTTGGATAGTCAGAAAGCTTGTGTGTGTTTTGAGTTAGTAAACTACAGAGATAGTCAGAAAGCTCAAAATAGAAAGGTTAGTAAACTACAGAGGTAGTCAGAAAACCTTAGGAAGTGATTAGTGATTTCTCTGAAGAGTCAGAGAGAGTGGACGTAGGAGCTTGAGTCTCTGAACCACTATAACTTGCTGTGTTCTTTGCTTTTTGTTTTGCATTGATTATCTGTTTCATATCTTTAAACTGAAAGCATATTTTCACTGATATTCAGTTGGAATCAATCCACTGAAGTTGCATATAATTGAACCACAGCCTAATAACTATTCCATTAAAAGGAAGGTTTTCAGCAAAAGCATTAAAACGAGTATAAACTCAGGGCCAACCATTCCGCACATCTGAGTAGCTAGAACAGATAGTTACCAAACTGAACTTAACTCTTCTGAGGGTTCAGTAAGTTAGTTATCTGATCCAAGCAGCTCAGGATCTCTGAAAACTCAGGATCAGTTGGGATTATCTGAGGTATCTGAAAGCAGCTCAGGATCACAGTCTCAGAGCGAATTGTGCTTCTCAGAACCAAATCATCAGGACAACCTGACCCAAGCTGACCTCAGTAAAGAAAAGTTTTAAACACTGAACACGTGTATTCCCCCCATACACGTGTAAGACTCGTTTGTACCCGGACCAACAAGTGGTATCAGAGCAGTGGTTCAACTTGACCACCTGCTTTGTTGACCAAAGTCTTATTTGCTAAAATACTTGTGGTCTATCTGAACAGATCTTATTTGCTGAATTCTTAAAAGACTCGGACAAAATGTCTTCTAAGAAACTTCCCATGTTCTCAGTAGAGAACTATGATTTATGGAGACTGAGAATGCAGGCTCACCTGTATTCTAAACATGAACGTATGTGGAGAGTGGTCTCTGAAGGGCCATTCCAATTTACTGTGGTGAATCCCAGAGGAACATAAAATGAGAGAAATGATCCCAGGACAGAATTTCCTAAGTCTGATGACCAACTTACTCATGAGGAGAGGAAGTTAGTTAATCTAGACTATATTGCTAAAGACACACTATACAGTACAATTGATGATGGTGTGATGGGAATGATTTCTCATTGTAATACTGCTAAAGAAATTTGGGATACACTAGCTGTAATGTGCTAAGGCACAGATCATATCAAGGAAAACAAACTTTCTGTTGCCATTGGAAAGTTTGATAGTTTTGAAATGAAAGATGGTGAATCTATAGACAAATTGGAAGTCAGATTCACTAGCATTATGAATGATCTGAATGCACTTGGAAAGAGATATCCACAGAGAGAAGTGGCATTGAAAATTCTTAGAGGTCTTTCTAAGAAATGGGATATACATGCAGTGGTGATTAAAAATACCAAAAACATTAATTCAATGCCATATCAACAAGTCTTCTCTGAGCTGAAGGCCTATGAGTTCGTAATTGATAAGAAATCTAAAAAGGCTGACAACAAAGATGATTCATCATCTAGTAAAAATGTGGCTTTCAAAGCCAAGGATAAAACCTGTAAAACTAGAGAGTCTGAGAACTCCCTTGCTAAGAATCAGGATGAGCTTGAGGATAAGCTAGCACTGATGTCAAGGAGGTTTGAAAGACTTAATAGTCGATATGGAAAATACAAAAACTATTACAGGAATCACAGGTACCAGAAGAAAGCTGAAGACAAACCAACTGAGAAGAGAAAGGACCTGAAAGCTGAAGGATCTTCATCCAAAAAGAAGGACTCCAAGTCCAAAGAAGAAAGTGATCAGGATGATGATGCCAACAGATGCTATAACTGCCAAAAGAAAGGTCACTTCCAGTATGATTGTCCAGATCTGAGTGCTAAGGAGAGAAGAGAAAGACAAGCTAAAAGAGACGAGAAGTTCTCTAGCAAGAAAGCCATGGTTGCAGAAGAAGAACATTCTGAGGAAGGATCTAGCTCTTCAGATGAAATATTCTCAGACAGTGAAAGTGATGATCTCTGTCTAATGGCTATTGAGGAGGTAAACTCTTCTTTCTCTGTTGTTTCTCCTACACAAGCACAAGAGTTATCAAGTTCCACTGTAAACAGTCAGTTTGACCTGATGGATTCTTTTGAGAGTCTGATGAAGGACTATGCTGTTTTACAAGAACTGCTGAATGAAACTCAAGAGCAGAACAAAGAACTGAAGGCTGAAAATCTTAAGTGGAAAGACTCTAGCAATACTGAAATCACTTCTCAATTAATGGGAGCTACCGATGAACTGGATGTTATGAAAGTACTACTCTCAGAGAAAGAGAAGTTGATAGTGACCCTAACTGAAAAGCTAGAGAAATCCACTGAAGAGATTCAGCTAATCAGAACCAAGTTCAACGACCTTTCCGAGAAGCATGAAACTCTATAGAAATGTGAGGATAGTGCGCAGAAGAAGCTAACTCTATTGAATACTGCATCTAAAGTAATAGATGAAATTCAGAGTTATCAGAGACCTGCCACTATAAAATCTAGATTGGGATACATTCCAGGGGGAACCTCACAAGGTCATCTGAATGCTGCATCAAGTAGCAAGAAGACAATCTTTGTTAAACTAGTGGCACCTACACTTCGAACTGAAGAAATGCCCAAGGTGTTAGACAAGGGAAAAGGACCTATGGTTCCAGAAAAATTGAATGTTCAGGTTAGAAAGCCCAAACCTCAGGTGAAGGCTAGAAAACCTGACCACTCAGTAGGAAAATTTCAGGCAAGTACTTCGAAGCCTCTGGCTAAGAATGCAAACCTGAAAGGATCTGCACTGAACCAGCAGAGGAATCTTCAGAAGAGAAACACTCAGCAGGGACATTCTCAACTGAAGAGACCAAGTCCTCAGATTACTGAAAGACCCCTATTTCAGTACAGGCAACCTAAACCCCACTTGCCTAAGGGTAAAGGTTACCTGAACCCAAGTCAACAAAGATTCAAACCAGCTGTACAGAAGCCTAAGCAATGGAACAAAAGGCCTGCACCAAAGAAAAACTCTAAGGCTCATGTTCATGCTAAGGCTAACACTCATACACAGGATACTGCTAAGGCACCCAGAGTAGTAAATGTGTATGTAGATGTATATGGAAGACAGATCAGCCACTCTAAAGTGATTAGAGTTGTCAGGCAGATTTGGATTCCGAAAGGTACAACTAACATGGTAGGACCCTACACAAATTGGGTACCTAAGAATTGATCTGTTTTTCAGGAGAAAAACAAGGGCACTGAGCTGATTGAAGATCACATAGCACTGATGAGTGAAAATGAAATGGCCCCTGCTGTATGGTATCTTGACAGTGGATGCTCAAGACATATGACAAGATTCAAGCAAATACTCAGTGACTATGTTGAACAAAGAGGCCCTCAGATCACATTTGGAGATAACTCCAAGGGACAGACTGAAGGATATGGAACTTTGGAAATCGATTCAGTTCATATCCACGGTGTTTCATATGTATCTGGATTGAAGCATAATTTGCTTTCAATAAGCCAATTCTTTGATAAGGGATTTAATGTTGAGTTCTCTAAGAACTTATGTTATGTGAAAGATGATATCTCACATAAAATATTACTAACTGGTACAAGAAAAGGAAATGTGTATCTTGCTGATTGGAGTTCAACTCCTAAAGATACATGTTTGGTTGCTAAAAGTTCCACAGATACCAGTTGGTTATGGCATAAAAGAATGAATCACCTGAATTTCAAAACCCTGAATAAGCTTGCAAGATTAACTCTTGTGAGAGGGTTTCCAAATGAAGTGTTCAGTAAGGAACATGTTTGTGATGCATGCCAAAAAGGAAAACAAGTTAAAGCATCATTTAAAAGCAAAGTAGATGTTTCTACTGAGAGAATACTTCAGTTGTTGCATATGGATCTTTTTGGTCCAGTAACACCAGTGAGCACTAATGGCAGAAAATACACACTAGTAGTAGTTGATGACTACTCAAGATATACTTGGGTCATATTCTTACTCAGTAAGAAAGAGACTCAGATAAAGCTGCCTGAATTACTGAAAATGCTCAGTATTGAAAAGAACCCGAGTGTGGTCAAAATCAGATTTGACAAAGGAACTGAATTTATAAATAATATTATATCTGATTATTGTGCAGCAAATGGAATTACTCATGAAACATCAGCTGCAAGGACCCCTCACCAAAATGGTGTTGCTGAGAGAAGGAACAGGACTTTAAAAGAAGCTGCAAGGACCATGATAGCTGAAGCTGATATCCCTAAAAGATTTTGGGTTTGAAGTCATCAATCTCGCATGCTATTCTCAAAACGGATCCATGCTGACCAAGAGTCAAGGCAAAACACCATACGAGCTTTGGAATGAAAGGAAGCCTCTTGTTTCTTTCTTTCGTGTGTTTGGTTGCAAGTGTTTCATACACAATAATGGTAAAGATCAGTTGAAAACATTTGATAGCAAAGCTGATGAAGGAATATTCTTAGGATATTCTCGGGTTAGTAAAACTTTTCGAGTTTACAACTCAGAAGACTTTATTGTGGAGGAAACACCTCATGTTGTTATTGATGAATCTACTTGTGTTCGGAAGAAACAGAACATGATGCGAAGAACCCACCAAGAGAATCACCAGATTAAGCCCGAAAAAGAATGACAAATCATCCATCGAACACGAAAAGAAGAAGTCACCACCTTCTATGAATGGAGTGACTCGGACTCGAACAAGGAAGTTCGGATGGAACTCGGGATGGTGAGACTCAGAAAGCCAACACACCAAAGGTGACCAATCTGAACAGACACCGCCTCGGACTCGGTATGTGATGCCAATGAAGATGTGGTCACAAATTTGAGGCAATTTCTAATCTATCAACCAAAGGGGAACAAATGTCACCGACAATGTTCTCAATGGAATTTCCACGAGGAAGATGATTCCCTTTCTCCTTTTTCTTGTTGTTCGAGTTTAATGAATGAGTATCGAACCTAACATTTCAAATGTTGAGGATATTATTGAAGGGGGAACATCTAGAAGAAGTTGGTTAGATAGTCATCCTACAAGTCAGATTGTGGGTGGTCTAACTGATGGTGTTAAGACAAGAAGGTTCCATGGTGAGAGTGCACTATTCTGCTGCTTCCTATCAGAGAAAGAGCCTACTGAGTTTGAAGAAGCTCTATAAGATTCTTTTTGGATTACTGCTATGCAAGAAGAGCTGAATCAATTCTCAAGGAATGAAGTATGGGAGCTAGTGGATAGGCCTGAAAGGCACAATGTTATTGGAACCAAGTGGGTATTTAAGAATAAAAGAGATGAGAACAACAACATTGTAAGAAACAAGGCAAGGCTAGTTGCACAAGGTTATTCCCAAGAAGAAGGCTTGGATTATGATGAAACCTTTGCACTGTTGCAAAGACTAGAAGCCATCAGATTGTTTCTTGCATATATGTTGCCCACATGAAGTTCACACATCTATCAAATGGATGTGAAAAGTGCATTTATGAACGGTGTGCTTAAAGAAGAGGTTTATGTGGAACAACCTCCTGGTTTCAGACAGAATGACCAAGTTTACAGGCTCAGAAAAGCCTTGTATGGTCTTAAGCAAGCACCAAGAGCATGGTATGATACTCTTTCTCAGTTTCTTACTGACCATGGTTTTGTCAAAGGAACTGTTGATAGAACTTTGTTCAGGATAGAAGATGGGGAAGATATCTTACTAGTTCAGATATATGTTGATGACATCATTTTTGGATCTCCAAATCATCAGTTGTGTGAAAAGTTTTCTACACTAATGAAAGGCAAATTTGAGATGTCTATGATGGGGGAGATGAATTTCTTTCTAGGTCTTCAAGTGAAACAATCAAAGGAAGGAATCTTCATCAACCAAGCAAAGTACACCAGAGATCTGATTGCAAAATATGGTGTACAAAATTACAATGCAGTTAGAATTCCTATGAATACTAACTACAAAATGGATCCTGATCCTGAAGGCAAATCAGTAAGTCACACTGATTATAGAGGGATCATTGGATCATTGCTCTATCTCACAGCAAGTAGGCCTGATATAACATTTGCTGTTGGGATATGTGCAAGATACCAAACTAATCCTAAGGCTAGTCACATGGAGGCTGCCAAAAAGATACTGAAGTATCTTAAGGGCACCGTGAATAGAGGATTATGGTATCCAGCTGATGATAACCTTGAGTTAACTTGTTATTCAGATGCTGATTATGGAGGTTGTAGAATTGACAGGAAGTCCACTACAGGAACTTGTCAATTTCTTGGAAGTAAGCTGATATCCTGGTTTTCGAAGAAACAGACCTCAGTAGCAACCAGTACTACTGAAGCTGAATATATGTCTGCAGGAAGCTGATGTGCACATATTCTCTGGCTCAGACAACAATTAAGAGATTATAAAGTTGTAGCCAATGAAGTACCCATATTTTGTGATAATAATAGTGCTATTGCTATCTCACAAAATCCGGTATTGCACACCAGATGCAAACATGTGGATATCAGGCATCACTTCATCAGAGATCATGTCGAGAAAAAGGACATCAGGATGGAGAAAATTCATACTGATAAGCAGAGAGCTGATATCTTAACTAAACCTTTGGCTGAATCAAGATTTCAGGAACTATCAGTTGAATTAGGGATGTTGGATCCAGGTGTATAGAGTAAATCTGAAAAATTGAAGGTTTTCAGATGCATGATGTTTTCTCAGAATTCTACTGAGAAACTCAGGATAAAATAGGAAATACTGAACTGAGTCTTGAGAAACTCAGGTGTACTGAAGGTCAGTACTCAGTATCATACTGAACCCGTTCAGTACTCAGTATCATACTGACATTTTATCAAGGTCAATACTCAGTAAGACTGATAGAGGGAAATTAGTCTGAAGAAGTAATGACTTGCTTAAGTGAAACTCAGTAATCATTAGCAATAAATAGCATAACACCTGAAGAGAATGTTTTGGGCGAGATCTTTGAAAAGCCGAAGAAGGTCAACAGTCATTAAATGCTCTGTTGCTTTTAATCACCAATGAGGTTAAAATGGCGACTTACTTTTCGTGAGAGTCCTTTCGCATACCCGATTAATCGATGATAAATCTCAACCATTGATTTTCACCAAACCGATACGACTTCCCACGAATCGGTCTATATATTCCTTGAGAAGCTATTCAAGCCATTTTTATAAACCCTCGTTCCCAAAATCACTCTAAAAATAAAATCCCCTTTGCCTAGAAAATCTTCATCACTCGAAACCCTAAACCTTCAATATTTTTTTCCCCAAAATGACTTACACCATATTCGACAAATTGGCTGAAACCAATAAGCCATGGTATGAGTACGTGGTTTCTCTGGAGAGTACTTCCAACGCCAAACATGAAGAAGAGGCGTTTCACTTGATTCGGTTGGCAAAACTGACGAATCTTGTCGCAAACCGACCGGAGGTGGAATACTCGCGAGAGGTAATAGAGTTCGTCTCTAATATGGAAATAGATGAGGATGATAATATTGAGTCCAATATTTCTGTTTCACATTTAGAGCATACATCGAAGTATGTAGATTTTGTTCGGGAGCTGTACATAGTCCCTCAAAATTTAAACGATGTTTTTGAGTTGTACGATAGGGGAGATGATCCCACTTTGTATATGTTAGGTCGGGAGCAAGAGTATCTTGATAGGATTACTCAGAATCCTGTTAAGTTTGAGGTAACCTTACATAAAAGGCATTTGAGGCCAAAATACAGAGTTTTGATGGATATTGTGAGTAAGTGTATTATGAGTCGATCGGGGAGCTTTGAGCAGATTAGCACTCCCAAACTCCGATTGATGGCGGCGATTGAGGACTCACCCACCAAGGATTTCAACTGGCTGAAGTATCTGATCAAGGTGGTGAGTGAGCAAGTCAAGGTCATAAAAAAGGAGGATGGCTCAATATCGATCAAAGGCAAGATCCTCCATGCCACCAAAATAACCTTTATTTTGGAAATGTGTCGAGATGAGGAGGATATCTTTGCCAACACTACTCCTTTCCCTAAGTCCAAGGTGATATTCAAGTCGGTTGCCATCAAGAAGACCATCAGAGGGAAGAAAGAGAAGAAGGTGGAATCACCGGTTGCTGCTGCTACTGAAGAAACCCAACAAGCTAGGGGGAAGGCTTTGTTGGAGGCCAAGAAGGAGCAGGGTGAAAAATTGAAGAAGAAGGCCCTGGCACCAAAACGCAAAAGAATGGTGATTCTCACTGATGATGAGGAGGAGAGTGAGGCTGTGGAGATTCAACCTGAGAGCCAAACTGCTAAAAAATCGTCTTTACATGTATTGGCTCAGGTTATCTCAAAGGCACAGGAGCAAACTGAGGAGCAAGTCTTCTCTGATGTTCTTGAGACGTCATTAAGCTCTGACAAGATCTCTCAAGAAATTTTCCAAGGACCTCAGACCTCAGAGCAAGTACAGATTCCTGCTGAGGAAGCACCTTCTAAGACCTCAGAAACTGCTCAGATTCCTGCTGAGGAAGCACCTACTCAGTCCTCAGAGCAAACTCAAATTCCCACTGAGGAGGCGCCAGCTCAGACCTCAGAACCAAGTCAGATTCAGACTGAGGAGCTGCCTGCCCAACCCTCAGATATTGCTAAGCCTCAGGAGCCGATGAACTTTGATGAGCTCCTGAGTGATCTATTGCTTGATCCTTCAGCAGACTTTTCTACTAAACCTGAGAGCCCGATGCTCAAGAAGGGTGAAGCTGAAGAGACCGAATGGCGAAGCAAGGGGGAACGGTTCATTCTTGACCGCTACCCTGAGCTTAGCTCATTCCCTGACCTCCAAGACATCTTCTTCAGATTGAGGTCAACGGTCTATATCCTCAACCAGACTCTTCCGGAAATGCTCAACATAGCTTCATTCAGAGGCGAAGTCTGGTGGAACGAGGAAACAACTTTTCTGACTGAATTCTCAGGATTCAGGAAAACCAAGCTCGGGATGAAAACGTCTGATTTTGATGAGCTGGTGAAGAAGAAAGTTGCTGAGAGGAAGGATGCTGAAGTTGGTGCCCCGAGCTCAAAAGACAAATCTCAGGATGGGGATCAACAAGGGGATGATGAGAGTCAATCTCAGAAGGAGAAAGACTTAATCGATCTTTGAAGAGGTCATTTGTCGAACATCCTCGGTCGGGTTAGCCTTCAGGTAACTTTTGACACTATTAACAATTATGCCAGGATTACTGAAGTACCTATCTTTAAATTTGTAATGTCTGATATGCAGACTGAGGCTCAGGTGGACACCCAAGCTCAGGGTGATGTCTTTGAAGCTCGAGCTCGAGACTAAGACTCAGCCGAATTTGAACCCGGCTTCGAGAAACAACAGATATCATATGCTCATGAGATTGATCTCACCCCGGTGATGGAGAAGTTGAAGAAGGTTGAGCCAATCCTGATCAAAGTTGCTCAGATGGAGGAGATATTGGCCAACCAAAGTCAGAAGTTGGAAAATATGAGTTCTTCTTCAGACCTGCTGCAAATTCAGAATACTCTGACTGAGAAGCTGACCTCCATGGAAGGAAAGTTAGAAGAGAAGATGGAGGGGACAAAGCTAAAATTAATCAGAGCTGAAGCAGAAGCATCAGGAACAGATTAAAATTCTTGAAGCGAAATTGGTAGAAAAGAATGAGATGCTAGTGAAGAATGCTGTTGAGGAAATGAGCTCAATGCTCATGGCCAAGATGGCAGACATGTTCAAGGAAGCTCTCTCTAGCCAATTTGCTCATATGTCTAAAGAATTCTCAGTGGCGAAGAACCACCTTAGAAGGCTCGAAGAGGAGCATGATCGGTTGGCAGGGGAGGTGCGGAGTGTCAGTAAAGAACAGTATCATATGGACACTGCACTCTCCAGGCTTCTGCCTAAGTATGGTTCCAAGAAAGGGGAAAGACCTGGAGCTGATCTCAGGAAATTATTGCAACATACTTTGAAAGGCAACACTGTCAAGGAAGCTGAAAAGAAAATCATTGCTGAAGCCATGAAGGAGATTTAGGCCACTGAGAAGCTTAAGTTTAAGAAGGTGGAGAAGCCAGTCTACACTCAGGTTTCAGAAGAAATAATGCAAGAAGTTGCTACAGAGAAACTGAGTGGTAGAGGATGAATTGGAACAAGCCAAGCTGGAGCAAAATTGCCAATTAAAAGAAAGGCTGTGGCGTTTGAGGAGCCTGAGGGCAAAAGAGCTAAGGCTTCTAAGACAATTCAGAGAAAGTTAATCCTGGATATTGAAGAATCTGAGGAAGTGCCACAGAAGAAGGTCTTCAATACCAGAAGTGCTCTGAAAACACTCCAAGTTGAGCAAGCTAAGAAAATTGCTGCTTCTATTTCTGGTGTACCCGTGATCAGAAAGAAGATGGAAGAAGAGCAGAAGATAAGGAGTGGGTTCAAAAGGTTCGCAAGCAAGAGGAGAGGGAACACAAAAGCACAGAAATGGCCCATGTTGACAAGTGGATGCCAATTTAGCTCAACGATGCATGGGAAGAAATCAAGAGAACTTTTTGGTTCTACTACGATGTGCTCAGAGAATGGAGAGGGGAGAGCTCAGATTCAAATGAGGCTTTCATTGACTATCTCCTGACCTTCTATCCTAAGTATCTTCAAGGCTGGATAAATCTTGCGGATGAAGGAAAGGTGCAGATAACCGCCCCTGGCCCATACTCGTACCCTCCTCCTAGGCTGGAGAATGGCTCTGTGAATGAGAAAGCCATTTCTCAAGAGATTTCTCAGTACGCCATTCAGTTGGACCTGACAGGGAACAATCCTGATATCATTAAAGAGAGAGATGCGCTGAAAAGAAGATATTATGGAATGTTCAACCTTGATGTGCCTGCTGATGAGGTGGAAGATCAGAACTGAAGAGCCCGAGCAGAAGAGCAAAAGAAGACCGAAGATGAAGACTCCGAAGATTCATGTAATCCTTTATCTTTTTGTCTTTTTGATTTTGTTTTTTAGATAAGATCATTGTAATTTGTAATTGTCTACCAATCATCAATGAAACCTTATCATTTATGCTCAAAAGATAATATCTCATTATCTTAATTTACATGTCTTTAATTTTGATATGCATGAATGTTGTCTCTGAGATTAATTGTTGGGAGATTAATTGTTGGGAGATTCTCTGTTTAAGAAATTGTTGGGAGATTCTCTGTTTAGGAAATTGTTGGAGATAAACCAATCTTGTAATAGGATAAACTGAAACCTGAGTATAGGTTAAATGTTTTGTAACAAGATAGGTTTTGGCATCATAAAAAAGGGGGAAATTGTTGGGAGATGAATTTAATAAAAGAAGATTTTGATTAGATCCCAAAACCCCTGAGTATGACATGTTCAGGATAATCTTGATAGTTGAGTCAGGATTCAGTTTTAGAGTGTTCAGGATGTTATCTGCAAAATGTATAGTCAGCAGATATAGATTAGGTTAGATTCTGAAGATTCTGAAGACTCAGTAAGTTTCTGAAGAAACTGAAGTTTCAGTATGAAACTGAAGTTTCTGAAGTTTCAGTATGAAACTGATAAACTGAAGTTTCAGTATGTAACTGAGAATCTGAAGACTCAGTATGAAACTGAGAAACTGAAGACTCAGCATGAAGACTCAGTATATCTGTGAAGACTCAGAAGACTCAGAAGACACTGAAGACTCTGAAGACAGGAGACTGAAGACTCAGTAATGTACTGAATGCTCAGTATAAACCTGAATGTTCCGAGGCACTGAAAATATCTATCTGAAGGATTCAATACTGAGAAGAACGCGATTACCCAGAAAAATAGATATTGCCCAAGACATTCCCATGCAGACAAAAGGAACTAAGACAAAGTGTTGTTAAGGTTATATCACTTAGAGATACTGACCTAAAAGAGCCGTTGTGTTTGTCTACCTTTAACTGGAGACAAAAGTCAAAAAGAGGAAGACAACACTGTACATTACTGACACTGACAGCGACAGGTCACTGAAACATGTCAGTAGTACTATGTTCCAGACTGCAAAAAGTGTTGAATAACTGCATGAAAGGCTATTGCCTAAAACGTGCTAGGGAGTCTGAAACCCTAAATATAGCCGTTCATCACACACCATAAGAGGAAACTCACGAAGCTATCTCTTCCAACGGATAGTTTTTCAAGAGTGACCTTGGTGTTTGCCTATAAATACTTGTGACCATCTACTTTGAAGGTTACGGGAAATTTGTAAGCAACTCAAGAGCTCAAACTTATTATTGTAAGTTGAAGCACTCGAAAACCCAAGAATTTCCCAAGTCCTTTATATCGAAGAGAGCTCATTTCACTAAGCCTATCTTGATAAGATATATCCAAAGCTTAGTCGAGATATCCTAGCCTTTGCATTGTTCTTAATTGTAAAGGATATCTCATCCTAGTTGGAAACCAACCAAGAAACCCCAAACCCTTTGTAAGGTAGTTTGAGTGTGATTGTTGGTGAGTTGGAGTTGTAAAGAGTTAGTAAACTACATTGAGGTAGTCAGAAAGCTCTAGAGAAGAAGTGAGTAAAATATCTTGGATAGTCAGAAAGCTTGTGTGTGTTTTGAGTTAGTAAACTACAGAGATAGTCAGAAATCTCAAAATAGAAAGGTTAGTAAACTACAGAGGTAGTCAGAAAACCTTAGGAAGTGATTAGTGATTTCTCTGAAGAGTCAGAGAGAGTGGACGTAGGAGCTTGAGTCTCTGAACCACTATAACTTGCTGTGTTCTTTGCTTTTTGTTTTGCATTGATTAACTGTTGCATATCTTTAAACTGAAAGCATACTTTCACGGATATTCAGTTGGAATCAATCCACTGAAGTTGCATATAATTGAACCACAGCCTAATCACTATTCCATTAAAAGGAAGGTTTTCAGCAAAAGCATTAAAACGAGTATAAACTCAGGGCCAACCATTCCGCACATTTGAGTAGCTAGAACAGATAGTTACCAAACTAAACTTACTCTTCTGAGGGTTCAGTAAGTTAGTTATCTGATCCAAGCAGCTCAGGATCTCTGAAAACTCAGGATCAGTTGGGATTATCTGAGGTATCTGAAAGCAGCTCAGGATCACTGTCTCAGATAGACTTTGACTCAGAGCGATTTGTGCTTCTCAGGACCAAATCATCAGGACAACCTGACCCAAGCTGACCTCAGTAAAGAAAAGTTTTAAACACTGAACACGTGTATTCCCCCCCCCATACACGTGTAAGACTCTTTTGCACCGGGACCAACACAACTTACTCCTAATGAGAGAAAGTTAGTCATTCTGGACTACATTGCTAAAGATACTTTATATAGCACTATTGATGATGGTGTTATGGGGATGATTTCTCACTGTGAAACTGCAAAAGAAATATGGGACACACTTGCTGTTATGTGTCAAGGCACATATCATATTAAGGAAAACAAACTTTTTGTTGCTATTGGAAAGTTTGATAACTTTGAAATGGAAGATAGTGAATCCATTGACAAACTTGAGGTCAGATTCACTAGCATCATGAATGATCTGAGTGCTCTTGGGAAAAGATACCCACAGAGAGAAGTGGCACTGAAAATTCTTAGAGGATTATCTAAGAAATGGGATATACATGCTGTGGTGATTGAAAACACCAGAAATATTGATTCCATGCCATATCAACAAGTTTTCTCTGAACTGAAAGCTTAAGAATTTTTGATTGACAAGAAAACTAAGAAATCTGACAGCAAAGATGATTCTTCATCTAGCAAGAATGTGGCTTTCAAAGCCAAAGAGAAATCTTGTAAGTCTAGAGAGTCTGAGAACTCACTTGCCAAAAATCAGGATGAGCAGGAGGATAAGCTAGTACTGATGGCAAGGAGATTTGAAAGACTCAATAGCAGATATGGGAAATATAAGAAATATTACAGGAATCACAGGTACAAGAGAGATTCAAAAGTTGAGGTCAGATACACTGAGAAAAGAAAGGACCAGAAAGCTGAAGGATCCTCATCCAAAAAGAAGGACTCCAAGATCAAGGAGGAAAGTGATCAGGATGATGATGCCAATAGATGCTACAACTGTCAGAAGAAAGGTCACTTTCAATATGACTGTCCTGAGCTGAGTGCTAAAGAAATAAAGGAAAGACAAACCAAGAGAGACAAGAAGTTCTCCAGCAAGAAAGCTATGATTGCTGAGGAAGAAGAACATCCTGAAGAAGGTTCCAGTTTCTCAGATGAGATTTTCTCAGATAGTGACAGTGATGATATCTGTCTTATGGCTGTGGAGGAGGTAAATTCTTCTATCTCTGTTGTTGCTCCTACACAAGCACATGAGTTCTCAAGTTCAATTGTAAACAGTAACTTTGACCTGATGGATTCATTTGAGAATCTTATTAAGGACTATTCTGTGTTACAAGAACTGCTCACTAAAACTCAAGAGCAGAACAAGGAACTGACTGCTGAGAATCTGAAGTGGAAAGACTCTAAAAATGCTGAGATCACTTCTCAATTGATGGGAACTACTGGTGAACTAGATGTTCTGAAAGTACAACTCTCAGAAAAAAGAGAAGATGATAGAGATCCTGAATGAAAAATTAGAGAAATCCACTAAAGAGATTCAGCTTATCAGAACTGAGTTCAATGACCTCTTTGAGAAGCATGAAACTCTAAAGAAATGTGAGGATAGTGCGCAGAGAAAGTTAACTCTATTGAATTCAGCATCTAAAGTGATAGATGAAATTCAGAGTTATCAAAGACCTGCAACTATAAAAGCTGGATTGGGATACACTCCAGGGGGAACCTCACAAGGTCTTCTGAATGCTGCTTCTAGTAGCACCAAGACTGTCTTTGTTAAACAAGTGACATCTAATCTTCTTATTGAAGAACTGCCCAGAGTTTTAGACAAGGGTAAAGGACCTATGGTTTCAGAAAAACTGAAGGTTCAGGGAAGAGAGCCCAGACCTCAGGAAAAGGCTAGAAAACATGAACACTCAGTAGGAAATCTTCAGGCCAGTACTTCAAAGCCTCAGGCTAAGAATACCAACCTAAAGAGATCTGCACTGAACCATCAGAGGAATTTTTAGAAGAGAAACACTCAGCAGAGATATTCTCAACTGAAAAGACCAAGTCCTCAGATTACTGAAAGACCCCAATTTCAGTACAGGCAACCTAAACCCCACTTGCCTAAGAGTAAAGGTTTCCTGAACCCAAGTCAGCAGAGACAGAGACCAGTTGCACAAAAGCTAAGGCACTTGAACAAAAGGCCTGAACCCAAGAAGAACTCTAAGGTTCATGTTCATGCTAAGGCTGGCACTCATACACAGGATACTGCCAAGGCACCTAGGGTGGTGAATGTGTATATAGATGTTTATGGGAGACAAATCAGCCACTCTAAAGTAATTAGAGTTGTTAGGCAGATTTGGGTTCCAAAAGGTACAACTAACCTGGTAGGACCCTACACCAAATGGGTACCTAAGAACTGATCTGTTTTTCAGGTGAAGGAAAAGGGCACTGAGCTGAATGAATACAACATAGCACTGATGAGTGGTAGTGAATTGGCTCCTGCTGTATGGTATCTGGATAGTGGATGTTCAAGACATATGACAGGATATAAGCAACTAATCACTGACTATGTTGAGCAAAAAGGCCCTCAGATCACATTTGGAGACAATTCCAAAGGACAAACTGAAGGATATGGAACTCTTGAAGTTGACTCTATTCATATCCATGGTGTTTCATATGTGTCTGGTCTAAAGCATAACCTGCTTTCTATCAGTCAATTCTGTGACAAAGGATTCAATGTTGAGTTCTCAAAGAACTTATGTTATGTGAAAGACAATACTTCACAAAAAATTTTACTAACTGGTACTAGAAAAGGAATTGTGTATCTTGCTGATTGGAGTTCAACTCCTAAAGATACATGTTTGGTTGCAAAAAGTTCCACTGATACCATTTGGTTGTGGCACAAAAGAATGAATCACTTAAACTTCAAAACCTTGAACAAACTTGCAAGATTAGCACTTGTGAGGGGGTTACCCAATGAAGTGTTTAGTAAAGATCATGTATGTGATGCTTGTCAGAAAGGAAAACAAATCAGAGCATCTTTCAAAATCAAAGTAGATGTTTCTACTGATAGAATACTACAACTGTTACATATGGATCTCTTTGGTCTAGTAACACCTGTGAGGACTAATGGCAGAAAATACACACTTGTGGTAGTTGATGACTACTCTAGATACACATGGGTCATATTCTTACTCAGTAAGAAAGAGACTCAGACAAAACTGTCTGAACTACTGAAAAGGCTCAGTACTAAAAAGAATCTGAGTGTGGTCAAAATCAGATCAGATAAAGGAACTGAGTTTATCAATCATATTATATCTGATTATTGTGCAGCAAATGGAATAACTCATGAAACATCAACTGCAAGGACTCCACAACAGAATGGTGTTGCTGAAAGAAGAAATAGGACTCTGAAAGAAGCTGCAAGGACAATGATTGCTGAAGCAGATATTCCTAAGAGATTTTGAGCTAAAGCTATCAACACTGCATGCTATTCTCATAACAGATCCATGCTGACCAAGAACCAAGTAAAAACTCCATATGAGTTGTGGAATGAAAGGAAGCCTCTTGTTTCTTTCTTTCGTGTTTGGTTGCAAGTTTTTCATACACAATAATGGTAAAGATCAGTTGAAAACTTTTGATAGCAAAGCTGATGAAGGATTATTCTTAGGATATTCTGAAGTCAGTAAAGCCTTCAGAGTTTACAACTGTAGGACTCTTATTGTGGAAGAAACACCTCATGTTGTTTTTGATGAATCTACTTGTGTTCAGAAGAAACAGGAACATGACTCAGGAGAACTGACCAAGAGAATCACCAGACTTAGCCTGAAAAAGAATGATAAAACATCCTCTGAACCTGAAAAGAAGAAGTCAGTCACTTTCTATGAATGAAGTGAATCAGACTCAGACAAAGAAGTTCAGGATGGAAAAACTCAGGATGGTGAGACTCAGGAAGGAAATTCTCCACCGAAGGAAAGCCAACACACTGAAGCTGACCAATCTGAACATACAACAATTCAGACTTAGGTATGTAATGCCGATGAAGATGTGGTCACAGCTGAGGCAATTTCTGAATCTATCAACCAAAGGGGAACAAATGTCTCTGACAATGTTCTGAATGGAATTTCCCCTGAGGAAGATGATTCTCTTTCTCCTTTCTCGTTGTTCCTCGAATTTAATGAACTACCCGAACCTAACATTTCGATGTTGAGGATACTACTCAAGGGGGAACATCCAGAGAAAATGGTTGGATAGTCATCCTATAAGTCGATTGGGTGATCTATCGATGGTGTCAAAACAAGAAGGTTCCATGGAGAAAGTGCTTTGTTCTCACCGCTTCCTATCCGAAAAAAGAACCTCATCGAGATTGAAGAAGCTCTACAAGATTCATTTTGGATTACTGCTATGCAAGAAGAGCTGAATCAGTTCTCAAGGAGTGAAGTTTGGGAGCTAGTGGATAGACCTAAGAGGCACAATGTGATTGGAACTAAGTGGGTGTTCAAGAATAAGAGAGATGAAAACAACAACATTGTGAGAAACAAAGGCAAGGCTAGTTGCACAAGGTTATTCCCAAGAAGAAGGCTTGGATTATGATGAAACCTTTGCACTGCTGTTGAAGACTAGAAGCCATCGATTGTTTCTTGCATATGCTTGCCCATATGAAATTCACGGTCTATCGATGGATGTGAAAAGTGCATTTCAATGGTGTGCTTAAGGAAGAGGTTTATGTGGAACAACCTCCCGGTTTTGCACGAATGACCAAGTTTACGTGCTCGTAAAAGCCTTGTATGGTCTTATGCAAAGCACCCCGAAGCATGGTATGATGCCCTTTCTCGGTTTCTTCTTGACCATGGTTTTATCAAAGGAACTGCTGATAGGACTCTGCTCGATAGAAGATGGGAAAGACATCTTACTTGTTCAGATTTATGTAGATGACATCATATTTGGATCTCCAAATCATTAGTTGTGTGAAAAGTTTTCTACCCTGATGAAAGGAAAGTTTGAGATGTCAATGATGGGGGAGATGAATTTCTTTCTTGGACTTCAGGTGAAAACAAACTAAGAAAGGAATTTTCATCAATCAAGCAAAATACACACGTAGATCCGATTGCAAAGTATGGTGTATGCACTTGCAATGCGCTTAGAATTCCTATGAATACTAACTACAAGATGGATCCTAATCCTGAAGGCAAATCAGTAAATCACACTGATTATAGAGGGATCATTGGATCACTGCTTTATCTCACAGCAAGTAGGCCTGATATAACATTTGTTGTTGGGATATGTGCAAGATACCAAGATAATCCTATGGCTAGTCACATGGAGGCTGCCAAAAAGATTCTGAAATATCTTAAATGCACTGTGAATAGAGGATTATGGTATCCAGCTGATCATAACCTTGAATTAACTCGGGTTATTCGGATCTCGATTATGGAGGATGTAGAATTGACAGAAGTCTACCACAGAACTTGTCAATTTCTTGAAGTAAACCGATATCATGGTTTTCAAAGAAACAAACCTCGATAGAGCAACCAAAGATTAAAAGTTTAATACATGGTCACGGAAGTCGTTGTTCATGATTCTTTAGCTCAGACAACAATTGAGGGATTATAAGATTATAGTAGATGAAATACCTATATTTTGTGATAATAATAGTGCAATTGCTATTACACAAAATCCGGTATTGCACACCAGATGTAAGCATGTTGATATCAGACATCACTTCATCAGAGATCATGTTGAGAAGAAAGACATCAGAATGGAGAAAATTCATATTGATAAACAGAGAGCTGATATCTTGACTAAACATTTGGCTGAATCAAGATTTCAGCAACTATCAGTTGAATTAGGTATGTTTGATCCAGGTGAATAAAGGAAATCTGAAAAATTGAAGGTTTTCAGATGCAAGAAGTTTTCTCATTTTTTACTGAGAAACTCCGGATAAAATTGAGAGTACTGAACCCTGAGTCTTGGGAAACTCAGATATCCTGAAGATCAGTACTCAGTATTATACTGAACCTGTTATCAAGCTCAGTACTCAGTATTTTACTGACCCCTTTCAGTACACAATATTATACTGACCCCTTTCAGTACTCAGTATTATATTGACCCCTTTCAGTACTCAGTATTATACTAACCTTTTATCAAGCTCAGTACTCAGTATTATACTGACCTCTTTCAGTACTCAATATTATATTGACATTTTATCAAGGTCAAAACTCAGTAAGACTGATGGAGGAAATTAGTCTGAAGAAGTATTGACTCTGTTGGGGAATTAATTGCACGGATCTATTCGAGATGAATATTTAAATACAAATTTAATTCTAACAATTATTACTAGCATGAATTAATCCTATATTAATTCAAATAATAATTTAACAACAAATCATGCATATAAACAGTTCACATAAATCCTACGCATGCGAAATTGCTACGGGTTTACGTGAACTAACCTCTTGGAGTGGCAATGGTCTCGTCGATTAAACACACCAAAAAGCCTTCTCAAGTATTCCCTAGTCCTTGCTCGTCAATCCGGTAGAAGGAAACTCGCGAACAATTAACAAAAGGAAAAATAAAAATTTGTTGCACCACCTTTGTGGATTTACTAATTTTTCCAGCACATGAAATTGTACTTGGGAATGAAAGAATCATCCCCTATTTATAGATGGGGTGGTGGTCGAAAATTTTGGGGAAAAACAATGTGGGAAAATCTTTTCTTGATCTCCAAGAAATCTTGAATATATCTCATATATTCTTTTCTCCATAATTAAAATATTCCACAAAAATCCCACCTCATCTTGTTATGGAATATTTCGAAAATAATAGGAACAAGAAACCAAGATTTTGGATCTTCTTGAATTTATGAGATATACTTGTATTTCAAGAAATACATATCTTCCATAATATATTTTCAAGAAAATCAAGAAAATCTTTCTTTCCCTTTTATTTCAAAAACTTTCAAAATCACAATATAAATAACCAAGTGGGAGATTTCTTGAATTTAATGAGATAATCTTGTATTCCAAGAATACATATCTTCATTCCATAACAAAATTCAAAGAAAATCTTTCTCCCCTTTTATTCATATTTTTCGAAAAAATGAGGAAAAATAAGCAACAAAATCTATTTTATTTTTAAACACATTTTTCCGTTATTGGACTTTATGTTGGGCTACTTGGGGGGCCTTTAGGAGAATTAAGATTGGACCTTCCAATGGATCTTGAATTATCAATATTGAGCCACAATATTATTCAAGCCCATAAATATTAATTAATCCCACTACATAATTAATATTGCACTATCCATCTTAACCCATCATAGATCTAACCATTTCCAAAAGAATTATGTTTCTTCGCTCTGCAACCCCGTTTTGTTGAGGGGTTCCGGGTGCAGTCAGCTGGGATGCAATCCCTTCATCAGACAAGTAGTTCAAAAACTCATCGCTGAGGTACTCGCCTCCATGATCGGATCGTAGAGACTTGATACGTTTTTCCCTATGATTCTCTGCTTGAGCCTTAAATTCTTTGAATTTCTCAAAGTTCTCAGATTTATTCTTCATAAGGAAAATATAACCGTACCTTGAGTAGTCATCAATAAAAGTGACGAAATACTCATAACCTCCCCTTGCTTTGGTTGACATTGGACCACATACGTCTGTGTGAACGATTTCTAACACTTCTTTGGCTCTATTCCCCTTGGCTCCGAATGCCCTCTTGGTCATTTTAACATCCAAACATGATTCACAGGTTGGAATTGGTTCAACTTGGAGAGACTCCAGTGAACCATCTTCTACCAACCTTTGGATCCTCTTTGGATTAATATGTCCCAATCTTAGATGCCATAGAAGTGTCTCGTTCACGTTTTCTTTTATCGGAAACAGTTGATGTGTTATAGGATGCATTTCGTGAGTGGTGTGCACAGTTAATTGTATAGAGATTTTCCATCAATGTCCCATAACAGATACACTCATCATTTCAAGAAATGATGTCATTCTTATTAGAAGAAACTAAGTATCAATTAACATAATTTTAGAAACTGAAAGTGAATTCTTTCTAAAACTGGGAACATAAAGAACATCTCTTAAAATTAAAACCCTGTCTTCAAAAGATAGGTGTACTTCTCCCACTGGAACATGCAAACCTCCATTGTCCTCTTTCACACCGCAGCTTAAACACTTCCTCTTTGGATTTTCCTTGACACCACAAGCATTCCTCATCTTACCATTGCCCTTGGCAACAGTTGAGTTTTATTGCTTATGGCTTTTGGTTCTCTTCTTCTTCTTGCCTACCCTTGACCTAGAAGATGAAGATGGACCACTTGCCGTTCAAAGCTTGAGTTTGGTGCCCCATCAACATCTCTGCCGAGACCAAAGCTTGCAACAAATCAGCTAGCGAGGCCAAAATGCTCAGAAACTTTTGGGCAGAGAGTGAAGTACCAAATTCATCTGAGTCTCCAGATTATAATCTGCACTCAGAACTTCAAGTTTGTTCAGATGGGCCATTAATTTTGAGAACGTAATCCCTTACGGGTTTGCCCTCCACCATTTCAGCGACGAAATCTCTCGCAAGGTGATCTGACGAGTCCCGTATTTTTGACTCGTCAGTTGGCTCATCTGTTTTTTTTGTGTCAAGAATCCACTTGTGCTTTTGTGCAGTTAGGAAAATTATAATTTTTCGTTTCCAATCAATATAGTTTCCATACTTTTTCTATTGACTTTAAGTATAATAGCGAAAGATTAAAAGGTTACTTACATCTTTGAATCGAAATAAATAATAATATGCATAAGCATAAATATATCACAAGGTTCCATCACATGTTTCATATTAAAATCTAAAAAAAAATATGAACATGCATCAGCCAACATCTCAAAACAGTTTAAATAAGCCACGTGGGGTGGGTCATTATTTAAACACATTCAAGCAGGTTGCAAACAAGAACAGTTACAAACCTTTAATATCCAGATTAATAGTTGGCTCCCACTTGACCAATATAAAATTGACAGGGACTTCGGGGAAGTATATGCATATCAATTTTATACCTAAGTAATAACCATGATTAAATACAGAATTATTATTTCGCTTTGAACGAGCCTCGTGGGGAGGATCATTTTGTCGCCACTAGTAGTAATCCACAATCATCCATCTGGAATTTATTCATGTGAAAGCTATCTTTTGACCGTCCCGTGGGGGGAATTTCTCCAAAAGAATTCACAAATAAATAAATCATGGAGGTCAAAATTAATTCAATTTTATTATCCGGAATAAAATTGTCAATTAATTATTTAAACATACTTAGTAATTTTTGAAGGTGAGATTTTTCATTGGGCAATTCTCATGCAAACACATTTAAACAAATTAAATAAAGCACAAGAAATCACAACAATAAATCAAGCAAAGCGGAAAAATAAACATATTGGGCACAAATTATCCAATTGTCATGGTTTGATTTTTCTTGACTTGATTTTGAAGAAACATCGTCTTGAATTTCTCCCACTCGATCGTCTTGAAAAGAACTCCATCTCGAAACGCCACGCCAAGTAGCTCGCAGCCGGGATGCACGCCCGCATCCGGCCGGCCCCTTGGTCGAATCAGCCTCGGCAGCCTCAGCACGCCTCGGCGCACCGTCTACCCATGCCTCGGCCGCGGCAAAGACTTTCGGCAAAGCCCATTGGCAGCGACGCATTATCGCAAGATCCGTCCAGCCTTCGCCGACCCTCGTAGCTCCCGGGATCTCATAGAGCTGCGTCCCCCGCACGCCGCTTATGCTCGCGGGGCTCCGCCTCGGCCGCTCACAAGATGGTGCCAGCTTTCGCCCATCGCGGCGTCGCCCATCCACGCGCGTGCTTTCGTCTGGCCTATCTCGCCGGCGCTTAGCGTCGTGGTCGCTCTGATGGCGGCGTCTGCGTGGCTGCATGCTGCGTGCCTCCCTTGGCACGTTTCCTTCGATGCACGTCGTCCGCGTACGACTCTGGATCTATCCTTTAATTCTTCATCTCCGCCTCCGTTTCCAATCCGGTTATAATTTATTTACAAAAAATAAATAAACCTAGATCTAGACTAGTCTATTACATTGATCAAATCAAACAAATCCTAATCTACTCGTGGATTTTCTCACGAGGCAAAATGAATTCGAACGAATCGAATAAAAAACCACAATTTATATGCATGCATAAATAAACACATTAAATTCCATGACAATTGGATACCTGCAAAAAAGATCTAGCAATTCTACTATCCAATTTCAAATTTAATGAAAACGAATTAAATTATAATTTAAAATTCAGAGCCCGAAACCGAGGCTCTGATACCAGTTGTTGGGGAATTAATTGCACGGATCTATTCGGGATGAATATTTAAATACAAATTTAATTCAAACAATTATTACTAGCATGAATTAATCCTATATTAATTCAAATAATAATTCAACAACAAATCATGCATATAAACAGTTCACATAAATCCTACGCATGCGGAATTGCTACGGGTTTACGTGAACTAACCTCTTGGAGTGGCATGGTCTCGTCGATTAAACACACCAAAAAGCCTTCCCAAGTATTCCCTAGTCCTTGCTCGTCAATCCGGTGGAAGGAAACTCGCGAACAATTAACAAAAGGAAAAATAAAAATTTGTTGCACCACCTTTGTGGATTTACTAATTTTTCCAGCACATGGAATTGTACTTGGGAATGAAATAATCATCCCCTATTTATAGATGGAGTGGTGGTCGAAAATTTTGGGGAAAAACAATGTGGGAAAATCTTTTCTTGATCTCCAAGAAATCTTGAATATATCTCATATATTCTTTTCTCCATAATTAAAATATTCCACAAAAATCCCACCTCATCTTGTTATGGAATATTTCTAAAATAATAGGAACAAGAAACCAAGATTTTGGATCTTCTTGAATTTATGAGATATACTTGTATTTCAAGAAATACATATCTTCCATAATATATTTTCAAGAAAATCAAGAAAATTTTTCTTTCCCTTTTATTTCAAAAATTTCGAAAATCACAATATAAATAACCAAGTGGGAGATTTCTTGAATTTAATGAGATAATCTTGTATTCCAAGAATACATATCTTCACTCCATAACAAAATTCAAAGAAAATCTTTCTCCCATTTTATTCATATTTTTCGAAAAAATGAGGAAAAATAAGCAACAAGATCTATTTTATTTTTAAACACCTTTTTCCGTTATTGGACTTTATGTTGGGCTACTTGGGGGGCCTTTAGGAGAATTAAGATTGGACCTTCCAATGGATCTTGAATTATCAATATTGAGCCACAATATTATTCAAGCCCATAAATATTAATTAATCCCACTACATAATTAATATTGCGCTATCCATCTTAACCCATATTACAGTCAATATGGTTCCTGATTATTATTTTCCGTGTTTAAGATTATCTAGCCCATTAATTAATTCAAGCCACTGAAATAGCTTTCCATTAATTAATATCTTTTGTCCTTGGTTAAGGAACGGTTCAACATTATTATCCATACCGGAAACTAGTTCCGCTTGCAAGATTTGGTATGATAAATCTTATTAACCTCCCAAGGGGGCAAATCGAACAAGCGTACTTGCACACGATTCTCAGTATTAAATCTTAGCAATCGCATGTGACCAATAATATTGCCCAAGATATAAAGTATTGAATCTCGTTGATTCTCTACCCGTAATAAGTCAAAGCAATAATTACTAACCACACGCCATCCTATTTAAGGGACGAAGATTAAGAAATAACGAACCACTGAGGTCTAATTCTTCCTAGTTCAGTGCTGAAGAATTTGTCCTCCTTTAGGTCCTATTCAGTGCATCAGTCATGCACTAGTGTAATCTCTTGGTCAAGACAAGCCAATCTGAGCCTTACACTTCAACCTTTCACGATGGATTGTTCATTTCCATCTAGGTCGTGAATGGTGTACTTTTGGTTACAAGGAACTGTTAATTTAATCTTCTGTGATCTAGTATCACTAAATTAACTACAATGTAACACGTACTATTTATTGAACAGTTATGCAGTAAATATATGTAACATTCAATGATATTTAAAGCATCAGCGATAAATAATTTATTTCAGTAAATAAGTCCGAAATTCAGTTTTGATTATACAAAGTAAAAGCATAATTTCCAGTATAATCCCAGCAGACTCATGCAACTTATTTATTGTCTAACTGAATCTCAGTAATCATTGGCAATAAATAACAAAACACCTGAAGGAATGTTTGGGCGGGACCATTGAAATACACGATGAAAGTCAATGGTCTGCAGGAACAGTAATTAAATGCATTGTTCATTAATCACCAATAAGGATAAATTGGCGGCGTTATATTTGTGAATTCGTCCTTTCATATACCCGATTTAGTCGGTTCTTAATCTCAACCGTTGATTTTTCTTCATCTATGCAATTTTCCATGAATCAAATCCTATATATCTATTGAAGATTTCCTTCAAAACCCGATTCCAAATAACCTTCATCTTCAAAACACTCTGCGTAAAAAAAAACTCTCGATTGCCCAGAAATTATCATCTTTCTCAAAACCCTTCACAAAAATTCTCCAAAAATGACGTTCTCTGTATACGACAAGCTTGCCATTTCTAATAAACCTTGGTACGAATATGTCGTATCTCTCGAAAGCTCATCAAATGCAACTCACGAAGAGGAAGCGTTAAATATGATTCGGTTGGCAAAGCTTACTTGCTTGGTTGCGAATCAACCAGAAGCTGAATATGCAAAAGAGGTAATAGAGTTTATCTCGAATTTGAAGTTAGATGATGAGGATTGTATATAATCGCAGATTACTGTATCTCATTTAGAACATAGTTCAAAGTATGTGGATTTTGTTAGGGAATTGTATATCATTCCTAAGAATCTTAATGCCATATATGAACTAAGTGATAGAGGTGAAGACCCTACAGTATATATGATGGGTAGGGAGCAAGAATATCTGGATAGAATTGCAGAGCATCCAGTTAAGTTCAAAACTACTCTGAATAAAAGGCATTTGAAGCCTAAATATCGAGTATTGCTGGACATTGTAAGCAAATGCATCATGAGTTGGTCTGGCAGCTTTGAACAGATAAGCACGCCTAAGTTGAGGCTAATGGCAGCGATTGAAGATTCACCCACCACTGCATTCAACTGGTTACACTATTTAATCAAAGTGGTGAGTGATCAAGCCAAGCAAGTTCAAAAGGTGAATGGATCTGTTGTTGTCAAAGGAAAGATCCTTCATGCAACCAAGATTGCGTTTATCTTGGAAATGTGCAGAGAAGAAGAGGATATTTTTGCCAATTCCTCATCCTTTCCAAAGCAAAAATCCTGTTCAAGCCACAAACAACAAAGAAGACTTTGAAAGGAAGGAAAGAGAAAAGCTCTAAGTCTCAGGAGGAGACCGCTGAAGAAGGAGCTGCTGAAGCCCAACAAGCCAGGGGGAAAGCCCTGATGGAAGTAAAAAGAGAGAAAGGAGAAACTCTGAAGAAGAAAACACTGGCCCCTCAGAAACGCAGAAAACTTCAAACTATTACTGAGGAGGAGGTCAGTGACACTGAGGAAATCCAACCTGAAGGCCAGCAAGGACTGAATCTACACTGCAGGTTCTGGCTCAGGTTGTGACAATTGCACAGGAAGAAACTGAGGAACAGGTTTTCTCTGAGGTACTCGAAACTTCTCTGATCTCAGATAAAATTTCTCAGGAAATATTCAAGGGACCTCAGGTTCCTACTGAAGAGATACATGTTCAGACCTCAGATCAGTCTGAGCCTCAACAACTGCTGAATTTAGATGTGCTCCTGAGTGAACCTTTTCTCGATCCATCAGCACCTGAACTCATTCAATCTGATCCTACTGAACCTGAGAGCCCAAAGATGAAGAAGGGAGAGGCAGAAGAAACTGAGTGGCGCAACAAGGGGGAACGATTCATTCTTGATAGGTACCCTGAGCTGAGCTCATATCCTGACCTTCAGGATCTCTTCTTCAGACTCAGAACCATTGTGTACATCCTGAATCAGACTCTTCCAGAGATGCTGAACATAGCCTCCTTCAGAGGAGAGGATTGGTGGAATGCTGAGACTGCTGTTCTGACAGAGTTCTCTGGATTCAGGAAGACAAAGCTCAGAATGAAAATTGCTGATTTTGATGAGCTAGTCAAGAGGAAGGTGGCTGAGAGAAGAGAAGCTGATGTTGATGCCTCCAGTTCTAAGGATCAAGATAAAGAGGGTGACAAGCAAGATGATCCTGAAAAGCAATCTCAGATGGAGAAGAAAACTGATGCTGGACAGACTGATATCTCATATCCTCAGACTGAAGTTAGCACTCTTCAAGTATCTTTTGGCACTATTAAACATTATGCCAAAGCTACTAAAGTTCCTATCTTTAAATCTGTTATGTCTGATATGCAGACTGAGGCTCAGGTGGAGCACCCAGCTCAGGTGGAAAAAGTTGTACTCACTCAAGAGATTGATCTCAGTCCTATCTTGGAGAAATTGGAGAAGGTGGTGCCAATGGTGGAGAAAGTGACTCAATTAGAAGAAACCTTGGCAAGCCAATCTCAGAAGCTGGAAACTCTGAGTTCATCTTCAGACATGCTGCAACTACAAACATCTCTTGCTGATAAATTGACTACTCTGGAAGGAAAGGTTGATGTAGTCAAAACTGAGCTCAATGCAGAGATGAAGCAGATGTATCAGGAAAGAACAGCCTATCTAGAAGCCAAGCTGGTTGAGAAGAGTGATCTAATGATCAAGACAGCTATTGAGGAAATGGGCTCTATGCTCATGACCAAGATGACAGAGATGATGCAAAATGTCTTCTCAAATCAGTTTGCACCTCTTTCTGAAGAGTTCTCAATGGCTAAAAATCATATGAGAAGGCTAGAGAATGAGCATGATCAGTTGGCAGGGGAAGTGTGAAGTATAAGCAAAGAGCAATATCATATGGATACTGCACTTTCTCAACTTCTTCCAAGGTATGGTGCCAAAAGGGGGAAAGACCTGGTGGCAAACTAAGTGAGTTGTTGGCACAAACCTTGAAGAGGAAGGCTCAGAAAGAAGCTGAAGAAAAAATAATTGCTGATGCCTTAAGAGAAGTGGAAGCCACTGAGAAGCTCAAGTTCAAAGAAACTGAAGAACCTATCTACACTCAAGCATCTGAGCAAACAATTCAGGAAGTACTTTCTGAGAAACTGAGTGGTAGAAGGATGGTGGAAACAAGCCAAGCCGGTGAAGATCAAGTCAAACCTGGAAATAGAAAGGCTGTGGCATTTGTAGAACAAGAGAAGAAGAAAAGAGCTAAAGCTTCTAAGTCTACTCAGAGGAAATTGATAATTGATTTTGAAGAATCTGAGGAAGAAGCTGAAAAAGAAATCTTCAATACCAAGAAAGTTCTAAAAATCCTTAAAATTGAAAAAGAGAAGAAGACTGCTGATTCTGTATCAGGTGTTCCTGTGATCAGGAAAAAGAAAGAAGAAGAGCAGAAAAGAAGAAGTGGTTTCAAGAAGTTTTTGAGCAAAAGGAGGGGTTAAGAGAAAGCTCAGAAATGGCCGCACATTGACAAATGGATGCCTATTCAGTTCAATGATGTGTGGGAGGAAATCAAGAGAACCTTCTGGTTCTATTATGAGATTCTGAGGGAATGGAGGGGGAGCAGCTCGGATATGAATGAAGCCTTCATTGAATACCTACTAACATTATATCCTAAGTACCTGCAAAGTTGGATCAACTTGGCAGATGAAGGAAATACTCAGATAGTTGCCCCTGGTCCATACACTTACCCAACTCCAAGACTTGAGAATGGCTATGTGAATGAAACAGTCATTTCTCAGGAGATTGCTCAATATCCCATCCAGCTAGGCCTAACAGGAAACGACCCTGATATCATCAAAGAAAGGGATGAACTGAAGAAAAGATATTATGGGATGTTCAACCTGGAGGTGCCAGAGGATGAAGTTGATGAAGACTGAAGATTTTGTACTTCTGTTTTTGTTTTTTATTTTCATTGTAATCTGTAACTCTGATCTTACATCAATGAAAATTTATCTTTATGCTCAAAGATAATATCTCATTATCTTTTTACATGTCTTTTATGTTTGATATGCCTTATGTTTTGATATTGTTGGAAGAATTGCCATTTTTGATTGTAATAGAAAAACTGAAACCTGAGTATAGGTTAGGTTTTTGTAACAAGATGGTTTTGGCATCATCAAAAAGGGGGAAATTGTTGGCAGATGAATTTAATAAAGAAGTTTTGATTAGATCCCAAAACCCCTGAGTATGACATGTTCAGGATAATCTTGATAGACCGAAGTCAGTCCAAAGATAGAGTGTTCAGAAGTTATCTCACAATGTATAGTCGGCAGATATAGATCAAAGTTAGATTCTCAAGAAATCAAGACTCATGAAATAATCAAGAAATCAAGACTCGATAAGTTGTTGAAGAAATCAAGACTCAAGAAGTTCTTTGAAGAAAACGAAGACTCAAGAAGTAATCAAGAAACTCAAGGCTCAAGAAGTTTCAAGAAATCGAAGACTCAAGAAGTTTCAAGAAATCAAGACTCAAGAAGTAATCAAGAAATCAAGACTCAAGAAGTAATCAAGAAATCAAAACTCAAGAAGCTATCAAGAAATTGAAGACTCAAGAAGCTATCAAGAAATCAAGACTCAAGATGTCATCAAGACTCAAGATGTCATCAAGACTCAAGATGTCATCAAGACATCAAGACTCAGATTTCATCAAGACATCAAGACTCAAGACATCAAGACTCAAAAGACATCAAAACTCAAAGACATCAAGACTCAAGACATCAAGACTTAGAAGACATGTAAGATATCAAGACCCAAAGAGTTATCAAGACTCAAGAAAATATCAATACTCAAGATAACCTGAATGTTCCGAGGCACTGGATAATATCTATCTGAAGACTACAAAACTGAGAAAAACGTGAATATTCAGAAAAATAGATATAGCCCAAAACATTCATATGCAGACAAAAGGAACTAAATCTAAGTGTTGTTTAAGGTTATTTCATTCAGAGAGATTGACCAAAAAGAGCCGTTATGTTTGTCTACATTTACTGAAGACAAGAACCAATCAGAGGAAGACAAAGATCAGTACTTTTTATCGACATCGAAAGCGCGAGGACTCTGAATCATGTCAGTAGTACTATGTTCCAGATTGCAAAAAGTGGTGATTGGCTACATGAATGCATATTTCCTAAAACATGCAAGGGAGTATTCAAACCCTAAATATAGTCATTAATCAAACACCATAAGAGGAAACTCATGAAGTTATCTCCTCCAACGGATAGTTTTTCAAGAGTGACCTTGGTGAAGTTGCCTATAAATACTAGTGACCCTTTACATTGAGAGGTTACGGGAAATTTCAAAGCAACTCAAGGCTCATTCGTATAATTGCAAATTGAAGCACTCGAAAAACCTAGAATTTCCCAAGTGTTTCACATTGGAGAGAGCTCATTCACCAAGCCTAGATTGATAAGAAATATCCAAAGCTTAGTAGAGATATCCTAACCTTTACATTGTTCTTATTGTAAAGGATATCTCATCCTAGTTGGAAACCAACCAGAAACCCAAACCCCTTTGAAAGGTAGTTTGTGTATGTTTTTGTTGGTGAGTTGGAGTTGTAAAGAGTTAGTAAGCTACAGTGAGTTAGCCAGAAAACTCTAGAGAAGAAGTTAGTAAGCTACTTGTGGTAGTCTGAACACTTGTGTGTGTTGAGTTAGTAAGCTGCAGTGAGTCAGCCAGAAAACTCAAGGTAGAAAAGTGAGTAAGCTACAGTGGGTTAGCCAGAAAGCTTTAGGAAGTGGTTAAGGAATTTCTCTGAAGGTCAGAGAGAGTGGATGTAGGAGCTTGAGTCTCTGAACCTCTATTGCTGTGTTGTTTTGCTTTCTACACTGCATTACTATCTGTTGCATGTTTTTCACTGAAAGCATAATTAACTGATATTCAATTGGAACCAATCCACTGAACTTGCATTCAACTGATCACAGCCTTAATCACTATTTTATTAAAAGGAAGATTTTCAGCAAAGCTAAAACGAGTATAAACATAGGGCCAACCATTCCGCACACTTGAGTAGCTAGAACAGATAGTTACCAAACTGAACTAACTCTACTGAGGGTTCAGTAAGATAATTATCTGATCCAAGCTCCTCAGGATCTCTGATAAACTCAGGCTCAGTTGGGCTAATCTGGAAGCTTCAAAGCAAATTTCGGGATCATTGACTCAAGAGAGACTTTGACTCGGGGCAATCAGGCTTCTCGTACAAATTATCAGGATAACCTGACCCATTTGACCTCAGTGAAAGAAAAGTTTTAAAAATCACTGAACACGTGTATTCCCCCCCATACATGTGTGAGACTAGTTAGCACCAGGACCAACAATGACATACTGATTTTTGGAAACAATGCCCTGTTAATGCTGTCTGTTAAAAATTGGTTGTCAAAGGCCTTCATTGTTGGAATTTAGAGGCACGTAAACACGTAAAACATGCGCAAGCAAATTAAAACAGTTCACCAACAACGAACATATAATTGCAAGTATGAACACGAAAACAGTAACAAGAAATCTTACAGCAACTCAAGAACAGATTTCTCAACTACGGTATCCACGTAATCCCCATTTACAAATTCGCGCAGATTCGCCAACGTTGAATCCCGAGATGAATTTGCTAGGAAAATTATAACTCTGGATTTTATGGAGAAATTTTAACAACTTATAATTATGAATCCCAAGAGCTCATATTTATAGGAGAGACTCAGCTTAAATCTTAAGCTAGCCTAATTAGGAAATAATATCCCTAATCCTTATTTGTATAAATCCCTAGGATTTATTTCTCAGTATAAATCTCTACGAATTTAATTTTCATATGTGGAAAATCTCTACGATTTATTTCCTCATATAATTAAATCCTACAATGATATTACATATATTATTGTTGGGAATTTCTATTTAATTAAATCCAATTTAATTAATCATTAATATCAATTAATTCCAAATTAATCTATTATTAATTAATTCTCCATAAATTAAATATTAAATCCAATTTAACATTTAATCAACCAACTTTAATCTGTAAAGGGGATACTTGTTGTGTGACCCATAGGCCCTCATATATCGAGCGATTAGTCAAACTAACGGTCTTAATTGAACCCTAGACAATAAATCAGACATTCTCAATATATGAGGTACGTTGCGAGAAAAGTGCAACTACCTGTAATAGAAATGTGGGCAATTGCAATTTCCTCATTTCATTCACGAATACTCAATTTAGTCTTGAACATGATGAAGTGTCTATTCAAATAACTAAATCAATTTATCTCTAATCACTAATTGATCATTAGTGTCACACTTAGTCACAAAGTCTAAGTTGACGTGCATTGGCCAATGACTTAGATCCAATTATGATGAGAAGATGAGTATTCTCTCTAAATCCACTTTGAGGAATGAATCCTTTTCTTGACTCAACTACCACGCACATGCACTTCGTGATGAACCCAATCCAAGCCATATCTACCCATAGACGGGTGCAAGCGTCGGTCATGGTCAAAGTTCATCACTCCACACATGTCGTGCGTATTGACCTCAAGTTAAAGGAGTATCGCATAGCTCCCACTAACCGAGACACCCGTAGACACATATAGTGGAACTAAATCAAACGGTTTCTCGGATGGGTATACCAATACCCTCTAAGGTATTTGTGCATCCATCATGAGATACTTAGTATCTCGTAGTAAGTGAGATCTTACTACACTCTCTAAGAGTATGATTCAGATCGCACACCAATCTCCATTGCATCATCAATATCTCATTCTTGATGATCCTCGATTGTGGCTATTTGAGAATCAAGCTTAAGTCATCTGAGTTCTCACACATTCAATGACAGCAGTGATTCATGGGAACACATATAAGAATAAATGCAAACAATCAAACATAATATTCTAATGAGTGTAACGCCATACATTTAATATTAAACAAACATTAACATTAAACAAATACTGAATATTATCTGAGTATTATGTCCTTACAATGGATTGTCTCTAGGACACTAACACTAACATTCATGATGAAGGATCTTGGTAAAGTCAACTACATCCTAGGGATCGAGATCCTCATGGATACATCCAAGAGGATGTTGGGGCTGTCACAGTCCACCTATGTAGACAAGGTGTTGAAGTATTTTGCGATAGAGAACTCTAAGAGAGGGTCTCTACCGACAAATCATGGGATAAAGTTATCAAAGAAGGATTGTCCTTATAATAAAGATGATATCAAGCACATGAAAGATGTCCCATATGCATCTGCAATTGGGTCAATCATGTACGCCGTGACTTGCACTAGGCCCGATGTGGCCTACGTTGTCAACATCATGTTGGGTAATAGGGTGCCCGGATCTATTCGAGTTGCAATTAAATACATATTTGAATTATTTTAATTATTACTAGCATGACTTAATCCTATATTAATTCAAATAATAATTAAAGGGCAACAACATCATGCGTACAATTAATTTTACGTAAATCCAACACATGCGGAATCTAGGAGTTATGCGAAATATACCTCTTGGAGTGACAACCGTTGAGTAGATGGATCAACCCAAACATCTTCTCAAATATGTTCCACGTCCTTTCTCGTAATCCGGTGGAAGGATTCTCATGAACAATTTTAACAAAGGAGAAAACAAAAAAAAATATAATGCACAACCTTTGTGGATTTCTAATTTTTCCAAGACTGGAATTGTGTTGGGGATGAAAAATTCATCCCCTATTTATAAGAGTGTAGGGGGCGAAAATTTTGTGCCTATGGGACATTTATTTGTATATTCCCAAGATACAATCTTGAATTTATCTCATATATTCTATTTTCCATATAAATCACAAAATATATTTTATTCCCTTATCTTATAATATTTCGAAAATTACAAGGAAACAAGAATAAAGATTTAATTTCTTAATTTATGGGATAATATTGTATTCCAAGAATACTTATCTTTTTCTATAAAATGTTTTCAAGAAAATCTTTTCCTCTTCTTTTTCCCACAAAATTTCAAAAATAAATAGGAAAAATAGGGCAATAATATTTTCTTCTCCTTTTTATTAATTGGACTTATATTGGGTTATTTGAGGGGTCTTTAGGAGAATTAAGATATGACCTCCAATAGGTTCTGAATTTCTTAATATTGAGCCATAATATTATTCAGCCCATTAATATTAATTTACTCCACCATAAAATTAATATTGCACTATCCATCTTAATCCATATTACGATAATATGGCTCCCGGTTATTATTTCTCGTATTTAAGATTATTTAGTCTATTAATTAATTAAGCCACTGAAAAGCTTTATATTAATTAATAATTTTTTCTTGGAGCAAAGACAGCTCAACATTATTATCCATACCTAAAACTAATTACACTTGCAAGATTTGGTAAGATAAAACTTCTGAGCCCACCAAGGGGACAAATCATACAAGACTTTCTTTGCACACGTTGCTCTGTATTAAATCTTATCAATTGTCATGTAATTAATAATATTGCCCAAAATGCATAGTATAGAATCGCTATCTGACTCTAAACTCAACACAGATCAAAGCAATAAGTACTAATTACACACAATCCTATTTAAGTAACAGAGGTTAAGAAATCAATAACAACTGAGGTCTAATTCTTCATTCTATAAGTCAGTACTGAAGAATTTATCCTCTCTATAGGTCCTCTTCCGCACACCACAATGTGTTAGTGCAATATGTTGGTCGAGACAATCCAATCTGAGCTTTTACATTTCAACCTCTACCAATGGAGTGTTCAGTTCCATCTAGGTTGTGAAGATGTACTTATTTACAAGGGACTGTTAATATGTACTAATATTGAACGGTTTGCAGTAAATAAATAACATTCATTCATATTTAAAACAACAGTGATAAAACAATTTATATTCAGTAAATAAGAGTACATTAGTCTGTTATTACGTAAAAGCATACTTTCATGTATAACCCCAACAATCTCCCACTTATACTCAAAGCCTGCTTTTAAATATACTTACAGCAAGTCTCATATTCTACGTGACATCTAATGTCACCTACATGAACCTAATAACATTTCTCCCACTTATACTCAAAGCAAATTGGCAACACACTTGACAACCATTCCTTTCACATGTCTCTCGAATGTATTTTGAGAGGCAAATACTTTGTGGGTGGATCTGCTAGATATCCTCTGATGCGATCTGTTGGGAGATGAATTTAATAAAGATATGATTTTGATTAGATCCCAAAACCCCTGAGTATGACATGTTCAGAATAATCTTGATAGTTGAGTCAGGATTCAGTTTTAGAGTATTCAGGATGATATCTGCAAAATGTATAGTCGGCGAGATATAGATCAAAGTTAGATCTCAAGATTCTCAAGAACTCAAGAAGTTTCAAGAAACCGGTTTTGATATGATGAAACCGAAGTTTCAAGACTCAAGATAAAATCGAGATATCAAGACTCAAGATGAAATCGAGATATCAAGACTCAAGATGAAATCAAGAATCAAGACTTAAAGATGAAGACTCAAGATATCACCAAGATATCTATGAAGACTCGTAAGACAATCAAGACTCAAAGACGCTAAGACTCGTAAGACATCAAGACTCGTAAGACCCTCAAGACTCGTAAGACTTTGAAGACTCGTAAGACGTAAGACCAAGAATCAAGATCAAGAATATTGAAGGCACAAGATTATCAAGACTCAAGAATGTAATCAATGCTCAAGATAAAACTCAATGTTCTCGAGGCACCGAAAAATATCTATCCGGCGATTCAATATCGAGAAGATAGCGATTCCTTAGAAAAATAGATATTGCCCAAGACATTCAAATGCAAACAAAAGGAACTAAGATAAAGTGTTGTTAAGGTTATATCAACTCAGAGATTGTAACCAAAAGACCCGTTAAGTTGTCTACCTTTAAACTGGAGACAAAAGTAAAAAAGAGGAAGACAAAGATTTGTAACATTCTCGACAATCGACAAATGACAGTCACAAAAAAAGATGTCGAAGTACTAAGTTCCGCATCGCAAAAAGTGAAGACCGGCTAATGAAAGGCTATTGCCTAAAACGTGTTAGGGAGTGTCAAACCCTAAATATAGCCGTTTCTCACACACCATAAGAGGAAACTCACGAAGCTATCTCTCCAACGGATAGTTTTTCAAGAGTGACCTTGGTGTATGCCTATAAATACTTGTGACCTTCTACATTGAAAGGTTACGGGAAATTTGTAAGCACTATAATCTGCTGTGTCCGTAGGAGCTTGAGTCTCTGAACTACTATAATCTGCTGTGTCCTTTGCTTTCTATTTTGCTTGATTTATCTGTTGCATTACTTTGTCTTGAAAGAATATTTTCACTGATATTTCAGTTGGAATCAATCCACTGAAAGTTGCATAAAATTGAATCACAGCCTAATCACTATTCCATTAAAGGAAGGTTTTCAGCAAAAGCTTAAAACGAGTATAAACTAAGGGCCAACCATTCCGCACATCTGAGTAGCTAGAACAGATAGTTACCAAACTGAACTTAACTCTTCTGAGGGTTCAGTAAGTTAGTTATCTGATCCAAGCAACTCAGGATCTCTGAAAACTCTGGACTCAGTTGGGATTATCTGAGGTATCCGAAAAGCAACAGATCACTGTCTCAGATAGACTTTGACTTAGAGCGATTTGTGCTTCTCAGGACCAAATCATCAGGACAACCTGACCCAAGCTGACCTCAGTAAGAAAAGTTTTAAAAACATTGAACACGTGTATTCCCCCCCATACACGTGTAAGACTCGTTTGCACCAGGACCAACAAGTGGTATCAGAGCAGTGGTTCAACTTGACCACCTACTTTGTTGACCAAAGTTTTATTTTCTAAAAATACTTTTGGTCTATCTGAACTGATCATATTTGCTTAATTCTTAAAAGACTCAGATAAAATGTCTTCTAAGAAACTTCCCATGTTCTCAGTGGAGAACTATGATTTATGGAGACTGGGAATGCAGGCTCACCTGTATTCTAAACATGAACATATGGGGAGAGTGGTCTCTGAAGGGCCATTCCAATTTACTGTGGTGAATCCCAGAGGAATAAAAAATGAGAGAAACGATCCTAGAGCAGAATTTCCTAAGTCTGATGACCAACTGACTCCTGAGGAGAGGAAGTTAGTCAATCTAGACTATATTTCTAAAGACACACTATACAGTACAGTTGATGATGGTGTGATGGGAATGATCTCTCACTGTAATACTGCAAAAGAAATTTGGGATACACTAGCTGTAATGTGCCAAGGCACAGATCATATCAAGGAAAACAAACTTTCAGTTGCAATTGGAAAGTTTGATAGTTTTGAAATGGATGAAGGTGAATCTATAGACAAATTGGAAGTCAGATTCACTAGCATTATGAATGATCTAAATGCACTTGGTAAGAAATATCCACAGAGAGAAGTTGCATTGAAAATTCTTAGAGATCTTTCTAAGAAATGGGATATACATGCAGTGGTGATTGAAAACACCAAAAACATTAATTCAATGCCATACCAACAAGTCTTCTCTGAGTTGAAGGCCTATGAGTTCGTAATTGATAAGAAATCTAAAAAGGCTGACAGCAAAGATGATTCATCATCTAGTAAGAATGTGGCGTTTAAGGCCAAGGATAAAACCTGTAAAACTAGAGAGTCTGAGAACTCCCTTGCAAAAAATCAGGATGAGCTTGAGGATAAGCTAGCACTGATGGCAAGGAGGTTTGAAAGACTTAATAGTCGATATGGAAAATACAAAAACTATTACAGGAATCACAGGTACCAGAAGAAACCTGAGGACAGATCAACTGAGAAGAAGAAGGACCTGAAAGCTGAGGGATCTTCATCCAAAAGGAAGGACTCCAAGTCCAAAGAAGAAAGTGATCAGGATGATGATGTCAATAGATGCTACAATTGCCAAAAGAAAGGTCACTTCCAGTATGATTGTCCTGACCTGAGTGCTAAGGAGAGAAGAGAAAGATAGGCAAAAAGAGACAAGAAGTTCTCCAAAAAGGCCATGGTTGCAGAAGAAGAACAATCTGAGGAGGGATCTAGCTCTTCAGATGAAATATTCTCAGACAGTGAAAGTGATGACATCTGTCTGATGGCTATTGAGGAGGTATTGTTTCTCTGTTGTTGCTCCTACACTAGCACAAGAGTTATCAAGTTCAACTGTAAACAGTCATTTTGACCTGATGGATTCTTTTGAGAGTCTAATGAAGGACTATGCTGTTTTACATGAACTGCTAAATGAAACTCAAGAGCAGAATAAGGAACTGAAGGCTGACAATCTTAAGTGGAAAGACTCTAGCAAAACTGAAATCACTTCTCAATTAATGGGAGCTACTGATGAACTAGATGTTCTGAAAGTACAACTCTCAGAGAAAGAGAAGTTGATAGTGACCCTAACTGAAAAGCTAGAGAAATCCACTGAAGAGATTCAGCTGATCAGAACTAAGTTCAATGACCTCTCTGAGAAGCATGAAACTCTACAAGAAATGTGAGGATAGTGCACAGAAGAAGCTAACTCTATTTAATACGGCATCTAAAGTAATAGATGAAATTCAGAGTTACCAGAGATCTGTCCCTATAAAATCTGGATTGGGATACATTCAAGGGGGAACCTCACAAGGTCATCTGAATGTTGCATCAAGTAGCAAGAAGTCAATCTTTGTAAAAGCAGTGGCACCCACACTTCAAACTGAAGAAATGCCCAAGGTTGTAGACAAGGGAAAAGGACCCATGGTTTCAATAAAACTGAATGATCAGGTAGGAAAGCCCAAACCTAAGGTGAAGGCTAGAAAACCTGAGCACTCAGTTGGAAAATTTCAGGCAAGTACTTCAAAGCCTCAGGCTAAGAATGCAAACCTGAAAGGATCTGCACTGAACCATCAGAGGAATCTTCAGAAGAGAAACACTCAGCAGAGACATTCTCAACTGAAGAGACCAAGTCCTCAGTATACTGAAAGACCCAAATTTCAGTACAGGCAACCTGAACCCCACTTGCCTAAGGGTAAAGGTTACCTGAACCCGAGGGAACAAAGATTCAGATTCAGATTCAGTGGATGCTCAAGACATATGACAGGATTCAAGAAGATACTCAGTGACTATGTTGAACAAAGAGACCCTCAGATCACTTTTGGAGATAACTCCAAGGGACAGACTGAAGGATATGGAACGTTGGAAATCGACTCAGTTCATATCCATGGTGTTTCATTTGTATCTGGATTGAAGCATAACTTGCTTTCAATAAGCCAATTCTGTGATAAGGGTTTTAATGTTGAGTTCTCTAAGAACTTATGTATGTGAAAGATGATATCTCACAGAAAGTATTACTGACTCGTACTAGAAAAGGAAATGTGTATCTTGCTGATTGGAGTTCAACTCCTAAAGATTAATGTTTGGTTGCCAAAAGTTCCACAGATACCAGTTGGTTATGGCATAAAAGAATGAATCACCTAAATTTCAAAACCCTGAATAAACTTGCAAGATCTGACAAGGGAACTGAATTTATAAAACATATTATATCTGATTATTGTGCAGCAAATGGAATTTCTCATGAAACATCAGCTGCAAGGACCCCTCAACAAAATGGTGTTGCTGAAAGAAGGAACAGGACTCTGAAAGAAGCTGCAAGAACAATGATAAATTTGGTCGATATTCCTAAAAGATTTTGGGGTTTTGTCATCAACACTGCATGCTATTCTCAGAACAGATCTATGCTGACCAAGAGTCAAGGCAAAACACCCTATGAGCTTTGGAATGAAAGGAAGCCTCTTGTTTCTTTCTTTCGTGTGTATGGTTGCAAGTGTTTCATACACAATAATGGTAAAGATCAGTTGAAAACATTTGATAGTAAAGCTGATGAAGGAATATTCTTAGGATATTCTGAATTCAGTAAAGCTTTCAGAGTTTACAACTATAGGACTCTTATTGTGGAGAAAACACCTCATGTTGTTTTTGATGAATCTACTTGTGTTCGTAAGAAACAGAACATGATCGTAAGAACCCACCAAGAGAATCACCAGATTAAGCCCGAAAAAGAATGACAAAACATCCAATCGAACACGAAAAGAAGAAGTCACCACCATCTATGATTGGAGTGACTCGGACTCGAATAAGAAGTTCAGGATGAAACTTCGGGATGGTGAGACTCGGGATGGAAAGTCTTCAATCGAAAGAAAACCAACACAATGCGAAGGCGACCCAATCTGAACAGACACCGATCGGACTCGGTATGTGATGCCAATGAAGATGTGGTCACAAATGAGGCAAATTCGAATCTATCAACCAAAGGGGGACAAATGTCTCGACAATGTTCTCAATGGAATTTCCCCGAGGAAGATGATTCTCTTTCTCCTTTTCTCGTTGTTCCCCGAAGTTTATTGAATTAACTTAACCTAACATTTTAAATGTTGAGGATATTATTGAAGGGGAACATCTAGAAGAAGATGGTTAGATAGTCATCCTACAAGTCGATTGTGGGTGATCTAACCAAGGTGTCAAAACAAGAAGGTTCCATGGTGAGAGTGCACTATTCTCGCTGCTTCCTATCGGAGAAAAGAGCCTCTTGAGATTGGTGAAGCTCTACAAGATTCTCATTGGATTATCTTTATGCAAGATGAAATTTGAATCAATTCTCAAGAAATGAAGTATGGGAGCTAGTGGATAGACCTGAAAGGCACAATATCATTGGAACCAAGTGGGTATTTAAGAATAAAAGAGATGAAAACAACAACATTGTAAGAAACAAGGCAAGGCTAGTTGCACAAGGTTATTCCCAAGAAGAAGGCTTGGATTATGATGAAACCTTTGCACCAGTTGCAAAGACTAGAAGCCATCGATTGTTTCTTGCATATCTTTTTACATGAAGTTCACAGGTCTATCAAATGGATGTGAAAAGTTCATTTCTGAACGGTGTGCTTAAAGAAGAGGTTTATGTAGAACAACCTCTTGGTTTCAAACAGAATGACCAAGTTTATAGGCTCAGAAAAACCTTGTATGGTCTTAAGCAAGCACCCAGAGCATGGTATGATACTCTTTCTCAGTTTCTTACTAACCATGGTTTTGTCAAAGGAACTATTGATAGAACTCTGTTCAGGATAGAAGATGGGGAAGATATCTTACTGGTTCAGATATATGTTGATGACATTATTTTTGGATCTCCAAACCATCAGCTGTGTGAAAAGTTTTCAACACTGATGAAAGGCAAGTTTGAGATGTCAATGATGGGAGAGATGAATTTCGTTCTAGGTCTTCAAGTGAAACAATCAAAGGAAGGAATCTTCATCAACCAGACAAAGTACACCAGGGATCTGATTGCCAAGTATGGTGTACAGAATTGCAATGCAGTTAGAATTCCTATGAATACTAACTACAAGATGGATCTTGATTCTGAAGGCAAATCAGTAAGTCATACTGATTATAGAGGAATCATTGGATCATTGCTCTATCTCACAAGCAAGTAGGCGGATAAAAACATTTGCTGTTGGGATATGTGCAAGATACCAAGCTAATCCTAAGGCTAGTCACATGGAGGCTGCCAAAAAGATACTGAAGTGTCTTAAGGGCACAGTGAATAGAGGATTGTGGTATCCAGCTGATGATAACCTTGAATTAACTGGTTACTCAGATGCTGATTATGGAGGTTGCAGATTGACAGAAGTCCACTATAGGAACTTGTCAATTTCTTGAAGCAAACCGATATCTTGGTTTTCAAAGAAACAGACCTCGAGAGCAACCCGGTACCACTAAAGTTTGAATACATGGTCATAGGAAGGCTTTTTTGTTTTCATTCTTTGGCTCGCATAACAATTAAGGGATTATAAAGTTGTAGCCAATGAAGTACCAATATTTTGTGACAATAATAGTGCCATTGCTATTTCATAAAATCTGTATTGCACACCGGATGCAAGCATGTGGATATCGACATCACTTCATCGAGATCATGTCGAAAAAAGGACATCGGATGGAGAAAATTCATACCGATAAGCAGAGAGCCGATATCTTGACTAAACCTTTGGTTCAAATCAAGATTTCGTGAACTATCGGTTGAATTAGGGATGTTGGATCCAGTGTATAGAGTAAAATCAAAAAATTGAAGATTTTCGGATGCATGAAGTTTTCTCGTAATTCTACCGAGAAACTCGGGATAAAATTGAAATACTTGAATCGAGTCTCGTGAAACTCAGATTCTTGAAGGTCAAGATTTCAAGAGCATCTTGAACCCATTCAAGACTTCGAGATCATCTTGACATTTTATAAAGGTCAATACTCAGTAAGACTGATAGAGGGAAATTAGTCTGAAGAAGTAATGACTCATGCGACTCATTTATTGCTTAAGTGAAACTCAGTAATCATTCGCAATAAATACAAAACACCGAGGAATGTTTTTTTGGGATCTTTGAAATTCCTAAAAGGTCAACAACCATTAAATGCTTTCTGTTACATTTAATCACCAATGAAGTTAAAATGACGGCTTACTTTTCGGGGATCGACCTTTCGCATACCCGATTAATCGTGGATTAATCTTAACCGTTGTTTTTCACCAAACCGGTACAACTTCCCACGATCTCGAGCTATTTATCCCTTTGAAAGTCATTCAAGCCAAAATTTATTGAAACCCTTCATTCCCAAAAACCCTCTACAAATAAATCCCTTTTACCCAGAAAAACTTCATCGCTCAAAACCCTAAATCTTCAAATTTCAAATGGCTCCTACCATGTTCGAAAGATTAGCCTAGACAAATAAGCCATGGTATGGGTATGTGGTTTCTTTGGAAAGTACCACAAATGCCAAGCATGAAGAAGAGGCGCTCCATTTAATCCTATTGGCGAAACTGATGAACCTCGTCGCGAATCGACCGGAGGCGGTGTATACTCCCGAGGTAATTGAGTTTGTCGCTAATTTGGAAATAAATGAGGATGATTGTATAGAGTCAAAGATTTCTGTTTCTCATCTTGAACAATCGATGAAGTATGTGGATTTTATTCGAGAGCTCTATATTGTCCCTAAGAACTTAAACGACGTATTTGAGTTGTGCGATAGGGGAGATGATCCGTCATTGTATATGTTGGGATGGGAGCAAGAGTATCTTGATGGGATTACTGAGAATCCTATTAAGTTTGAGGCAACTCTGCATAAGCGACATCTAAAGCCGAAATACAGAGTATTGATGGATATTGTTGGAAAGTGCATCATGAGTCGATCTGGAAGCTTCGAGCAGATCAGCACTCCCAAACTCCGACTTATGGCGGCAATCGAGGACTCACCCACCAAGGAGTTCAACTGGTTGAAGTATTTGATCAAGGTGGTGAGCGAGCAAACCAAGGTCATAAGAAGGGAGGATGGGGTAGTATCTATCAAAGGCAGGATCCTCCATGCCACCAAAATAGCATTTATTTTGGAGATGTGCCGAGAGGAGGAGGATATCTTTTCCAAATCTACTCCATTCCCTAAGTCCAAAGTAATGTTCAAGCCCATTACTGCAAAGAGGACTATTAGAGGGAAGAAAGAGAAGAAAGTGGAATCACCAGTTGCGGCTGCTGCTGAAGAAAGCTAACAAACCGGGGGGAAGGTTTTGTTGGATGCCAAGAAGGAGCATGGTGAGAAATTGAAGAAGCAGAAAACCCTTGCTCCAAAGCGCAAAAGAATGGTGGTTCTCACTGATGATGATGAGGAAAGTGAGACTGAGGAGATTCAGCCTGAGAGCCAAACTGCTCAGAAACCGCCTTTACTTGTATTTGCTCAGGCTATCTCAAAGGTACATGATCAAACTGAGGAGCAAGTCTTCTCTGAGGTTCTTGAGACGTCGCTTAGTTCTGATAAGTTCTCTCAAGAAATATTCCAAGGACCTCAGACCTCAGAGCAAGTACAGATTCCTGCTGAGGAAGCACCTGCTCAGACCTCAGAAAATGTTCAGATTCCTTCTGAGGAAGTGCCCGCTCAGTTCTCAGAGCAAACTGAAATTCCCAGTGAGGAGGAGCTAGCTCAGACCTCAGAACCAAGTCAGATTCAAACTGAGGAGCTGCATGCCCAAACCTCAGAGTTTGCTGAGCCTCAGGAGCCGATGAATTTTGATGAGCTCCTGAATGAGTTGTTAGTCAATCTTTCAGCAGAGTTTCCAACTGAACCTGAGAGCCCGATGCTCAAGAAAGGTGAAGCTGAAGAGACCGAATGGCGAAGCAAGGGGGAATGGTTCATCCTTGACCACTACCCTGAGCTTAGCTCATTCCCTGACCTCCAAGATATCTTCTTCAGATTGAGGTCAAAGGTCTACATCCTCAACCAGACTCTTCCGAAGATGCTCAATATTGCTTCATTCAGAGGGGAAGACTGGTGGAACGAGGAGACAGCTTTTCTCACTGAATTCTCAGGATTCAGAAAAACCAAGCTCAGGATGAAAATCTCAGACTTTGATGAGCTTGTGAAGAGGAAGGTTGCTGAGAGGATTGCTGAAGTTGGTTCCCCGAGCTCCAAAGATAAATCTCAGGATGGGGACCAACAAGGGGATGATGAGAGCCAATCTCAGAAGGAGAAAGACTCAACCGATCTTGATCAGTCATTTAAACATCCTCGATCAATTTAGCCTTCGGTAACTTTTTGGCACTATTGATAATTATGCCAGATTACCGTTCCTACCTTTAAATCAGAATGTCGATATGCAGATCGAGGCTCGTGGACACCCAAGCTCGGGTGAATCCCGGACTCAGATCGAAGTCTGAAAGCCAGTTCAAAATCAAGCTCGTGTTCGGTGACCGAGACTCAGGATGAATAACCAACTCAGAGTCACAAACCCGTCGATATGCTCCTGAGATTGATCTCACCCCACTGATGGTGAAGCTAGAGAAGGTTGAGCCGATCCTGACCAAAGTTGCTCAGATCGAGGAGGCATTGGCCAACCAAGCACAGAAGATTGATAGCTTGAGTTCTTCTTCAGAACTGGTGCAGCTTCAGGATACTCTGACAGACAAGCTGACCTCCATGGAAGGAAAATTAGAAGAAAAGATGGAGGGGGTCAAGGCCGAAGCTTAATCAGAGAAATTTGAAGCGTAAGATCGGAGCAGACTCAAATTCTAGAAGCAAAATTGGTAGAGAAGAGTGAGATGCTGGTGAAGAACGTTGTTGAGGAGATGGGCTCAATGATCATGGCCAAGATGACAGACATGTTCAAGGAAGCTCTCTCAAGCCAATTTGCTCATCTGTCTGAAGAATTCTCTGTGGCGAAGAACCACCTCAGAAGGCTCGAGGAGGAGCAAGATCAGATGGCAGGGGAGGTGCCGAGTGTTAGTAAAGAACAATACCATATGGACACAACACTCTCCAGGCTTCTACCAGAGTATGGTTCCAAGAAGGGGGAAAGACCTGGAGCTGATCTCAGGGTTTTATTGGAACATACTCTGAAGGGCAAGGTTGTAAAGGATGCTGAGAAGAAGATCATTGCCGAAGCCATGAAGGAGATAGAAGCCACTGAGAAGCTTAAGTTCAAGGAGGTGGAGAAGTCAGTCTACACTTGGGTTTCAGAGGAAACAATGCAGGAAGTTGCTGTAGAGAAACTGAGTGGTAGAGGAAGGATTGGTACAAGCCTAGCTGGTGCTGAAATGCCCATCAAGAGAAAGGTTATGGCGACGAAAGAGCCTGAGGGCAAAAGAGCAAAGGCTTCTAAGCCAATTCAGAGGAAATTATTGCTGGATATTGAAGAATCTGAGGTTGAGCCTAAGAAGAAGGTCTTCAATACCAGAAGCGCTCTGAAAACACTCCAGATTGAACAAGCGAAGAAAATTGCTGCTTCTGTTTCTGGTGTACCAGTGATCAGAAAGAAGGTAGAAGAAGAGCAGAAAAGAAGGAGTGGGTTCAAAAAGTTCGCAAGCAAGAGGAGAGGGAACACTAAAGCACAGAAATGGCCGCATGTTGACAAATGGATGCCAGTCCATCTCAACGATGCATGGGAAGAAATCAAGAGAACCTTCTGGTTCTACTATGATGTGCTCAGAGAATGGAGAGGGGAGAGCTCAGATCCGAATGAGGCTTTCATCGACTATCTCCTGACCTTCTATCCTAAATAACTTCAAGGATGGATAAATCTTGCGGATGAAGGAAAGGTGCAGATAACCGCCCCTGGTCCATACGTGTACCCTCCTCCCAGGCTGGAGAATGGCTGTGTGAATGAGAAAGCCATTGCTCAAGAAATATCTCAGTACGCCATTCAGTTGGGTCTGACAGGGAACAATCCTGATATCATTAAAGAAAGAGATGCACTGAAAAGAAGATATTACGGAATGTTCAATCTTGAAGTCCCTGCTGATGAGATGGAAGAGCAGAACTGATGATCGAACTGAAGATCGAACTGAAGAGCCGAACTGAAGAGCCGAGCTGAAGAGCAGAAGAAGACAGAAGATGAAGACTCAGAAGATTCTTGTAATCCTTTATCTTTTTTTGTCTTTTTGATTTTGTTCAGATAAGATTCATTGTAACTTGTAACAGTCTACCTATCATCAATGAAAACTTATCATTTATGCTCAAAAGATAATATCTCATTATCTTATTTACATGTCTTTTAATTTTGATATGCCTGAATGATTGTCTCTGAATTAATTGTTGGGAAATTAAGTATTTGGTGATGAATCCTTTGAGAGATTCTTTACTGAAGAAATTGTTGGGAGATTAATTGTTGGGAGACTCATTATTTATGGGGGAAATTGTTGAAAATAAAACCAATCTTGTAATAGGATAAACTGAAACCTGAGTATAGGTTAAGTATGTTTGTAACAAGATAGGTTTTGGCATCATCAAAAAGGGGGAAATTGTTGGGAGATGAATTTAATAAAGATATGATTTTGATTAGATCCCAAAACCACTGAGTATGACATGTTCAGAATAATCTTGATAGTTGAGTCAGGATTCAGTTTTAGAGTATTCAGGATGATATCTGCAAAATGTATAGTCAGCAGATATAGATCAGGTTAGGATCTGAAGATTCTGAAGAACTCAGTAAGTTTATGAAGAAACCGAAGTTTCAGTATGAAACTGAAGTTTTTGAAGACTCAGTATAAAACTGAGATACTGAAGACTCAGTATGAAACTGAGATACTGAAGACTCAGTATGAAACTGAAGAACTGAAGACTCAGCATGAAGACTCAGTATATCAGTCAGTATATCTATGAAGAATCAGAAGACGCTGAAGACTCAGAAGACGCTGAAGACTTAGAAGACCCTGAAGACTCAGAAGACCTGACCCAAGCTGACCTCAGTAAGAAAAGTTTTAAAAACACTGAACACGTGTATTCCCCCCCATACACGTGTAAGACTCGTTTGCACCGGGACCAACACGATCTTTGCCACCTCTATATCTCCTCTCTTAACGATTTCTCGTGTAAGATGGTATTTTCTTTTAATGTGTTTATTTGCTTTGTGGGCTCTTGGTTCCCTTGAATTTGCAACTTCCTTCAGCAGATATTGCTGGGCAAATTCGGAACTACATCCAAGTCCACTAAGAAGTTCTTGAGCCAAACTGCTTATTTCACTTCTTCACAAACAATTACTTATTCGGATTTTATGGTTGAGTCAGTGATGCAATCATGCTTCACACTCCTCCATGTCATGACTACACTTCCCAAACTGAACACATTACCTGAGGCAGATTTTGTGGAATCTATATATGATTGGAAATTTCAGTCCGTGTATCCCATGGGAATAAGACTATCTGACTGATAAACTAACATTCAATCTTCAGTTCTTTTCAGATATTTCAGAATGTTTTTAACAGCAGTCCAGTGTTCTTTTCCCAGATTACTCTGGTATCTTGCTACTATTCCTATGGCAAAGCAAATATCCGGTCTCGTACACAACATTGCATACATGAGGCTTCCAACTGCCGACGCATATGGAATTCCCCTCATGTCATCTATCTCGTTTTGTGTCTCGTTTTGTGTCTTAGGACACATTTCTTTTGACATATGGATTCCCTGCCTAAAAGGTAAGAAACCCTTCTTGGAATCTTGCATGTTGAATTGCTTCAAAACAGTGTCTATGTATGAAGCTTGGGATTAGCCAATCATCCTTTTCATGCGATCTCGAGTGATCTTGATCCCTAGGATATGACCGCTTCTCCTAAGTCCTTCATATCAAACTGATTTGACAGCCACACCCTCACGTTTGACAACACCTTTACATCATTTTCGATGAGCAGAATATCATCTACGTATAGTACTAAGAATACCAATGCAGTTCTGTCACACTTTCTGTATAAACAACTCTCGAACTCGTTTTGATCGAAATTGTATGATTTTATTACTTGATCAAAACATTGGTTCCAAGCTCGGGATGCTTGCTTAATTCCGTAGATGGACTTCTTAAGATTGCAAATTAGATTCTCCTTGCCTTTCGCAATGAAGCCTTTGGGTTGGCGCATATAGATTTCCTCTTCCAAACTTCCGTTTGGGAAAGCTGTCTTGACATCCATTTGCCAGATCTCGAAATCTAGATGTGTAGCTATCGACAAGAGAATGCGGATGGACTTCAGCATGGCTACAGGCGAAAAGGTTTCCTCATAATCGATCCCTTCTTTGTGAGTGTATCCTTTTACCACAAGCCTAACCTTGAAGGTCTCAACCTTCCCGTTCAGTTCCCTTTTTCTCTTGTAAACTCACTTACATCCAATGGGTCTTACTGTTAGTTTTAGTGTCCTAGAGACAATTTACTGTAAGGAAATAATACTCGATGATATTCAAATTTATTTAATATTATAGTTCACTTAATATTAATGTATGGCAATACACTTGTTTGAATATTATGTTTTGATTGTTTACATTTATTCATACAAGTGTTCCCATGAGTCATTGCTGTCATTGAGGTTGTGAGAACTCAGATGACTTAAGAATGATTCTCAAATGGCCCTGATCAAGGATCATCAAGTATGGGATATTGATGATGCAATTGAGATTGGTGTGCGATCTGCATCATACTCTTAGAGAGTGTAGTAAGATCTCACTTACTACGAGATACTAGGTATCTCATGATGGATGCACAAATACCTTAGAGGGTATTGGTATACCCATCCGAGAAACCGTTTGATGTATTTCCACTATATGTGTCTACGGGTGTCTCGGTTAGTGGGAGCGATGCGATACTCCTTTGACTTGAGGTCAATACGCACGACATGTGTGGAGTGATGAACTTTGAACATGACCGGCGCTTGCACCCATCTATGGGTAGATATGGCTTGAATTGGGTTCATCACGAAGTGCATGTGCGTGGTAGTTGAGCCAAGAATATGATTCATTCCTCAATGTGGATTTAGAGAGAATACTCATCTTCTCATCATAATTGGATCTAAGTCATCAGCCAATGCATGTCAACTTAGAGATAATATGCTTAAGTTATTTGAATAGACACTTCATCATGTTCAAGACTTAATCGAGTATTCGCGAATGAAAGAAGGAAATCGTAATAGCCCATGTTTCAGTTACAGGTAGTTGCACATTTCCTCGCAACGTACTTCATATATTGAGAATGTTTGATTTATTGTCTAGGGTTCAATTAAGACCGTTAGTTTGACTAATCACTCGATATATGAGGGCCTATAGGTCACACAACAAGTAACGGTTGTTTACTAATTATAGTTGGTTGATTAAATATTATATTGGATATTAATATTTAATTTATGGAGAATATAATAATAATTATATTTAGAATTAATTATTATTACTATTTAATTAAATTAGATTTAATTAAATAGAATTCCCAATAATAATATATGGAATATTATTATTATAGGATTTAATATATATAGAATCAAATCCGTAGAGATTTGATATACATGGAATTAAATCCGTAGAGATTTTACATGTGGGAAATAAATCTAAGAGATTTATTTTATTAAAAATTTTCCTAATAAAGGTTAGCTTAAAATTTAAGTTGGGTCTCTCCTATATATATGAGCTCTTGGGAATTCATAATACGTGAGTTCATATTTTCTCCATAAAATCTCTAAGTTAGAATTTTCCTAGCAAATTCATCTCGGGGATTCAACGCTTGCAGATATGTGCAAATTAGTAAACGACTATTACGTGGATACCATAGTTGAGGAATTCGTGTAAGAATTCCTGTAACAATTTTTGTTTACGTTTACTCGTATTTAATTATGCAATTAAGTGTTCGTTGTTGGTGAACTGTTTATTTTTGTTGTGCATGTATTACGTGTTTACGTGCCTCGATATTCCAATACTTACCCCATTGGGTGGTTCGATAAGCTCCCACACTTGATTATGATCCATAGAACCCATCTCGGCTTGTATTGCAGTTTGCCAAGAATCGGCATCCTTATCTTGGATCGCCTCATTGTAAGACCATAGGTTCGATTCTTCTCCCTAAAAATCTCTAGGGTTGTTTAACAACCCTCCCACTGTGACGAGGTTCCGATTGTGTAGGTGTGACGGTTGGTATATCAACTTTTACAATTGGTGTTGGAGTTGGCCCTCTTAATTCGTCTAAGGTAATCTCAATGTTGGGCTTTCTATTGTTCATAGTATTCTTCCAAAAATCTAAAGAGTGTACTTATTACAACTCTTTGATCGTTGGGACCATAGAACATACACCCTTTCGTTCTCTCGGGAGACCCTAAGAACAACTTTAATTCCGAACGTGGGTCCAACTTATCGGCTTCCTTGTCCAACACGTAAGCTGGACAACCCCAAATTCTCATGTGTCTTAGACTGGGGTTGCGCCTGGTCCACAGTTCCTTTGGAGTTTTAGGAATCGATTTGGATGTTACCATGTTTAGAATGTAAGTCGTTGTTTCCAAAGCGTATCCCCAAAATGATTTGGGAATATCCGAATAACTCATCATGGATCTGACCATTTTGTTAAGGGGTACCGGGAGCAGTTAACTGGGATACAATCCCTTCGTCTGATAAGTAGTTCATAAAATCATCGCTGAGGTATTCGCCTCCACAATCAGATCGTAGAAACTTGATACTCTTTTCCCTATGTTTTTCTGCTTTAGCCTTAAACGCTTTGAACTTATCAATGGTTTCAGACTTATGCTTCATGAGGAAAATATATCCATATCTTGAGTAATCATCGATAAACGCAATGAAATACTCATAACCTCCTCTTGTTTTATTGACATAGGACCACATACCTCAGTATGAACGATTTCTAACACTTCAGTGGCTCTATTCCCCTTCGCTCCAAATGCCCACTTTGTCATTTTACCCTCTAAACAAGATTCACAAGTCGGAAACGGTTCAACCTGGAGACACTCCAATGATCCGTATGTTGGGGAATGGATTGCCCGGATCTATTCGAGATGAATATTTAAATACAAATTTAATTCCAACAATTATTACTAGCATGAATTAATCCTATATTAATTCAAATAATAATTCAACAACAAATCATGCATACAAATTCGTCACATAAATCCTACGCATGCGGAATTGCTAGGAGTTTACGTGAACTAACCTCTCGGAGTGACAACCATTGAGAAGATGGATCCCGTTCACACGAACACACCAAAAGACCTTCTCAAGTATTCCCTCGTCCTTGTCCAACAATCCGGTGGTAGGATGCTCGCGAACAATTAACAAAAGGAAAATAATATTATGTTGCACCACCTTTGTAGATTTCTAATTTTTCCAACACATGGAATTACTTAGGGATGAAAAAATCATCCTCTACTTATAATACTATGGGTGGTCGAAAATTTGGCCTAGGAATAAGATGGGAAAATCTTTTTCTTGATCTCCAAGAAATCTTGAATATATCCAATATATTCTCCATAATAAAAATATTCCACAAAAATCCCACCTCCTTATATTAAGGGGATTTTCGAAAATTTCAATTAAATAGGGAAGAAATAAGATCTTTGACTTTTCTTGAATTTATGGGATAATCTTGTATTCCAAGAATACATATTCCAAAAAACCGTTCCAAGAAAATCAAGAAAATCTTTTACTCTTTCTTCCTTTAATTATTTTCGAAAATTTGGAAAAATAGGCAACAATAATTTATTTTATTTTAAACACCTTTTTCAGTTATTGGACTGTATCTTTGGGCTACTTGAGGGGCCTTTAGGAGAATTAAGATTGGACCTTCCAATGGACCTTGAATTTCCAATATTGAGCCACAATATTATTCAAGCCCATAAATATTAATTAATCCCACTACATAATTAATATTGCACTATCCATCTTAACTCATATTACTGTTAATATGGCTCCCGGTTATTATTTCCCGTGTTTAAGATTATCCAGTCCATTAATTAATTTAGGCCACTGAAATAGCTTCATATTAATTAACATCTTTTTTCTTGGTCAAAGAACGACTCAACATTATTATCCATACCGGAAACTAATTCCACTTGCAAGATTTGGTATGATAAATCTTATGAGCCTCCCAAGGGGACAAATCAAACAAGGCGCACTTGCACACGTTTCACCGTATTAAATCTTAGCAATCGTCGTGTAACCAATAACATTGCCCAAGATACAAGGTATTGAATCTCACTGATTCTCTTCCCATCATAAGTCAAAGCAATGGTTATTGATTCCACACGATCCTATTTAAGGGAGGGAGATTAAGAAATAATGAACAACTGAGGTCTAATTCTTCTATATTCAGTACTGAAGAATTTATCCTCCTGTAGGTCCCATTCAGTGCATCATAATGCACTAGTGCAATCTCTTGGTCAAGACAAGCCAATCTGAGCCTTACACTTCAACCTTTCACGATGGTTTGTTCATTTCCATCTGGGTCGTGAATTCTGTACTTTTAGTTACAAGGGGCTGTTAATTTAATCTTTTGTGATCTGGTATCACTAAATTAACTACAATGTAACACGTACTATTTATTGAACAGTTATGCAGTAAATATATGTAACATTCAATGATATTTAAAGTATCAGTGATAAATAATTTATTTCAGCAAATAAGACAGAAATTTAGTCTGGTTATACAAAGTAAAAGCATACTTTCCAGTATAACCCCAACATCGTCTTGTATCAACCTTTGAATCCTTTTTAGATTAATATGACCTAATCTTAGATGCCACAGAAGTGTTTCGTTCATGTCTGAAGAATGCTTTTTTTATGCAAAACAGTCGATGTGTTATAGGATGCATTTTGTGAGTGATGTGCACTTCTAATAGTATAGAGATTGTTCATCAATGTCCCGTAACAGATACACTCGTCATTTTGAGAAATGATGACATTCTTATTAAAAGAAACTAAGTATCCATCAAAAGAATTTTAGAAACTGAAAGTGAATTCTTTCTAAAACTGGGAACCTAAAGAACATCTCTTAAAACTAAAATTTTATCACTAAAAGATATGTGCACTTCTCCCACTGCAATAACTGCTACTTTCGTGGCATAGCCCACGGTGATAGTAATCTTACTCCCACTTAATTGTTAGATTATCTAGAATCCTTGAAATATTGAAACAAACATGATTAGTGGTTCTTGCATATATTTCCCACGAATGGGAAACATGCTCCGCTAAACAAGTTTTAATAACTGGTGTGTGAGAAATATCTTACTTTCCATACCTCTTGGGTTTGGAACAGGCTGACCTCCATTGTCCCTTCTCACCGTAGTTAAAACACTTCCCCTTAGCAGCTTTCTTGACACCTTCCCCTTGGTTCACCTTTGCTTTTCCCTTGGCAATGCTTGAGTTGACTTGGTTCTGGCCTTTTGCCTTCTTCTACTTCTTCTTCTTCTTCTTACCACCATTTGGCCTAGGAGAAATAGAAGGACCGGTTTCAACCAAGGCTTGATTCTGGCGCCCCATTAACATCTCAGCCAAAACTAGAGCTTAAAGCGGTCAGGAAGTATGAACTTCTGATTATTCATCTGATAATTGACTTGATTCGGAATTTTTGGTTAAAAATATTTTCCTACTCCCCCGCAAGAGTACAACATCGTCGTAGTAGTGTAAGTAATTTGACCAAGTATTTATCGAACCCAAGAGACTAGGAGAGTAGTGGACCCCCAAAGTTATACGTATTCATGGTATTATAGAAGCGATTAAAGTTTTTTAATTTTAAAAGCAAGTTAACTCAAGTACCAATTTTCAACTAAAGACAACTAGAATTAAAATTAACAATTAACTACTAATCAAGTAATAAGAACAAAAGTAATCAAGCAATTAAAACTAACTTTCGAGGGAAAGTGCAAGGGTGAGAGAATTGCTTCGGGTGTTTTCCTTATGTGGGGTCACTAACAAGTTCACAAACCACTACTCAATTATGTCATAAGTGGTGATTTAGCTAGGAGCAATCACTAAAATGTGTAGACCAATCCCTTTTGAGGCCTAGGTGCACAACGTGAATTAACTAGCACCTAATTAATCCCATAATCTCCAAAGATTGTGACGAATAGGAAGTTTCAACATGGTTACTAATTCCTAAACATTGTCTCCTCACCAACCTCATAGACGACCTCTACTCGATTAATGTCTATTGTTGTCATTCTAGCCACTAGCCAACTTTTGATTGAACTAGCTACTAAGTAACATCAAATTACCCAAATTGAGACTCACACTCACAACTTAATCAAGCATATCCAACTCTAGTTGTAATACACAAAAATAAGAATGCTAGCTAATAGAATCAACAAGATAATTGAAGCATTAAACCCACAATAATAGAAACAATAGAAAAACACCCACATAGATATAATCAAGAAATTAGTTCACAAACCCATCAATTTCCCCACATATATCCAACAACCAAAGCAAATAAACTTAGCCCATGGTTCTAGAAGAGAAACCCATGGCTAAAATGAAGAAATATGACAAACCCATATTAAAATGATGATTAAACAAGAGATTATAGAAAGATATTACCTCAAAAGATGAAATAGATAAGAACCTTGAAATATAAAACATAAACTCCTTCAATTTTTGTTTGTAAATGCAATTAACTCTTAAATCTAGCTAAACTATGAATTTCAAAGAGATCTACACTCAAAAGTACTTCCAAAATTGAAAAGTATCACTTGGGGACAAATATTGAAGAAAAATGCTCAAAAACCTTATCCCTACAAAAGTTCCAGCTACTCCCTTTGATAAAAAACGAAATGAGGCCTTTTATATGCTTTTGGGCTCATCTGGCACGTGTCCCTAGGTCAGAATGGGGGACCTCAGATATTTTGGCTTGCTCGACTCGAGCAAGTGTGAAATCGCGCGCACGTTTTCTTTTTTTCAAGTTGCTCGACTCAGCAATGTTGCTCGACCAAAATTGGGTCGAACAACTCAAAACTTCGGAAATTCGCTCGATCTTCTCCCTTGCTCGACTAAAATTGGGTCGAGCAAGGTTGCTCGACTTGAGCAAGTCCCTGAAGAAATTTTCTTAAAATCGCATTTCAACAAGCCCGCTTTTAGGACCTGCACGACTCGAAGCAATGTTGATCGAGTCGAGCAGACTCTCTTTCTCCATTTTTGCGCAACACTTTTGTTTCACTCATAACTTGAGCTCCCGAACTCCGATTGAGTTGATTCTTTTTCCGTTGGAACCCTGTTTTCAATGCGCTTATAATGGTTCAACCCTCTTCTGAAACATCCTTTTAAATCAGACCAGTTTTGTACCACTTCTTGCTTATTTTTACCCGTTTCCTACACATTTCATCACATTCTCAAATAAATGGGATTAGTAGCACTTTTCATTACAAATGAGCTCAAATCACATCAAATAAGGCACAACAAATGACCATCACACAAGCAATTAAGACCCTCATCACTCCCCCAAACTTAAAATGATGCTTGTCCCCAAGCAATGAAAGAAAAGAACAAAGGGGAATGATTGCGAAGTGGGTGTTTATTTGGTACAACAAATCATGGTGGGATAAGATCAAGTAGCTCCCCAATGAACTCAAATTCACTCAATCAAGTTCCTTAACCTCCTTCTATAATGCTATGGTCAAGACAATGAAAGTTCAAATGCTTGTCTCACTACTCTTCTCAAGGCGTGTTTCACTCATCACTCAAGTATTTGCATAGGACGTGTTTACACTCAAAAATCACTCCACAAAAATGCAAAACCATATGCTTACCATTGGTCTCAATTCTCCACCTTTTACAAGAGTTTTGATAATCAAATCAAGGTGGACTTCATCGAGTTGTAATGTAGGCTCTTTGGACTAGGGTAGGATGATTTTGGACAAGTGACTCAACAAACTTGTAGAGCATTAAGAGTTGGCTAATTCTTCACATTGTCTTTCAAAATTGACACAACTCTCATAACTCTTTCTTTTCTCATTTCAAGCTCACAAAATTTCATTCATCTTTCCCTTTTTCCTTTGAACCTTTTTTTTCGTACTTTTTAAGCTCTTTTGAACCTTGTTTCTTTCTCTTTTTTTCTTTCTTTTACAAGGTTCTTTCCTTCATTCTTTTTGTTCTTTTTCAACAATTTCACTTTTACACTTCAAACTCCACACACTTTTTTCTTTTTCTTTCACTTCACCAACAATTACGCTCTACAAGTCATTTGGGATCAATTAGGCTTAAGAAAGATAGGTGAAATGGTTTAATTCTTGTAGGTTGCCAAAGAATATAAACTTAAAGGCTCAAACGGGCTCACTACGGAATTAACTCATTTGGTGGGAATTTATTTGGCCAAGTGACTATCAAATCAAAGAATGCCTCCTATCATTTTCGAAAATCCTAACCCAAGTCAAGTTTCAAACAAGACCAATGACAAGTTCTAGAGTGCACAATTATGGATGATACACACAAGAATAAAATGAACCAAACTTATGATATGATTCACAAGGCTCAAAACTCTCCGGCTCATTCATGAGAACAATCACCATCACAATCATCAACCATCACATAGCACATCAAGAATTCATGCTAGAAGAACAAAATCAAGCAAATCATCATCCAAAAGTGAACCATCAACCCATCTACACCACTAAATCAAAGTACCAAACTCACATCCATTATCACAAAGCGGGTAAAACCAAAGTTTGTGTGCATGTGCAATTGTACCATCAAAAATAAAACTATCACTCTCCCAAACTTAAACATTGCTAAGCAATTTTAAGTTTGGATGAAGGAATAGTCTCTCATGAAAACTCTTTTCACAAATCACATATTTAACTCCCCCAAAATCATCACATCAAACCTTCAAGCACATAAATCAACCAACATACAACCAAATGCACAAAATTCAAACAAGCTCAAGCCTCCAAGTGATCTATCCATGACAAACTCTCAAAAAAAAATGGGGGTGTGCGCATGTGCAATGTATAGTGATTAACAATAAGTAAAAATACCACTCCCCCAAACTTTTTCATTGCCAAGCAATTAAAAATTTGGAGAAGGGTTGTACCTCTCACGATGGCTATATACACCTCATCTTCATAGATTCACTTCACATCTCTACAAGAACTCTTTCCTTCAAGTAACACAAGCATCCAAACACAACCCCCTACAATTAAAGCTCAAAAACACAAAAGAAGAAAAACAAAAAGAAAGCAAGTAAAAATGGGTTGCCTCCCATTAAGCGCTAGGTTTAACGTCCTATGCCGGACGTGATTTATTTTCTCAAGGGTCTACGAGCTCCACCGCGTGGATTACCCCCTTCTCATGCAACGAGTAGTAATGCTTCACCCGATGGCCATTAACTTTGAATTCTTCACCCTTTTCATTTACCAAATCGAGGAATCCTGATGGATACACTTTCTTCACTTTGAATGGGCCATCCCACCTTGATTTTAACTTCCCGGGAAAAAGACCCAATTGAGCATTGTATAGCAAAACATCATCACCCTCTTCAAAGATCTTTGGTGCCAACCTAGCATCATGCCACCTCTTTGTTTTGTACTTGAAGAGTTGTGCACTCTCAAAACAAATTTCTCGAAATTCTTGAAGCTCGTGTAATTGTAGGAGCCTCTTCTCACCACACAAATCACTATCCATACTAATCTTTTTCAGTGCCCATAAAGCTCGATGCTCCAATTCGACCAGAAGATGACACGCTTTCCCATACATGGGTTGATACGAGAGACATTCCCAAAGGCGTCTTAAAAGCCGTTCGATAAGCCCAAAGGGCATCATTGAGCTTCTTGGACCAATATTTACGAGTTGTGCTAACCGTTCTCTCTAAGATCTTCTTGATTTGTCGATTCGAAACCTCGGCTAACCCATTTGTTTGTGGATGGTAAGGAGTTGACACCTTGTATTTTACCCCATAACTCAAAAGTAAGTTCGCCAAGGCCTTGTTGACAAAGTGACTCCCTCCATCGCTTATAAGAGCTCTTGGTACCCCGAACCTTGCAAAAATGTTGTCCTTTAAGAACCCCATCACCGTTTTGGCATCATTGGTTCGAGTTCCGATTGCTTCTATCCATTTTGAGACATAATCCACCGCAAGAAGGATGTACTCATTCCCATAAGATGAGGGAAATGGTCCCATAAAGTTAATCCCCCACACATCGAACAATTCCACCTGAATTATGCTATTCAAGGGCATCTCGTCCTTCTTTGATATACCACCACTTCTTTGGCACTTGTCACATTTCTTAATAAACTCATGACAATGCTTAAATATACAAGGCCAATAAAACCCCGATTGCAAAACTTTCAAAGGGGTCTTTTCACCTCCATAGTGGCCTCCACAAGGTAAAGAATGACAATGGGCAATGATTCTCTCCCACTCTTCCATTGGAACACACCTTCGAATAATTGAATCAATTCTCCTCTTGAACAAATGTGGGTCATCCCAAATGTAACCTTGCACGTCCTTGAGGAATTTCTTGGTCTCATACGAGTTTAACCCATATGGCATCCTTTGACAAGCCAAATAGTTGGCAATATCCGCGAACCATGGACTCTCATCATCATCTTTACCAACTAACACTTCTTTGACCATGAGCAAAGTTTCATCGGGAAAGTCTTTTTCACATCCCCAATCTCTTCCTTGAACCCTTCTTCTCTTTCTATCCTTGACAAGTGATCGGCTATCATGTTGTCACTTCCCTTCTTGTCTCTTATCTCAACGTCAAATTCTTGAAGAAGAAGTACCCAACAGATCAAACGAGGCTTGGCATCTTTCTTGTTCATCAAGTAGCGAATAGCGGCGTGGTCGGTGTACACAACAGTTTTCGCACCTACTAGGTAGGGTCGAAACTTATCAAAAGCTTACACCACCGCCAATAGCTCTTTTTCGATAGTAGTGTAGTTCCTTTGAGCGGAGTTAAAGGTCTTCGAGGCATAGTAAATGGCTCTAAACCTTTTCTCCCTCAATTATCCCAAAGTAACCCCCATTGCATCTTCACTTTCATCACACATTAGCACAAATGGTTCTTTCCAATCCGGAGTAACCAAGATCGGCGAACTCACCAAAGCCTGCTTAAGAGTCATAAAAGCTTCAAGACATTCATTAGTAAACTCAAAAGGCACTTCTTTTTCTAAAAGATGAGAAAGAGGTTTAGAGATTTTTGAAAAGATTTTTATAAACCTCCTATAGAAACCCGCATGTCCTAAAAAGGAACGAATGCCTTTCTCATTCGAATGTGGTGGAAGCCTCTCGATTGCAACGACCTTTGCTCGATCTACCTGTAAGCCCTTGGAATAAACATGGTGACCAATTACTATCCCATCCTTTACCATAAAATGACATTTTTCCCAATTTAGGACAAGGTTAGTGTCTTGGCACCTTTTGAGTACAAGTTCAAGATTATAAAGACACTTATCAAAAGACTCCCCAAACACCGAGAAGTCATCCATGAAGACTTCCATCACATTTTCAATTAATCCATGGAAGATGGCCATCATGCACCTTTGAAACGTTGCGGGAGCATTGCATAACCCAAAGGGCATGCGTCTCCAAGCGAACGTTCCATAGGAACAAGTGAAGATCGTCTTCTCTTGGTCCTCCGGAGCAATCATAACTTGATTATATCTGGAGTACCCATCAAGGAAACAATAAAACTCAAAACCCCCTAGCCTATCAAGCATTTGATCCATAATGGGAAGAGGAAAATAGTCTTTACATGTAGATTTTTTCAACTCTCTATAATCCACGCAAACTCTCCACCCCGTAGCTACCCATGTAGCTATCACCTCATCATTTTCGGTTTTTATAACCGTCATTCCACCCTTTTTCGACACAACATGGAGTGGTGAGACCCAAGGACTATCGGAAATGGGGAAAATGATTCCCGAATCAAGAAACTTAATCACTTCTTTCCTAATAACCTCTTGAATTATGGGGTTCACCCTATGTTGGTGTTGGACTATAGGTTTGCTCCCCTCTTCTACCCTTATTTTATGCATGCACAATGAGGGATTTATTCCCTTCAAATCCTCAATTGTCCAACCAATTGCGGATTTGTGCTTACGAAGCACCCCCAACAACTTTTCTAACTCACACGAATTAAGGGAGGAAGAAAAAATTACCGGAAATTTGTCTTTGACATCCAAGAAGGCATACTTGAGATGCTCGGGAAGAGCTTTCAACGGGTCTTTCTTCTCAATATTCCCTTGTGTTCCTTCTACTTGTTCATGAAGTGGTGGGATTGTGAACCTCTTCCTTGTGTCTAACATCTCTACTCTCTCCAAAGGTTCTCTACAAGTGCTCAACAAGTTTTCATTGGAGAGAGAAGAGTTGGAAAAATCTTCCCATTCATTTTGGAGTAGGTTATCCAACATATCTATGAAATCGCAAGATTCCACCTCATCATGCTCCGTCAAGGACTTGAAAATGGAAAATGTGACTTCCTCATTGTTAAAGCTCAATTTCAACTCCCCTTTCTTGACATTGATCATCGCCTCTCCCGTTGCAAGGAAAGGTCTCCCAAGTATTAACGGAACATGATCATCTTCATTCATATCAAGAATTACAAAATCCGCCGAGAAGATGAAACGGTCCACTTTGACAAGCACATCCTCAACAATACCCCGTGGCTTTGCAATCGATCGATCCGCAAATTGAAGAGTCATAGTGGAAGGCTTAATGTCCCCTAAATCCAACCTCTTGTAGATGGAGTAGGGCATAAAATTTATGCTTGCACCAAGATCACACAATGCCCATATGGTTTCACTTCCACCAATTTCACAAGGTAATGTGAAACTACCCGGATCTTTGAGCTTTTTGGGAAGAGTGCTTTGGAGAAGTGCACTACACTCTTCCGTCAAGTGTATAGTTTCATTTCCCCCAAGCTTCTTCTTATTTGCCATCACATCTTTCAAGAACTTCATGTAATGTGGCATTTGATCCAAGGCATCTTCAAATGGGATATTGATGTGAATCTTCTTGAAGATATCAAGGAACTTGGCAAACTTGCCCGCCATCTTTTGTTTTATGTATCTCTTGGAGTATGGTGGTGGAACAAGAGTCATGGGAACTCCCCATTTGTCGCATGGCACATCATCTTTCCTTTCTCTCAATTCTTTGGAAATCTTCCATTTTGGAACTCTTGGTGGATTTGCTTCTTTTTGAACTCCTTTTTCCATTTCCTTCTCTTGATTCTTACCTTTCATCCCCTTATCTTCCTCATCTTCATCCTTCCGATTGAACTCATTGTATTCATCATCAAGGTTCTCATCTTGATCCTCTTGACCATCTTCCTCATTTCCTTCTTGAGCAACTTCATCTTCTCTAGAAGCAACTTCCTCTTCATTTTCCAACTCTTTTTCATTCTCAATCATCTCCTTAGGCATTTGTGGTCCCTTGTATGAGGTTCCACTTCTCAACTTAATGGCTTTGCAATGCTCTTTAGGGTTGACTTCGGTGTTGGAGGGAAGTTTCCCTTGTTGATGGATATTCCCAACGGATGATGCCAATTGCCCAAGTTGAAACTCAATTGACTTGAGTTGATTTCCATGTTGAGCAAGGGTGTTCCCTTGTTGAGCAAGTGTATTCCATTATTGTACGAGAATATTACTTTGGGTCTTCATGTACTCCTTGAACTTGTCAAATCGAGCATCACTCGTCTCCATCTTCTTAGTCAAGTGAGCAATTAGCTCTTCATTTGTTGCTCTTCCTTCTCCATTTGGTAGCTTAGCTCCCGGGTCAAAACCGGATGGATATTGAATTGCACCTTTCGGGTTCGAATAAGAGAAATTTTCATGCCTACGGAGATTTGGATTATAAGAATTGCTCCCTTGAGCATTGCCTTGGAAGGATGAAGGTTAGCCTCCTTGTGATTGACTTTGAATTGGTCCTTGTTGCCCATGATAAGGAGGTCTATAGAAACCTTGCGCTTGGCCTTGAGCTTGATTTTGACCTTGCTTTCCTCCTTGGTAATTTGGTTGGTAGCCTCCTTGGTATTGAGGTCTACCCATGAAATTAACGTCCTCGATCGGACCTATTTAATTTATCCCTTGGCTTTGTTCAACTTGCACCGGTTGGTTGGAAAGAGAACTCACTTTGTCGATCAATGTCATCATCATCGTTTTCATAAGATCTCCTTCCTCAACTTGTGCCACCCTTCTTTGTGGTCCATTCCCAGTGTTCAATTGTGAGGAATTATTGGTGATTACCTCCATCAAAGCACTTGCCATTTTCGAGGTTAGGTTGAGGAAACCCCCTCCGGAGCATGCATTCAAGTAATATTGAACCTCCTCATTCATCCCACAAAAGAATGCCGTAGTGGTTTGTTCATCGGGAAATCCATGTTGAGGACATTCGGCTAGCAATTGGTTGAATCTCTCCCACGCCTCTTTGATGCTTTCATTTGGATTTTGCTTGAAATTGGTGATTTTCCACCTTGCTTGGACCATTCTTGATGGTGGATAAAACTTGGGCAAGAATTTCTTGCTCACTTCATCCCAAGTTGTCACACTTCCGGGTGGAATTTCCTTACTCAACCACGTTTTTGCTTTTCCCGCGAGGGTGAAAGCAAACATCCTAAGCCTCTTGGCATCTTTGGTCACCCCGTTCCTCTTAAATCTGTCCGCCAAAAGTAAGAACCGATCCAAGTGTTTGTATGGATCCTCCTTATCACTTGCCCCATCAAATTGATTCTCCATCAAGAGTTTCAACATTGCGGGATCAATTGTGAAATTGTTTGCCTCTACATTAGGCCTTGCAATCCCGTCATAGTACTCTCGAGGTTGGGGCTCGAAGTAGGTGCGGAGTGGCCTACCTTGATCTTGCATGTAAGGATGGTTATAAAAGAGGTAATGGTTGAACATGTTGGGATGAGGTGGTTGAAACGGGTTTTGGGGTGGTGGTGGATTTTGGAAAGGATGTGGGGGTACGCCCCCTTGAGGATTTTGGTTCTCACCTCCTTGAGGTGGTGGTGGAGGCGGATTTTGGGCTTTTGGATTGTGTGGGTTTTGCGGATTTTGATGGTTTTGGTTCTCTCCTTGAGGTAGTGGTGGTGGTGGATAAGGAGGACCATGGTGATGGAGGTTTTGTGGGTTGTTGGGTAGGTAAGGGTTGTGTTGATATGGTGGGTAAGGGTAGGGGTTGTAACCTTGGTAATATCCTTCGGGTTGCACATTGGGAAAGGGTTGTGGGTTTGGTTGTGGGTTCATATTCCCATTTTGCGCATCAACCTCAACTTGAGGATTTTGTGCTTGTGGATTTCCATCATTGTGTCCACCTCCCCCTTCATTTTGAGGATTTTCAAGATTTGCTTCCATCTCTTGATTTAGATTTGCTCCTCTTCCTCGGTTCCGATTTCGATTTCTCCTCCTTGCTTCCGCATCAATCTCAAGATTTATCGATTCAAGGTTTTCCCGTCGTGATCTTGTGATCATACACCTAAGAAATGATCAAGTGACAATACCACAAGAGAAAAGAAACACGAAGAGTGAAATAAAACAAGAAAATAAATGCAACTACTAATATCACTTCAACTAACTTCAAGTCCCACCTAAAAAGCTCTCAACTAGTCCCCGGCAACGGCGCCAATGACTTGATCGGAATTTTTGGTTAAAAATATTTTCCTACTCCCCCTCAAGAGTACGGGATCGTCGTAGTAGTGTAAGTAATTTGACCAAGTATTTATAGAACTCAAGAGACTAGGAGAGTAGTGGACCCCCAAAGTTATACGTATCCATGGTATTATAGAAGCGATTAAAGTTTTTTAATTTTAAAAGCAAGTTAACTCAAGTACCAATTTTCAACTAAAGACAACTAGAATTAAAATTAACAATTAACTACTAATCAAGTAATAAGAACAAAAGTAATCAAGCAATTAAAACTAACTTTCGAGGGAAAGTGCAAGGGTGAGAGAATTGCTTCGGGTGTTTTCCTTATGTGGGGTCACTAACAAGTTCACAAACCAACTACTCAATTATGTCATAAGTGGTGATTTAGCTAAGAGCAATCACTAAAATGTGTAGATCAATCCCTTTTGAGGCCTAGGTGAACAACGTGAATTAACTAGCACCAAATTAATCCCATAATCTCCTAAGATTGTGACGAATAGGAAGTTTCAACACGGTTACTAATTCCTAAACATTGTCTCCTCACCAACCTCATAGACGACCTCTACTCGATTAATGTCTATTGTTGTCATTCTAGCCACTAGCCAACTTTTGATTGAACTAGCTATTAAGTAACATCAAATTACCCAAATTGAGACTCACACTCACAACTTAATCAAGCATATCCAACTCTAGTTGTAATACACAAAAATAAGAATGCTAGCTAATAGAATCAACAAGATAATTGAAGCATTAAACCCACAACAATAGAAACAATAGAAAATCACCCACATAGACATAATCAAGAAATTAGTTCACAAACCCATCAATTTCCCCACATATATCCAACACCCAAAGCAAATAAACTTAGCTCATGGTTCTAGAAGAGAAACTCATGGCTAAAATGAAGAAATATGACAAACCCATATTAAAATGATGATTAAACAAAAGATTATAGAAAGATATTACCTCAAAAGATGAAATAGATAAGAACCTTGAAATATAAAACATAAACTCCTTCAATCTTTGTTTGTAAATGCAATTAACTCTTAAATCTAGTTAAACTATGAATTTCAAAGAGATCTACACTCAAAAGTACTTCCAAAAATTGAAAAGTATCACTTGGGGACACATATTGAAGAAAAATGCTCAAAAACTTTATTCCTACAAAAGTTCCAGCTGCTCCCTTTGATAAAAAACAAAATTAGGCCTTTTATATGCTTTTGGGCCCATCTGACCCGTGTACCTAGGTCAGAATGGGGGACCTCAGATATTTTGGCTTGCTCGACTCGAGCAGAGGTGCTCGACTCGAGCAAGTGTGAAATCACGCGCACGTTTTTTTTTTCAAGTTGCTCGACTCGAGCAATGTTACTCGACCAAAATTGGGTCGAGCAACTCAAAACTTCAGAAATTCGCTCGATCTTCTCCCTTGCTCGACCAAAATTGGGTCGAGCAAGGTTGCTCGACTCGAGCAAGTCCCTGAGGTCATTTTCTTCAAAATTACATTTCAACAAGCCCGCTTTTAGGACCTGCACGACTCGAGCAATGTTGATCGAGTCGAGTAGACTCTCTTTCTCCATTTTTGCGCAACACTTTTGTTTTGCTCATAACTTGAACTCCCGAACTCCGATTGAGTTGATTCTTTTTCCATTGGAACCCTCTTTTCAATGCGCTTCTAATGGTTCAACCCTCTTCTGAAACATCCTTTTAAATCAGACCAGTTTTGCACCATTTCTTGCTCGTTTTTACCCGTTTCCTACACATTTCATCACATTCTCAAATAAACGGGATTAGTAGCACTTTACATTGCAAATGAGGTCAAATCACATCAAATAAGGCACACGAAATGACCATCACACAAGCAATTAAGACCCTCATCAATAATTCAGTTGAAACTGCTCAAAGCTTTTCGGTAGAGAATGGAGTATGAAATTTCATCTGGGTTTTGATATCTTATTCAGCGCCCAGAACCTCAAGCTTGTTAAGGTGAGCCATCACCTGGAGAACGTGATCCCTCACGGGTGTTCCCTCCACCATTTTCTGCGACAACATATCTGACGTGGTGATCTGCCTAGCTGTAAGGTTCTGATGTTGGAACATCTCTTTAAGATTTTGCATAATTTCCGCAGCAGCTCCAATGCTCTGTTGTATTAAGCCCTTTCATTGGAACGCTCCCAATCATTATATTGTTTCTTATACGTTTTGCTAGAGTCATCAGTAGGCTTTTCGGGTTTAGGTACATCAAGAACCCACTTGTGTTGTTGTGCAATTAGGACAATTGATAATTTACTATTCCAATCATAATAGTTTCCTACTTTCATTTAATTTTAAGTATGTTAAATAGTGGGTAAAAGGAAACGACATGCTGAACTGAAAATAAACATACATTTTTGTGTTAATATCCGGATTAAGCACAAAATTTATCATATAATTCGATCACATGTAACATATAAAAATCGCAAAAGAATATGAACATGCATCAGCCAACATCTCAAAATAGTTTAAATAGGTCACGTGGGTTGAATTGTCTATTTAAACACATTTAAGTAGGTTACAAACAAAGACAGTTACAAACCTTTAATTCAAAATTAATAGTTGGCTCCCACTTGACCATATAAAATGGACAAGGACTTCGGAGAAGTATATGCATATCAATTTTATACCTAAGTAATAACCATGATTAAATACAGAATTATTATTTCGTTTTGAAAAAGCCTCGTGGAGAGGGTCATTGTCGCCACTAATAATAATTCACAATCATCCGTTAGGAATTTATTCATGTGATAGCTATCTTTTGACCGTTCCGTAGGGGAATTTTCTCCAAAAGATTTCACAAATAAATAAATCATGGAGGTCAAAATTAATTTAATTTTTTTAAAAAAAAAAAAACCAAATTAATTATTTAAAATATACTTAGTAATTTTGAGGTTGAGATTTTCACATATAATTTCTCATGCAAACAGATTAAACAAATTAAACAAAAGCATAAGAAAAAAAACACATATCAAAAAAAATTAAAAATTAAACAAATTTGGCACCAATTATCCAATTGTCATGGTTTAGTTTTCTCGTCTTGATCTTGAAGAAATATTGTCTAGAATTTCTCCCACTCGTTCATCTCGAAAAAAAATTCATCACATTTATGCCAGCGAATTGCCATCCCGTCGTTCGGTCACATCGAGCGACCGCTGACGAAGATGCTAGCCCACATCCAACCGGGGCTCGACCTCATCGCGTCTTGTGGCGCTTTAGCGTCGTCGTCGCGTTAGCGACCATCGACTTATGTAGTAAACAAGCCCGGCTTGGCACTTTGGCGCCAGTAGCGCCCGCCCGCCCTGCCCGCGTCGATGTAGCCGTATGGCGAGGTGTCAGCGCCGATCATCATCTCTTCGCTCGATCCTTGGCACTTTCGACCCTCGTAGAACCCGCGCCCGTCTTGTGCCCGGCTTTCGCGTCCTTGTGTCTTACCTCCTTTGACACATTTAGCGCGGCGGCGTCTGTTTGCTGGCATGGGTTGGATCGTCTTTTAATTTCTCATCTTCGTCTTCAATTCGGTTACAATTTATTTAACATAAAATAAATAAATCTTAAATTTAGACTAGTCTATTACATTGAACAAATCAAAATAGCATAATCTACTCGTGGATTTTCTCACGAGAAAAATAAATCCGAACGAGTCGAATTAAAAATAATTCATACGCATGAAAAATAAAACATTAAATACCATGACAATTGGATACCTGCAAAAGAGATCTAACAATTCTACTATCTAATTTTCAATAAAATTTAATGCACCAACAAATTTAAATAATAATTTAAATCACAGAGCTCGAAACCGAGGCTCTTATACCATTTGTTGGGTAATAGGGTGTCAGGATTCGAGTTGCAATTAAATACATATTTAAATTATTTTAATTATTAATAGCATGAATTAATCATATATTAATTCAAATAACAATTAAAAGCCAACAACATCATGCGTATAATTAATTTCACGTAAATCCTACACATACAAAATCTAGGAGTTACGCAAAATATACCTCTTGGAGTGACAACCTTGAGTAGATGGATCAACCCAAAAACCTTCTCAAATATATCCCACGTCCTTGCTCGTAATCCGGCGGAAGGATTCTCACGATCAATTTTAATAAAGGAGAAAATAAAAAAATATATTGCACCACCTTTGTGAATTACTAATTTTTCCAAGACTGGAATTATGTTGGGGATGAATTTTTTCATCCCCTATTTATAAGAGTGTAGGGGGCGAAAATTTTGTGCCCTAGAAGGGATATGAGAAATTTATTTGTATCTTCCCAAGATACAATCTTGAATATATCTCATATATTCTATTTTCCATATAAATCACAAAATATATTTTCTTCCATTATCTTATAATATTTCAAAAATTACAAGGAAACAAGAATCAAGATTTGATTTCTTGAATTTATGGGATAATCTTGTATTCCAAGAATAGTTATCTCTTTCCATAAAATCTTTTCAAAAAAATCAAGAAACTCATTTCCTCTTCTTTTTCCCACAAAATATTGAAAATAATTAGGAAAAATAGGGCAATAATATTTTCTTCTCATTTTCATTAATTGGACTTATATTGGACTATTTGAGGGGCATTTAGGAGAATTAAGATTGGACCTCCAATGGGTTCTGAATTTCTTAATATTGAGCCACAATATTATTCAGCTCATTAATATTAATTTACTCCACCATAAAATTAATATTGCACTATCTATCTTAATCCATATTACGATAATATGGCTCCAAGTTATTATTTCCCGTGTTTAAAATTATTTGATATATTAATTAATTAAGCCACTGAAAAGCTTTATATTAATTAATATCTTTTTCCTTGGAGCAAAGACAACACAACATTATTATCCATACGGGAAACTAATTCCACTTGCAAGATTTGGTATGATAAAACTTCTGAGCCCACCAAGGGGACAAATCATACAAGACTTTCTGTGCACACGTTGCTCTGTATTAAATTTTAGCAATTGTCATGTAATTAATAATATTGCCCAAAATGCAAAGTATAGAATCGCTATCTGACTTTTAACCCAACGCAGATCAAAGCAATAAATATTAATTACACACAATCCTATTTAAGTGACATAAGTTAAGAAATCAATAACAAGTGAGGTCTACTTCTTCATCCCATAAGTCAGTACGGAAGAATTTATCCTCTCTGTAGATCCTCTTCAGCACACCACAATATGCTAGTGTAATCTCTTGGTCAAGACAAGTCAATCCGAGCTTTTACACTTCAACCTCTACAAATGGAGTGTTCAGTTCCATCTAGGTTGTGAAGATGTACTTATTTACAAGGGACTATTAATGTGATTTTCTGTGATCGGGTATTACCACATTAACTACAATGCAATATGTATTAATATTGAACGGTTTGCAGTAAATAAATTAACATTCATTCATATTTAAAGCAACAAAGATAAAACAATTTATATTTCAGTAAATAAGAGTACATTAGTATGTTATTACGTAAAAGCATACTTTCACGTATAACACCAACACATCACTGGTAGATACAAATAGAATCTAGGTGAATCTCACTGGATTGCTATCAACAACATTTCTAAGTATCTTAAACGAACTAAATAATGTTTCCTTGTCTACAGTGGATTGTCAGGACTAGTAGTAATTGGTTAAGCTAATGTCAGTTTCCAATCCGACTGTGATGATTACAAGTCATAGTCACGTTATATTTTCACTCTCAATGGTGGGGCGGTCAGTTGAAATAGTTCCAAGCAAGAGTCGACCGCAGATTCAATAGCCGAAGCTGAGTATATTGCTATATCAGAAGCATCAAGGAGGCTGTCTGGATTTTATAGTTCTTGAGAGAACTAGGAGTAGTTCTGAGTGTCAGTTGTCTGATAAAGCTGTATTGAGACAACGTTGGTGCGATTGCACAAGCAAAGGAACCGAGGTCAACAAATAGAAGCAAGCATGTACCCAAACTTATCATTTGATCTGAGAGATCATAATGATAGGAGAAATAGAGTAAGAATGTGCTCCCACATTAGATAACTTGGCAGATCCTTTCACTAAAACACTGAGTGTTCATGTACACATTAGACATTTCGATGGTCTAGGGGTTAGACATGTAGGTGATTGACTCTATTCCAAGTGAGAGATTGTTAGTATTAGTGTCCTAGAGACAATCATATGTAAGGACATAATACTCGATGATATTCAGTTGATTTATTATTATTATCCATTTAATATTAATGTATGACAATACATTTGTTCGAATATTAGGTTTGATTGTTTGCATATATTTTTATATGTGTTACCATGAACCAATGCTGTCATTGAGGATGTGAGACCTCAGATGACTTAAGTATGGTTCTCAAATAGCCCCGATCAAGGATTATCAAGAATGGGATATTGATGATACATTTGAGATTGGTGTGCGATCTGCATCATACACTAAGAGAGTGTAGTAGTTCTCACTTACTACGAGATACTAGTTATCTCATGATGGATGCACAATTACCTTAGAGGGTATTTGTATATTCATCCGAGAAATCGTTTGATGTTACTCCACTTAAGTGTCTATGAGTGTCTCGGTTAATGGGAGTGATGTGATATTCCTCTGACTTGAGGTCAATACGCACGACATGTATGGAGTGGTGAACTTTGACCATGACCGATGCTTGCACCCTTAATGGGTAGATATGACATATGGATTGGATTAATCACCAAATGCATGGGCATGGTAGTTGAGTCAAGAAAATGATTCATTCCTCAATGTGAATTTTGAGAGAGTGCTCGTCTTCTTATACTAATTAGATCTTAGTCATTGACCAATGCACTTCACGTTTGGACTTTGTGTCCAAATGTGACAACCGTGATCAATTAGTGAAATGAGAAAATATGATTAAATTATTTGAATAGACACTTGATCATGTTCAAGATTTAATCTGGCATTTGCAAATGAAATGATATTATCACAATAGCCCATGTAATGTTACAGGTTGTTGCAAATACCTCGCAACGTACCTTATATATTGAGAATGTCTGATTTATTATCTAGGGTTCAATTAAGACCGTTAGTTTGACTAATCGTTCGATATATAAGGGCATATAGGTCACCCACAACAAGTAATTCCCCTTTACAGATTATAGTTGGTTGGTTAAATATTAAATTGAATTTAATATTTAATTTATGGAGAAATAATAATAATTATATTTAGAATTAATTATTATTACTATTTAATTAAATTGAATTTAATTAAATAGGAATTTCAAAATTGAATTAGTCACATACGATTTTTAACTTTCAAACTTGGTCCCAAAATTTACGAAACTGATAATTTTGATCCCAAAAATAAACGGAGCTTGACGGGGCTCGTTAACTCAGGAAAAAACATGTAATTAATTTTTTTATTCCTTAAACACTCTTAAACCCCTTAACCGCATAATTAATTAAGAAAAAGATAAATTTAAACGTGAACTCACACACACAATTACACACACTGATAGAAAAAAGTGAGAGAGGTAGAAAACCTTGCAGCCGCAGCGCCGCTCTCTCCCGCCGCCGCGGCACCCAAAAACACAGTGCATCACCGCCACCCTCCGCGACCCTCGTGGCACCAAAAGGGACCGTCTTTGACTCTGCGGATGCGGTGGTGGATCGACGGCGGGGGATGGACAGTGGCAAGATCAGTACGCCGTCGTAGTTCAATTTCAATCTGAGTGCCGCAATCGATTGAGCCACACATTCCTCCGAAACTCCAGGTAAATCAATGCCCAAATCCTCCTTCGCTGATTTCGCGTTCGACATCGAATTCCCCAATTCTTCGTTCTTAATTTCCTCCACCTTGTTCTTTTTCTTCTTCTCCGCAGAAATTCTGGCAATATTCGGGGTTAAATCGACCAAATTCACGCTCGGAAACCTCCACCAATCTCATTCATCATCGTTCCTAATCACCTGCATCTCTCTCCTTATTTCGTACCCAAATCAAACCCTAATCCTACCGGGTACCCGTAGCAGTAACCCGCAGGTGTTAATTTGGATCGATTGCGACGATTGGTTGTTGTAATTAGGGTTCGGATCTTCAATTGATTCATTCTCCGTACCAGTTTTGCCGCTCTCAATTCCCTCCCCCATTTTCTCATCCAGCATCGATTCCGCATCGAAATCGACTTCTTCTTTAAACTCATTACAATTTTCAGAGGAATTGATTTCCTCTGGTGTCTGACGTGGATTCAAATTGAAATTGAACCCTTTGGTTCAAAGGGGGTGAAATTGTTGGCTCTCTGAATCAATGGTGAATCCAGCAGGAAGCCCTTATGCAACGACATAAGCAAATCTGAGGGCTCAAACAAGAGTTGGTTATTCTTGTTATGATCATGTGACTTTGTGAATTTGTGAGATGGTTTTTTGGCGAATATCTTCAGTTCTTTGAGAGTAGTTTCAGTTTTCAGTTCATTGGTTTCATTTTGGTTTGGAGATTATTATTGAGAAGTGGACATGGCTGTAAGTGGGGGAAAGTGGACATGGCTGTAAGTGGGGGAGGGAGGAAGATCATAAGGGGTTGAGTTAAGTTAAGTGGTTAAATATATATTAATTATGTTGCATAACATATGGTACTAAATATTCAAGTGATTGAAAGGTGATTATGTCTTAGATGAGTATTAATTATGTTGTATAACGTTTGAGACCGAATCTGCAAGTAAAGTTAACGGTTTCCGTCACGGTGGGACTAAGTTTAAAAGTTAAAAATCATATGGGACTAATTCTGTCATAGGTAGGAGTTAATTGAAAACATGGCGTGGTTAAATGACCAAAAGTGTAAAAAAAACTCCATACAAAACCTTGTTTACCGAAATGGGCCTTCATGGGTCGAGCGAGCAAAATGGGTCTGGTCTTCGATGTTCTCTAAAACTTGGCCCAGTCTGGATATACTAATGGGCTTGTGAACCCAGACTAATATGCACAAAATAATAGATAACCAATTGTACGCAGACAACTTATGTAGTTAAGGACATGACAACAACTTGTTAAGTTCTTGTCTAACCTTATCACCAGTCAAAGCACTTACAATAACATCCATGCTAGGGAGTTCTTCAACATCCATATTTTCATTTTAGAATTAGAATCAAATTTCCCGTGTCTAAATAAAATACGACCAAACCTTTTAGACATCCTTCTCCTAACACCATTACACAAGTATACATAAAAACCATCAATGCAATCTTCAATATGAGGAACAGAGTATTCAACAACATGTATAATGATCCACTCTCGAGACCCATCATGATTAGAATCATGTGACGACATTTAAGGGGAAATGTCTTCCGCTTCAGATCAAGGCTCAGACACAAGATGGGTTCACCGTAAAAGGAGACAAGTCGGCTTCAAAAGACCAGATACACTCACAAGAGGTGGAGCATTTTGAAATTGCAAAAGAGTTCCTTGAATTTCAAAAGGGTTTATGTTTGCAGAAAATACAACTGTAGAGGAGTTGGGTTAATGATTTAGTGTTTGTCGTTGGATGTGTTGCAACATTTTCCGTGTCATTAGTGTTTGCAGAAGGAGAAGCCATGAATACAAGTAGGTTTATTAGTTTTAGTTTAAAGGAGAAGAATATGCAGGAGAGTTGTGGGAATGTGGAGTGTTTATGGATTGCTCTGTCATTTTAACTTGAAAAAAATAGTTAGTAATAAAAAAAAAAAAAGAGAAAGAAAATAATTTTCCTTCAATTAAACTTGATAAAACTCGAAACACAAATATTAAATAAAATTCTTGAAGTCACAATCTAATTAATGTTTCAACATCAATAAATTTGACCTCTTTAAATAGAATATGAATGGTAACTTAAAACTTTTTCCACATCTCAAGAATTTTTTTTTTAAAATTAAAAACGTGGAGGAGCGGTAACATGAAATGAGAAAAACCACATCTTGTTTTTAAATGTGATTGTGTGTTAAAGGAAATAAAAAATATAAATAAATCCTTCAATCATGGTTAAATAATACACTTTAATAGTGTGAATTATTTCGAGTAGATGCTATAGAAAATGTTTGCGCGCCAACGTACACTTCAACATTACTCTTGCATTGAATTATTAATTCTTTTTTTAATCTTTTTTTTTACATCAGTTCATATCCATCCACCTTTTAAAATGAGTGCATCATAGGAGCGAGCCTCATAATTACTCTATATATCTAGTGCGATGTCTTCAGCACCTAAAAATAAATTAAATACCTTAACCGACCCACTAAAGTATAGTAGAATAAGTAAAGGGTCGATCCACAGGGAACGTGAAAATAATTAATGTGTTAATTGTGTGAATTAATATGGACAAACATGCAACATGAGGAGGGGGAGGGGGGAGGATTGGTTTCTAAATACTACTAGAACAATAAATTGCTAGGAAAATAACAATTAATCTAAGAAAGAAAACTCAATAATAAAAATGCATTCCAATCCACAGTTCATTCATCCCTCGACTTTAATGTTGTTAACTGACATCGACGTTTACTCTATTTAACTAAGGATTAATGTCCCTCAATAGTCAACAAGCTCTGGCTACCAGTTATTTTCCCTTAATTATACTCAATTGAAACAAGCTCTCCAATGAATTTTTTCAACTGAACAGTCTAGATACGATCTAAATTTAATCCAGCCAAAACCATTAGACACTAGGATAAAGGACAAACAAAAATTCCCGAATACGCAAGATCGATTCGAAAGAACCCGATTTAAATCACCCTAGCAAAATACTAATTGCTATCAATTGCCATAAATTTATAACAGTTACGGATTACAAATTTATGAACTAGCAGACATATAAGAATTAAATAACCTAGATGATCAATCTAAATTAAATATTCAGGTATGTTGAAAATTAAATTAGATGAAATAAACAATCCCAAGATAAATATTATAAACGTCTCAAGTCAATTAATATGCATTAAAATACGAGTTTAATAATCCTTAGAATTGAAATAAAAATACCAACTAAACAAAAGTGTGTCTCTTCCTCAAAAGGCTGCTTCAAAAAGATGCGTGTGTTCCTCTGTCCTCCCCAATTAAATCAAAAACTCTCCCCTACTGTTGCGTGCGTGTAATATATATACATGGGGTAACGGCCGATGCCTCCTTTCTTCTTCACCAAGAAAAGCCTATGTATGCTATGTCTTATTAACCTCACAATCATGGGCTTCCATCTCACGTGACTAACAATTAGTCACTAATTAACCTTAAATAATTAATTGCTTGGGCCTTGGTTCATGGGCTTGATTCCTGATCATATTATGTTGCAAGATGCGTCTAATTTATTTTTACGTGTGACTCATCTTAGGCTTCTTCAAAATATTCCAAAAAATATCTGAAATTCACATAAAAAACAAGAAATAAATTAAGCATGGAATAATATCATTAAAACACTCATAAGTAATCAATCATGTCATTTTAATACAAATGAGTCTAATAAATTTCACTCTAATATATTAAAAATATGCATAATTCCCTACTTACCATATACCCCCACATTTAAATATTTGTTTGTCCTCAAGTAAAAATAGCCCAAAAAAATAGAAATGGAGAAACTAAGAGATTCGTTCAGGTCCTTTCTACACAGCGAATGTGACACTATCGCAAAGTAGCAACTCACAAAGTTTCAGACTAAGTTCAATGCAATTAGAAACTGTGAACTTTTGAAAGCTTCCACTCAAGTTCACAAAATCATTTATGATAAATTCTGAATTCTTTGACTTGTCAAGCCCCTTACCATACTTCAACTCCCCTTCGATTCGCTTCATCTAAAATAGGTAACTCAAACAAACTCTACATTCTAGTGCACCCCCTATCTCCTTATTTTTTTTCTCTAAGGTCTGCAGCACCACTCTACTTGTTGGATTTTAGCTCTAATTGTATCCGACTTTGAAACGTTCGAACCCCAGAAAGTAGGCAGCTGTCTCAGCACCTTTTTTTTTCCCAAACGCAAAACCGCAACTTCACTCCATCGTTAGGTTTTAGCTCGAATTCCTTCTTTTTTTTTCTCTTTTTTTTTTTCGAGCCCCTAAAAATGTGCAATTGTACCGACTTTTTGGTTGTTACACAATTCTTCAACTAAACTCCTTTTCCTCCAAACCACATTAATTTTTTTTTCCTCCCTCAAGGGGCACACCACAAATGTATCATTTATCAAAGCAACCTAATTAGACTACTCTACTATACGGAATCAAAGCACAATATAGGACCATAACTCATCAATTCACCAATTTATTATCATAAACTCGAACGGACCCTCATGAAAACTTCCATCTACTCACAAACTCCGCATGCATTAAACAAAGCAAATTTAATCAAAATCTCCACAGTGTACCACAAAACAATAATATCACATCCTAAGCAATATGCACACAATTGCAAAAATTCAGACCATGCCACAAATTACCCCCCCCCCCCCCCCCCCCCCCCCACACTTAGAATAAAGCTTGGCCTGAAGCAATATATAACAAAACAATAGACAGACTAGAGAAATTTAAGACATGAAAAGAGTAAACCTGACTAGTAGCGAGGGCCAGTGGGGTGTTTAACACCCGCCCTTGTGTGTGTTCTTCAACTTGTGCTCTTAGAGAGCCTACAAAAAGAGGATAAAATAGAAAAAGAAGACCAAAGAAGGGCTGCAGAAATTTCACTGCTACTGTGACACTTGGGGGGGTAGTGTCAAAATTGCAGAAAATTGCAACGACACACGAAATAAACAAGAGGGTTATGGAGGAGAGAAAATAAAAACCAAGACACTAAAATACTCAAAAATAACCGAAAAGCCCCCATAAATCACACACAAAAAACACAAATTATTCAAACCGTTCCCCGGCAACGACGCCAAAATTTGGTGTGCTGTCGCCAGCACACAAAAATAAATTAAATACCTTAACCGACCCACTAGAGTATAGTAGGATAAGTAAGGGTTGATCCACACGGAACGTGAAAATAATTAATGTGTTAATTGTGTGAATTTATAGGGACAAACATGCAACATGAAAAGGGGGAGAAATGATTGGTTTCTAAATACTACTAGAACAATAAATTGCTAGGAAAATAACAATTAATCTAAAAAAGAAAACTTAATAATAAAAAGACATTCCAATTCACAGTTCATTCATCCCTCGACTTTAATGTTGTTAATTGACATCGACGTTTACTCTATTTAACTCAGGATTAATGTCCCTCAGTAGTCAACAAGCTCTGGCTACCGGTTATTATCCCTTAATTATACTCAATTGAACAAGCTCTCCAACGAATCTTTTCAACTGAACAGTCTAGATAGAGCCATAGTCACGCTCTTCTTGTTCGGGTCACTTTTGGGCCCATCCCTCTTCTTTTCTTTTTATTAATAATTGCTTATTCGACGATCTAAATTTAATTCAGCCAAAAGCATTAGACACTAGGATAAATGACAAACAAATTCCCGAATACGCAAGATCGATTCGAAAGAACCCGATTTAAATCACCCTAGCAAAATACTAATTGCTACCAATTGCCATAAATTTATAACAGTTACGGATTACAAATTTATGAACTAGCAGACATATAAGAATTAAATAACCTAGATGATCAATCTAAATTAAATATTCAGGTATGTTGAAAATTAAATTAGATGAAATAAGCAATCCCAAGATAAATATTATAAACGTCTCAAGTCAATTAATATGCATTAAAATACGAGTTTAGAAATCCTTAGAATTAAAATAAAAATACCAACTAAACAAAAGTGTGTCTCTTCCTCAAAAGGCTGCTTCAAAAAGATGCGTGTGTTCCTCTGTCCTCCCCAATTAAATCAAAAACTCTCCCCTACAGTTGCGTGCGTGTAATATATATACATGGGGTAACGGCCGATGCTTCCTTTCTTCTTCACCAAGAAAAGCCTATGTATGCTATGTCTTATTAACCTCACAATCATGGGCTTCCATCTCACGTGACTAACAATTAGTCACTAATGAACCTTAAATAATTAATTAATTGGACCTTGGTTCATGGGCTTGATTCCTGATCATATTATGTTGCAAGATGCGTCTAATTTATTTTTACGTGTGGCTTCTTCAAAATAGTCCAAAATATATTTGAAATTCACATAAAACACAAGAAATAAATTAAGCATGGAATAATATCATTAAAACATCCATAAATAATTAATCATGTCATTTTAATACAAATGAGTCCAATAAATTGCACTCTAATATATTAAAAATGACAAAATATAATGTGAACAAGTTTTACGGTGAAACTGGTTAAGGAGTGTGACTTATATTACTAAAATGTGAGACTTTTTACTGTAAAGTGTGTGACTTTTTACTATAAAGAGTATTACTCATAAAAGTGAAGGGTGTGACTTATATTATAGCAAAGAGTGTTGTAGTGATAACTGAAGTGTGTGACTTATATTACTAAAGGGTGTGACTTATATTATTAAAGTGTATGTCTGTGAAAAAAAACTCAGTTTCACGGTGAACAAGTTTCACAGCATACCAACTCATTAAAAATATGCATAATTCCCTACTTACCAATACCATTTATAAATCGATGTATTTTTAATCACCTTTCGAAATGACTGCATCATAACAACAACCTCCCATGCCCATAGTTACTTTGTTTAACTTTGCAGAAATTGGTTAACATTTCCGATATTATTCATATTTCGTTATAAAATCTCTGTTAATTCGTATCATTTTTTTCTATTTCAGTTGACATAAGAAAGTTTCAAGTGTTGGTTATGAGTTCGGTAGGTGATAGAGTTAAGACAGGGGAGACACGAAATAACAGTAATACGATAAATAAATCAAAACGAGGCTCCTCAAAGAGGCCACAGAGACAAATCTCTCCCACAACCGTAGTTGCCACAATATAGTTATTTTCCTGATAATCTCAGTCTTAGAGAACGGCTAATATAAATAGACTAACCATAACTTATGCCCTAAGAAATAAGGCCCACGGCCCATTTATTTATTCTAAATTTATATAATTAAAATAAAGACTCTTAACTTAAATAAAGTCCATAACTAAAATAATAAAGATAACTTATAAGACGTCTATCAATTGCTCCCTCCGGGGAAACAGCCTTGTCCTCAAGGCTGGAGCTGATCATCCCTGGCTTCCTCAAACTGATAAGAGACCCCCACCGCGATTTCATCATCATCCGCCTCAATAATGCTCAAATATTTGGCGGAACACTTGTGTAACGGCCCATAGGGCTGACTGCAGCGATAGCACTTGCCCATGGCCCTATATTCACGAACTTCCTCTGAAGTGAGACGACGTGTCGCTCTATTCGGATGGGGGGTAGACGAACCCGAGATTGCAGATTGTGGGAAGGCTGGGGACGAAGCAGTAGAGTTGGGCTCACTGCCAATGGTCTGTTGCTCATTATTGAAGGCCCCACTACTGCGACCCGAGGACGCTGAAGTGAAGGGGGCCCGTTGAAACGATAAATGTTTGTGGACACAAGCAACGCGCCGGGCGGCCCTGATGGCAGCAAAGACGTCTGTCATCTCAGAGTCTGGCAGACGATCGTGGACAGATTGTTGCAGGCCCCCAAGAAACATTCCCAAATATTGGGCCTGCAGAAGTGAGGGTAATTGGGCAACCAGATAGTCTTCGAGACTCCCTGCTTGGACAGTGTTATGCATAGCTTCGTATGCATTGATCGTTGAAGCATCTCCAAACCGTTCAACCAAATCCTGTGTAAATTGGGCCAATGGGACGTCAGGAGTTCTTCAGAGTACCCACTGGGCCCAGAACATGGCCCGGACTGACATGGCAATGAGGGCCAGTTGAACACGGTCACTGATAGACGTATGGTGCACCGAGAAATATTGCTCAGCCTGTGCCAACCAAGCCACAAGATCATTCCCGTCAAACAAAGGTAATTCCATTTGGTGCAGTGATACTGCTGGAATCATGGCCAATCCTGATGGCGCTAGGGTTGAATGAGTGGGCCCTCCCCACGCAGAGCCAGCAGCTGGCATTGAGTCCTTGCCAATTCCACCTTTGACAGAACTGGATGAGTTGTGAAGTCCTGGGGAAGGAGTCTGCAATTGCTGTACGAGATCGGACTGCATCATGTGAAGTTTTCCCGAATCACCCGGCTTCACTATAGCGGTCGTGATAACATGCAATTGTGTCATAATTTTGTTGAGGGAATCACGTACCTCTACGATTTCGGCCTTATTTTCTACGTGCGCTGACTGGTTTTCAGCGAGGGCAGACTTAAATTTCCCCAATGTCTTCTCCATCGCGTCACACCGGTCCTTTGCTGAAGCCATCGAGGTGATATCTGGCAGATCGAACCAAATTGATAGAGTTAAGATAGAGGAGACACAAAATAACAGTAATACGATAAATAAAACCTCAAAACGAGGCTCCTCAAAGAGGCCACAGAGATAAATCTCTGCCACAACCGTAGTTGCCACAATATAGTTATTTTCCTGATGATCTCAGTCTTAGAGAACGACTAATATAAATAGACTAACCCTAACTTATGCTCTAAGAAATAAGGTCCACGGCCCATTTATTTATTCTTGATTTATATAATTAAAATAAAGACTCTTAACTTAAATAAAGCCCATAACTAAAATAATAAAGATAACTTATAAGACGTCTACCAATTGGGTTGATAACATATCTACTACTCTTGAGATGGAGTATTTGAATTTCTAGTCTAAAGTTACATGTGCTAGATTGACAACTTAAGGTCTTGTTTGTCTCTATCAAGAAGTAACTTTTAGAATTTCAAATCTCAAATTTCCATTTGTTTATTCGGGTTTTGATGTAGGATTTTAAATCCTTCAAAACTTTACTTTATAATATTTATAACACACTTATCTTACATTTTTCAAACACAATTTTCAATACACTATCAATCATCTATCTTAATTAGAAAAAAAATTCGTATGAGAAAGCCTGCATACATAAGACGTGTCACAAATCAACATCCACCTCTCTCAAAGTGTCAAAGCGTCAATGCCTAAATTATGGTTAGTCTCACCATGAGACCATCTCACGCAAGTGTGCCTCATATAATATACACACATCAATCATTTCTACATTACTTTTTACATTATAATATTCTTTCTATCATCCACTTTTTCAAAATCCTACTCTATTTAATCCTACAAAATCCACACTTCCAAACATATACAAAATCCAAATACACAAATCCTTGCAAATCCTCACTACAGGATTTCAAATCCCCTCAAAAGTGTAAACAAACAAGGCCTAAGAGGCGTTGTATACATATTTACTCGTGATCTATATAATTCACAATTCGTGGATCTAAAGTTAGAATTGTGCTACCTGATAAACAACACACTAGTTTACCAGCTGGAGCTCTTGTATAGTTGTATTGCCCATCTCTGTACTTCATCTTTAATTTATACGTGACTCATTCCGCTGCTACTCTTATCCTCTATTTGAAGCCTCTCATTCAATATTCTTGTATTCAGCATCTCTGTATTCTAAATTTCGAAAGAGTTCAACCTACAGCAAACATAAAGAGATATATGAAGATTTCATATATGCTCTAGTAGTGTTGGGCAATATCTTTTATCTAAAGAACGCAAAAGAAGTTGGTACAGAGTTATAGAGCTTTTTATTGAGGAACCAGGTGGCATAGCCCACCTGGCCACTGAGCTCATCAATTGAGTGGGAGACCCCGGTTCGATTCCCTTTGGGAACGAATTGGAGTATGGGAGTTATAAGGGGGCTTGATGAATTTGTGGAGTGTTTGGGTGCTTGCTGTACTAACATCTAACAACTAACTTTGTCCGATCGAAAAAGAAAAAGAAAAAAAAGAAGCTTTTTATTGAGGACCAAATTAAAGGTGAATATTTTTACAAGCCACAGCAAATACCTCAAATTAGACAGAAGTTTGTATTTCTCAGGACTGAAACTATGAAGAAAATACCTCAATTTTCTTCCGATGGAAGATGTATTACATTACACTAATTAGATACAAATAAGAGTGTCGGGATATTTTTTTCGGCATGGATTATTATTGGTGATCAACTGATGCTATGGCACTATATATGTAACAAGCCGAATGTTAATTCACTATTAATTCATAAATTCAACCTTAATCAAGATCTTAATAGGATTTTTGCTTTGGTCAATCTTTTCTTAAAAAGCCTAATCCTGCCTATTGAGTGTTTATGAAAACCATAATCAAGGTTCTCTACCTTGGATTCCCAAAATTAATCCTAAATAGAGAATTAATCTCACTTATTCTTCACTACAAACTTGCAGCAAAGTTCTTTCCTAAGGTATAGAAGAATCTCAAAAGCTAGACGCCTAAAGGCAAAGGGATTCTTGTGCATCCCAATCTACTTTAAAACTCGTGTGGGAATTTATTTGATTGCCTTTTATGAATGTACACTTGTGAATTTGTTGTGGTATGATTCAATGGTGCATGGAACTTTTGACTTGCATGAACTTTTTAAGTACTACTAAAAATCTAAAACTACTTGAGACATGCCAGGGCAGTAGAGGTGCAGGGAAAAAAGAAGTCTTTGGGGAGTATTCTCCGTGCTATATATTTGATTAATCAATCCCAAGAGACTTAAAACTGTATTGATTGTTATGAATTTACATTTCGTGTTTATTTAAGACAGTTTATTCCCCACTGAGTTTTATGATTTGCTCACCCCAATATTTCTAAATTTCAGATTCAAGGCTGACAGCGATACTGGAGTAGGATTGTTCAAATTTATTAATGTTTACATTTAATGTATGTTCTCAAACAATTTATTCTCTCTACATTTGGATGATGTTTCATGAAAGTCAGATAAGGCCTTATTCTCTATATTCTTTTTCAATTTTAATAAGTAAAAATAGGCCACATTTTTAGGATGTTAGCTACCTGTTTCTGGAACAAATCAAATTCGTCTGAACTCAGCAAGCCATCACAATTTGAATCGAGAAGTTGCATCATCTCCCGAGCATCTTCTCCTTAAGCACCAAGCTCTTTCATTACGTTCATAAGTTCCTCAATGCTGATTTTACCATCTCCATTCTTGTCTAGCAGATGGAAGACTCGGTTTCTGTGATCAATTTGATTTGTAGAGGGAAAATCTTTAAGACGTATCGTTGCAAGTTCAGCTGCAGCCATCATAATATCCTTGAGCCGCTTTGCCTGAGAATTCACGATAGCAGAAGATCTTAGTTAACAGCATTCAGCGTTATAAAAATGTCCCATTTCTTGCCTTTACGTATTTATCTTGATCATGTATATAACCACATTGGACAATAGCTCTCTTAGCAAAATTTGAAATTGATGACAACAAGCGAAATACTCAATAAAATTTAGGCTGCGTTTGTTTTGGGTTTTAAAAACCAGGTTTTGGATTTACAAATCTAAATTTGGTTCAACTTCGAGACTTTGAAATCCGGTATTATAAAATCACCACTACAATACCTATAAACCTGCTATCACATCTATCAATTCAATCAGTTCTCTCTCCTTAAACTTATAATATATTCAAATCATAACACACAAAATCCAATCATTACAATCACACCCAACAACATAAAATACAACAACATTCACTCTCATACATTGATTTGGAGTATAGTTAAATCCCGCCCTACTCGAATTCCCAAAACAAACCCACATGCCACACCTTATTATTTATCAGAATTTCAAAATTCCTTAGATTTCAAAAACCGATTTTTTTAGAAACCACTTAAAACCCAAAACAAACATCACCTTAGAAATCCAAAATTGATGTTATAGATAAGAAAGTACGCCATTTTTCACAATCAGTTCTCACCTCTTCTGGATCAGTGAGACCACCTTTGTACAATGCATGGGAAGCAGTTCCACCAGCAGCCAACGTATCCATCTCAGCTGTCCTAATCTGTATCTCCATCAGTGGTCTTTTCCTACTTTTGTCACTGATATCCACAGACATGTGTAAACTCTTGTATCCATTACCCTTTGGTCGCATTATATAATCTTTGAACCTGCTAGGAATCTCTTTCCATAGAGATTGGATGATTTCACGTACTCTATAGCAGGCTTTTTCTCCAATAGCAGATGAATTAACTCCAGATGCTGGGGTCAATATTACTCTTAATCCTAAGATGTCGTTCACTTCCTCAGGTTTACGCCCATCTCTTAATAATTTCTTCATCGTACTATACCTACTCTTATAACGACCTTCAACAGATATATCTTCTACAATTTCAGACAAATATTGATCAGATTTTAGGGACTCAAGCAGCTGCTCCTTGTATATATCTAACAGGGGCTTGCTGACAGTCTCATGTCTCCCCAACCACGTGTCCACATAAAGGTACGAATGGGGAAACAAGTATTGGAACGAGAGATCCTCCAGTTCCAGGCATAAATGGTTTGTACCAACGGCATGTGCCAGTGGGGCGTATATCTTCATAACCACTATAGAAACCATTTGCTGCTTGTACCTTGGGAGATAATCAAGGTGTCGCATCATGTCAAGCTTTAGGACTAAGTCTAGTATAATAGCCCTCACATCATAGTATGTGAGGCAGAATACCCTCAATGCAGATGCACTCTCATCATCTAATGCCTCCACCTTTGAAGAAAGGTTGTTTAAGTGCATGCTTTCATGTAGTAGATGAATTGTGCTAGGTCCAACACGATCCCTCAATTCATGCAGGGATATTGTACCTCCTTCAATCACTTCTCTAAGTATCCCAGCAGAAATAGCCTCATCATCCATCTGCACCAGCATTAGCAATAATCACTGAGATGGAGCTAGATAGGCTTAGAAGTTAGAACCTAATTCTATATGCTAAAACACATCAGAGACTAAAATATAGTAGACTAAATATATTAGTTGGTGAATCTCTCAATTTGCTTTAGTTTCGAATTCCATCTAGACATACTATCCCATATTCTCTTTTCAGTCTCTCAATTTGTTATCCTTTCAAACATTAGGGGCTTGTTAAACCTAGTAAAAATTTCCATGTAGTCAGTCTCACCTCACAATTTAATAGTAGTGAACAGTGATCAATTAAGAATCAAGTAAATAACAATTTTATTTTCTAGGTCAGTAACTCATCCATAACAGGAGTATCTTACAGTAATTGTGATTTGGATACAACATTATTCTTTCACAGGTCACTAATTCAGCAACTAGGGATCATAATTCATATATCCATTCATTTCACAGTGCTTAAAATCAAATAAAAACGAATTAACAGCTGAACATAAATTCAATCCATGAATCACCTGTAGATCGGCCAGAATAATGGCAATAGACAGAGCTTTGGAGAGCGGAGAGCGGCCATCAGGGAGAAGTGGGAGAGAATGAAGAATAGGAATAGAGAGTTTCAGGGCCTTGAAAAGCAATCGAGAGGAGCTGGTCGATAATACCGTGCTTCTGTTGCTCATTATTCTCTGAGTCAGCTCATTGAAAGCCCCAACCAGCTCCACCACCATCTTCCCTCCCGGTTGCTCCAACATCATCCTAGCTCCCGATGACGTCATCTTCACACAGGTCCTCTTAAAGTTGAGATTCGCAATTGATAGCGATACGGAGGTTGAGGGGGCCTCAATCAATAGACTGCCCTTAGGTTTGGGGAAAATTGGAGAAGTCGCAGGGGATATGAGACGAGGCTCCATCTGTATACTGATTGCCAACGATTGGTGGCTAATATTTGATTCGCGCAGTCGACTCACTCTTGAATACTAACACTTTACTCGGCTCACCATTGATGACTCGTGCGGAGCTTCAGATTTTTTTTATTAGGAGAGTAAGGTGAGGATAAAATGGAAATGAGAAATGAGGGATGAGGAATTTCAAGCTATGTTTTAAAAATCGAAACCCGAAGTTGATACGGACGACCCCAAAAAAAGTTGGAACCGGGATCGAATCGATTGGGTCGGATTGAGTCGATGTGACGTCATAATAAATATTATATATATATAGTATACATTATTTAAAAAAAATTCAAAATTCAAAAATTCAAAAATTAAAAAAAAAATCAATATATAAATATTATTTAATAGTAATATTAATGAAATAAAGAATGGATGTTGCGTATAAGCTAAGCAGACACCCATTTAGTGGGTCAAAAGTCAAAATATATTCCCCATGATCTCGATTCTCGCCAACGACCATCTCTTCTTCTCCATATTCTTCAATCTTCATTCCTTCTTCTTCTCAATTATTTCTTCATTCCTTCTTCTTCTCCATAATCTAAAATCTAAATTCAAAACAACCAACTCTCCATTCCAATTACTGAGAATCTCGAACGATTTTGGTTTAATCACTCCAAATCCCATGTCCCCATCCCTTTAATCCACAATATGAATTGTATCGAAGCCTTCGAGGGCATCAAGAAGGGCCTGATTGCAGGTGAAATTGGAGAACTGAACAAGGGGTGATATTTCGGAGAGAGCCTTGTAGGCACCAATTTCGAAGACGAGGCTGAAGGGGGTGGAGGTGGGGTTGGTCTTATTGGTGTTATTATGAAGGAGCAATTGCAATGCGTCCTTGAAATAGAAAGCAGCCCTATAAAAAAACTTCCCAATGGGAGAGAGCTGGTGATTGAGCGGCGGCGGCGAGGGCAGGTGGGCGGCGGGCGCGCGATGCAGGTGGGCGGCGAGAGCAGTGGCCGCAGCGGATTTACCAATTTAGGGGTTTGGATTTACCAATATAGGGCAGGTGGACGGCGAGAGCAGGTAAGCTTCCCTTTTTTTTGGGGGGTTTTCCTGGTGAAAACCGGCGGTTAACCAGGTTCCCGATTTTCACCCGGTTTTTCCGATTTTTGGGGGGACGGTTCAATAGCAGATCTATACACCCCTATTGGCCCGCTGGCGGATGGTTCTCCGGTCCGACCGCCTTTTAAAACACAGATTTCAAGTTTTGAAATCTGGGGGCGACTAAGGACGTTATTTTATTAAACAAAGCATAGTAGACAAACTATCATGTACATAAATATAGAAGTGATAGAGTTTACTGTGAATTGGGTATTCAGTAAAAATATTACAAGATAGTTTGGCATATAGAACTGTTATTTGAGTTGAGTCGAGTATTTAGAGTTCGAACTCGACTCGAGCTCTTATTGAGCTGCCTCGATTGTATTGACGAGCTGGTAATAGAGTTCGGCTCGACTTAAAAACATGTATAACAAGCCTATTGAGCCTAAAGTGTCGAGCCAAGACTAAAGAGCCTAATGGAATTAAAATAAATAAGATAGATAATGTAATTTGTTATATGGAATCTATCAAGCCTAACGACCAAATCGAACGAGTCTGTCGAGCACATAATATGACATGAGATACAGAATGTAAATGGTAGGATGATATTTTTTTTTTGACAGGAAGTAGGGTGAGACTTTAACATAAGGTATTAATATGATTAATTGTAGAGATTCAGATTGTGAGGAACCACCTTGACTCAGGCTGATCGAGATTTGAGTCTTTGACTCCCATAGATGTTAGATAAGTTATTTTGATTTGTAAATCTTTAGATTGACTTGTTTAATATTTGTCATGGTTGCAGAAAGCAGGCTAGGCGGTGCCTAGGCACTAGGCGGCTGCCTGCCGCCGCGATTTTAGGAAAATCGGTCATTAAAGTCGGATCCAGCAATAGTCGCCGCCTAGGCAGCCAAATCGGTCAAATTGGGTATAGGTCCCGAATGGGTTTTAGTGATGCAGAAGTCTAGAGGGGAGGGGTGAATAGATTTATGAAACTTTTCGTGTGATCAGATGTGATCTACAAGTGTACTGATCAGAGTGCAGGTGATCACCATGGTCTGATATCCAACCTACTGATCGCTTGTGAGCAGATCAGTTTGGTGTCTATCAGTTTAACTGATTGTGCGGAAGCTAAGTTTTACCCGTGTGAAAAACCAGTTTAGTAAATTAGATTCTAAGTTCTTGAAACAGATCAGCTGACAAAGTATCAAACTGATCAGACCAGCTGCTTGATGCAGAACTGATCCTTCCTTAGAATATGCATGTTGGCTTATATAAAATAGTAGTGTGCAGAATGTAAAGCAGTAAACACACAAGATTTATAGTGGTTCGGACAACTTGTCATACGTCCACTCTTCCCTATCAGCAGGGGCACCAACTAACCAACTGGACTTAGATTAATGTGTTGGTCCAACACAGTACAACAGATGTTTCAAGAGTTCTCACTCAACCAATCCCAGAAATCAAGACTAGAAACCCTAGCTTGAGATCTTGATAAACAAACTTAACCTAACACTTGGTATGGATAAGATTTGTATTGTTCCAACTGGAATTCTATCCTAGTTTCTGAGTAGCCTAAAGCTAAAGGATAAGAATTCTTGTTAAGAACCTATGAGATGAACACTTTGAATATTCTTGAGTTCTTGGTGTTCTTCGTGCGGAAATAGCTTGTGTTGAGCTTGTGAATTATTTACGTAACCTTACTCTGAAGGTTTGATCCCATATTTATAGAACTTGAAATCAAAGAGCCGTTGGAGAGCAATTTGAATCTTAGGCTATTTTTAGGTAGCTTGCAGGTCTGAATTGAAGTGCTCAAGAAGACCATGTCGTCTTCGTGTAATTTTGTCCTTTCTAGTCGTTTGCCCTGATACGCCATATCCTGCATCGTCAGTTCCTGTACATACGTGTTGAAATCTTAGTGGCTAACAAGTACATTTATTCGGCGCCTTGTAAAGCCAGCTATGTTGACATTCTTCTGGTCTGATTTCTTTCGCATGTTTTGGATACGTAGAAACGCTTATCATATTTCTGACTTAGCTTGATCTGATCAGTAACCTACTGATCAGATTACCTTGAGTCTTCTGATAGAGTTGTCTTAGCTTCAACCTATCGACTCTACTGATGTTCCAATAGAATAGGTCTTCTTATCTTCTGCATCTGCTGATCTTGTCTTCTAATCTTCTGCATCTGCTGATCTTGTCTTCTGATATTCTGACTTAACCTATACATATTGAGTTCCCCCTCAATATGTGACATAATCTATTCCATCAGTTGTCTAACATGTTCAGCTGTTTTCCTAATTAATCATCAGTCGACTAACAAGTTCGACTGGTCCTATTACAAATGTTTTGGAACTTCCATCAACACTATAAATTTTCCAACAATTTCTCCCTTTTTGATGGAACCAAAACATTAACCAAAAAGTATGCTGAACAACTAAAAATAAAGTAGAGAAAGACAGTAAATTAGAAGACAACGAGAGTTTGTCTTAAGATCAGAAAAGTATAATATTTCATTGATAATGTGAGCTTACAAGTACATGTTTGAAAGTATTCTTAACTGATCTTACAAAAATATGTCTTCTGGTCCCTTCAATCTCTTTCTTCCACCGGAGTCGCACACATCTCATAGTCTTGCTTTGATCTCTGCAACCTTATGTTCTTCAAAGATGTCATCTTGAGCCAAACACTTGTTCAAGGTGTTAGTGTTAGTGTCCTAGAGACAATCATTTTTATGGACATAATACTAAGATAATATTCAGTGTTGGTTTAATATTATTATTTATTTAATATTAAATGTATGGCGTTATACTTATTAGAATATTATGTTTGATTGTTTGCATTTGTTCTTATCTGTGTTCCCTTGAATCACTGTTGTCATTGAGATGTGAGAACTCAGATTACTTAAGCATGATTCTCAAATAGCCCCGATCAAGGATCATAAAGAATGGGACATTGATGATGCAATGGAGATTGGTGTGCGATCTGCATCATACTCTTAGAGAGTGTAGTAAGATCTCACTTACTACGAGATACTAGGTATCTCATGATGGATGCACAAATACCTTAAAGGGTATTGGTAAAACCATCCGATCAACCGTTTGATGTAGTTCCACTATATGTGTCTACGGGTGTCTCGGTTAGTAGGAACAATGCGATACTCCTTTGACTTGAGGTCAATATGCAGGACATGTGTGGAGTGATGAACTTTGACCATGACCGACGCTTGCACCCTTCCATGGGTAGATATGGCTTGGATTGGGTTCATCACGAAGTGCATGTACGTGGTAGTTGAGCCAAGAATAGGATTCATTCCTCAAAGTGGATTTAGAGAGAATACTCATCTTCTCATCATAATTGGATCAAAGTCATTGGCCAATGCACGTCAACTTGGACTTTGTGGCCAAGTGTGACATAAGTGATCAATTAGTGATTGAAGACAATATGATTAAGTTATTTGAATAGACACTTCATCATGTTCAAGACTAATCAAGTATTCGTGAATGAAATGAGGAAATCGTAATAGTCCATGTTTCAGTTACAGGTAGTTGCACGTTTCTCGCAACGTACCTCATATATTGAGAATGTCTGATTTATTGTCTAGGGTTCAATTAAGACTGTTAGTTTGACTAATCGCTCGATATCTGAGGGTCTATAGGTCACACAACAAGTAACTTCCGTGTACGGATTATAGTTGGTTGATTAAGTATTAAATTGAATTTAATATTTAATTTATGGAGAATTAATAATATATTAATTTAGAATTAATTGTTATTACTGTTTAATTAAAATAGATTTAATTAAATAAGAATCCCATATAATATTATGGAATATTATTGTAGGAAAATATCTGTAGGGAAAAACATATCTTTGAGATTTGGTTTGCAAGATTAGGAATTATCTTCCTAATAAAGATGACTTAAGATTTAAGTCAGTCTCTCCCTATATATATGAGTTCCCGGGATTCATTATTTACTACAACAAGAAAACCTAGTTTCTCCATAAAATCTAGAATATAAATTTTCCTAGCAAATTCCGTCTCAGATTCAATGCTGGTAAATCTGTGCAAATATGTCAACGAGGATTACGTGTGGATACCGTAGTTGAGAAATCGGCTATCGAATTACTGTAAGATTTTTCGTTATGATTATTCGTACTCGTTTATGCAATTATCTGTTCGTTGTTGGTAAAATATTTCATTTCGCTGCGCATGTATTATGTGTTTACGTGCCTCTATATTCCAACAGTGGTATCAGAGCTTCAGGCTCTTTAATTAATTGCATATATTCTGGTTTATGATTTTTTTTATAAACTGATTGGTACGGTCGTGTGAATTGACCGCACCATATGTGAATTGTTTGATTAAGGGGGGTGTTGGGGAATTTACTTTCCAGTATAACCCCAACAGGGGGCACGCTTATTAGATAAGACGCACCCCCCTTTTCCCCATTATTTAGTCTTGGTTCGTCTTCTTCGCCCGCACACTCCTCCCAAACTAGGGTTTTCTGGGAAAGCCCCTCTCGCCTCCACCGCCGTGTTTTTTTAGTTTTGTGGGGCATTGAGACGATGCTCGAGCCGGCGGCCTTGTGTCCCAACTCGCGTCGGCCGCACGAGCCCACCTTTCCCGATGCACCGTTCGTTGTCTTCATCGCGTTGAAAGGCGATTTCCCTGGTTTCGTCCCTTTTCATGGTGACGCGCCCTCAAATAGTCTTGAATCGTGACGGTGCGCCACCAATTCACCTCGATTTGAGTCGTCGATGCTTGAATCCCTTCTAGGCTTGACCTTCGTGTTCGTCTCTATACACTTCTAGGTGGCACGCCATCGAATCGAACGAACTCCAGCGCCACCATTAGATTCGGCCGTCATTCAGTTTGAACTAATTAGAGGAAAAGGGGTTCTTGACTCGTCTTGCGCCCCCACCCATTTCATTAGTTCTTGTGGCCAGTCGCCTGTACGCGATGAGTGGCGGCGACAAGTCGCGCCTGTTCGTCGACTGCTTTCACATCTTCATTTTCGATTGCATGTGTTTTCGATGAATTTGGGTTGTCTGATTCTTGATGAATGTTGCCTGTTTGTCGATTGGGTTTTCGGTTTGAAACTGATGAAATTGAAATCTAATTAAACCCTAATAATTGGAACAGTTTTGGGAATTTTTTGGAATAATTCTGATGAACTGATGAATTATTGGACGTTTGGTTTGGATGACCCGATCGGAAAATGGTTTTGGAAACCGGGCGATGATGAGGGGAATGACTGTGCCGAAATTAGATCGTTGGATAGGGCCTTCCGTCCAATTTTGAAATTTGCACATGAGCCCTTGACTAAATAAATTAAAATTGAAATTAAAATTCTTTTTTTAAAAGTTAATGTAATTTAATTTTTGAAACTGTTTTAATTTGACTTTGTTGATGTTGCACGGATGTTGTTCCATATGTTGAACAATATTCTGCACAACATCTTAAATTTGTCATTTCTCCTAACACTGACTCCGTTTTATTAGATGTGTTTTTCTATGTTTCCTACATTGCAGGTTGAAGACAATTTCGGATATTGTCAAGCGGTTGCACTGATGGAGTAAGAATAGAAAGATCATGGGTGGTTACACCAAGATCATAGAGATAGTGGACGAGATCTTCAAGGTTGTCCGAACTTAGTGGATAGGACAATGCAGTTGGTCCGAATGTCTATAAATAGACTGCATTGGTCGATATTCAAGTTTGAGTTAAAGTGAAATCCCATTTGCTCTACTCCAAACTTAAGAAAGTAATATCCAAGACACAATCGAGAGAACAACCGAGTGATTGTTTCTTGTAGCAGTGTGAGGGTCGTTGTTATTCTATTTGTACTGGTCGAGGGAATAAAATCTCTCCCATCAGTATTGTGTTTGTCTTATTAGATCAAGTTTTAGGTTGAATAAGATCACTAGTTACTTGATTGAATAGATTGATTTTTGGTGTGTGGTTTTTCACTACACCTTTTAGGATCTTGTAAGAGATTCGTGTGTATCTAACTACCTGTTATAGTGATGTTTTTAATTATGAGGTTCGTCTGATTATAGACTATACAAAATTTTGGAAATCCTTTGCACTACGTTTTTATACTTCCGCTGTCATATGTTGTTTTATATGTTTCACAACATTTTCAACAACACTCTGAAAATACACGCACATACACTTTCAGTTGGCGGCAGAGCCATAAACTTGATACACTAAGTTAAAGGTCCTGTGTTTAAAGTGTGTTTTTATAATGGATTATCCACTGACTCCTTCTTTAAAACCTCCAATTTTGGATGGATCAAATTACCCATACTGGAAACCTAAAATGCGAATGTATATTAAGTCTATAGATGAGAGATCATGGCGTAGTGTGTTGTCTAGTTGGAATCCACCAAAGACGGTTGGTGATAATGATGGTGATTCACAAGTCAAAAGGGAGATTGAATTGTCCAATGATGAATGCATATCGGCCAATTTCAATTCTAAAGCCCTTAATGCGATTTTTACTGCTACTGATGTTTCTATGTTTAAACTGATATCTAACTGTGTTTCTTCTAGGGATGCATGAGATATATTTCAGGAACATTGTGAAGGATCAGAAAGTATTCGAAGAACTAGACTCAGAATGTTGGGAACCAAGTTTGAAAACTTGAAGATGAAAGATGATGAGAACATTTCATCATACAATGAAAGGATAAGTGAGATTGTTAATGAGCCACACTCACTTGGTGATCCAATTTTCAACACTCGGTTAGTTAATAAGATACTTAGAATTGTTCCTAAACGATTTGATGCTAAAATATGTGCAATAGAAGAGGCTAAGAACATTGATTTATTGAGTCAAAGTGAGTTGATAAGTATTTTGAAAACTTATGAGATTAACTCAAATATGTTAGATGATGATAATCATGAGAAAGATAAAGACAAGAAAGTATTTGCTTTTAGAGGTGAAACTTCTGATAATGTTGGTAATGAGGGCCAGTTGAACACGGTCACTGATAGACGTATGGTGCACCGAGAAATATTGCTCAGCCTGTGCCAACCAAGCCACAAGATCATTCCCGTCAAACAAAGGTAATTCCATTTGGTGCAGTGATACTGCTGGAATCATGGCCAATCCTGATGGCGCTAGGGTTGAATGAGTGGGCCCTCCCCACGCAGAGCCAGCAGCTGGCATTGAGTCCTTGCCAATTCCACCTTTGACAGAACTGGATGAGTTGTGAAGTCCTGGGGAAGGAGTCTGCAATTGTTGTACGAGATCGGACTGCATCATGTGAAAGAAAGAATAGAACTTTGCAAGAAATGGCAAGAGTTATGCTAACCTCAAAAAGTCTTTCTAAGAAATTCTGGGCTGAAGCTTTGAATACTGCTTGTCACATTGTGAATAGAGTCTATATTCGTTCTGGTAGTAATTGTACTCCCTATGAGATTCTGAATAACAAGAAATCAAATTTGAAATATTTTCATGTGTTTGGTTGTGTTTGTTACATTTTGAATGATAGAGATCAGTTGCACAAGTTTGATTCTAAGAGTGATAAAGGATTTTTCTTAGGATATTCTAAGAATATCAAGGCATATAGAATCTACAACTTGAGTACTAATACAATGCAAGAATATGTAAATGTGGTATTTGATGAACTTGCAAGTCTTGCGGGTAAAAGTGCTGAAGATAATGAATCAGATTTGATAGAAGTATCCAGAAATACTGATGACACTGAAGATAGTAAAAATGTTGATCAGAATCAGAATGTTCCATCAACATCTGATGCAACATTACCCAAAAGTTCAAATACTGAAAATCTGTCACAAGATTCATAGTATCCAAAACATTTGGTTCCCTCAACAAAGATAATGAAAAGTCATCCATCAGATCAGATCATTGGAGAAGCTACCACTGGTGTACAAACTAGAAGAAGAATGAGTATTCATATCAATAACCTTGTAAGATCAGTTTGCATGTCATCCATATGCAATCAGGTAACTTTTCAGTGTTATCATTCTGAAATTGAGCCTAAAAATGTGAAAGAAGCTCTTGATGATGAAAATTGGATAAATGTTATGCATGAAGAGCTTAATCAGTTTGAAAGAAATGATGTTTGGACACTTGTACCTAGACCTAATTCTGATATTAATGTCATAGGAACAAAATGGATTTTCAAGAATAAAACTGATGAATCTGGTAATATTGTGAGAAATAAGGCTAGATGGGTTGCTCAAGGTTATACTCAGATTGAAGGAATAGACTTTGATGAAACATTTGCTCCTTTTGCTAGAATATAATCTATTAGATTACTTCTTGCTATTGCATGTTTCATTAACATTAGCTTGCATCAAATGGATGTTAAAGTTGCTTTCTTAAATGGTGTTCTGGATGATGAAGCTTATGTTGAACAACCTAAAGGTTTTGAAAATCTGGAATTTCCTGATCATGTTTACAAGTTAAAGAAAACTTTGTATGGTCTAAAACAAGCACCTAGAGCTTGGTATGATAGACTTACTGATTTCTTACTTGAGTTTGGATTTTTGAGAGGTGAAGCTGATAGAACTTTATTCATTAAAAATTCTGAGAATGATATCATGGTTGCTCAAATATATGTTGATGATATTGTATTTGGTTCAACTTGTAATGATATGCTTGAGAGTTTTGTGAAAGAAATGACATGTACCTTTGAAATGTCCATGGTTAGAGAACTGAATTTCTTTTTAGGACTTCAAATCAAACAAATGAAAGATGGTATTTTCTTTTCTCAAAACAAATATGCTAAGAATTTGGTGAAAAGATTTGGTCTTGAAACTGCTAAAACTATGAAAACCCCTATGGATTCAACTCAAAAATTGAGTAAAGACTTGATTGGAAAAGATATTGATCCTACTTTGTATAGATCAATGATTGGAAGTCTTTTGTACTTAACTTCTAGTAGGCCTGATATTATGTATAGTGTCTGTCTTTGTGCTAAATATCAAGCTAATACTAAGGAATCACATCTTAATTCTGTGAAAAGAATTATAAGATATGTAGCTGGAACATGCGATCTAGGTATTTGGTACTTAAAGGATACTAATTGCTCTTTAGTTTGGCTATAGTGATGCAGATTGGGCAGGTGATTGTGATGACAGAAAAAGTACTAGTGGAGGATGTTTCTACATGGGAAACAACATTATATCCTGGCACAGTAAGAAACAGAATTGTGTTTCACAATCTACAACTGAATCTGAATATGTTGCTGCTGGAAGTTGCTGCACTCAACTGCTTTGACTTAAAAAGATGTTTAATGATTATGGGTTGGAAAGTGGTATTTTGACTGTTTATTGTGATAATACTAGTGCTATCAATATTTTCAAGAATCCTGTGCAACATTCTTTGACTAAGCATATAAGTATAAGACATCACTTTATAAGAGATCTTGTAGAGAAAGAAGTTGTGAAGTTATAGTATATTTCTACTGAAAAATAACTTGCTGATATTTTCACCAAAGCCCTTGATAATGTGAGGTTTTCTTCACTTAGAAAATCTCTTGGTCTTTGCTATATCTGAAAATAAACACTAGATGTTGTGACAAATGTTTCCAACATTTGAAGCAACATTGTGGTTCTGTTAATGAGTTTGTCTGCTGATTTGCTTATGTTTGAACTTTAAATGATAGTGTTATGATCTTATTGTTGAATCATGGTTTAGATACAGAGTCCTGGACATATATCTCTTAAATGCATTGAAAAATAAAGCACAACTTAGATGTGTAATCACTGAGTAACTATGGGACACGGAGCTCGCTACTACGATGTGCTCTTTTCAACAGGTGATTAAATATATTCATGTTTGTTCACAATCCATTGAGTATCTATGGGGCACGGAGCTCGCGACTACGATGTTCTCTTTTGAAAAGATGGATCAATGTGAACATGTGTTTAAAAGAAAATTTCAAAATATGCAACACTTTGATGATGAATTTCATGCAAAATTGAGTGTTGAGATATATGTGTGCCGACATTTTGTGAAACCTTAAATGATTCGAACTTTATCTATCATACATGATTCGATTAATGTTCTGGGTAAGTTGAATTCGCGGTTTAAACAAGTTAATTGGACTAATTTTGGTTTATTTAATCTTGGATATGGTCTCTGTTTTTGAAAATATTTTTGGCGGCTCCTACACATTCACACGATCACACTTGTCTTAGTGGGTGGTTACTTTGTCCCACTCTTGGTCGGTTTCTGTGGTGGTTTTGTGTAATAACCTCCACTTTGTTCTCTACTTAAGTTCGATTTATCTGTGATGTTCATTACTGAAAGCTGAAAACCTTGTTGTTGCACATAGGAATCGAGGTTTGTGTTGGTTTTACTTATGTTATTTCAATTATTTCGGTCATATACTTCTTTTCCCTCCTATTTTTCATATAACATTATTTTAATTGCCTTTGCTTTTATGTGATTGGACAAAAAATAGATGGGATGGCTGATAAACAAAACCTTTTGAGTTTTTCTGATCATTTACACTCACACGCAATCCCTCATCGTTCAAACCCTTCTTCTCTAGAAATCCTCAAACCCTATGAATCTTCTTGCTGAAATGGCTACTCAAAACCCAGATTATGATTCCACTAATGTTGGTAGATCATAGTCTTCATCCGTACCAAAACCCACTCCGTACAAATTTCCTGAAGATAACCCTCAATCTCCGATTCGACTGATCATTGAATAAATGCTCGAGAAAAACCTTCATGTTCTTCCTGATGTTTTTGTTGGCAAAAGACAACTCAACATTAATGACGTTGTTGATATTTCTGCTAAACCCTTAGCCACAGAAATTCCTGATGAACCTTCTCCAAAACCTGTTGAAAACCCTACTCAAACGGCCGATGTTGAGATGAACAAAGTTGATTCCTCTGATTCAGAAGGAATGGGGGAGAAACTCAAGAACATTCGGTTAAGAAAGAAGCAATTGGCTCCCAAAAGAGGTGGTGGAAAATGGGGAAAGAGGAGAGTTTCTCAAAGGAACCTTGGAAAGGGAGTAGATTACACTGGGAAACGTCCTAAGAGGACTGATGGTGGTGTTGATGATCCTATCACTGGAGAGGATTCAGATGAAGAAATGGCAGTTCCAGATGTTCTTGTTGTTGAGCCAAAAGACTCAGATGATGACTTAACCATGGAAGAATTGATGGCAAAGAAAGAGAAATGAACCAAAAGGAGAAATGAACCATCTGTGAATGTTGCTCCTAATGCTGCAGAACCATCTAAAAATGTTGAAAGAGATGATTCTGAGAAAGAGGAATCTGAGAAAGATGAAGCTGAGACAAAAAGTCTGAGGTAGAAATGGATGTTGAAGAAGATGATTCTGAGCAAGATGATGAAGTTGATGAAGATGTACAGGAAGATGAGCCTGCTGAAAATCAAACTGATGATGAGTTTGATTAACTCTTTGATGAGGTAATGAAATCTGACTCTGACCCTGATGATAGACTTGAATTTGATAGGAAGTCTAGAGTTGTGAAAACCATGCTGAAAAGACATATTGTTGATGAAAGAATCATTAAACTTTCTGAATTTGAAGCCAACAATATGATAGGTTTTCTAGAGGAAAGATCCTTACTACATGCTCTACAATATGCTAAACCATACTATGTGCCTTGGGTTGCTGAATTCTATGCTAATTTGAAGAAGAGTTGTGGAAATAGACAATCTTCAAATTATGGGAAAGTAAGGTTTAGGTATAATGTTGTTACCATCACTCCTAGGCTCATCAACATTTTCTTAAGGAGTAAGAATGTAGAGGAAGAACCTATTGATCTAGAAATTGGTGAAGTGTTTTCTGTGATAACTGGTGGAAGATATTCTTAATGGACATTGCAATTTTCTGCTGCAAAATTGACTTCTCTCTATTCTGTGATGCATAAACTGTTGGTCTCATACTGGTATCCTTCTAGAAATTCTAATATGCTTACTAAAGAACAGGTTTTCCTGCTTTACAAGATTGTTCATCTGAACAAGTTTAATATGGGACAAATCATATTTGATAATATGATGTCTCTTGCTGGAAAACATGGTGATGGTGGAATGTTCCCATATCCAAGTTTGATCTGTCAGTTCTTGGATAAGTTGGAGTTTGACAGACCTAGAGGAGAGAAGATCAGTGGTTTTATCCCTAGCTTTGGGATTTCTCCAGTTCTAAAATGTGGTAACCGGGTGGTTGATCTACCTATGGAAGACCCTGAACAGCAGACAGAAAATGTTGCCCATTATGTTGGCAACATTCCTTACACAGTCACAAGAAGTAATGGTATCCCCTCTGTCACATTTACTAATGCTTTCATTACTGATCAAATTCAATCCATCCAGCAGAACATAGATGCTCTACTTAAACAGCAAACCTTCTGGAGAAGCCTGCTTTCTACTCCAACAGGGGGAGGATCACCTGATGATGGTCCTGAAGATGGTGGTAATGATGGAGCTGGTCCATCTGGCCATGCAGGTGAGAAGGATGATGCACCAGATGCTGCTGAGCATGATGATGGTGTTGCTGCACAAGATGATCAGAATGATGCTGAAAACAGAGAGGTTGAGGATGTTGTACTAGATGCTGTGAATGAGGCTATGGAGGATGCAGTGAATGATGTACTCAATGCTGCTACTGCTGAACAAGTTGTTGGCGAACCTGCACCAATTGACCCTACAACTGATGATAGCACTGATGAAGATCTGAGAAAGACTCCAGATAGGGAGGATATGTCTCATGAGAGTATTGCTATGCTTGATGAGATGTATGGTCATGACAATTGGTGAACAGATTCAAGACAGGGGGAGTTTTTGATGTATGGGTGAGCATTTGCAGATTATGGAGATGCAACCATTCCAATGGCCCAGTCCTTCCCTATACTTCACTTTAAAAATTTCTTTCTGTATTGCAATCTTTTATTTACTGCTCTTTACTTCATGAACTCTGTTAATGGACAATTAGTTGATAGGTTTATGTTTATGTCATTTACTTTATGTTGGATACTTTGGCCTAAGTACACTGCTGATGTACTTAGTGCTTGTGTTTTGTTGTTTATTTTTACATTATGATTTGGTTGAATAGTAGTTGTTCTCTGAATGGCTATTATTTGTTTCTTTCCTGACACAAGCCCGGATGTTGTTCTTAACATCAGGTGTGTTGTAGTAGAAATGCCAAATTGGGGGAGTTTGTTGATGTTGCACGGATGTTGTTCCATATGTTGAACAACATTCTGCACAACATCTTAAATTTGCCCTTTTTCCTAACACTGACTCCGTTTTATTAGATGTGTTTTTCTATGTTTCCTACATTGCAGGTTGAAGACAATTTCAGATATTGTCAAGCGGTTGCACTGATGGAGTAAGAATAGAAAGATCATGGGTGGTTACACCAAGATCATGGAGATAGTGGAGGAGATCTTCAAGGCTGTCCACAGTTAGTGGATTGGACAATGCAGTTGGTCCGAATGTCTATAAATAGACTGCGTTGTTATTCTATTTGTACTGATCGAGGGAATACAATCTCTCCCATTAGTATTGTGTTTGTCTTATTAGATCAAGTTTTAGGTTGAATAAGATCACTAGTTGCTTGATTGAATAGATTGATTTTTGGTGTGTGGTTTTTCACTACACCTTTTAGGATCTTGTAAGAGATTCGTGTGTATCTCACTACCTGTTATAGTGATGCTTTTAACCATGAGGTTCGTATAGTCTGATTATAGACTATACACAATTTTGGAAATCCTTTGCACTGTGTTTTTATACTTCCGCTGTCATATGTTGTTTTATATGTTTCACAACATTTTCAACAACACTCTGAAAATACACGCACACACACTTTCAGACTTAATTATTAATTAGATTAATTGTTCACTTTTGATAATCTTAAAATTAAAATTGAAATTGGATTTGGATATTTATTTTAAGACGATGTGAAATCCCACTTGGTTAACTTGTGCATTAAATTTGATTTAATTTGTTAACCCCTTATGGACCACGTTATATCTATTTGGGTAGGCGGCGCCCAATAACTGTCAGACCATATTAAATGTTTGGGTAGACGGCGCCCAACTATTTGTTAGTCCGTGTAACTCATGTTTGGGTAGACGACGTCCAAAATATTTGCTCAGATATGATATCGAAAGCATGATGGATCTCGATTAGGCAATTAATACCCCGCCTTTAAAACGTTCCTCACTAAAATATGGTTTTCTCATTAATTTGATAAGATATGTTCCATCAAAATTAAAAGTAAACCAGAGATTTTGTTCCAATGGGTATTTAAGACCAAAGTCTTTTGCTTGGATCTACTGTTGGTCCCGGTGAAAACGAGTCTTACACGTGTATGGGGGGGAATACACGTGTTAGTGTTTTTAAAACTTTTTCTTACTGAGGTCAGCTTGGGTCAGATAATCCTGAATATTAGGTCCTGAGAAGCACAAATCACTCTGAGTCAAAGTCTCTTCGAGACGTTGATCTGGAAAGCCGCTTTCGAAAACCTCGAGATAATCCCAACTGAGTCCTGAGTGTCAGAGATCCTGAGTTGCTTGGATCAGATAACTAAATTACTGAACCCTCAGAAGAGTAAGTTCAGTTTGGTAACTATCTGTTCTAGCTACTCAGTCGTGCGGAATGGTTGGCCCTTTAGTTTATACTCGTTTTAAAGCTTTGCTGAAAACCTTCCTTTAATGGAATAGTGATTAGGCTGTGATTCATTTAAATGCAACTTCCAGTGGATTGATTCCAACTGAAATATCAGTGAAAATATGCTTTCAAACTCAGTGATGCAACAGTTAAGCACAAATAAGGAAAGCAATAAACAACATAACAGTTTATAGTGGTTCAGAGACTCAAGCTCCTACGTCCACTCTCTCTGATCCTCAGAGAAATTCACTAATCACTTCGAAGCTCGACTACCTCGCGTAGTTTACTTCTATCGAACTTCGAACAGCAAACAAGACCTTGAGCTTTACGACTACCTCGATGGTTTACTTACTCAAACACAAACAAGCTTTCGTTCTTACCTCAGTAGCTTACTAACTTCACCTCTAGAGCTTTCTGACTACTCCGCGTAGTTTACTAACTCTTTACAACTCTTCTCACCAACAAACACACTCCAACTACCTTCTCAAGGGTTTGGGGTTTCTCGGTTGGTTTCCAACTAGGATGAGATATTCTTTACAATGAAGTACAATGCAAAGACTAGGATATCTCGACTAAGCTTCAGATATGTCTTATCAATCTAGGCTTAGTTTAGTGAGCTCTCTTCAATATAAAAGCACTTGGGAAATTCTAAGTTTTTTGAGTGCTTTAACTTTGCGATAATAAGTTTGAGCTTCTTGAGTTGCTTATAAATTTCCCATAACCTTACAATGTAGAGGGTCACCAGTATTTATAGGCATACACCAAGGTTACTCTTGAAAACTATCCGTTGGAGAGATAGCTTCGTGAGTTTCCTCTTATGGTGTGTGAGGAACGGCTATATTTAGGGTTTGAAACTCCCTAACACGTTTTAGGCAATAGCCTTTCATGTAGCCGGTCTTCACTTTTTGCAGTCTGGAACTTTTGTACTTCTGACATCTTTTTCACGACACATCCTTTTCGATTATCGGTATAGTGCGATTTGTCTTCCTCTTTTTGACTTTTGTCTCTCCGAAAAGGTAGACATCTTCAAGGCTCTTTTAGTTACAAACTACGAGTTGATATAACCTAACAACACTTGGAATTAGTTCCTTTTTATGCGCATTTGAATGTCTTGGCAAATATCTATTTTCTAAGGAATCGCGATCTTCTCGATGATTGCATCCTTCAAATAGATATATTGATTACATCGGAACATTGAGTTTATACCAAGCATTGATATATTCTTGCCTTGATAATTCACTTGTGCCTTGATATTCTTGATCTTGACCTTGGTCTTGAAGTCTTCGAGTCTTGAGGTCTTACGAGTCTTGAGTCTTCCAGTCTTGAATCTTCGAGTCTTGAGTCTTACGAGTCTTGATATCTTGGCCCGATATCTTGATTCTTCATGCAGAGTCTTGATTACTTCGATTTAATTGAGTCTTGGTCTCGATTTCCTTTGAGTCTTGGTTCTCGATTTCATCTTTGAATTGAAAACCGGTTTCATCTTTGAAACCGGTTTCTTGAAACATATCTTGAGTCTTGAATCTTGAGATCCTAATCTGATCTATATCTGCTGACTATACATTTTGCAGATATCATCCTGAATACTCTAAAACTGAATCCTGACTCAACTATCAAGATTATCCTGAACATGTCATACTCAGGGGTTTTTGGGATCTAATCAAAATTATATATCTTTATTAAATTCATCTCACAACAATTTCCCCCTTTTTGATGATGCCAAAACCTATCTTGTTACAACCATATAACCTAAACTCAGGTTTCAGTTTTATCCTATTACAAGATTGGTTATGTCTCCAATAATTTCCTGAACAGAGAATCTCTCAACAATTTCTGAGAGTCTCCTTAACAATTAATCATTCAACAATTTCTTCAGTAATGAATCTTCTTAAATAGTTCATCACCAAATACTTAAACAATTTTCTTCATAAACAATTAATTCAGAGACATTCATTCAGCATATCAAAAGTAAAAAACATGTAAATAAGATAATGAGATATTATCTTTTTGAGCACAAATGATAAATTTTCATTGATGATGAGTAGTCTATTACAGGTTACAATGAAATTTATCAAAACAAAAAAATAAGACAAAAAGATAGAAAAATTACAAGTGTCTTGGTCTTGGTCTTGATTTGACTCTTGATCTTACGCTCTTGATTTGATCTCTTCTTGACTTCATCACGGCACTTCGGGTTGAACATTCAAAATACCTCTTCTCCAGAGCATCTCTTTCTTTAATGATATCCCGGATCATTTAAACCCAACCGAAGCCTTGAGCAATTTCTTGAATAATGGCTTTCTCATTCACCATGCCATTATCAAGTCTTGGAGGAGGGTAGGAGTATGGACCAGGGGCAACTATTTGTACCTTTCCTTCATCTGCTAGGTTCATCCAACTTTGGAGATATTTTGGATAGAAGGTTAGGAGATATTCAATGAATGCTTCATTCGATCCGAGCTTTCCCTCTCCACTCCCCTAAGCACATCATAATAGAACGGAAAAGGTTCTCTTGACCTCTTCCCACACATCGTTGAATTTGATAGGCATCCATTTATCAACGTGTGGCCATTTCAGTGCTTTTTATGTCTCTCTCCTTTTGCTCGCAAACTTTTTGAATCCACTCCTTCGCTTCAGCTCTTCTTGATCTTCTTCAATCACGAGCACGTCGAGGCCCAAATCTTACTTTGTTCTATCTGGAGTGTCTTGAGCATTCTTCGTATTGAAGACTTTCTTCTTCACTGCGGACTCTTCCAATTCCTCCATCAACTTTCTCTTGCCTTTGGGCTTAGACGCCTTTAGCACTTGCTTGCTCAGATTGAACAATGCCCAAGGCTTTCCTCTTCATAGAGCAATTCAGACTGGCTTGTTCCAACCTTAGCTCTAACACTTTCGGTTTCTCTCTTGCAACATCAAGCATGGTTCCTCGAAAACTTCGAGTGTAGATAAAACTCTCTCCACTTTGAACTTCGAACTTGTCGTTGTCGGTAGTTCCTTCAAGGCTTTTGATAGGCTATACATTTCAAAGCATCTTTTCGCCTTTTTCTCCAAAATGCGTGCGATAACTTCACGAAGTCTTCACCTTCATTTTCCCCTTCTTGGCATTTTGGAAGAAGTCTGAAGAAGTTGTGATATTGCTCTTTTTTCTTTAATCTCGATCTTGTTAATCTTCTAGCCTCACGATGTGGTTCTTAGCCACGAAAAATTCTTTTTCGGCGGAGAGAGCTTCTTTAAACATCTCTGTCATCTTGGTCATGAGCATTGAGCTCATTTCCTCAACAACAAATTTGATCAAGACTTCATTCCTCTCTCGCGATTTCACCTCTAGAAATCTTGATTCTCTCTCTGGTGCTTCATTTTATTCGGCCTTTCACCTGACTCCTCCGATAGTTTCATTAAACAAGCTTCCATGGAGGTCATCTGTGAGGTCAGTGTTTTGGATTTGCACCGATTCAAGAGTGACTAAGATTCTCCATCTTCCGAGCTTGGTGATGTTTCTTCCATCTGAGCAATCTTGTTCATCATTGGCTCAACCTTCTCAAGCTTCTCCATCAAGGGGTTCAATCTCGGGGAACCTACTTTGGATTGATCATCTGAGCTTCAGCTCCATCCTGGACTCCAGGTCTCAAACCTCGGTCACCGTACATCGAATAATTGAATTAAAGATAGAACTTTTCGATAACTTTGGCAAATTTTATCTTGCCAAAAGGTACCCTAAAGTCTTAACCCGATCTGAGGTTGACCCGATTCGGGTTGATCGTAAAGTTTCCTTCTCCATCTGAATGATCCTCAAAGATCTCCTGTTGGTCCCCATCTTGAAATTTGTCTCTGAGGGCACCAACCCGATAGCTCTCCTCTCGGTATCTTCCTCTGAATTAGCTCATCAAAATCGGAATTTTTCATCCTCGAGCTTTGTCTTCACGAAACACGAGAACTTCGGTCGGAAAAGGCTCTCCTCATTCCACCATGCTTCCCCCTGAATCAAAGATGTTCAAAGCATCTCCGGAAGAGTCGATTGAGGATGAAAACCGTCGACCTTAATCAAAGAAGATATCTTGCGGATCGAGGAATGAAATGAGCTTAGGGTAGCGATCGAGAATGAACCGTTCCCCCTTGCTCCTCCACTTTCGGTTTCTTGAAAACCCTTCTTCATTCTAAGGCTTTCTAGTTGGTTAAGTCTTTTGCTAACTCGCTCGAGGCTCATCAAAAAAGTAAAAAGCTCTCTGATCTCAGGCTGAGAAGGTTGTCTTGATCTCATCGGTTTACATAGTAGGTTTAGGGTCTGGTAACAATTTGAGTTAGCTCTGCTTGTCTGGAGCCATCTTTAGTAGTCTCTGAAGTTCCTTTAAAAATTTCTGAGAAATTTTATGCGAGCCCAGTTTCAAGCACCTCGAGAAGACATGCTCCTTTTGTTCTTGTGCCTTAGAGATAACTTTGAGCCAAAACTTGCAATGGCGAATCTTGAGTGGTTTGGCCCTTAGGGTTGAATCTCTTGAGAATCATTTGCATCTTCATTTTGAGAACCACCAATCTTCTGCGCTTTGGATTCTTCTGATTCAATTTTACACCTGCTCCTTCTTTGCCTCCAACAAAACCTTCCCCCCGGTTTGTTGGGTCTCTTCAAAGAAAGAACTTTAGGTGATTTTTCTTTTCTTTCTTCCCCGATGGCCTTTTCTTCACAAACATTGGGCTTGAAGAGCACCTTGGACTTAGGGAATGAGGTTGAATTTATCCTCCTCCTCTCGCACATCTCCAAAATAAAAGCTATTTTGGTTTTGCATGGTGGATCTTGCCTTTAATCGTGATAGCCCTGGTTTTTGGCTTGCTCAACCATCTTCAAAAATTTCAGCCTTGAAGTCGGTGGTGGGTGAGGCCTCGATCGCCGCCATCAATCGGACTTGAGTCTTGATCTGCTCAAAACTCCCATGAAGGCTCATGATGCTTTTGCTCACAATATCCATCAAAACTCTATATTGTGGCTTCAAATGCCTCTTATGAAGTGTAGCCTCAAATTTTACAGATTCTCGGAATCCTATCTAAATACTCTGCTCTCTACCCAACATATACATAGCGATCCTCTCCTCTATCACAAAGCTCAAAAACATCATTTAAATTCTTTGGAATAATATACAATTCCTTTCAAAATTGATGTATTTGGGCCGAATGCTCTAAATGTGATAAGAAATATCGAGAATGCATACCATCCTCTTCATCTATCCTCAAATTACGATGAACTCGATTACCTCTTTTTGCATATTCTTGGTCCCATCGGCTAAACTGCGGCATTTGATGAGTGAGTTTGGGCCAATCGGATCATATGGAGAGCCTCCTCTTACGGTTTGGAGTTGGTTGTGCTATCGAGTGAGACAACGAACTTCATGCAGGTTTGTTGGTTTCGGTAATTTATCGAAAATGGTAGGAGCCATTTGAGAGATTGAAGATTTGAAGATTTAGGGTTTAGGATTTTTTACGGGCAAAGGGATTTATTTTTTGCGAGAGGATTTTTTGGAACGAAGGGTTTGATAAAATTTGGCTTGAATGGCTTATTGGGGTATAAATAGTTTTGAGATCGTGGGAATTCACGTTGGTTAGGTGAAAAGCAACGGTTAAGATTAATCTCCGATTAATTGGGTATGCGAACAGTCTATCTTCCGAAAAGTAAGCCGCCAAAATATCCTCATTGGTCATTAATGTAACAGAGCATTAAATGACTGTTGACCTTCTTTGGAATTTCAAACGATCCTGCCCAAAACATTCCTTAGGTGTTTTGTATTTATTGCAAATGATTACTGAGCTTTACTTAAGCAATAAATGAGTTGCATGAGTCATTACTTCTTCAGACTAATTTCTCTCTATCAGTCTTCTTTAGAGCAATTGACCTTGATAAAATGTCGATAATATTGAGTACTAAAGGGTTCAAGATAACAATCGAAAATCGACCTTGATAAATCAAGAACTTCACGAGACTCGATTCGATATTTCCATTTTATCCTTAGCTTCCCAGTAGAATTATGAGAAAACTTCATGCATCTGAAAACCTTCAATTTTTCAGATTTTACTCTAAATACCTGGATCTAACATTCCTAATTCAACTGAAAGTTCCTGAAATCTTGATTCAAATAAAGGTTTAGTCAAGATATCGACTCTCTCTTATCGATTATGAATTTTCTCCATCCTTATGTCCTTTTCTCGCCATGATCTCGATGAAGTGATGTCCGATATCCACATGCTTGCATCTGGGTGTGCAATACGGATTTTGTGAAATAGCAATAGCACTATTATTGTCACAAAATATTGGTACTTCATTAGCTACAACTTTATAATCCCTTAATTGTTTTTACGAGCCAAAGAATAAAGCACAAACTTCCTTCCTGCAGCCCATGTATTCAAACGATAATCTTGGTTGCTCTTGAGGTCCGCTTTCTTCGAAAACCAAGATATCGACTTACTTCCTAGAAATTGACAAGTTCTGTAGTGGACTTCATCAATCCTAACCTCCATAATCGACATCTCGTAACCCGGTTAATTCAAGGTTATCATCACCGGATACCATAATCCTCTATTCATCAGTGCCCTTAAGATACTTGATATCTTTTTTGGCGACCTCCATGTGACTAGCCTTAGGATTAGCTTGGTATCTTGCACATATCCCAACAAAAAATGTTATATCCGCCCTACTTGTAACGTGAGATAGAGCAATGATCCAATGATTCCTCTATAATCGATTATGACTCAATTGATTTGCCTTGAAATCGGGATCCATCTTGTAGTTAGTATTCATAGGAATCCTAGGCGCATTGCAATTTTGTACACCATATTTGTGATCGGATCTACGGTGTACTTTGCTCGGTTGATGAATATTCCTTCCTTTGATTGTTTCACTTGAAGACCTAGAAAGAAATTCATCTCTCCCATCATTGACATCTCAAACTTGCCTTTCATCGGTGTTGAAAACTTTTCACACGGTGATGGTTTGGAGATCCAAAAATGATGTCATCAACATATATCCGAACCAAAGAAGATATCTACCTCATCTTCTATCCCTAAGCGAGTTCTATCAACAGTTCCTTTGACAAAACCATGGTCAAGAAGAAAAACGAGAAAAGAGTATCATACCATGCTCTGGTGCTTGCTTGAGACCATACAAAAGCTTTTCTCGAGCACAGAAACTTGGTCATTCTGTTTGAAACCGTGAGGTTGTTCCACATAAACCTCTTCTTTAAGCACACCGTTCAGAAATGCACTTTTCACATCCATTTGATAGATCAGAACTTCATGTGGGCAGCATATGCAAGAAACAATCGATGGCTTCTAGACTTGCAACAGTGCAAAGGTTTCATCATAATCCAAGCCTTCTTCTTTCTTTTAATAACCTTGTGCAACTAAATTTGCCTTGTTTCTTACAATGTTGTTGTTTTCATCTCTTTTATTCTTAAAAACCCACTTGGTTCCAATGACATTGTGCCTTTCAGGTCTATCTACTAGCTCACATACTTCATTTCTTGAGAATTGATTCAGCTCATCTTGCATAGCAGTAATCCAATGAGAATCTTGTAGAGCTTCACCAATCTCGGTGAGGTTCTTTCTTTGATAAAAGCTGTGCGAGAATAGTGCACTCTCACCATGGAACCTTCTTGTTTTAACATCTTGAGCTAGATCACCCACAATCGACTTGTAGGATGACTATCTAACCATTTCCTTCTTGATGTTCCTGTTTCAATAGTATCCTCAACATTTGAAATGTTAGGTTCAGTTAAATCAGTAAACTCAGGGAACAACAGAACGGGAGAAAGGGAATCATCTTCCTCAGGGGAAATTCTATTCAGAACATTGTCAGAGACATTTGTTCCCCTTTGGTTGATAGATTCGAAATTTGCCTCACCGTGACCACATCTTCATTGGCATCACATACCGAGTCCGAATCGGTGTCTGCTTGGATTGGTCACCTTTGAGTGTTGGTTTTCCCGAGTCTCACCATCTGAGTTCCATCCCGAACTTGTTTATCTCGAGTCCGAGTCACTCCAATCATAGGATGTGACCGACTTCTTCTTTTTCGTGTTCGATGGATGATTTATCTTTCTGTTTTCAGCTTAATCTGGTGATCCTCTTAGTCGGTTCATCTGCATCATGTTTCATGTTTCTTCTGAACACAAGTAGATTCATCAAAAACAACATGAGGTGTTTCCTCCACAATAAGAGTCCTACGGTTGTAAACTCGAAAGCTTTTATTGACTTTAGAATATCCTAAGAATATTCCTTCATCGACTTTTACTATCAAATGTTTTCAACCGATCTTTACCATTATTGTGTATGAAACACTTGCAACCAAACACACGAAAAGAAAACAAAGAGGCTTCCTTTCATTCCAAAGCTCATAGGGTGTTTTGCCTTGACTCTTGGTCGGCATGGATCTGTTACGAGAGTAGCATGCGGTTGTTGATGGCTCGAATTTCAAAATCTTTTAGGAATATCAGCTTCATCTATCATTGTCCTTGCAGCTTCTTTCAGAGTCCCGTTCCTTCTTTCAGCAACACCATTTTGTTGAGGGGTCCTTGCAGCTGATGTTTCATGTGAAATTCCATTTCTTTGCACAATAATCGATATGATACGATTTATAAATTCAGTTCCTTTGTCAGATCTGATTTTGACCACACTTAGATTTTTCTCAATACTGAGCCTTTTCGAATTCGCAAAGCTTTATTCGAGTCTCTTTCTTACTGAGTAAGAATATGAACCAAGTATATCTTGAGTAGTCATCAACTACTACCAATGTGTATTTCCTGCCATTAGTGCTCACTGGTGTTATAGGACCAAAAAGATCCATATCACGATGAATCAAGTATTCTACATCGGAGAAATATCTACTTTGCTTTTAAATGATGCTCTTATTTGTTTTCCTTTTTGGCACGTATCACAAATATGTTCCTTACTGAACACTTCATTAGGCAACTCTCTCACAAGAGCTAATCTTGCAAGCTTATTCGGGGTTTTGAAATTCGGTGATTCATTCTTTTATGCCCATAACCAACCGGTATCTGTGGAACTTTTAGCAACCAAACATGTATCTTTAGGAGTTGAACTCCAATCGACAAGATACACATTTCCTTTTCTAGTACCAACGATGTATTTTTTACGTGTTGTATCATCTTTCACATAACATAAGTTCTTAGAGAACTCAACATTAAAACCCCTTATCACGAATTGGCTTATTGATAGCAAATTATGCTTCAATCCATATACATATGAAACACCATGGATATGAACTGAGTCGATTTCCAAAGTTCCATATCCTTCAGTCTGTCCCTTGGAGTTATCTCCAAAAGTGATCTGTGGGCCTCTTTGTTCAACATAGTCACTTTGAGTATCTTCTTGAATCTGTCGTATGTCTTGAACATCCACTATCAAGATACCATACATCGGGGCCTTTTTTTCATCTCTGCTCATCGGTCTTTATGTGATCTTTAATCGTTTCAAATTCCCTTGTTTTCCTCCCGAAAAATGATCAATTTTAGGTACCCAATTTGTGTAGGGTCCTACAAGGTTAAATGTACCTTTCGGAATCCAAATTTGTCTGACAACTCTAATCACTTTAGAGTGGCTAATTTGTCTTCCATAAACATCAACATACACATTTACTACTCTGGGTTCCTTAGCGGTTTTACGTGTATGTGTGCTAGCTTTAGCATGAACATGGGCTCTTGAATTTTTCTTTGGTTCAGCCTTACATTCATTTGCTTTGGCTTCAGTCTTGACCGGTCTAAATCTTTGTTGACTCGGGTTCGATAACTTTTACCCTTAGGCAAGTGGGGTTCGGGTTATGCATCTTGAAATCTGGGTCTTTCAAAGATCTTTGAGGACTTGGTCTCTTCTGTTGAGAATGTCTCTGTTGAGTGTTTCTCATCCGAGGATTCCTCCTGATGGTTCGATGTGGAGCCTTTCGGGTTTGCATTCTTAGCTTTGAGGCTTTGAAGTACTTGCACGAAACTTTTCAATCGAGTGCTTTCGGGTTTTCTAGCCTTCACCGAGGTTTGGGCTTTCCTACCGATCATTCAGTTTTTTTTGAGACCATAGGTCTTTTTCCCTTGTCTACAACCTTGGGCTTTTCTTCGATTTGAAGTGTAGGTGCCCTTTGGTTTTACAAAGATTGTCTTCTTGCTACTTGATGCAAAGATTCGAGATGACCTTGTGAGGTTCCCCCGAATGTATCCCAATCCGCATTTTTATAGTGGCGAGATCTCTGGTAACTCTGAATTTCATCTATTACTTTAGATGCGATATTCAATAGAGTTAACTTCTTACGTGCACTATCCTCACAGGATTACGTAGAGTTTCATGCTTCTCGGAGAGGTCATTGAACTTAGTCCCCGATTAGTTGAATCTCTTGGATGGATTTCTCTAACTTTTTCGATTAGGGTCACTATCAACTTCTCTTTCTCTGAGAGTTGTACTTTTAGAACTTCCAGTTCATCAGTAGCTCCCATTAATTGAGAAGTGATTTCAGTTTTGCTAGAGTCTTTTCATTTTAGATTTTCAGCTTTCAGTTCCTTATTCTGCTCTTGAGTTTCATTTAGCAGTTCTTGTAAAAACAAAGATAGTCCTTCATCAGATTTTCAAAAGAGTCCATCAGGTCAAATTGACTGTTTACAGTTGAACTTGATAACTCTTGTGCTAGTGTAGGAGCAACAACAGAGAAAGAAGAGTTTACCTCCTCAATGGCAATCAGACAAATGTCATCACTTTCACTGTCTGAGAATATCTCATCTGAAGAGCTAGATTTCTCCTCAGAATGTTCTTCTTCTGCAACCATGACCTTTTTGCTTGAGAACTTCTTGTCTCTTTTAGCTTGTCTTTCTCTTCTCTCCTTAGCTTTTCGATCCGACAATCATACTTGGAAGTGACCTTTCTTTTGGCAATTATAGCATCTGTTGGTATCATCATCCTGATCACTTTCTTCTTTGGACTTGGAGTCCTTCCTTTTGGATGAAGATCCCTCAGCTTTCAGGTCCTTCTTCTTCTCAGTTGATCTGTCCTCAGGTTTCTTCTGGTACCTGTGATTCTTGTAATAACTTTTGTATTTTCCATATCGACTATTAAGTCTTTCAAACCTCCTTGCCATCAGTGATAGCTTATCCTCAAGCTCATCCTGATTCTTAGCAAGGGAGTTCTCAGACTCTCTAGTTTTACAGGTTTTATCTTTGGCCTTAAAAGCCACATTTTTACTAGATGATGAATCAACTTTGCTGTCAGCCTTTTTAGATTTCTTATCAATTACAAACTCATAGGCCTTCAGCTCAGAGAAGACTTGTTGATATGGCATTGAATTAATGTTTTTGGTGTTTTCAATCACCACTGCATGTATATCCCATTTCTTAGAAAGACCTCTAAGAATTTTCAATGTAATTTCTCTGTGTGGATATTTCTTTCCAAGTGCATTTAGATCATTCATAATACTAGTGAATCTGACTTCCAATTTGTCAATTGATTCACCTTCTTCCATTTCAAATCTATCAAACTTTCCTATTGCAACTGAAAGTTTGTTTTCCTTGATATGATCTGTGCCTTGGCACATTACAACTAGTGTATCCCAAATTTCTTTGGCAGTATTGCAGTGAGAGATCATTCCCATCACACCATCATCAATTGTACTGTATAGTGTGTCTTTTGCAATGTAATCTAGATTGACTAACTTTCTCTCCTCAGGAGTCAGTTGGTCATCAGATTTAGGAAATTCTGCTCTTGGATCAATTCTCTCATCTTCTGTTCCTCTGGGATTCACCACAGTAAATTGGAATGGTCCTTGAGAGACCACTCTCCACATACGCTCATGTTTAGAATACAGGTGAGCCTGCATTCTTAGTCTCCACAAATCATAGTTCTCCACTGAGAACATGGGAAGTTTCTTAGAAGACATTTTAATTGAGTCTTTTAAGAATTCAGCAAATAAGATCAGTTCAGATAGACCACAAGTATTTTTAGCAAATAAAACTTTGGTCAACAAAGCAGGTGGTCAAGTTGAACCACTTCTCTGATACCACTTGTTGGTCCCGGTAAAAACGAGTCTTACACGTGTATGGGGGGAATACACGTGTTCAGTGTTTTTAGAACTTTTTCTTACTGAGGTCAGCTTGGGTCAGATAATCCTGAAGATTAGGTCCTGAGAAGCACAAATCACTCTGAGTTAAAGTCTACTGAGACAGTGATCCTGAGCTACTTTTAGAAACCTCAGATAATCCCAACTGAGTCCTGAGTGTCGAGATCCTGAGTTGCTTGGATCAGATAACTAACTTACTGAACCCTCAGAAGAGTAAGTTCAGTTTGGTAACTATCTGTTCTAGCTACTCAGTCGTGCGGAATGGTTGACCCTTTAGTTTATACTCGTTTTAAAGCTTTGCTGAAAACCTTCCTTTAATGGAATAGTGATTAGGCTGTGATTCATTTACATGCAACTTCCAGTGGATTGATTCCAACTGAAATATCAGTGAAAATATGCTTTCAAACTCAGTGATGCAACAGTTAAGCACAGATAAGGAAAGCAATAAACAACACAGCAGTTTATAGTGGTTCAGAGACTCAAGCTCCTACGTCCACTCTCTCTGATCCTCAGAGAAATTCACTAATCACTTCTGAGCTTTCTGACTACCTCCGTAGTTTACTTACTCAAACACAAACAAGCTTTCAGACTACCTCTGTAGCTTACTAACTTCACCTCTAGAGCTTTCTGACTACTCCGCGTAGTTTACTAACTCTTTACAACTCTTCTCACCAACAAACACACTCCAACTACCTTCTCAAGGGTTTGGGGTTTCTCGGTTGGTTTCCAACTAGGATGAGATATCCTTTACAATGAAGTACAATGCAAAGGCTAGGATATCTCGACTAAGCTTCAGATATGTCTTATCAATCTAGGCTTAGTTTAGTGAGCTCTCTTCAATATAAAAGCACTTGGGAAATTCTAAGTTTTTCGAGTGCTTTAACTTTGCGATAATAAGTTTGAGCTTCTTGAGTTGCTTATAAGTTTCCCCGTAACCTTACAATGTAGAGGGTCACCAGTATTTATAGGCATACACCAAGGTTACTCTTGAAAACTATCCGTTGGAGAGATAACCCGTGAGTTTCCTCTTATGGTGTGTGAGGAACGACTATATTTAGGGTTTGAAACTCCCTAACACGTTTTAGGCAATAACCTTTCATGTAGCCGGTCTTCACTTTTTTGCGATGCGAACTTTTGTACTTGACATCTTTTTCAAATGACCGTCACATCCTTTATCGATGTCGGATAGGTACGATGTTGTCTTCCTCTTTTTGACTTTTGTCTCCATTAAAGGTAGACATCTTCAACGGCTCTTTTGGTTACAAACTCGAGTTGATATAACCTTAACAACACTTGACTTAGTTCCTTTTATGCGCATTTGAATGTCTTGGAAAATATCTTTTTTCTAAGGAATCGATCTTCTCGATGTTGCATCCTTGAATAGATATATTGATGCATGAACATTGAGTTTATCTTGAGCATTGATATATTACTGAGTCTTGATAATTCTTTGTGCCTTGATATTCTTGATCTTCGATCTTGATCTTGATCTTGCGTCTTGAGTCTTTTGAGTCTTGGTCTTACGAGTCTTGAGTCTTGAGTCTTGACTTACGAGTCTTGAGTCTTACGAGTCTTGAGTCTTGATCTTACGAGTCTTGAGTCTTACGAGTCTTGATATCTTGGCCCGATATCTTGAGTCTTCATCTTTGAGTCTTGATTACTCGATTTCATCTTGAGTCTTGATTCTCGATTTCTGCTTGAGTCTTGATTCTCGATTTCATCTTGAGTCTTGAAAACAGTTTCTTGGCTATCTTGAGTCTTGAAATCTTGAGATCCTGTCGATCTATATCTGCTGACTATACATTTTGCAGATATCATCCTTAATACTCTAAAACTGAATCCTGACTCAACTATCAAGATTATCCTGAACATGTCATACTCAGGGGTTTTTGGGATCTAATCAAAATTATATATCTGTATTAAATTCATCTCCCAACATCTACATCTAACGGGACTTTTATAGGGACAAGTAGTGTCGCCGCTTGATGGTTATAAACCAACTCGACTTTGTTTCACCAGCCACTGCAGGGAAATGAAAGTTAAGTGACATCTAGGAGTTGCAATTTTGTAACTGGTATAGAGACCTACCAATTTTATTATTGCAACAATCAGCCAAAGCAGATGTTGTAGTAATATGAACATGGATCCTAGTCCATTAAAATTTATATTGGATATAAATTCGTATTCTTCTGATGAGGTCGTTGAATATGCGGAAATAATGGAGACAAGATAAACTTAAAAGCCCACGTTTATTTTAATTGCTGAATATTGATCATAAGAATTATGTGTTTAATTCCCGTTTTATTTTATTTTTCTAGGATTTTTGAAATGAATAACTTGTCATTGAGAAGTGTAGGTCCCGAACGGGTTTAGTGAGGGCAGAAGTCTAGAGGGGAGGGGTGAATAGACTTCTGAAAACTTTTTGGGCGAATCGGTGTGAGGGCGATTAATTTGATCAGTCTCGCTTGAGTGAATCGGTTTGGGTGATAACCAACTTACTAATCGCTTTGAAGGCGATTAGTTCGGTAACTATCGGTTTAAACGATGTGAGCGAAGCTTAAGTTTTACCCGTGAAAAACCGGTTTTATAAATCGATTCCAAAGTTAGTGTTTTAACCATTGGTAAGTGTCAAGCTTGATCGGATCGAAGCTTGGTGCTAGCTGATCTCAACTTAGAATATGTATCTTGCTTTTAAAGGTTGTGTGCAATTGTGTAGACAGTTAATCAAAGCGGTAAAGGCACACAAGATTTATAGTGGTTCGGACAAACCGGTCCCCTACGTCCACTCTTCCCTATCACAAAAGGGTACCAACTTAACCAATCGAACTTAGTTTTATGTGTTAGTTCAACACAAGACAATCGACAGATATTTAAGGAGTTCTCACTCAACCGATCCCGAAAAATCGAACTAGAAACCCTAGTGCGAAATCTTGCTAAACAACTTAACCTAACTTGGGTTTGGATAAGATTGTTTTGGTTCCAACTATGAAATCTTTTCTAGTGTTTAAGGTAGCCTATCAGCTAGATGAAAAGATTTCTATGCTAAGAACTTATGGGATGAACACTTAATAAAATAATCTTCTTGATCGTGTTCTTCGTATGCGGAAATCGATAATTGCTTAAGCTTCTTGATTGTTCGGTTTTTAGTGTTTCACTCAAGTGTGATCCCATATTTATAGACCTTGAAATCAAAGAGCCGTTGGAGAGCAATTTGAGTTTAAAATTTATATTAGGTAGGTTTCTTGAGGATTGATGTGACGTCTTTCGGGACGGCATGGCCGAAAAAGTGTGAACTTGTATTTTATAGCCGTTAGAGAGAGCATCATCAAATCCCTTAATTGTCGGCTCCGATCATACGTGTCTTGTTCTTATTGGTTAACAGACGCACTTTTCAGTGTTTGTTCTTCCAACTAAGGTTGACATTCTTCTTGTTCAGATCATAGGCGTATGATTAGGTGAAACATCGATTTTTCACGAAGGTGACTTTGTCGATCGAATCGACAAATCTACTGATGGAGTCTTACGGTGCGGTTGACTTAGCTTCAACTAGCGCGACTTCGGTGATGTAGGTCTTCCAGTGCGATCTTCCGAAGTCATCCGATCTTCAAGTATTACGAGTTTGAGCTTTATGACTTCAAATTGAGATATCTCGACTAGATCGATCGATCGATCTTCTGTTCTTTTCTAGCATTCGGCCCGCTTGATATATCCGTTGTTCTTTTCGGATATCGTCTGGAAATCGATAATTGCTTAACTTCTTGATTGTTCGGTGTTTAGTGTTTCACTTTCACGAAGTGTGATCCCATATTTATAGACCTTGAAATCAAAGAGCCGTTGGAGAAACAATTTGAGTTTCAGTGCTATATTAGGTAGGTTTGCGAGATTGATGTGACGTGCTTTCAGACGGCATGGCGAAAGTGTGAACTTGTATTTTATAGCCGTTAGAGAGAGCATCATCAAATCCGCAATTGTCGGCTCCCATCATACGTGTCTTGTTCTTATTGGTTATGAGACGACTTTTCAAAATGTTTGTTCTTCCAACTAAGGTTGACATTCTTCTTGTTCGGATCATAGGCGTATGATTAGGTGAAACATCGGTTTTTCACTGGAGAGTCGACTTTGATCGATCGAATCGATCGATCTACTGATGGAGTCTTCGGTGCTTGGGTTGACTTAGCTTCAACTAGCGGACTTCGGTGATGTAGGTCTTCCGTCTCGATCTTGAAGTCATCCGATCTTCAAGTATTCGAAGTTTGAGCTTTATGACTTGGTGAGATATCCGACTAGATCGGATCGATCGATCTTCTCGTTTTTTCTAGCATTCGCCCGCTTGATATCACCGTTTGTTCTTTGGATTTTCGATTCGACTTATACATATTGAGGTTCCCCTCAATATGTGACCTATCTATTACATCAGTTGTTCTATACAGTAATTATCAACTGGTACTCTATAAACGGTAATATAAACATCAGTCAGCTAACAGGTCTGACTGGTCCTATTACATGTGTTTCTGGAACTTTTATCAAAACTATAAATTTCCCAACAAGAAGCATTTTAGAAACGAACAACTTGGTTGGGCCAAACTTTCTCGGCTGGCACCGAAACGTTCGTTTGGTGCTCAGGCAAGAAAAGATTGAGTACGTGTTGGACACACCAATTGCTTCTACCCCGAAGGCTGGTACTGAAGAAGCTGAGGCGTTTAACGCTGAAGCTCAGAAGAAGCACCAAGAGGATGCTTTCCCAAGCTCAGTGTGTTATGCTACTCGAGATGACTCCCGAATTGCAAAGGCAACACGAGAAGATGCTTCCTTTTGAGATGATCAAGCATTTGAAGGATCTCTTTGATTCTGAATCTCGTTCCGAGATTTATGAAGTGATGAGAGATCTGTTTAGATGCCGACTGTCCGAAGGAGGGAAGGTTTCTCCTCATGTGTTGAAGGTGATAGAGCTAATCGAGAAACTTGGTCGTCTGTCAATGATCTCATCAACTCTTGCTGGCAGTTGAGGTTCTGGTACAGATTTTCCAGCCTTTCCTTTCTTCGCTCTCGATCTGAATTTTTTCTTGATTTTTACGCCTCTGTCAATTTTTTCGCCCTTCTTTCTTCTTCTTTTTCGGGCCTCTTGAACTTTGCTCTTTGGACCCGATTTCTCGGCGATTCTTTATCGGCTTTGATCTGCTATTTTGTCTTCTTGTGACTATTTTAATCGCGAGTAGGGATACAAGTTGTGATGTCCCGCACCCCAAGCAGGCTACCTTTTGTAATGTCCCAAAGACTGCAAAGCCGACTACCTTTCTTGCCTTTGATTTTTCAATCTTTTTCAGAGACTTCATTGGCAAAGAGATCCAGATGGTCTAGTCTTTGTCCATAGGCTTCCAAATGCGAATTAGATCTTCTCATTGTTACGATCATGTCGGTTGGTTTCTCGGTCCGTCCTTCCCCTTTTTGGTTTGATCAAAAAAGCGTAAAGTGGGAAGTTAGGGACCAAAATCGACCGATATTGCCTCTGCTGAGATCTCTCAATGAATAGGCTGGAACTGGAGCAGTTAGAAGTTGAACCTTCGAGATCAGCTCAGTCTTGACAGATTCGATGGCAGAAGAAAATGTAAAGATCAATTTGTCAAGTTTGTCTTCTGTCAAATCGAGCTTTTCAGTGAGCATCAGAAAAGAAACTTGTTGTTGATCCACCTGAATCAGCTTGTCATCCACGGATTTTATAAGATCGGCAGATACGGTGGTCACAGTTTGGGAGAACTGATCTTTGATCGCTGCAATCTGGGAAATAACCAATTCCCTTTGATCTGTTATTTCTTTGAGGCCAATCTGCCTCTGATCAACTATTAGTCCCTCAATTTCTTCTTTCAGGAGATCTTTGAAACATGATCTGATCTCCTGAAGTTGATCAGCGGTTATATGTGATGTTGGAATGTTTTGCGTCACTTGATCAGTTTCAGTTGTTTGTGCCTCCAGTGGTTGGTCATGAACTGCAGCACCAGTTCCACTATCATCGGCAGCTCCTGTATCCTTCATTGTAAAGATCTCGCCCAGGAGCTTTTGAGCGATCTCCGGTTCATTTTGTTCAGTCAATCCCAGCTTCCTGTGGATCAGAGCTTTGATAGATTCAGTAGTTATCAGCTCAGCTGGTGATCCTACGTTAGCAGATTTCCTCATATCGAAATCAAAATCTGCAAACTCATCAGCACCGCCCATTTGCTCAATAATCATTATAAAATCTGAGAAGCTTTTTAATCTGAGATCTCTCCAGGTGAGGATCTCCATAACTTGTTCTCTAATAGCGGGATGGACGACCCGATTCGGATACATCTCATCAATTTCTCGTTCGATTTGCATTACGACTATTTTCCCCGTGATGGTCTTTGATGATCTAGACTTCGTGAATTGTCCGTCCCCCTTCATTTGATGAGATGTGGAGGGTTCCGTGGTGCTTGAGTAGGTGGAAGTTGTCCGATAGGGCTCGACTTGCAGAGGTTCTCCGCTGTGGAGGCGGTCTTGCTACCGTTCCACAACAAGGTTTTTCTCGTTCATGAATCACGATTCGTGTTCGCGACTGATGTAGTTCGTGTTCAGCAGACCGATGTAGTTTCGTGTTCAAGCAGGTGGAAGAGTAGGAGAGACATGCTTTCAGCGACCATTAGTCCGAGTGGTGAATCACCGAGCCGAGGAGGAAGGAGATCGTTCGTCTAATGCTTCTTCCTCGAAATGAACTGGCGAAGCTCACGGCTTGAGAAGCCCGCTGTCGATTTTTCACCGATTTTTGTGGTTCAACAGACCGATCTGGCGCTTTTTCTTCATCGACTCATCTTCTAGCATCGAGTCATGGAGGCTTGCTTCGCCTTCTTGACCTCTTTTCCCTGGACCTTCACCGATTTTTCTTTTTTCTTCTTGGGGGGTTCCGTGTACGGTTGCTTCCTTTTTTTTCCTTTCTTAGTCTTTAGGGGAGTTGGCGATATCATCGTCTGGTGGCCCAAATATGGCTAAAAGTGGTGGAGAGGAATGCCTTGTAGGGCTTCACCATTCTGTTCCCCATCCGCATTTGGCATTTTGTCTTGTAGGATAACCGCAACCTTGTTGAGATTGGCCGATCCTCTTCTTCAGATAGACTGCCTCCACTCATCAACTCCAAATTTATCATGTTCTTGGAGTAGAATGGCCTTTAGGAACCCATGCCAATTGATGTTCTTGGCTTCATCAATTATTGCGACCATCTTTATCTGATTTGACTGATGTAAGAGCATCTGGTTTGAATGAAATACCCATAATTGTTTTTGACAAAATATCAAACAATAATTGGTATTTCCTCTTGAGAATTATTCGACAAAGCCCGACGTATGATGTTTGTCGGCCTCTCGATGAGCTCGTTTACGATCGGCTCATCTTGATTCTCCCCCAGTAGTGAAGCGGCGAGATCGTCCTTTTGGTAGGGTTGAATGCAGACGAGTTATATCCTCATTAAATCGACCGATCTCTTCTCCGTGATTGCCGAAAGTAGTTCTTCTCTGGAGCATCAGTATCCACCCTTAAATTCCTTAAGAATTCGAGGGCTTCATCTTTAATCACCGGATTGCGGTGAGCAAAGACAATATTTCTCAAGTCACGCTTTTCTTGAATTTCCTCTACTTCCATTGATTCCGGATCCTTTGTCACCCCAAATTGTGCGAACTTGTCCTCGACAATCCTTAATATCGATTCATATAGTTGCACATTATTTTACCCATACCGTGAGTGATCATCTACGAGATAAGATAGATTCGGTTAAAATTGTGCATAAATACTAAGAATATCACATATCGGAAATCAAGAAGCAATAAAAACACAATATAGGATATCGATGATTGACAAGATCTTTAAGATCAATGGTTTTAAAAGAATGATTCATCAAATTATCGAAAATTACCGATTCTGCTTTTTCGGATTTGAGACTTTAAGAAAAAACGCTTTGAATCGCAAAGAAGTAATTTGGAGAGTTTTCAAAAAAATAAACGCAGTTTGTGATTTGGAAAACTCGTAGTAGGGTTTGATGAACCTTATAAAGATGAGGAGGAAAAAAGACAAGATTTGGAAGATCAACCGTTTGAAAAGATTAGACGATCCAGTTAAGCGGTTTTCATCGAATGGTTGGGAAAAGCACGCGTCTAAAACCTTTTGGATTTAAAAAGCCCATTTTTGTAGCAATTAATACATGTACCCCACGTCCGCGTTAAATGATTTGCGGGGATCGTCGCCACAATAATCGCGTCTGAAGGTAAATAAAAAATATAAAATCCGATGAATAAGCAAATAACAAGGAAAAAGAAAGGCGATTCGATTGATGATATAGTAATCAGTCAATACCACTTGAAGTTGATTCCACTTGTTGATCTTAGTTTTCTGCCTAAACCTTATAATTTCCCAACTGTTTTTTTTTCAACTGATCTGTTTCATTTTGTGTCTGATTTCCCTTCTGATCCTCCTCGATCGGTTGAAGTTCCCCTTCAACCGATATTTACTTTTCTCATAGATCGATATATCCGATTTGTTGAGGTTTCAAGTTCAACCGATCTTCCTTATCGACGGCCAGATATGTAATCGATTTTTGGTTGACCTAATCGATTCTTCTCGGATCGAGCCAATTCTTGGGATAAGTGTTACCGCCAAAACTTAGTCTAGAATAGTAGTCTCTATTCCCTAAGTTGGCGCGATTTGACATGCGTAATTATCATCTGTATATCTTGATATGTCAATCTGCCGTAAATTTATCCAATTATCAGTCGCGTGATTTCTACACGCTGTCTTTGTGATGCAAATTTCTCTAAAAGACTTTTTGAAATCAAATTTACATTTGCACCCTTGACTGGTCTCTATAAATTAGACCAATGTTTTACACAACATAACCCATTCACCATACTTATCTTTCTTTGTAAGAACATGCATTCTGGTGAACCCTTATTTCCGGTGAAACTTCCGGCAAACACCTTTACCCCTTTTTCAATGATTTGACTTCTCAAATCAACCCCAATTGTGTCCCTTTATCCGGTGTTTTCGCTCGTCATCAAAGATTTCACATACAATTGTTGCTAAGCTCCTTTACCACCACGGGCGGATGATTCATTTATGTCATGAATCGAGAAGACACTTCTCCTAACCGTATGCACCTTGTGTGTCTATCGTTATGACGTAACCAACATCAACAGACTCAGTCTGATATAAAACATGAGTTTGATATACGATCTTGATCAGACAACAACTGATCTTCGTATATCAACTCAATTTTTTCATGCGACATATGTGCCCATAAGGTCTTTGAACCAATTTCTTGGCACATGTGCTCCATTTAACAGCTGGAGAGTCCATTGACTTCAGGTCTAAGGGCTCCTGGCTTATAAATCCTATCAAGGCCTCTATCGCTCCATTGGTTTTAGCTTCAGCGAGAGGCTTTAGGATTATTTTAAAGCCTTTCTCACCCTTGTTAAGTGGGGGAAAATGAGAGCATCAGATTTAAAATCTCTCTCTCCCCTGCTCTTCTTGGGTTAGGATGAGGGTTTAGGGTTATAGGTTTAGGGTTTTCGGTTATTACTTATGTACTGACCTCCGGGTCTTTTGTACTTGTAACTTGTAATGTAATCTGACCTTCGGGTCTTTATCAATGAAAAGTTCTATTATTCCATTGTTGTGTAAATTCTCTGCTTTCTTATGCGATTGTAGGCTTTAATCTGTGAATCTTGCTTGTTGAATATCGCCTAAATCGACTTACAAAAGATGTAAAATAACCCAACCGATTTAATCGAGATATTCCTTTTAAATTGTGTGTTTTCTTTAATCGATAAACCTTAAATCGATCGATTCCTTTAATCGATAACTCAGAATCGATCGATTTCTCACATCGGTTCCTTGATCGATCTTACGATCGATTGAGATACCAAACTCAATCGATTCCTTTTCGGCTGGTTAGTCTCTTAACCACCGTTGGTTACTGAGAACAATCCATCAATCATTTTAGGTGCTTTTTCTCCAAGATCCAGAAGCCCTAACTCATTACACAATTCTCTGAATCTAATCTCAGCTAGTGGCTTGGTTAGAATATCAGCTTTCTGTAAATCAGTGTGAATCTTTTCCATTCTGATATTCTTCTTTTCAACATGATCTCTTATAAAATGGTGTCCGACATCCACATGCTTGCATCTTGTATGTAGAACGAGATTACGAGTGATTGCAATAGATTATTCTTCATCGCGAGAATATTGGTACATTCTTAGCTACAATGTTATAATCCCTCACCGCCGACTAAGCCTTAGCGGTTAGAACCAAATACTTCTCTGCAGACCATATATTCTCCCGATAGTAGATGTCGCAATCGATGTCTCCTTCTTTGAAAACCACGAGATCGGTTTACTTCCTAAAATCGACATGTTCTGAGGTTGACTTCCGTCAATCTTGCAACCTCCATAATCGTAATCGAGAATACCCACTAAGCTCTAGATTATCATCGATGGGTAAAATAAACCAAGGTTTCTTGTCCCCTTCAGATACTTAAGAATCCGCTTAGTCGCTTCTAGGTGGCTTTTGCATGGATTTGCACGAAATCGCACATACACCTACCGCAAAAGGTGATATCTCAGTCCTTGCAAAATGTATGATGAGATCCAATGAGAGCCTTATATTCTTCCCCGATTTGTTTTACGACCATCCTCATCTGGATCCATCTTGAATCCAATCATCATAGGAATTTTGGCTTCCTTGCAATTTTGAACTCCAAACTTAGCCAATAAATTCCTAGTGTATTTCGCCTTAGCGGATGAATATCCCTTCGCACTTTGCTTCACCGAGACCCGAGTAATTCATCCGTCCCCATCATGGACATCTCGAACTTCCCTTGCATCGACTTCTTTGAATTTTTCACATAGACTCTTGTTAGGAGATCCAAAGATGATGTTGTCCACGTGATCCGAACCATCGAATATCTTCTCCATCTTCTATTCTCAATAAGGTTACGTCCCATCGCTTCCTTTAGTGAACCCCACCGTCGATCAAGAACCGAGAGAGTGTATCATACCAAGCTCGAGGAGCTTGTTTCGAACCATAAAGAGCTTTTAAGTAAAATCGGTACACTTGGTTGTTCTTTTTTCAAGCACGGAGGTTGTTCGACATAAACTTCCTCTGCTAGTACCCCGCTTAAAAATGCACTCTTTACGTCCATCCGATACACGATGAACCCTCTCAGGAAGCATATGCGAAAACAAACCCGAATGGCTTCTAGGCGGCGACCGGTGCAAAGGTCTCGTCATAATCAATTCCTTCGATTGTGAATACCCCTTAGCAACAAGTCTTGCCTTATTTCCGTGATGACATTTTTCTCATCTCTCTTGTTCTTGAAAACCCACTTCGTGCCAATTACGTTTTGATGATTTGGTCCGTCTACCGTTCCCAAACTTGATTTACGAATCTGTTCAAGCTCTTCCTCGCATGGCTAGAATCCAAACTTTGCCTTGTAGAGCTTCCTCCGCTCTGCTACTCCATTTTGTTGTATGCGTCCTTGCGGTGATGTTTCATCTTTGATACCAAACTTAGAGCAAAAATCGGTAATAAAAGAGTTCGAAATTACGCACCTTTATCTCGATCGATTTTTACTACATCGACACCCTTCTCATTTTGTAATCTTTTTAGCGGCTTCGGGTATCTTCATTGTCGTCTCATTCTTCTTATGTAAGAATATAACCTGTAAACACGAATAGTCATCCACGATTACCAGAGTATATTTGCGTCCGTTGAGACTGACTGGTGTAACTGGTCCAAATAGATCCATATGAAGCAGCTGCAGTACTCTGCTGGATGCCGGTCCGGGAATTCCCTTGAATGAAGCTTTGACCTGTTTTCCCTTCTGACATGCGATGCATATGTCGATCCTTTGAAAATACTTCATTCGAAGTCCTTCCACTAGAGACATCCTTGCTATCTTATTAAGAGTTTTAAAGTTCAGATGGCTCATTCTTTTGTGCCAGAGCCAACTGCTACTTTTGGAACTCTTGACAATCAGGCATGCATTTCTTGGGCAATTGTTCCAATCAGTTGTGTAGATCGTCCCTTTCCTTGAACCAGTTAGCAAAATCTGTTGAGTGGCTCGATTCTTGATAGTGAATTGGTCAGTTGAGAACTCAACACTGAATCAGTTGTCGCAGAATTGTGAAACCGATAATAGGTTGTGCTTCGGACCTTCGACATCTGAGACTCCGATTACTTGTACACCATCATTCTCTAAGGTTCCTAATCCTTTGGTATAACCGAAGTTATCATCACCCGAAGAGTACACGCGGGCCTTTCCGTTCTATGTAAGAGCTGAGGAGATGTTTGCTTCCAGTCATGTGCCTTGAGCATCCACTATCGATGTACCAGATAGTTGCTTGCACACCTCCTTTGTTGGCTAGACCCACGCGATCCTGCAGCCAAATCAGGCTTTAGGTACCCCTTTTGGATTGGGTCCTGAGGGGTTAGGATTAGTTTTGGGGATCCATACAAACAAAGCACTTCTATTGTGATCAGTTAGATCAGAAGGCCTGATTTGTCTCCCATACCTATCAACATAATCATCGTCTCTTTATATGCTTTTACGATTAGTATGATTATTAGTGTGAACCTTGGGTGACTTAGAAGACTTGGGATTTATCTTTTACGTTTGTCTTCTTTTCATCCATTAAGGTTACGGTGCAATGACCCTAGATTTACGATTATAGGGGTAGGTACATTTGCTACCATCAAAAGATTCATATCTTTTCGGCATAGGTGGTTTTTGCAGTTTACCTGAAGCATGCTTATTAGGCGGTGACCTTGATTGGGTCTCGATTGGACTTCCCTTTTCTACGGTTGTCTTTTACGATTCTGATCTGTTGATCGAGTTGAGGTCTCTTCGTAAGAACCGGGTTCTTCCGTTGATTCCTCGATCGATGCTTTTTACCGATTGGGGTCCATTTACGTTCCTTCCGGTTGAACCACCGCCTTACCCTTTCAAACTGGTCTTTTTCCCTTATTAGATACATGTTTGGCTTTTGGTGTATCTTTGTCAGAAACTCGTCTGATTACACCTTTTTGAGATGAATCAGCCGGGGCTTTTGAGGATGTGGAAGGGTTCTCATACCCAAGTCCCTTCTTGTTAATTGTTGTTCGAAAATAGGTGTTCATGTCTTGAACGGTTTTAGATGATTTTGTAAAAACCTCTATTTTCTTACGTAGATTATCCTCAGATGATTTTAGACTTTCATGCTTTTGGAATAAATCATCGAATTTTGCTTTGCGAGGATTTTGAAGTCATCGAACTTGCTTTTTTGTTAATTGCCAATCGATCTTTGATCTGCTTGTCTGATCGAAGCTTTAACTTTCGAATTTTAAATTCCTCGGTTGCCTTGGCGGTTTGTAGATTTAAGTTCGAGGCTTTCTTGAGATCATTCTCTTTAGCAAGGTGATTATTTACGGTCCTCGACTTATCATTTTCAGACTTCCACTATAACATAAGTGTCTCTTTGCATTGGAGAGATCCTCAAGCAATTGCTCGAGTAGAGAGCTGCGGTCAATCTCCCGGCCGGTGTGCTAATGATAGCAGGTGTAAAGCGAACAAAAGCGAGGTTTGGAGGTTACCTCAGTTGGTCCTCCTTGGCCATCGGGCGAGATCTCATCATCATCGAAGAGAATATCGGATCTTCATTTCCATAGAAGTCCAGCAAAGACCTTCGATCGGGGCCAAATCTTCTCAAAGGAGTATCCAGAGTCCTCGGAGGGCGGAATCTGAATCGTCGATTCTGACGTGTCGACAACCATAGCTTTTTGTCCTGTCTGGTTGCTCTCTTACGTTCCTCTTTTCTTCCCTTTCTCTTGGCGTCAAGTCAGGCGTCTGCTTGTATTTGTAGTGACTGGCTTCTCCAATTGAAGCACGCTCCTTGATCCACATAATTTTTTTTCTTCGGTGAATCACTCGTCTGTATGATCTATCGGTGATTTTCCTTTCGATAGTAATCCCAGCTTCTTACATGCGATTGGTTATCTCTTCTCTCATCATCTAGATTATCTCTTTTCCTTTCATCTCTGTGATCTCTCCGATCATCAGATCTGGTTCTTTCTGGAGATCTGTTGTCTGATCTCCTATCTCTTCCTCGGCTATGTTGATAATCTTTATAGAATCTTCGATACTTACCCAGTTGAGTATTTGATTTCTCTAGTTTCCTTATAGCGAAGCGTCTCGTTACGCGACTTATGATGTTTCCAATGGGCTCATTGGTTTTCAATCTGCTGCTGGTTGCCTTAAAAGCAACTAATTTGGAAGTTGAGGCTTCAACGGGCACCTCATCTTCATCTGCTTGTCCTCTCTCAATTAAATCAAACTCGTGAGCTTTAAGGCTCAAGAACAAGCTACTTGGCTTCATTTTTGAAATGTCTTGGCAATCCTTGATTACCGTGACCTTCATGTCCCATTTCTTGGTGAGAGACCTTAAAATTTTGTAGTTGATATCTTTATCGGACATCTCTACCAAGTTATCGAAAGCTTGTTTATTGACATAGTAATCCTTCCATCAAGTTCGTTGATGGTTTTAGTTGGCGAGATCTTCAATTTTTCGAACTTTACCGTTCGGCTGCGACCATTTGTCTTTTATCTGGTCATTTCCTCGATATTTTCAGCCAGTATCCCACATTGCTTTTTGATTTGAGATACTTAATCTTTTCCTTGGTGACCTTATCCATTGTTTTCATGATAATATGCCTTGCGATAGTATCTAGAGTATCTTGATTTCCTTTCCTCTGCATCCATCAAGGTCTTTTTTTTTTTAGCACAAGACTTCCCGGGGCAAAATGGATCTCCTCCAACTAGCAGGGTTGTCGTAATATATGATGATGGGTCCTCTTTCGATGACTTCCATCATTACGCCACCGATCGAACCTAGATGGTTGGACATATATATGGCCCAATCTGCATACTCATCGATTGAGAACTTGGCAGATCATGATACATACCGAGGTGTTATCCATCTTTGAGTGTTTTTGGAAAATGAATGAGTTTTAAGAAGGTTTTTCAAGATCGATTTCGATTCGACCACAAAGATTCTTCCTCAAGAATCTATGATACACAAAGTCGATTGGTCCAGTAGAACCAACTGCTCGATACCACTTGTAGGTCCCGAACGGGTTTAGTGAGGCGTAAGTCTAGAGGGAGGGGTGAATAGACTTGAAAACTTTTTTGTCTTGGTCGGTGTGAGGGCGATTAGCTTTGATCAGTCTTGAGTGAATCGGTTTGGGGTGATAACCAACTAACTAATCACTGAAGGCGGATTAGTTCAAGAACTATCGGTTTAACTCGATGTGTCGCGCGAAAGCTTAAGTTTTACCCGTGAAAAACCGGTTTTTATAAATCGATTCCAAAGTTAGTGTTTTAACGGTTGACCAAGTGTCAAGCTTGATCGAATCGAAAGCTTGGTGCTAGGCGATCTCAACTTAGAATATGTATCGCTTTTTAAAGGTTGTGTGCAATTGTGTAGAAGCGGTTAATCAAAGCGGTAAAGGCACACAAGATTTATAGTGGTTCGGACAAACCCGATCCCTCGTCCACTCTTCCCTATCACAAGGGTACCAACTTAACCAACTGAACTTAGTTTTATGTGTTAGTTTAACACAAGACAATCATATATTTAAGGAGTTCTCACTCAACCGATCCTTAAATCGAACTAGAAACCCTAGTGCGAAATCTTGCTAAACAACTTAACCTAACTTGGGTTTGGATAAGATTGTTTTGGTTCCAACTATGAAATCTTTTCTAGTGTTTAAGGTAGCCTCATCGGTAGATGAAAAGATTTCTATGCTAAGAACTTATGGGATGAACACTTAATAAAATAATCTTCTTGATCGTGTTCTTCGTGCGGAAATCTGATAATTGCTTGAGCTTCTTAATTGTTCAGTGTTTTCGTGTTTCACTCTGAAGTGTGATCCCATATTTATAGACCTTGAAATCAAAGAGCCGTTGGAGAGCAATTTGAGTTTCAGGCTATATTAGGTAGGTTTGTAGGATTGATGTGACGTGCTTCAGGACGGCATGGCCAAAAGTGTGAACTTGTATTTTATAGCCGTTAGAGAGAGCAGCATAGAATCCCTTAATTGTCGGCTCCGATCATACGTGTCTTGTTCTTATTGGTTAACAGACGCACTTTTCAGTGTTTGTTCTTCCAACTAAGGTTGACATTCTTCTTGTTCAGATCATAGACGTATGATTAGGTGAAACATCAGTTTTCACCTGGAGAGTTGACCTGATCAGTCAGAACTGATCAGTCTACCTGATGGAGTCTTCTGGTGCCGGTTGACTTAGCTTCAACTAGCAGACTCGGCTGATGTAGGTCTTCTGGTCTGATCTTCTGGAAGTCATCTGATCTTCAAGTATTCTGAGTTTGAGCTTTATGACTTCAGCTGAGATATCTGACTAGATCAGATCGATCTGATCTTCTGTTCTTTTCTAGCATTCTGGCCTGTCGGATATCAGCTGTTCTTTGGATTTTCAGATCTGACTTATACATATTGAGGTTCCCCCTCAATATGTGACCTATCTATTACATCAGTTATTCTATACAGTAATTATCAACTGGTATTCTATAAACGGTAATATAAACATCAGTCAGCTAACAGGTCTGACTGGTCCTATTACATGTGTTTCTGGAACTTTTATCAAAACTATAAATTTCCCAACAAGAAGCATTTTAGAAATGAACAAATTGGTTGGGCCAAACTTTCTCGGCTGGCACCGAAACGTTCGTTTGGTGCTCAGGAAAGAAAAGATTGAGTACGTGTTGGACACGCCAATCGCTCTGGTACTGAAGAAGCTGAGGCGTTTAACGCTGAAGCTCAGAAGAAGCACCAAGAGGATGCTTTCCCAGGCTCAGTGTGTTATGCTACTCGAGATGACTCCCGAATTGCAAAGGCAGCACGAGAAGATGCTTCCTTTTGAGATGATCAAGCATTTGAAGGATCTCTTTGATTCTGAATCTCGTTCCGAGATTTATGAAGTGATGAGAGATCTGTTTAGATGCCGACTGTCCGAAGGAGGGAAGGTTTCTCCTCATGTGTTGAAGGTGATAGAGCTAATCGAGAAACTTGGTCGTCTGTCATTGAGCTCAAGACCAATGTTGCTGTTTACGCCATTCGTCAGTCGCTTCTCGATTCGTATTCGAGTTTCGTAGTAAAATTTAATATGAATAAGACAAAATTGACCATGCCCGAGCTACATAACATGCTAAAGATCTTTGAGTCTTCCACTGCTAACAAAAAGCCCGTGCTCATGGTGAGTGCCTCTACTTCTTATTCTCTGAAATGAAAGAAGAAGCGAAGGGGCAAGGCAAAGAAAGGCTCGAAGCCAAGCTTCCTTAAGCCTAAAGGTGGAGTTCAAAAGAAGGATAGGGTGGACAAGGATGTATGCCTCCACTGCAAGAAGAAGGGGCATTGGAAGAAGGTCTGTAAGGTTCTAGCAAGCTGAAAAGAAGACACAAGGCGTCTTAGCATCTAGAACAGGTATGTTTGTTATTGAGATAAACATGTCCAGACATGATATTAACTGCTGGGTATTAGATATCGGTTGTGGCTCACACATTTGTACAATGTGCAGGATCTCAAGGATAGCAGGGCAGTTAGGCAGGGTGAAGTCTCGCTACACGTTGGGAATGGAGAAAGAGTTATTGCTGAACTTGTTGGCGTTTATGTTTTAGATTTACCCTCTGGTTTTAGACTCAAGCTTAGTAATCATGAAAACCCAACTTACTTGTGGCATTGTAGACTTGGTCATGCAAATGAGAAAAGAATTGCAAGGTTAAGGAAGTTATACTACTTAACCCCATTCGACTTTGAGTCTTATGGAAGTTGTGAATCTTGTCTCAAGGGCAAAATGACCAATAAACCCTTTTATAGGAAAGGAGTTCGTGCCAAAGAAGTTCTAGGGCTGATCCACAGTGATGTCTATGGACCATTGCCCACTCTAGCTAGGGGTCAATTTGGATACTTCATCACTTTTACTGATGATTTCTCGAGGTACGGGAATGTGTATCTTATGAGACACAAATCCGAATCGTTTGAGAAATTCAAAGAGTTTAAAGCTGAAGTAGAGAAGCAACTTGGTAAAAGTATCAAGATTCTTCGATCGGATCAAGGAGATGAATGTCTTAGCTATGAATTCACTGATTACTTGAAGTTACATGGAATCCAGTCACAATGGACTCCTCTCAAAACACCTCAGATGAACGGTGTGTCCGAAAGGAGAAACTGAACCATGTTAGACATGGTGAGGTCCATGATGAGCTTCTCCTCTCTCCCGACATTCTTATGGGGATACGCGTTACAAACCTCAATTTACATTTTGAATAAAATTCCATCCAAATCAGTTGAGCATACACAATATGAATTATGGTGTGGCAAGAAGCCAACTTTCTCACATATCAAAACATAGGGATGCCCCGTGATTGTGAAAAAGATGCTCACATACAAATTTGAATCCAAAGGTGAAAAATGTTATTTTGTGGGATATCCTAAAGAAACTAAAGGATATTACTTCCATCTACCGGAGAAACAGTCAGTGATTGTTTCTAGGCAGGCCAGATTCATCGAGGAAGACCATGTCTTCAAGGAACAAGGTCGTAAGATGATAAAACTTGAAGGAATTCAAGAACCACAAACTAACAAGGAGACTGATGTCTTGTCAAAGCAACATGACAAAGAATCCATGGGAGCATTTAGCAGCTCACATGGTGGAAGTTTATCACTAAATGATCCTCTTTCAGCCAGTGTGAGCGTAATTGGAGTTGCATTGCCAGAGCAATGAACTCCAAGTAGGCTGAATGAGAATAGCATAGTTCAAACTCCCGCTAAATAGGCATCTGGAAGTGTCGCTCTTGAGGCCTCCCCGGTCAACGATGAAATCGCTGCACCACAAAATTTTCATGATCAGAATGTGCAGCCTGAACAACCACAACTCCGTAAGTCCACTAGAATTCGTAATCCACCATACTAGGTATTATGGTTTCCTCGTAGAGGAACATGATGACGTGGAGATCCCAGATAAAGACGAACCTAGAACTTACACTGAGGCAACATTAGATGTTGACTCAAACAAGTGGCATGAATCCATGAAATCCAAGATGGTCGCGATTTACACAAATCAAGTCTGGGACTTGGTTGAGTTGATGAAAGGGGTCAAACCCATAGGTTGCAAATGGGTCTACAAGCGTAAGATCGATGCAAATGCCAAGGTACAAACCTACAAGACTAGGTTGGTGGAAAAAGGTTATAGTTAACGTGAAGGCATTGACTATGACGAGACTTTCTCACCAGTTGCAAAGATCAAGTCCATTCGAATTTTACTTGCGGTAGCAGCACACCTTGATTATGAGATTTGGCAGATGGATGTCAAAACAACTTTCCTCAATGGCAACATTGATAAGGATGTGTTTATGACTCAACCGGAAGGTATTATATCAAAGACAAAATCCAATCTTGTGTGCAAGCTTAAGCGATCCATTTATGGATTGAAACAAGCTTTTAGGAGTTGGAATATCCAATTTGATGAGGTTGTCAAATCATTTGACTTCGTCTGAAATTCGGAAGATCCGTGCGTCTATCGAAAATGCAATGGGAAGAATATTATCTTCATAGTTGTGTTTGTCGATGACATACTAATTATGGGAAACAATATCCTACTCATGCAGTCCATGAAAGAATGGTTGTCGAAGACCTTCATGATGAAGGATCTTGGAGAAGCCTGCTATATCTTAGGGATCAAGATCCATAGGGATAGATCAAAAAAGATGTTGGGGTTGTCACAGTCCACCTACGTAGATAAGGTGTTGAAGCGATTCACGATGGATAACTCTAAGAGAGGTTCTCTACCGGCACGTCATGGGATAACGTTGTCTAAGAATGATTGTCCTTCCACAGACACTGATATCCGACACATGAAGGACATAACATATGCATCTGCAATTGGATCCATCATGTACGCCATGACCTGCACTAGGCACATGAACTTCGTGATGAATTGAATCCTATTCTTGGCTCAACTACCGCACATGCACTTCGTGATGAACCCAATCCAAGCCATATCTACCCATAGACGCGTGCAAGCGTCGGTTATGGTAAAAGTTCATCACTCCACACATGTCGTGCGTATTGACCTCAAGTCAAAAGAGTATCGCATCGCTCCCACTAACCGAGACACCCGTAGACACATATAGTGGAAATACATCAAACGATTTCTCGGATTGGTATGCCAATACCCTCTAAGGTATTTGTGCATCCATCATGAGATACCTAGTATTTCGTAGTAAGTGAGATCTTACTACACTCTCTAAGAGTATGATGCAGATCGCATACCAATCTCCATTGCATCATCAATATCCTATTCTTGATGATCCTTGATCGGGGCCATTTGAGAATCATGTTTAAGTCATCTGAGTTCTCACAACCTCAATGAAAACAATGACTCATGGGATCACTTGTATGAATAAATGCAAACAATCAAACATAATATTCAAACAAGTGTATTGCCATACATTAATATTAAGTGAACTATAATGTTAAATCAAACTCAATATCATCGAGTATTATGTCCTTATAATAGATTGTCTCTAGGACACTAACACTAAAAATCTCCCACTTGGACTAGAGTCAATCACCTACATGTCTAACCCCTAGACCATCAAATGCCTAGTGTGTACATGAACTCTCAGTGTTTTGGTGAAATGATCTTCCAAATTAAATATGTGGGAATATATTTTAATTCCATTTCTCCTATCCTTATGATCTCTCGGATCAAATGATAAGTCTGGGTACATGCTTATTTCTATTTGCTGATCTCCGTTCCTTTGCTTGCGCATTCACACCAACGTTGTCTAATACAACTCTATTAGACAACTGACACTTGGAACTACCCTTAGTTCTCTTAAGAACTTATAAAATCCAGACAGCCTCCTTGAGGATTCTGATACAGCAATGTACTCAACTTCGGTTGTTGAATCTGCGGTCCTTTTGCTTGGAACTATTCCAACTGACCGCCTCATTATTGAGAGTGAAACGTAACCTGACTGTGATTTCTAATCATCACAGTCGGATTGGAAACTTGTGCCAGCTTTACCAGTCACTACTAGTTCTGACTGCCCACCATAGACAAGGAAACATTCTTTAGTTCGTCTAAGATACTTCAGAATGGTCTTGACAACAATCCAGTGCAAGTCATGACATACATGATTGACCCAATTGCATATGCATATGAGACATCTTTCATGTGCTTGATATCAGCTTCAACAGAAGGACAATCCTTCTTTGATAGCTTTATCCCATGATCTGTCGATAGAGATCCTCTCTTAGAGTTCTCCATCGCAAAACACTTCAACACCTTGTCTACGTAGGTGGATTGTGACAGCCACAACATCCTCTTGGATCTATCCTTGTGGATCTTGATTCCTAAGATGTAGCAGGCTTCAGCAAGACCCTTTATTATGAAGGTCTTTAACAACAAATCTTTAACAGATTGCTTTAACGGGATATTGTTTCCTAAAAATCACTATGTCATCGACATACACGATTATGAAAACAATATTCTTCCCGATGCGTTTACAATAAATGCAAGGATCTTCCAAATTTCTGATGAAGTCAAAAGGATTTGATAGCTTCATCAAATCGGATATTCCAACTCATAGAAGCTTGCTTCAATCCATAAATGGATATCTTTAGCTTGCATACTAGATTAGAATTTGACTTAGATGTAAAACCTTCCGGTTGAATCATAAACACTTTCTTATCAATGTTTCCATTGAGGAAAGCTATTTTGACATCCATCTACCAAATCTCTTAATCATAGTCAATACCTTCGCGTTGACTATAACCTTTCGCCACCAACCTAACTTTGTAGGTTTGTACTTTTCCATTTTCATCAGTCTTACGCATGAAGACCCAATTGCAAAATATGGGTCTAACCCCTTTAGACAACTCAACCAAGTCCCAGACTTGATTGGTGTACATCGAGTCCATCTCAGATTTCATGGCTTCATGTCACTTCCCTGAATCAATATCTGATATTGCTTCAGAATAAGTATTAGGATCATCCTTATCCGGTATGTCCATACTATCGAGTTCCTCTAAGAGGTAACCATATCTAATAGGCGGATTATGATTCCTAATTGGCTTACGGAGCTGTGGTTGTGCAGGCTGTACATTCTGATCGTGAAAATTTTGTGGTGCATCTATTTCATCAATGTCTGAAGAGTCCTCAATAGCTACACTTTCAGATGCCTCTTGGGGGGAGTTTGATCTATGTTTTTCTCATTCAACCCATTTGGAGCTTCTTGCATAGGCAAGCCAACTCCAATTATGCTCCCGCTGGCTGAAAGACGATCACCTAGTGAAAGATTCCCACCGTGAAAGTTGTTGAATGCTCCCACTAATTCCTTGTCATGTTGCTTTGACAAGATATCAATCTCTTTGTTAATTTATGGTTCTTGAATTTCTTCAAGTTCTATCAGCTTATGACCTTGTTCCTTAAAGACATAGTCTTCTTCGAGGAACTTGGTCTGCCTAGAAACAATCACTGATTATTTATCAGGTAGATAGAAGTAGTATCCTTAAGTTTCCTTAGGATATCCTACAAAGTAACCCTTTTCACCTTTGGATTTCAACTTGTCGGTAAGCATCCTTTTCTCAATCACGGGGCAACCCCATGTTTGATATGTGTAAAAGTTGGCTTCTTGCCACACCATAGTTCATATGGTGTATGCTCAACCGATTTAGATGGAATCTTATTCAGAATGAAAATTGAGATTTGTAACGCGTATCCCCATAAGAATGTCGGAAGAGAGGAAAAACTCATCATGGACCTTACCATGTCTAACAGGGTTTGGTTTCTCCTCTCGGACAAACCGTTCATCTGAGGTGTTCCGGGAGGAGTCCATTGTGATTGAATTCCATGTAACTTTAAGTAATCAATGAATTCATGGTTAAGGCATTCACCTCCTTGATCTGATCAAAGAGTCTCGATACTCTTACCAAGTTGCTTCTCTACTTTAGCCTTAAACTCTTTGAATTTCTCATAAGATTTGGATTTGTATAAGATACACGTATACGTATCATGAGAAATTATTAGTAAAAGTGATAAAGTATCCGAAGTGACCCCTAGTTAGAGTGGGCAATGGTCCATAAACATCGTTGTAGATCAATTCTAGAACTTCTTTGGCATGCACCCCTTTCCCAGAAAGGGTTTGTTGATCATCTTGCCCATGAGATAGGATTCACAATCTCCATAAGACTCACAGTCGAATGGGGTTAAGTATGTTGTATACCAAAATTTACAGAACGAGATATTGAATGTGGCTATGTGGATTGGTATAACAAACAAGTACTAATGGTGAAACAAGTGTGATTAATGAAGAATAGAATGAATGTTCTTCATTGAATAGCAATGATAAGGATTCAAGTCAGTAAATGCGAGAGGATTTGGGCCGAAGGCCTCTTTTGTTGGCTGATAAAGCTGTTGTATTGAATGTAAAATTTTGCGACCCTTAAATGAGTCTTAATTTCTAGTATTTATACTACAAGTTCACTAGTTGGTCTTTCTCGCGCTTCAAGGAAGTTTGACCCAGCATTAAATATTTTCCGGCTAAGTTGGACTCTAAAACCCTATTACATCAACCTAAACACGTTTCCAGCTCTGAAGCGCGGCGGGTTGCAGATGATATATGGAGATTTGTGCCTATTCTTTCCTCTTTGAGTCCGCGGCTATAGGACCAATCATTTCTTCAGAGACTTCTCGGCCATTTGGGGGAGATTCTCTAATGTAGGTTGAAGTTGGTGGTTTACGTGTTTGGTTAGCCAAAATCAGGTCTTGGTAAGTGAAAATCTTTGTCTCAAATCTTCTCTATTCCAACAAATTGGCTAAGTATAACTTGCCTCTTTATGTACACAATTACATTGAAAGTGTTGCCTTGTTGGTGAAGTGGGCGACTAGCGGGCGACTTGGTGGGGCGAGTTGCCCGGGCGTAGGCGAACTCGTCCACCTTCTCGCCAATAGGGCAACTACTAAGAGAGTTCCTGCGACTTGTTAGGCGACTTGCACGGGCGACTTGGGCGACCAGCGGGCGAGAGCGACCAGCGTGCGGCTTGAACGACCAACGGGCGACTTGGGCGACCAGCGGGCGGCTTGGGCTATCAGTGGGAGGCTTGGGCGACTAGCGGGCGACTTGGGCAACCAGCGTGCGGCTTGGGCGACCAGCGGGTGACTTGGGCGACCGGCGGGTACGGGCGATCAGCGTGGGGCGCACGGGGTGAGTAGCGCGGGGCTACTTGGGCGACCAGCTGGTGAGGGCGACCAGCGGGTGTGGGTGACCAGCATGGGGTGCACGGGGCGAGTAGCGCGGGGCTACTTGGGCGAGTTGCCCGGCTATGGGGCCAACTTGCCCCATTCCTTCTCGATCATGGGCGACTTTGGGCGAGTTGCCCGACTACGGGGCCAACTCGCCCTTCCTTTTTGATGAAAAAGACCATTTGGGGCAAGTTGCCAAGCAATAGGGACCAACTCGCCCCATTCTTGATACGATGGGGATGATTTGGGCGAGTTTGCTTTCTTCCCCGGTTACTAGCCCATTTTTAACATTTTTGAAGTGTCATTAGTAATAGTAAAAGTGCCTAAACAATTTGGCACACAACAATGCAGTCTAACTCTCTTAACCTTGGAATTCCTGTCTCACTTACATGATCAAGTCTAAAGTGCCAAAAGTAAGTCGGGTATTCATGATTACTAAGTTTGAGTCTTTTACTTTGTATATTAAGAACATCATATCCACAATGCAACAAATATATGTTGCGAGAAGAAGAAAGAACTAGATGACAATCATTAAGTTCTAATCTAATACCAAAAAGGGTAAGTCTAACACATAAGTCCCCACACGTTCAGGAGCAGCTCTTGCTCCATTCCCACGTGTAAGACGACTTCACCCGCCCTAAATGTCCTATGACATATGATTCCTTTCACATTAGTGCAAATGTGAGAGCCAAATCCGGTATCCAGTACCAAGCAGTTAGCGCCATTAGTGGACATGTTTATCTTAATAACAAACATACATGTTCTAGTGCTAGAAGTACCTAGTGCATTCATTTTAGCAACCAGAACCCTATAGTCCTTCTTCCAGTGTCCTCTTCTACTTACAGTAGAGGCACACATCCTTGTCTACCCGCTCCTTCTTTTGAACACCATCTTAGTGATAGTGAACTCGAAAATCTTGAGCAGGTTGTGAAGTTCAGGCATGGTCGCATCCGTCTTATTCATATTCTAGTTCACAATGATGCCAAATATGAATCCGGGAGCGACTGGAGGATAACATAAATGAAAAAACATTGGTCTTTTAGCTCAATGCCTAAATTACCAAGTTTCTCAATTAGGCCTATCATCATTAGCACATGAGGTGAAATCTTCCCTTGTTTAGCTAACCGACATCTGAACAGATCTCTCATCACTTCATAAATCTCAGAATGAGATTCAGAATCAAAGAGATCCTTCAGATGCTTAAGCATCTAGAAGGGACCCATTTTCTCATGTTGCCTATGCATTTTAGTAGCATGCCGAGTAACATCACACGCTGAGCCTGGGAAGCATCCTTTTGATGCTTCTTCTGAGCTGCTATGTCAAACGTGGCTGCCTCAGAGTACCAGCTTTAAGGGTAACCGGGATATACGTGTCCAACACGTACTCAATCTTTTCTTGCCTTAGCACCAGACACATGTTTCGGCGTCAGTCCAGAAAATTTGGCCTAGCCAATTCAGTTTGTTTCCAAAACACATCTCAATAACAGTTTTACATTTTAACTAACCAAGAGAAATAAAATAAAACGGGAATTAAACACATAATTCCTATGATCAATATTCAGTAATAAAAATAAACATGACCTTTCTTTTGTGTTTATTTTGTCTCCATTATTTTCACATATTCAACGACCTCATTGGAAGAATACGAATTATATCTAATATAAATCATAATGGACTAGGATCCACATTCCTACTATTACAATATCTGATTGGGCTGATTACTGCAATAGCATAACTGGTAGGTCTCCAAACCAATTACAAAACTGCAATTCCTAGTTGATTGAACCTAGTTCAATCGGATGCTCCTTGACTTTCGTTTCCCTGCTTGGGCTGGTGAAACAAAGTCAAGTTGGTTTACAACCATCAAGCAGCGACACTTCGTGTCCCTATAAAAGTCCCGTTAGATGTAGATCCGAGCAAAAGACTTGGGCCTTAAATACTCATTGGAATGAAATCTCCAGTTTACTTTTAATTTTGATGGAAGGCATCGTTCAATTTAATGAAAATCATATTTTAGTGAGAAACATTTTAAAGGCGGGGTATTAATTGCATAATCGAGATCTAACATGTTAATCTACATCACATTTGAGCAACTATTGGGCGCCGCCTACCCAAACATGATTTACACGGACTAACATTTATATGGGCGCCGTCTAACCCAAACATTTAATACGGTCCGACAATTATTGTGCGCCACCTAACCAAACAGTTATAATGCGGACGTAAAGTATGTTAACGAATTTAAATAAATAAACAAGTCAACGAGTGGGACTTCAATAAACCTTTTAAAAATAAATTTCAAATCCAATTTTAATTTTATTTTAAGATTATTAAAACGATAATTAATCTAATTAGTTATTTTGTTCCAACCAAAATCCAATTTTAAATTAAACCTTAATTTAATTATTTATTTGTCAAGGGCTTATGTGCAAATTTCAAAAATTGCACAGAAGGGCCTGTCCTAAATCCAATTCAGCACAGTCCTTCCCCTCATCATCCCCCGATTTTCAAAACCATCTTTCTGATTGGGTCATTCAAACCAAAATCCAACAATTCATCAGTTCGTAGGATTATTCAAAAATTCCTAAAATTGTTCCAATTATTAGGGTTTGTTCAAAATTTTAATTCATCAGTTCCAAACCAATCGAGAATCCCAATCAAAAAATTCAACAACAAACAACATGAATCGAAATAGCCCCAAATTCAGAAGCAATAAGCATCGAAAAGAAGAGGCAAGATCGGAACAGGACTACATGGTCGAACATGCAGGTGCGAGCGAGTCTCTGCCGCCGTTAGGCGCGTGCGGGCGACTCACCACCATCATCGAAGAACTAGAGGGGCGCGCGCGGAGTCACGACCTGTTCAAAATAGGAAGCGAGCGACGAGTCAAGCCGGTGGCATGCCTACATGACTCGCCCCAACTTTGAAACGAGTTGCCCCGAATCAAAACCAGACGGCGGCGTGACGCACCACCATGCTCAAATCGATTTCATGAGAGCACAGTCGCGATTTTCGAGGAATCGAAATGGTGGTCAATCAAATCGAATGAAGAACCAGGTGCGCCGACGGGAACGAGGGCGAGCGAGTTGAGCCGATGTGAGGCGAGGCAAATCCAATTCACAATCGCGCGTGGTGCCATGGCTTCGCACGATCCCCGCGAGTCATGGTGTATAGCCGCCAAATCGAGCGGCATTGCGGATACCAGTGAACACCGGTGAGACGGAGGGACCGAGGCAGCGAAGAGAATCTAGAAAACCCTAGGTTTTTGTGGAGAGGGCGACCGTGAGCAAATAAACAAACAAGGGTGCGGTTTTGTCAAACAAAAGGCAGCCGCACCCGGTTTCGAAATATAAAAAAAATTAATTTCAAAACCAATTTTAATGCAATTAAAAATGAGAGCCTGAAGCTCTGATACCACTGTTGGAATTTAGAGGCACGTAAACACGTAATACATGTGCATCAGATAAACAGTTCACCAACAACGAACAATTAATTGCATAATTAAATACGAGTAAACTTAAACATAATTCTTACAACAATTCGTACACGGATTCCTCAACTATGGTATCCACGTAACAACCGTTATCTGCCAGCATTGAATCCCCGAGATGAATTTGCTAGGAATAAGAATTTTCCTAGCAAATTCTGTCTCAGATTCAACGCTGGCAAATCTGTGCAAATCTGTCAACAGGAATTATGTGGATACCGTAGTTGAGAGATCTACTATCGAATTACTGTAAGATTTCTCGTTATGATTATTCGTACTCATTTATACAATTAACTGTTCGTTGTTGGTGAACTATTTAATTCTGCTACGTATGTATTACGTGTTTACGTGCCTCTATATTCCAACACAAGGTTGCGTTGAAAGCAATCTTGTCCACCTTCCCATCCGAAGTCTTCTTGTATTCCATGATCTCGACTTCGGGCACAACTGGAATGCAGCTCAGTTTCTTCGCCTCCCTCATTATGCATTCATAGAATATTGGATGCTTGTTACTCAACCAATCTCTGAGGATTGCATCCTTGTAATCAGAAATGGGAATAACTTGATTGATGTAAGTCGTGATGTACAATTCGCCTTTAATCTGCTTCCATTCCTTCACCATATTTCTGTCCGGCTTAACAATCACATCCACGTCTCTAGGAAGAATTGGCTCAACGAAGTGAGATCCTTCTTCAAATTCAGCAACAAGCCCTTTTTTTTTTCTTAAGCTAATAGGATTTGTCCAGGCTTGATGCATCCTCATGTTTCTTCTTTCTGCCCTCTTCAGCTTTCTTCTTTTCTTCGGCTTTTCTCTTCTCAGCAAATTCATACAACCTTTTCTTCTTCTCTGCAGCAATTGTCTTCTTATCTTCTTTTGTTTCTTTCACTCTCTCTTCAGACTCAGTTGAAGAAAAAACAACCTCTGCTTTTTCGAGTTCTGCTGCTGCTTTTGCATCTTTCTTCAACCTCTTCTTATCCAGCTTGATCTGGATCCCAACAACAAAGTTCTCAACCTGATTCTTCCCTGAACTTCAACATCTTTCTCTTCTTCCCCCGTTTTGGTTCCTTCAAAAAGAGTTTTTAGTTCTGTACCGAGGTTACCAATTTTGCTTGATAGTGCTTGTTGTAGTTCTTCAAGGGCAGGAGACTTGATTCCAGCATTACGTTTTACTATTTCAACAACAGCCAGCATCGAACATTGAGCCTGATCAACAATAGAGCTCACTTTGGCATAAATATTCTCAAGCTTATCAGCAGAGTTGTTGACTTTCTTTGTTGCATCAGTCAGATCATTCTGCAGTTGGGTGATCTGGGCCATCTTCTCATTCATCATCAGCGTGAAATGCTGATTTCTACTTTCTTCAAGCTTAGCCACCTGCTTGTTCACCTCAATCATCTTGTCAGCAGTGGTGTCTCTGAAGTCCTCACTCCGTCTCATGCAGTGAGTAGAGACATTTTCTCTTTCTGCTCTGATGGCTGACTCCAAGGTTCGTGGAACGAAGAAACTTACATCATCTCTGAACATTTGAGCCATGTTGGCACGAAATGTGTTCTTGATGTACTTCATCAGATTTTCTTCAAAGCTTGGAGAAGTTTGTAGAATTTGAATTACCTGACCTGCTAATGTTGAGGGGCCTTCGACCTCCATTTCTGCAGCTTGACTCCTCTCAGCAGTCAGGTCTATCAGATTCTCGGCTGATTGAGCCTTGGCTGATGGGGACTCTGTTGTATCTCCCACAATAGCTTCATCGACAACATTCTCAGGTTCTTCAATAAACATCACTTCTTTAGCTGTCTTTTAAGTGTCAGCCATTTGTTCGAATATCTCCTCAATACTGATTGGACCAACTTCTTCAATGTCCTCTTCTTCATCAAGAGGTCTCATTTGCTGCATTGTACGACTATATTTGACCATTTGTGAGTCATCTCCCTTTGCAACGGGGTATCCGGCATACCCAACTGCCTTGTAATGAGGCCGGCTACCGCATCATCAGATAATAGATCAGGAGCATTCTCAACACCAGTAATTTTTCGCATCTGGATTTCGTTATCTAGAAAAGGATGAATACCACCTTTCTGCTCAAGTACAGTCCCAAAGTCCTCAAACTTCTTTAATCTGATATCTCTCCATGTGAGCACATCAAGAACAGTAGCTTTTGCATCTGGCTTGATAACAAGTTCTGGGTATCTTTCTTCAATCATTTTCTCCAATCTTCGTCTGATAATCTTCTCCGTAAACGACAGAATTTCTGGTTCTGGTGAAGATGGTGGAGAAGGCACAACAGATTCTGGAGCTTCTGGAGTAGGAGATTGCTGTGGCATGAAATAAATCACTTCCATCGTATTCTATAAGTACAGAAGAAAGGAGCTGGCATACACCAATGCACAACCGAAAAGAGATAATCTTTGGAATAAAGACCTCCAAGCCGCTGAAGAGAGCAACTCGTATGACGACCTCATTTAGAGATTGGAAGCCGCACATTGGCGACAAGCCAATACCTTTCAAGTCGGAACACGACATGAGTGGTATTAAAGACACTTAAAAGCTAAATCAAGAATGTCGTCCGATAAGCCGATCAATCCGCAGGAAATTCCATTCCCCAAACCGCTCCCATTAAAGAGGCGATCTCCAATCAAGCCATAGGGACAAGCGACTTGCGAGATTGAAGGCATGAAGAATGTAGTTTTCCTTATGTAAAATCCAGCCTACAGGGCGGAATAACAAGTATAAATAGACCTAAGATGTCACATGAAAAAGGGCGGAACATCTTAGCATTCTAGGTATAAATAATATACATCCATACCTGGCTTGGAGCCCCCGGATGTAGTCTGATTAAAAAGACGAACCGGGTCACCAATTCTTCGTGTTTTCCTTGTTTTTCACATTCAATACTTAACCCAATTATACACAAATTCATTGTTTAACTAGTCAATTTTATCTAGTCCAAACAATTGGCGCCGTCTGTGGTAAAACCAATCTTTTTCTTGAGAAATTAATCCAAAATCTGAGAAAAGCCCACCCATTTTCTAAACAAAAGAGCAATGACAATCAACCAAGGAAACACTCCATTGTTCAATGAAATGGACGGATGCAATGGTGTTGAAGCGTCGTAGAGTTCCCACCGTACTCATCGGGTTGCCCCGGCGGGCTCACCTAATTGGTGGAATTTGGTCCAGACCCCGGAGGACGCCAAGGCGGTCATGGCCGTTCTTAACAAGAAGTGCCTATTCATGGAAGGCGAGGGGGAACAACCCCCGCCCAAAAAGACTGTTCATGATGTCGGGCCATCCAAGGGCAAGGCAGTCATGGCCTCAAAAGGACGATCCGCTGGGCAACTGGCATACAACACGGCCAAGCATACCATCATCCGGACTCATCTGGTACGAGAAAGGCCGGCGGCGTCAAACAATGTGTTCACCCGTTTAGGAAGTCAGGCCGCCCGAAAGGCCCGGGCGGAGGATGGTTATGAGGCCCACTCTCAGCCGCGTAACGCGGAACAAATGGAACAGGATCTGGCTATGGCTTTGAGCCTACATCATGACAACATCCGTGATGGTTCAATGATCCATTAAGGCCAAGGACACATGATAGGGACATCACGCGACGCGCAGGTCGCGGCCGTAGCCAGAACTGTCCAACAGTTGTTGGAAAAGGTGGGGAACCAAAGTGGTTCTGCCAGCGGGAGTGATGACCTCGCTATACCGGATTCCCCCCTGGGAACGATGGTTACTCTGGCTCCTACCTAGAGAAAAATCAGCATCGCGGCCTTACACTGTTACAATGGGAGTACCGATCCCAAGGTCCATGTGGCCAAATACAATTCATATATGGCCTCCATGGGGGCGACAGATGCAACGAAGTGCAGGTTATTCTCCTTGACTATGAGCGACCAGGCCCATAACTGGTACACTTCTTTTCCTGCTTTTTCGGTCGACACTTTTGAGCAATTAGCCCGGTCATTCCTGACCCATTACACCGCCATGGCGCCCCGGCCTGCGACCAAGCAGCGCCTCATGAATCTCCGTCAAAAGGAGGCTGAATCAGATTGATTCTATGTCGAGAGGGTTGATCAAGGCATTATGGAAGGCGAACCCATTGGGGACGAGGCTAAAATAATGGGTGTTGTCACAGGCCTCCGGAAGGGAACCAAGTTGTAGTGGCGCATGACTACCGACTTCCCAATAAGCTACGCCGACTTCCATTGACACGCTAGCGACATCATCCATACCATGGAACTCCTTGAATTGAGGCTTTCAGAGACCAAGAAGGTCGTTGAACTGAAGAAAGGTTCCAAGAAAACCGAGGGCCATTACAAGGCACCCGGGAGCTTCAAGCCGTTTGAAGAGTCCATTCCGGTAAAGCTCATGGAAGTGTTGGGTATGACTCCCAGCCATATATTCAACCAAGAGGAAGCGCGGGGATTTTGACCCAAGGTTAGGACCTGAGCTAGAGGAATTCCTGCCCGAAGAGGAGATAGATGATCCAAGAGTTGAAGGACCCCGAGCTCAGCCAGGGGAAGCGCTCGAAAGGATCTAAGTAGATCCAACTCGGCCCGAGATGGAGGTCATTATCGGGTCCAGAATCCCTAGCGACCTTAGGTTGGATGTGATTGATTTCTTGAAAAAGAATCTTGACGTTTTCGCTTGGTCACACAAGGATATGGTGGGAATTGATCCAGAGATCACATGCCACCGACTCCACATGGGCAAACAAAGTGACCCATAGCCCAAAAAAGAAGGAAGTTACGCCTTAAAAGTATCAAAGCCCTCACGGAAGAAGTAAAGAAGCTGTTAGATAACGACTTGATCATGCAAGCGGATCAACCCCGATGGGTGGCCAATGTTGTGCTCGTAAAAAAGTCAAACGGTACTTGGCGACTTTGTATCGACTTCACCGACCTCAGTGAGGCCTGCGACCAAGCAGCGCCTCATGAATCTCCGTCAAAAGGAGGCTGAATCAAATTGATTCTATGTCGAGAGGGTTGATCAAGTCATTATCCCATTGGGGACGAGGCTAAAATAATGGGTGCCGTCACAGGCCTCCGGAAGGGAACCAAGTTGTAGCGGCGCATGACTACCGAATTCCCAATAAGCTACGCCGACTTCCATTGTCACGCTAGCGACATCATCCATACCATGGAACTCCTTGAATTGAGGCTTTCAGAGACCAAGAAGGTCGTTGAACTGAAGAAAGGTTCCAAGAAAACCGAGGGCCATTACAAGGCACCTGGGAGCTTCAAGCCGTTTGAAGAGTCCATTCCGGTAAAGCTCATGGAAGTGTTGGGTATGACTCCCAGCCATATATTCGCCCAGATCCAGGGAAGGGACATGTTGCAAGCTCCTCGCCCGATGAAAGAGAAAAGTAAGAAGAATCCCCAGAAATTCTATCACTATCACGCCCAGAACGGGCATTATACTAGTGAGTGCAGGGACCTTTTAAAGCAATTGTGGAAGCTTTATGAGGATGGACGCTTGAATGAGTTTGTCAAAAACCCCCGCCCAAACGGTCAGATGCGACCTCTGAATCACCAACAAGGGGAACCAGTCCAGGGGGACCCTGCTCGTGGAGGAGCTCGTGGCGAGCTCCCAGTACCTCCAATGCCCGAGGGTGCTGGAGGTCGAGTCATCCATGCCATATCACCTATGGCCACAATCGGGGGGCTCTCCCCAGCAACAACATCAAAATGGCGCATGAAGGCCGAAGTCAGGGAAATAGAGAACGCACGAAAGATGGTCCTTCCCATGCTTGTTGTAGCCGAAGAGACCAACAAGATTGAGTTTGGGGAGGTCGATAAAGCTGGCATTATCTATCCCAACGTTGACCCACTAGTCATCAAGGCAAATATCATGGGGACTATGGTGTGCCGCCTGTTAGTCGATGGCGGGGCTTTTTGCAACATTCTGTTCAAAAAGACCCTGGATCAACTCGGTGACTACGAGACGTAAATCACCCCCTGTGACCACACAGTGAAGGGTTTTGGGAATGCAACTATTCAGACCCTATGAATGATCCGTCTATCGGTGGAGCTGGTGTCCACCATTGATGAAAAGGTTAGGAACACAAGGCTTCTAGATTTCCTTGTAATCGACCTCCAAAGTACCTATAATGGCTTTCTCGGAAGGCCTTTTGAGCATGAATTTGAGGCTGCGACCTCCACTTACTACTCATGTGTAAAATTTCCCACCAAAAGTGGGACTGTTGGCACCATAAAGGGTGACCAAGTTGATGCTAGAGGATGTTTGCTTTACTCTGTGTCTTATTTCAATTCAACGCATGCACCAAATCAACAAGTAATGATGTTGGATAATGAAGAGTGCAATGATAAATTAACCACTGTAAAGGCAACCAAGAGGAAGCGCGAGGATTTTGACCCAAGGTTAGGACCTGAGCCAGAGGAATTCGTGCCCGAAGAGGAGATAGATGATCCAAGAGTTGAAGGACCCCGAGCTCAGCCAGGGGAAGCGCTCGAAAGGATCTAAGTAGATCCAACTCGGCCTGAGATGGAGGTCATTATCGGGTCCAGAATCCCTAGCGACCTTAGGTTGGATGTGATTGATTTCTTGAAAAAGAATCTTGACGTTTTCGCTTGGTCACACAAGGATATGGTGGGAATTGATCCAGAGATCACATGCCACCGACTCCACATAGACCCGACAAAGTGACCCATAGCCCAAAAAAGAAGGAAGTTCGGCCCAGAAAAGTATGCAGCCCTCACGGAAGAAGTAAAGAAGCTGTTAGATAACGACTTGATCATGCAAGCGGATCAACCCCGATGGGTGGCCAATGTTGTGCTCGTAAAAAAGTCAAACGGTATTTGGCGACTTTGTATCGACTTCACCGACCTCAGTGAGGCGTGTCCGAAAGATTTCTTCCCAATGCCACACATTGACCATTTAATCGACAACACAGCGGGCCACAAAATGATGTCGTTCATGGATGCATTTGCTGGATATCATCAGATAGCCATGCACGAACCCGATCGACAACATACATCTTTCTTAATCGAAAAGAATATGTATTGTTGGAAAAGAATGCCATTTGGCTTGAAGAATGCTGGGGCAACATAGCAAAGACTGGTCAATCACATGTTTGCCGATCAAATTGGCAAGTCGGTGGAAGTATATGTGGATGACATCATCGTCAAAAGCTTGCGAAAGGAGGATCACCTGATGCATCTCGCGCAAACCTTTGAGGTGCTCAGGAGATTTAACATGAAACTCAATCCGAAAAAGTGTAATTTTGGGGTTGAGTCGGGAAAATTTCTGGGTCATTTGGTTAGCAAGCGAGGGATTGAGGCTAACCCAGCCAAGATACAAGCAATTTTAGATATGGGGGAACCGCGAACAGTCAAGGAAGTCCAAAAGTTATCAGGATGCCTAGCCGCGTTGAATAGGTTCATCTCCCAAATGGGGGATAAATGCAAGCCCATGTTTGATACGATCCGACGGAGGTCGAAATTTGAATGGACTACGGAAGGTCAGGAAGCCTTCGATAAAATCAAGGCCTACCTGGCCGATGTCGGGATCTTATCCTAGGGGAGAAACTTTTCTTGTACTTGGCCGCCTCAGAAACAGCTCTGAGTGCTGTTCTAGTGCGAGCAGAAGGTCAATCCCACCTCCCCATATATTTTGTAAGTCAGACTCTCAGCGAGACTGAGCAAAGATATCCCCGGATGGAGAAATTGGCTTACACATTGGTCATGAGTGTAAGAAAATTGAGGCCATACTTTTTTGACCATCAGGTCGAAGTTCTCACCTCGTTACCCCTCCGCAACATTCTGCACCGACCTGACACCACCGGGTGTTGCCTCAAATGGGCAATTAAAGTCGGGCAGTATGGTGTAACTTATGCACCGCGACCTGCCATAAAAGCACAAGCTCTGGCCAATTTCATCGTCGAGCTAACCTTCCCACCAGAAACCAGCGGAAGCAACTGTGTCCCTTGGGAGATGTACGTGGATGGATCCGCTACAACAAACAAATCAGGGGCAGGCGTGGTACTGATTAGCCCGGATGGCACTGCTTTTCAGAATGCTATCATCTTTGAATTTCCAGCTACCAACAATGAAGCAGAATATGAAGCATTGATCAGTGGTTTGGAGATGTCCATAGCCATGGGCATTAAAAGACTACAGGTATACACCGACTCTTAACTTGTAGCATGCCAAGTGTCAGGAGAGTATTAAGCCAGAGATGAACGAATGTCCGCTTATCAAGAGGTCGTCAAGACATTATGCCTAAAGTTTGAACAAATACACATCAAGCTAGTACAGAGAGACGCGAACTTGCGAGCCGATGCTCTAGCACGACTAGCGACCTCGGAGGGGCCAGCAGAGATGAATGATGTCACCATCACTAAGCTCTCCCACCCTTCCACTACACACACAGTGGTCGCTACCCTTGATACCCCAGTTTTGAACTGGATGACACCAATCATCGACTACTTGATGACGGGGATATTACCAGAGGACAGAATCCGGGCAAAACAACTATAATTGCGAGCAGCTCGTTATACTCTTATAAACAACGACCTCTACAACATACCCCTACTCCGTTGCATCACACTAGAACAAGGTCAAACTATTATGCGTGAGATACATGATGGAGTATGCGGAAACCACGCTGGGGGGCAGTCACTCGCTCACAAGGTGATACGGCAAGGGTATTTTTGGCCTGCTCTACGGGCCGACGCGTTAGTATTTGCAAGAAAATGTCACAAATGTCAAATCCATGCACCTGCAATCAAACTCGCCCCCGAGGAGCTCTCTAGCATTCTCAGTCCACGACCTTTTGCGAAGTGGGGGATAGATATCACCGGGCCGCTTCCGACAGCCCCGGGTTCTGTAAAGTACGCCTTGGTCATTGTGGATTACTTCACAAAATGGGCCGAGGCTGAAGCATTGGCGACCATAGATCAAGAGCATGTCATCAAATTCATCTGGCGAAATATCATATGCCGATTTGGCCTTCCCCAAATTATCATATCGGATAATGGAAAGTAGTTCGATGGGTCCAAAATTGATGGTTTCTTCAGAAAATGGAAGATCACCAAACTATTCTCCACCCCATATCATCCTCAATCCAATGGACATGTCGAAGTTGTTAATAAGATCATCAAACACACATTGAAAACTAAGATCGAAGACAAGAAAGGGAAATGGGCCAGCGAGCTGCCAAACGTGTTATGGTCGTATCGGACGACCTACCGGAACTCGACCGGGGAAACCCCATACTCAATGGCTTTCGGCACTGAAGCGGTAATCCCCTCGGAAGTTGAAGTTCAAACACTCCGGACCTCGCAAGTTGGAATCGACTATAACGATGAAGCCCTAGCCAGGAACCTAGATCTTCTGGAGGAAATAAGATTAGAGGCTAACTTGAGAAATGCTAGACACAAGCAGATGTCGGAAAAGTATTACAACTCCAAAGTTCGAGTCCGGCAATTCAAAGTCGGCGACTTTGTGTTAAAAAAGACATTGGGGATATCCAAAGGAGTTTTCGGTCCAAATTGGGAGGGTCCCTACAAAATCACACGGGTGTTGGCTAATGGAGCTTATGAACTAGAACATCCAGATGGCACTCCTGCTCAATACCCCTGGAATGCTTCACACTTGAAGAAGTATTATCAATAAGTAGAGGTCGATTTTTTCCATGTAACGATTTCTTCCATGCCTATTTATAATAATGTTATCTCATTTCGTGTTAAACCTAGGGGAGTCACATGAATACAAACATCGACCTCCCCCAGGAACGATTTTTGACATACATGCGGTGAGGTCGCATCTTTAACTGGTGCCACCCTCCCCTAACTTTGTAAGACGACTAAACCTGAGTTCACTATATCATTTTTATAAATGAAACTTAAGAATGATAATGCTCACAAATAATTAAAGTCGCAAAAGGAAATCAAATCGGCACATTGAGATGAAAACAACATTCATTAATAACAAAGGCCCGAAGGTCATTACATCAGGAAGTCAAATCAATTACACAAAGGAGCCCGGAGGCCGATTACATCAGGAAATAAAAGATAACATTCAGACTGAGTACTGATCACAAGGAGTTCACCAATGCTAAAGTATTACAGGACTAAGAAGACGACTTCGAGATACATGGATAGCTGGTTAAAGGGATTGTTGGCGATGGGGTTCAACAACTTCTCAATCTCATTTTTCTTATCAGGATTCTTGAAGTTATCATTCTTCAGGACCGCCAAAAATCTCATCAGCAGCACCACTAACTATGTTCAAAGACTGCCCACCTAATTGCTGCTGAATAACAGTGATGTGCGTGGGGGCAGCCCATCTCCTTAGTTTTTGGCTGGTGAACACCTCCCCTATTGTGCGGGAGGTGCTCCAGCCGACGTCCCAGCAGCCTCCTACGGAGGATCGACCTCACCCGTCTGGGTCTCAGGGACCGCTTCATAGTCGCCCGGCTGCGTTTCTTTAGGATCGGGAGTGGGGAGCACGATCCGACTCTAGTTAGGAAAGAATGACAGGTTGATGCCAAGTCCCTCTAAATCCTTGATTTCAAGCACGACATCGGGATCAAGCGGGAACGCTCTGACATAGTCGGCCAGTTCAGAGACGAGGTCGGAGAAATCGGCTTCAGGGTTCTTCCTATGAACAGCCCTGATGGCCCTGGCCATTGCGCAGATAAAAGCAAAATTAGCATTTTGCTCTTCGGTCTGTTCGAAGCACTCCTCCTCGGCAACCAGTCTATCCCTGATCTCCGAATCTTTGCCAATCAGATCCTCCTTCAGATGGGCCACAATCTCCCTCTCCGCCGCCAACGTGCCCTCGGCACCCTTCAGCTGCTCCTCGAGCTCCTGAACCCTCTTGGCCAGATCAGACTTTTCGACCTCCAGTTTCTTTTGCTGCTCGTGAGCAGCCAGAATGGTCCTCGCCTGGTCGGAGATCGTCATCCGAGCCTTCTCTAATTTACCGAGCTCCAGCTCGGATTGAGCACATGCCTTCTCCAGAAATAGGGCCCCCCTCAGGGTATGCACGAGCGATGAGTACAAGTTACCCATGACTTCCTGGCGGCGGGCGAAAGAGTGGAGATCCTGCGTCCACACTCGAGGGACATTACTGATTGTCCTTGACAGGTAGTTGGTCCAATTATCCAGAATACCTTCAAAGGAAGGAAGCGGGGACCTCAGGAAGCTCAATGCTTCCGCAGAGAACTTGGGGGGGGGCAACTCCGAGCTACAATCAGCTAAAAGGAATGTTTCAGAATTATAAACAAAAACATATTACACAAGACCAGTGCAGAAGCTTACTTCATCACCGACTCAGCGTCCTATCCAAGCCACGAATCGTCATCAGGATGTCGACCTCCAGGCGTAGTTAATGCAGGAGGAGGAGAGGAGATTGTGGTGACTCCTCCGGCCTCCCGTTGAGACCGGTGGGAGCTCATGTCCTTTCGAACCCGCTTATGGGGGTGATCCCCAGCCGGCGGGGTAGATTCGATGACTTTCTTTTTCTTCCCCTTATCAGTGACGGGAATCGGGGTCTAGACCGGAGAGCCGACGGGGGGACCCAATCTTTGCTGGCATCTCATCGAGCTGAGAATCGACTTCGACCTGGACGCCATCTCAGTAGCAGAAGGTTCGCGATGGTAGATCGAGAGCTCAGGATCTACAAGAGCAATCATATTAAAAAATCGTAACATAACCTCATGAAGATAACTACCACCAGAAGATGTTCACCAGAAACTTACAGGGGATACGCAGATGGCGGGGGTATGTGTACAATCCTGCCGACAACCGATTGAGCTCGGTGTTCAATGACTCGACTTCACACCAGCTCGCAGGGATACCTCGTGTTATCTTGAATGCCTCGTTGAAATCCCAGTAAAGGTTGGATGTCCGGGGCGTAAACACTGCAAGACAAGAAGAGAATTAGATCAGTACGAGTGGAAAAGGAAAAGCTCAAAAAATATACCATTCTCCACATGGATGGCATAATCCGTAGGGACTCGAATTGATAACGTGCTGGTCAGTGGAACTGATTCCCAGGCTCCTCCAACAAACCACCACTTCTTGCGCCATCCATCAACTTTGTTGGGGATACCACTAACAAGCTCTTTGCCCTTGCAAAGTCGCACGGCGTGATATCCCTCTGCTTGAGCAATAGGCGACATCACATAGCCAATCTCCCCCGGGGTAGGCATCCTTTTCAAGCCGGCCAGTCCCAATACGATCATAGTCAAAATGATGTAGCTCCAACCGTTTGGATTGATTTGAGTAAGGCTCAGGTTCCAGGCAGCCAACAGATGCGAGATAGCCGGATGAAGTGGGAAACAAATCCCCGCATCCATGGTCGGCCAATTCACCACAATCATACCCTGGGGAGGCTGAGCGGCACTTTCATCAGAAGTCGGTGCATAAAAATGTACATCCCGTGGAACCTTGTATGTACGACGGAGAGCCCGCACATATCGATCAGACAGCACCAACCTGAATCGTCGTTTGGATGCGGCGAACTCTGAGGGTACCGACTTGCAATACTGGCGTTCAGGTCGCTTGTATGGGGCAATACTATGGTACATCTCTGTTGGGAGATGAATTTAATAAATAGGATTTTGATTAGATCCCAAAACCCCTGAGTATGACATGTTCAGGATAATCTTGATAGACTGAGTCAGGATTCAATATAGAGTGTTCAGGATGTTATCTGCACCATGTATAGTCACAGAGATATAGATCAAAGTTAGATTTTGAAGATTCAAAGACTCGCAGAAGTTTCAAGAAACTCAAGACTCTAGAAAGTTTCAAGAAACCAAGACTCAAGAAGTTTCAAGAAATCAAGACTCAAGAAAGTTTCAAGAAAAGACTCAAGAAATCTCAAGAAGTTTTCAAGAAAAATCAAGTTTCAAGATGTCACTAAAGACTTAGTATGTCACTGAAGACTTAGTATATCATCAAGACTCAAGATGTCATCAAGACATCAAGACTCGTAAGACATCAAGAATCAAGACACTGAAAACTCGAAGACATCAAGACTCAAGACATCAAGAATCGAAGACATCAAGACTCGGATGACATCAAGACTCGTAAGATATCAAGACTCGTAAGATATCAAGACCCAAAAGTTATCAAGACTCGAAGAAAATATCAATACTCGATATAACTTTGAATGTTCCGAGGCACTGAATAATATCTATCTGAAGACTACAAAACTGAGAAAAACGCAAATATTCAGAAAAATAGATATTGCCCCAGACATTCATATGCAGACAAAGGAACTAAGTGTAAGTGTTGTTTAAGGTTATCTCACTCGGAGAGGTTGACCAAAAAGAGCCGTTATGTTTGTCTACATTTACTGAAGACAAGAACCAATCAGAGGAAGACAACACTGTACTTTACTGACACTAAAAGCAATAGGTCATTGAAGCATGTCAGTAGTACTATGTTCCAGACTGCAAAAAGTGGTGATTGGCTACATGAAAGCATATTTCCTAAAACATGCAAGGGAGTATTCAAACCCTAAAAATAGCCGTTCATCAAACACCATAAGAGGAAACTCATGAAGCTATCTCCTTCAACGGATAGTTTTTCAAGAGTGACCTTGGTGAAGTTGCCTATAAATACTAGTGACCATTTACATTAAGAGGTTACGGGAAACTTGAAAGCAACTCAAGAGCTCATTCGTATTATTGCAAATTGAAGCACTCGAAAAACCTAGAATTTCCCAAGTGTTTCACATTGAAGAGAGCTCATTCACTAAGCCTAGATTGATAAGATATATCCAAAGCTTAGTAGAGATATCCTAGCCTTTCCATTGTACTTATTGTAAAGGATATCTCATCCTAGTTGGAAACCAACCAGAAACCCAAACCCTTTGTAAGGTAGTTTGAGTGTGTTTGTTGGTGAGTTGGAGTTGTAAAGAGTTAGTAAGCTATAGTGAGTTAGCCAGAAAACTCTAGAGAAGAAGTTAGTAAGCTACTTGTGGTAGTCTGAACACTTGTGTGCGTATTGAGTTAGTAAGCTGCAGTGAGTCAGCCAGAAAACTCAAAGTAGAAAAGTGAGTAAGTTGCAGTGAGTCAACCAGAAAGCTTTAGGAAGTGGTTAAGGAATTTCTCTGAAGGTCAGAGAGAGTGGACGTAGGAGCTTGAGTCTCTGAACCACTATAATTGTTGTGTTGTTTTGCTTTCTGTACTGCATTATTATCTGTTGCATGTTTTTCACTGAAAGCATAATTCACTGATATTCAGTTGGAACCAATCCACTGAATTTGCATCAACTGATCACAGCCTTAATCACTGTTTCATTAAAAGGAAGATCTTCAGCAAAGTTAAAACGAGTATAAACATAGGGCCAACCATTCCGCACACTTGAGAAGCTAGAACAAATAGTTACCAAACATGAACTAACTCTACTGAGAGTTCAGTAAGATAGTTATCTGATCCAAGCGGCTCAGGATCTCTGATAAACTCAGGCTCAGTTGGGCTAATCTGAAGCTTCTGAAAGCAGCTCAGGATCATTGTCTCAGTAGACTTTGACTCAGGGCGATCTGTGCTTCTCAGGGCCAAATCATCAGGACAACCTGACCCATCTAACCTCAGTGAAAGAAAAGTTTTAAAAATCACTGAACACTTGTATTCCCCCCCCATACACGTGTGAGACTCATTAGCACCGGGACCAACAATCTCATAATAAAAAATCCTTTCATAGGCCCCGAAATCCCTAACAGGGGAAGAGGAACCAGCGGCCATCAATTGCCTTGGAGGATCGGAAGTTTGAAGTGGTAAATCCAACGGTGGGATATGAGCAATTTCATCTAATTCTTCCAGAAACCGATCATCTACCAGTTCATCATTCTCATCGTCTTCTCTCCCGGCACCCACCGGACGGGCCAACTAGCTTTCACCGCCGTGCCCCGTGGTGGATTAAGAAACCAGACGGTGGCACTGGGCGATCGGAATATCATCCTCGGAGGATGAAGCAATCATCGTGGGTTGCAGGGCAGAGCTTGAACCGGGGAAATCAGTTTCCATCGTGTAAAAGTAGGAGACGGAAGAGTATGTTACCTGATGAAGAATGGGAGAAGCAAGCAAAATCCAGACGTTCTGTTGAAGAAGAGGATGAATTTTGAAATTGCTCGAACTCTCGGAGGGGGAATAAATGAATTTTGAAAACCTAATTCCCCGCTTATTTATAAAAGGAAGGGAAGGACCAAAATGCAAATAAGCCATAAATCAAGCCTCTACCGGCAATCAAAGTCGTAGAGTTAATGCGTGGGGGTCACCGCGGAATCCTATTGGTTTTTCCAGCAGCACCTCACGTCAGTGGCCTGGCAAGCCATCATTTTAAATCTCCAAAAACCGAGGAAATCAGATACGCCTTTTCGTAATTTCGAGGTGACTTTTCGGATACTCGGGGCAAGAAGTCGTAGTCCATGCCGGTCATAGAGTCAAGTCGATGCCCCAGTAAACAAACATGCGACCTCGACTTGAGGGGCAATTATTGTGGCATGAAATAAACCACTTCCATCGTATTCTATAAGTACAGAAGAAAGGAGCTGGCCTACACCAATGCACAAATGAAAAGAGATAATCTTTGGAATCAAGACCCCAAAGCCGCTGAAGAGAGCAGCTCGTATGATGACCTCATTTAGAGATCGAAAGCCGCACATCAGTGACAAGCTAATACCTTTCAAGTAAGAACACAACTTGAGTGGTATTAAAGACACTTAAAAGCTAAATCAAGAATGTCGTCCGATAAGCCGATCAATCCGCAGGAAATTCCATTCCCCAATCCGCTCCCATTAAAGAGGCGATCTCCAATCAAGCCATAGGGACAGGAGACTTGCGAGATTGAAGACGTGAAGAATGTAGTTTTCCTTATGTAAAATCCAGCCTACAAGGTGGAATAGCAAGTATAAATAGACCTAAGATGTCACATGAAAAAGGGCGGAACATCTTAGCATTCTAGGCATAAACAATATACATACATACCTGGCTTGGAGCCCCAGGATGTAGTCTGATTCAAAAGATGAACTGGGTCACCAATTCTTCGTGTTTTCCTTGTTTTTCACATTCAATACTTAACCCAATTATACACAAATTCATTGTTTAACTAGTCAATTTTATCTAGTCCAAACAATTGGCGCCGTCTGTGGGAAAACCAATCTTTTTCTTGAGAAATTAATCCCAAATCTGAGAAAAGCCCACCCATTTTCTAAACAAAAGAGCAATGACAATCAACCAAGGAAACACTCCATTGTTCAATGAAATGGACGGACGCGATTGTCTTGAAGCATCATAGAGTTCCCACTGTACTCATCGGGTTGCCCCGGCGGGCTCACCTGATTGGTGGAATTTGGTCCAGACCCCAGAGGACGCCAAGACGGTCATGGCCGTTCTTAACAAGAAGCGCCTATTCATGGAAGGCGAGGGGGAACAACCCCCGCCCAAAAAGACTGTTCATGATGTCGGGCCATCCAAGGGCAAGGCAGTCATGGCCTCAAAAGGACGATCCGTTGGGCAACTAGCATACAACGAGGCCAAGCATACCATCATTCGGACTCATCTGGCACGAGAAACGCCGGCGGCGTCGAACAATGTGTTCACCCGTTTAGGAAGTCAGGCCGCCCGAAAGGCTCGGGCGGAGGATGGTTATGAAGCCCACTCTCAGCCGCGTAACACAGAACAAATGGAACAGGATCTGGATATGGCTTTGAGCCTACATCATGACAACATCCATGATGGTTCAATGATCCGTCAAGGCCAAGGACACATGATAGGGACATCACGCGACGCGCAGGTCGCGGCCTTAGCCAGAACTATCCAACAGTTGTTGGAAAAGGTGGGGAACCAAAATGGTTCTACCAGCGGGAGTGATGACCTCGCTATACCGGATTCCCCCCTGGGAACGATGGTTACTCAGGCTCCTACCCAGAGAAAAATCAGCATCGCGACCTTAGACCATTACAATGGGAGTACCGATCCCAAGGTCCATGTGGCCAAATATAATTCGTATATTGCCTCCATGGGGGCGGCAGACATAACTGGTACACTTCTTTGCCTGCTTTTTTGGTCGACACTTTTGAGCAATTATCCCGGTCATTCCTGACCCATTACACCGCCATGGCGCCCCGGCCTGCGACCAAGCAGCGCCTCATGAATCTCCGTCAAAAGGAGGCTGAATCAAATTAATCCTATGTCGAGAGGGTCGATCAAGTCATTATGGAAGATGAACCCATTGGGGACGAGGCCAAAATAATGGGTGCCGTCATAGGCCTTCGGAAGAGAACCAAGTTGTGGCGGCGCATGACTACCGACTTCCATCGACGCGCTAGCGATATCATCCATACCATGGAACTCCTCGAATCGAGGCTTTCAGAGATGAAGCCAGCAAACAGAGATGAAGCCTCAAGTTGAGCAGAATTGGGAGAGGAAGGTTTGTTAGAAGAAACCTATACGGCCTTTGGCTGTGGTTTAGTTTGAGCAGGTCCTCTGGAATGTGAGCTATGAGAAATTGCTTTGGAAGCCTGTCCTGGACCTCTAGGCAATCTGCTGATCGGAATGTTATCATCATCAGAATCAGATGGTTCATCCATTAGGCTTGTTTGTTTTGTCTTACCCTTCCCAGCAACATCAGCAATCGGTGATGATTTGGCTTTCTTGGCAGCAGGTTGTGCTGGTTCTTTGAAAACTATCCCTTTTCTGGTTTTCTGGTGGCAGCTTTTCTCTTCTGACCACCCTTGCCCTTCTTGCAAACTTCTGTTGCTGGTTTAACATCCACTTCAGCATCATCATCAGCTAAGCCAGGAAGTTGCTTATTGATGATCAGCGTCTTCTGATGTGCTAACACATAAGGTATCATCTCATCTTCACTCCAGTCTCTCTCTTTCATCAGATCAATAAGAATCAGAGAGACCTTGTGTAGCATTGTGATCTTGGCAGTAAGAAATACCTTCGAATCCTCCACCACAAACTTTGTTGATTCCTCCATCAACCTCTTCTTCAGAAACCCTTGCCAGTTGATCTTTGCATTGCCAATAATAGTAGCCATAATTTTGACCTTTTCTAGAGTTTCTGCATCCAAGATGTAGGTGATTCCAATAATCACTTTCTGGACTATGTCGAACATCAATCTGAACTTTCTTTTCAACATTGGCTTCTTAAATCCTTTGGTATGATGGGCATCAGCAGGACGAAGTAGAAAGTCCAAAATGGCCCTTTCTTGTCCAACTCGATAAACATTCGGCAAGATTCCGTCCGCTGGGGCTGGAAGGCGGAAAATCCTCTGTAAAATTATCATCTGTGATTTCTAAGTGTTCTCCATGGACCTCCGAGTACAAAACTCCGTCATGTTCTCTCAAATTGTATAGAAATTCGAGAGCACCGTCCAATAAAATTGAATCTGCGCTTGCAGAACAGTATGTTTTCAATCCGCACTCTTTCAACATTTTCAATATCTCAAGCGATTCAGGATCTGTTGTCGTCCTAAAATCCACGCATCGTTCTTCGATAACTTCATCGGTGAAATCCCTAAAGATTGGATCTTCAGGTTTCGGTTCCGGTGAGGCGTGTGATGAGGAGTGAGCGGTCTCAGCAACATGTCTCACTTTTTGGTGCCATTTCTACAAATATTTAGAAATATTAGCTTTGAGAAAGAGGCATATAATCACTAGCAATGGATGAAAGTATAGACACAAAATCACTAAAATTACCAGTTAGTATGCATGATAATATGAACTCAAAATAAATCTAGAAGGCATGAATGTTGATTGCAGAGAGATTTTTGAGTTCTAAAAGAAATTTGCAGAGTAAAATGGTGTTTTGTGAATGTGAAAGTGAGTGTCTGAGGATGATGAAGGGTTTTAAAAAGAGAAGGAAAGGACATAATCATTTGCAAATTTGGAAACCCAAACGACGTCTAATCTAGATCGACAATTCGGGTGAGGCGGTTTTTTAAAAGTGTAGATCGTGTGGTCAAGGAAAGTGTAGACCACAAATTTTGGATTTAAAAAAGCGTAATTAATGCATTTAATACATATACCTCGCGTTTGCATTTAATGAATATCAGTACGACGTCATTAAATAATATTTAAATGCAAGAAATAACAAAACAACACATAAATGAAAACAGAAACAACAGAGAATTAGAGATACGTATCTGATTGACTGATATTGTAACCAGTCAATTACCACGAGTGTTTGACTGAATCAACCCTGTCTGACTATTTAAATGTTGATCTTATTTGATCCTCTAATCCTTAGTTCTTTCCCAACAATGTCCTTTTCTTATCAGTTTTCTATTGATCCCTTCTTATCAGTTGAGGTTCCCCCTTCAACTGATCCCTCGTCTGATCAATTTCTTAACCAACTGGTCTTGGACACCAAACCTCCAAAGAAATCAGGTGCATCTTCTCCTAAGTCCAGTAGCCCTAGCTCAACTGATAGTTCTCTGAATCTGACTTCAACTAAGGGCTTGGTTAAGATATCAGCTCTTTGTTTATCAGTATGGATCTTTTCCATTCTGATATTCTTCTTTTCAACATGATCTCTGATAAAATGATGTCTGATGTCCACGTGCTTGCATCTTGTATGTAGAACTGGGTTCTGAGTAATTGCAATAGCACTGTTGTTGTCACAGAATATAGGCACATTCGTAGCTACAATGCTATAATCCCTCCGATGCTGACTAAGCCAGAGCAGTTGGGAGCAACAGCTTCCTGCGGCCATGTATTCTGCTTCAGTAGTAGATGTGGCAACAGATGTTTATTTCTTTGAAAACCAAGAGACCAATTTGTTGCCTAGAAACTGACATGTTCCTGAGGTTGACTTCCTATCTATTCTGCAACCTCCGTAATAAGAATCAAAATACCCACTAAGCTCTAGATTATCATCTGATGGGTAGTATAACCCGAGATTAACATTCCCCTTCAGATACTTAAGAATCTGCTTAGCTGCTTCCAGGTGGCTTTGCATTGGATTTACTTGAAATCTAGCACATACACCTACAGCGAAGGTTATATTTGGTCTACTGACAGTCAGGTATAGTAGTGATCCAATGAGATTCTATATTCTTTCTGATTAGTTTTCTGACCATTCTCGTCTAGATCCATTTTGAAGAAAGTTGTTGATGTTGCCACCGATGTTACAACATTAGTTACAACATCAGTATTCATCATTTCTTCTTAACCACTAACACTTCAATGTTGTCTTTGATGTTGTTGACTACAGGTTGACGATCTAGGTTGTTCTGCAAGATTCCAGAAGGTTCCACAAGCTTCAAGAATCGAGTGGAAGGGACTAAATCATGCGGCTGTTTTTAGAAGATTGGAGAAGACCCACTAAGTGGCAGTTACAAAGATCATGGAAGAGTGGATTGAAGAGTTTCTAGATCCTTCAAGGAGGCTCTAGTAAGGCATACACGAAGTCTATAAATAGAAGACCTTGATGTTCACATCAATGACCGAATATCACTACATATCTTGTATTGTTCAGTAGAAGCAATAACCAAGCATCAACTGTAGAGTGCGTGAGTACATCCAGATTGATAGGGTCATTGTTGTGGAGTTATTTTACCATAAGAGAGTAATTGTAGGGTTTACAATACCTCGAGCTGGTGCTAAATTTGTTGTATGAGGAGTGTTAGTCTCGGTGTTAGATAGTTTCACACTCATAGAATAAATCACCTTTGGCGGTGTATAGATACACTTAAGCCTTTAGGTCATATGCTTGATCTTTTTTCAAGAGGATCGACTTGTGAACCTCTTTGTATTCATTATTTTGATAAATAGTGATTTTGGCCATAGGGCTTCACAATCTATATTGATATAGATTGTGCAAAGTCTTATTAAAATTCGTGTGTTGTGTTTTTTAGTCTTCCGCTGTTTCTGTATTTTGAATGTTACTTTGAGTGTCACAATATTCAGTGTAACATTACTCTGATTTTACTAAACACAACCCCGTAAAACACACTTTCAGTTGGCACCAGAGCCAAAACTTAATTTTACTAAGTTAGATCATGTGTCAAGTGTGTTGTTTTTTGTTATGGCAATGGAATATCAACTTACTCCACAAAGTTTGAGACCACCAATTCTTGATGGTACAAACTATGCGTATTGAAAACCAAAGGTGAGAATGTACATCAAGTCAATTGATGAACGTGCTTGGAGAAGCATACTTTCAGGATGGACACCTCCTAAGAATCCTGCAGATGAAGAAGGAGAAGTTACAGTCAAAGGCGAACTAGATTGGACTAATGATGAAAGTACAACTGCTAGCTACAATTCTAAAGCCTTGAATACAATATTCACATCAGTTGATATGACCATGTTCAAAATCATATCAACATGTGTTTCTGCAAAAGAAGCTTGGGATAGATTGCAAGAGCACAATGAAGGTTCGGATAGTGTTCGAAGGTCCAGACTTCGAATGCTTGGGACAAAGTTCGAGAACTTGAAGATGAAGGAGGATGAAAAAATTTCTTCTTACAATGAACGGGTCACTGAAATTGCAAATGAAGCTCAATCTCTTGGAGATCCCATCTCCAATGTGAGATTAGTTCATAAGATTTTGCGTACTGTACCTAAGCGCTTCGATGCAAAGATTTGTACAATTGAAGAGGCAAGGGATACAAATACACTAAGTCAAAATGAACTGATCATCATCCTACGTGCGTATGACATGAATACAACTGAGAAGGATGACAAAGCTGATGCAAAGAAAGTGGTGGTGTTCAAAGGTCAAACATCTTCAAATGCTTAGCAAGTGCCTATTGTGACTGAAGCTGATTCAGAGGATGATGTTGCTGACATATGTTCTAACCCCGAAGAGTACATTTCTTTTATGACAAGGCAATTCAAAGCTCTTATGAAAAAGAGGAATAGCAAGTTCAAAGGCAACGTTCAACCAAAGATTCAGATCAACAACTCTCCACAAACCTTTGAAAAGAAAGGTAATGCGTTCCAACCAAGGCAAATTGGTAATGGAATCAAACGCAGGTATGACAAAGTTGACCCTGAGTATAGAAAGTCTGTTCAATGTAATGCATGTCATGGGTATGGTCATTATGCGAATGAATGTGCTAATACCTTGCTTAAACTGAAATTGAACTTCAATGCTACTTTAAGTGATGAATCTGATGAAGAGCATGAAGAACAAATTGAAGAACGTGCATTCTATGCTAGAATAGATATGATGATTCCTTAGATGATGATCTGGACTATTCTGATTCTGATGTTGAAACAGATGTTACCACATCTGGAGTAACATTAGATGAAGATTGTTCTGAAAAAGTTGTTAACTGTTTTAATGGTTTAATTGATGATAAAGGAACATCTGTTATGAATAGTGAATCATGTGGATCATGTTGTAAAGATTTGTTTGATAAATGGGAATCTCAAAATCAGATTCTAAATTCTATAACTAAAGAAAATGATGACTTGAGAGACTCACTAACCAAACTTGAAGTTGTCTTAACAAGAAAGGATTTTGAAATTTCTAAACTAAAGGAAGAATTGAAAAGTTCAACTTTGTGTTTTAAGAAATATGCCAAATGAACAGAAATGTTGAAAGATGCTTTGATGGTTGGTAAATCTGATATTACTGGTCTTGGTTATGAAACTACTTCTAAATGCTTTAAATCTGTGAAATTTGTTAAAGCTAGAGAAAAGACAAATGTCAAAACTCCAGTGGAAACAAAAGCTCACATTAAGAAGAAGAAAAAGAAGTATGTGTGTCACTATTGTTCTGGTCATGGTCATATTTGTCCATATTGTGATAAATTGAAAGAGGACATGAAGGTGTTACAAGTTGATATTTCTGAGTCACAATGTGCTAAAACTGAATGTGTCAGTAAACAAGATGTGACTTGTAATGTTGTGTATACATCTCTGAAAGCATGTGTGCCTGGTTTATGGTACTTTGATAGTGGTTGTTCTAGGCACATGACTGGTCAAGTGAATTTCCTGTCTGATTATGATAAATTTGATGGAGGAAATGTCACTTATGGTGGTGGTTCCAAAGGGAAATTTGTTGGGAAAGGTACTCTCAATGTTGAAGGATTTCCTAAACTGTTTAATGTCTTACATGTTGAAGGTTTGCTTGCTAGTTTGATTAGTATAAGTCAACTATGTGATGACAATTTGCATGTCAAGTTTGATAAGAACTCTTGTTATGTTCTGAATAATGAAAATGAGTGTCTTATGACTAGTAATAGGTCAATTGATAATTGTTATCTTATTGGAACTAACAATGTTTGCAATCTTGCCAATAATGCTGAAGAAGTTTTATGGCATCAAAAACTTGGACATGTTAACTACAGGAATATCTAGAAACTTGTGAAGATTGGTGTTGTAAGAGGTTTACCAAAGCTGAATATTGGAGAAACCATGATTTGTGGTTCTTGTTAGAAAGGTAAACAGATCCGAGTGTCACACAAGATGTTATCACATTGTTCGACAACACGGTGTTTTGAGCTACTACATATGGATCTTACGGGTCCTATGGAAAAAGAAAGTCTTGGAGGTAAAAGGTATTCATTGGTTGTGGTAGGTGATTTCTCTAGATATACCTGGATTGAGTTTTTTGAAAGAAAAATCTGAAATTTTTGCTACTTTTAAGGTTTTGTATAAAAGGTTTAAAACTGTATACAACTTGAAAGTGAGTAAGATTAGGTCAGATCATGGTAGGGAAATTGAAAATAGCTTATTTTCTAACTTCTGTGAAAAGAAGGGTATAATGCATGAGTTTTCTTGTCCTAAAACTCCACGACAAAATGGAATAGCTGAAAGGAAGAATAGAACTCTTCAAGAAATGGCTAGGGTAATGTTGCAAGCTTAACATCTTTCTAAAAGGTTTTGGGCTGAAGCATTAAACAATGCATGCCATATTATTAACAGAGTTTTTATGAGGCCACAAAGTTCGAAAACAGCTTATGAGATTTTGAACAACAAGAAACCAAATCTGAATTTGTGTGTGTTACATTCTGAATGATAGAGATCAACTTCGGACGTTTGACTCTAAAAGTGATAAAGGTTTTTTTTAGGCTATTCTAGAAATAGTAAAGCCTATAGAATTTTCAACCTTAGGTTAAACACTGTTCAAGAATCTGTGAATGTTGTTTTTGATGATACAGCTAACATAGCAGGAAAAAATATTGAAGAAGATATGTCTGAGCATATTGAGATTTCTGCTAGAACTGAAAATTCTGGAAATTCAAAGGATGTTACACCTAATGCCACGGCATCTGGGACAACATTCTCTGAAAATCCAAAAACAGAAAGTTCAGAGAGCAATACTCAATACACTCATGACAAGGTACCTGCTTCCAGAATCATGAAAAGCCATCCTTCAAACCAAATCATTGGTGATTCTTCTGTTGGAGTACAAACCAGAAGAAGGGTAAGCTCAAAAGATGTGGTAAGATCTGTTTGTATGTCTTCTATATGCAACATGGTTAATTCTGAATGTTATCAGTCTGTAATTGAGCCTAAAAATGTCAAAGAAGCCTTAAATGATGAACATTGGATAAATGCAATGCATGAAGAACTTAATCAGTTTGAAATGAATGATGTTCGGACACTAGTTCCAAGACCTGGTAACACTAATGTCATTGGAACCAAGTGGATTTTTAAGAACAAAACTGATGAGTCTGGAAACATAGTAAGGAATAAGTCTAGATTGGTTGCCCAAGGATACAATCAAGTTGAGGGTATTGATTTTGATGAAACTTTTGCACCTGTAGCTAGGATTGAATGTATTATATTGTTGTTAGCTATTGCATGTTCTATCAATATCAAATTGCATCAAATGGATGTAAAGGCTGCATTTTTTAATGGTATACTTGTTGAAGAGGCTTATGTTGAACAACCCTTAGGATTTGAAGATCCTCACTATCCTGATCATGTTTATAATCATAAGAAAGCATTGTATGGCTTGAAACAAGCTCCTAGAGCTTGGTATGGCAGATTGACTGACTTTCTTTTGCAGTTTGGTTTTGTTAGAGGAGAAGCAAACAGGACTTTGTTTATTAAACAGGTTGATGAAGGGTTGATGATTGCACAAATATATGTTGATGACATAGTATTTGGAGCAACATCAGACAAGATGCTGAATGAATTTGTTGAGGCAGTGTCATCTACATTTGAAATGAGCATGGTTGGAGACTTGAATTACATTTTAGGTCTGCAGATCAAGCAAAAATATGATGGAATCTTCATTTGCCAAATCAAATATGCAAAGAACCTGGTTAAGAGATTTGGTCTTGAAAATTCGAAGCATATGAAAACACCTATGGGATCAACTCAGAAGTTGAACAAAGACAGTGCTGGTCAAGATGTTGATCACACACTGTACAGATCCATGATAGGTAATCTTCTTTATCTTACCTCTAGTAGACCTGACATTATGTATAGTGTTTGTGTTTGTGTTAGGTACCAAGTTAATCCAAAGGAATCTCACATGAATGCTGTGAAGAGGAATGTTAGATATGTTGCTGGAACAACAGATCTTGGTATATAGTATACAAAGGACATAAGCAGTGTATTAATTGGTTATAATGATGTTGATTGGGCTTGGGACATTGATGATAGGAAAAGCATTAGTGGTGGTTGTTTTTACATGGGTAACAACTTGATTTCCTGGCATAGTAAGAAATAAAATTGTGTTTCACAATCTACTGCAGAGTCTGAGTACATTGCTACTGGTAGTTGTTGTACACAACTTTTATGGTTGAAAAAGATGTTTGATGACTATGGACTTGAGAATGATATTCTGACTGTGTTATGTGATAATACTAGTGCTATTAACATTTCTAAAAACTCAGTACAACATTCTCTTACCAAGCACATAAGTATAAGACATCATTTCATAAGAGACCTTGTAAAAAAGGAAATTGTGAAGTTAGTGTATGTTCCCACTGATAATCAACTTGCTGATATTTTTACTAAAGCCCTTGATCATGAGAGGTTTTCCTTTCTGATGAAATCTCTTGGTTTGTGTACTATCTGAGTTCCGTAGGGTGGATGTTGCAACAAATGTTACAATATTTGAAGCAACATCTGGTTTGATTTTTGTAGCACTTGGTTGATTTGTTCGATTTCATGGTTTGGATATGATTTTGAGTTAAATTCATATTGAGTCAAATCATTGTAATTTTCTGGACACACATTTCTTAAATGCACAAAAAGAAAAGAAAAGATACACACATTGGATGTAATCTCTCACTGAGTAACTATGGAGCATGGAGTTCGCTACTACGATGTCTTCTTTTCAAAAGGTGATTGATATAACATCAATTTGCTCATAATCCACTGAGTAACTATGGGACACAGAGTTCGCTACTACGATGTTCTCTTTTCAAAAGGTGGATCAATATGAGTTAAGTGTATTAAAATAAAAGAAAAAGATTATATATGCAACATTGGCTGTGTAAAACAGGCAAAATGAATGTTGAATTGTGTGTGTGTCGTTCTTGTTTGCAACATTGACTTGATTTGACTGGGTTTGACTTGGATGATTATTTAAATTGTGTCTTTTTTATTAAATTGATTATTTAATACAAAAATTGGCCCACTTTATTTAATTTCAGTATTTTACACTATTGTTATTTTTTCGGGCTTTTTTATTTTAAAAATTTTGGCAGAAATCGTGTGTGGTTTTGGATATTGGAAGTAGTGGGAGTGATGGTTTCATCACATTGCACCCCATGATCCCCATTTCTAGAACATTCACTTTGTGGGATCATGGCTTGTAACATGCTAATTTCGGTTTCTATTTAAGGGTTCGAATGAATGTTGGTTTGTATACTGAAAACTTGATTTGAGTTTTGCGTATGAAAGTTTGAAGAAGTTAAGGTATTACTGGTTTTGTCATAAAGTATTAGTTAGAACTGAATTTTTAATTCTATTTGTCACTAACTCTTTTTGATATATATAGACCACAATGGTTGGAAATCAAAACACTTCACCAAACGCGCTTTCAAACCGTTCCTCTGAAAACCCTAAAATCGCGAACCCACTTCACCTTTTTGCATCAATGGCGACTTCGATCGATTCACCAAATGCCACACCTACTACTGAATCATCCAACCCAACACTCCAGAATCCATTGAACCTAGAACCAATTTCGGTTACATTCCCTAAAATCGAACATCCGTTGAATGTGAGCGAGGCGATCATTTCGCTTCAACGCTCTGAAACTCCTGCGACGATCATGTTTGAAGAGTTTTCGGTGAACATTCTACCATTCTTGAATGTCTCATCCTCGAACCCTCCTCGTGGTGTTTTCCCAGATGACTTCATTGTTGGGGCCGAAAATCCTGAACCGACGGCTGAAAATGTCGAGCCCGCGCAACCCGATGCTCAAGCTGATGTTGAGATGGAAGATATTTCCATGGGGGAGCCCGTTGTGAAGGCTAAGGCTGACATTGCTACTGCTGGTCCTTCCTCCAAGAAGCCAAAGAGGAAGAGAAGCCCTGTGAAACCAAGGAGAAGGTCGAACCGCTGCAAGCCTAGAGTGGACTACTCTGAGACAAAGAGGGGTAAGATTTCTGATTTGGGTCAAGCCTCAAGGCCAATTGCTGTGTTTGATTCATCTGAATTAGAAAAGAGTTTGGAAAAGGTTGAGGAGAGTGAGAAGTCTGCTGAGGAAGTTGAGCACTCTGTTGAGAAGAGTGTTGATGAGGAGGGTGAAAAGTCTGTTGCTGAGGAGAGTGAAAAATCGGTTGCTGAGGAGACAGAACCAAGTGAAGCATCTGAGCCTGCGGCTGATGCTGAGAATGATGATGATGATGGAATGTTAATGCCCATGTTGATTCAGAGAGTTCTAATGAAATCATTCCTCTTGCTGAATTGTTGGCTAGAAATGAAAGAGAACTAAATTCAGAAATGATCCTGAAACTGCTACAAATGCTAGAACTGAGTTAAGGACAAAGAGGAGGCATGAACCTGTTGCTGACTCTGATGTTGATGAAGATGTTGAGCACGGGGCTGCAACAGCATCAGGTGAACCAGATGACTCTGATGATCCTGATGAATCAGACTCAAGCAATTCAGGTAACACATCTTCTGAACCTGATGATGATGATAATGATGATGTATATCATGGTATTGATAGTCCTAGATTTGCTGTGATGAGAAGGAGACTTTTGTTATCTGAGAGGAGAATAAAAGTTTATGAATTTGATAGGCAAAATCTGATTCAATTCTTTGAGGAAATGAACCTTTTGCATGCTGTACAGTTTGCTTCACCTTTCTTTGATACTTGGGTATATGAATTCTATTGTAATTTGAAGAAAGGAACTGGTAGAAGGAATTCTAGGAGATATGGGCATGTGAGGTTTAGAGGACAAAATGTAGGCTTTAATCCTGGTGTGATAAATGCATTTTTGAGAACCCCTGATGTTGAGGAAGATGTTGTTCTTACCTTGAATGAGATTGTGGCTGCTATTACTGGTGGTTTGGTGAGAAGATTGACAACAAAGGTGTTGTCATCCAAGCTAACAAGTCTTTTTCAGTTGTTCACAAATTTGTTGTGTACAACTGGTTGCCCACTACCAACACTACCAAGATCACTGAAGCTCAAGTTATTCTGATGTACAGGATAGTGGTCATGAACAATTTCAATCTGGAGAGGATAATCTTTGATAATGTTGTGAAATGTGCAGGTGGTAAGAAAAGTGATTTACTATATCCTTGTATGATCTTTGCTCTGCTGGACAGATTGGATATTGTTAGGGAACATGTTGAAAGTCTGGGTGGAATGATTCCTGACTTAGGAATTTCCAAAGTCTTGTTGAAAGGAAACAAAATCCTTTGACTTGCCATACAAAAGGCCAAATGCAAAGGGAGATGAAGCTGAGCCTGAGGTTGTTGAACCTGCTATTCAAAATCCGGATGTTGCACCAAATGCTGGCAACAATGATGGTGACACTGACTTGAGAAATTCTCCAGTTCAGTCTATTACTATTCACAGAAATTTCATACTTCAGCAAATTGAGAATTTGCAGGATCAGATTGCTGAGCTGAATGTTATGAAGAGTTTTTGGGAGAGGTTACTTTCTGCTCCACCAGGGGGAGTAGCACCTGATGCTCCTGGAGTTCATGTTGTTGAAGATGTCCCTGAGGTTGTTCCAGGTGATGTGCATGAAGAGAATGGGCCAGATTCTCCAGTTGTACAGGTTAAAGAGGCTGCTGACCAAGGTGATGATGATGAAGAAGCTGACATTGATGATATCATAGATGAAATCTATGGTGATCTCCCATGATGGTTGCATGGGGGAGTTTGTTTTAGATCATGAAGAATGGGGGAGCTGAGAACCAAGTGAGGGGGAGCATGTGCAGGCCTTGAGGATGCTACAGCTGATGTATCAGTTTAATCACCTCCACTCTGTTTTGTTTATCCTTCATATTCATTTGATCTTTTTTTTTTTACAAGTTTATTTCCTAAACTCTGTTCATTTTGGTATGTAATTGAACAAATAGTTGATAGGTTTACTTGTTTATGTTTTGAGTATTATGACTTGCTCTGATATTCTGTTGTTTTGAATATTGATGATTAGTATGGTCTGATGTTGATATTCTAATGTTTTAGGTTAAGATGTCTTATATCCGAGCTCTGATATCCTTGTTTTCATTGCTTTGATAGTCTTACTTTGATGATTGGTGGAAATATGTTCAAGTAATATATGTTCTACTTTGTTTGCAGGTATAAGGATTGGTACATGTTGTACTTTTGCCATTTTTCCTTTTGTTCTGATATGTTCTTACATCTTGCTCTGATGAGTTTCAATGTAATACACATATGCTCTGATATGTCATATGCTCTGATATGTTTTACATTATACTCTGACAAGTTTTCTGCAGACTGAAGTTTCTCAAACAAATGAAATTGTTTGATGATGATTCGATTCTTGATAGCTACAAAATAGTTTAACACTTAGTAGTGCAGCTGATATGATTATGAGCTCTATCATGCACAGTACCTAATGTATTTGGTATTTCAGGTGTGTTGGAGCAGAAAGATCGAATGGGGGAGATTGTTGAAGTTGCCACCGATGTTACAACATTGGTTATAACATCAGTATTTGTCCTTTCTTTTTAACCACTAACACTTCTATGTTCAATGTTGTCTTTGATGTTGTTGACTGCAGGTTGACGATCTAGGTTGTTCTGCAAGATTCCAGAAGGTTCCACAAGCTTCAAGAATCGAGTGGAAGGGACTAGATCATGCGGCTATTTTCAGAAGATTGGAGAAGACCCACTAAATGGCAGTTACAAAGATCATGGAAGAGTGAATTGAAGAGTTTCTAGATCCTTCAAGGAGGCTCTAGTAAGGCATACACGAAGTCTATAAATAGAAGACCTTGATGTTCACATCAATGGCCAAATATTACTACATATCGTGTATTGTTCAGTCGAAGCAACAACCAAGCATTTACATTAGAGTGCGTGAGTGCATCCAGAGTGATAAGGTCATTGTTGTGGAGTTATTTTACCATAAGAGAGTAATTGTAGGGTTTACAATACCTCGAGCTGGTGCTAGATTTGTTGTATGAGGAGTGTTAGTCTCGGTGTTAGATAGTTTCACACTCATAGAATAGATCACCTTTGGTGGTGTATAGATACACTTAAGCCTTTAGATCATATGCTTGATCTTGTTTCAAGAGGATCGATTTGTGAACCTCTTTGTATTCATTATTTTGATAAATAGTGATTTTGGCCATAGGGCTTCACAATCTATATTGATATATATTGTGCAAAGTCCTATTAAAATTAGTGTGTTGTGTTTCTGAGTCTTCCGTTGTTTCTGTCTTTTGAATGTTACTTTGAGTGTCACAACATTCAGTGTAACATTACTCTGATTTTACTAAACACAACCCCGCAAAACACACTTTCAGAAGTCATCATGGGAATTCTGGAAGTCTTGCAGTTCTGAACTCCATATTTAGCCAACATATTTCTGGTATACTTGGCCTTACAAATGAAGAATCCTTCAGTACTTTGTTTTACCTGAAGACCTAGAAAATAGTTCATTTGACCCATCATGGACATCTCAATTTTCCCTTGCATTAATTTGTTGAACTTCTCACATAAGTTCTGATTAGGAGCTCTGAAGATAATGTCGTCCACGTAGATCTGAACTATCAGAATATCATTTCCGTCTTCAATTCTGAACAAGGTTCTATCTATAAGTCCCTTAGTGAACCCGTTGTTTATCAAGAACTGGGATAGTGTATCATACCAAGCTCTGGGAGTGTGTTTCAGTCCATAAAGAGCTTTTCTTAAACGGTACACTCTGTTGCCTGATTCAAAGCCAGGAGGTTGTTCGACATAAACTTCCCTCCGCTAGTACCCCATTTAAGAATGCACTCTTTACATCCATCTGATACACAGTAAACCCTCTATGAGCAGCATAAGCCAGAAACAGCTGAATGGCTTCTAGGCGAGCGACTGGTACAAAGGTCTCATCATAATCAATCCCTTCTAATTGTGAGTACCCCTTCGCAACAAGTCTTGCCTTATTTCTAGTTATCACATTGTGCTCATCCTTTTTGTTCTTGAAGACCCACTTAGTGCCAATCACATCTTGGTGAGTTGGTCTGTCTACAAGTTCCCAAACTTTATTCCTTTCAACCTACTCTAATTCTTCTTGCATGGCAAGAATCCAGTTTGCATCAGCTAGAGCTTCTTCGACAGTAAGGGGTTCCTTCAAAGACAAATAACAGCAATACATAACACTTTCATCAATTTAATGTCTAGTTCGAACTCTATCAGATGGGTCTCCGATGATCAGGTCAGTAGGATGGCTTTTCAACCATATCTTCCTTTCCTGAGTTACATCATTTGGAGATCATCATCCTCTTCTGATAGTGAGTCACTATAGATTGGGAGAGGTACTAAAGTAGGATCCACTTGGCATGTATATGTCTCAGCTGGAGTGGGATCCTCCATGTGCTGAAGTCTGTCTGCCAGAACATCAGGTGTTCCCCTTGAACCAGATGGTTCAGTTGTTACTGTCTCAACTGTACCAACTTCTTCATCGACAGTTGTATGTACCTTAGGGTCTGACTGACCTGGTGAATCATCAAGATCAAAGTTAGGAACATACATTATAACGTGATCTGATTCCTTTTCTTTGATACTCAACTGATCCATTTTCTAAGCATCAGGTACTTGTTGATCCATTACGGCATTTTCTGAAGCAGATTTCTCCTGTTCAGATGTTGGCTCATCAAAGACCACATGAGGTGTCTCCTCCACAACTAGGGTTTGCCTGTTAAACACCCTGAAGGCCTTGCTGTTTGAGGAATATCCTAAGAGTATACCCTCATCTGACTTAGCTTCAAAGGTTTTCAACTGACTCTTCCCATTGTTGTGAATAAAACACTTGCACCCAAAAACATGGAAGTAAGAAACACAAGGTTTTCTGCCCTTCCACAGTTCATAGGGTGTTTTGAAGTGGAACTTAGTCAGAGAACATTTGTTCTGAGTGTGACATGCAGTGTTGATTGCTTCTGCCCAGAAACGGTTTGGAGTTGCATGTTCAGCCAACATTGTGCGAGCAGTTTCCTTGAGCGTTCTGTTCCTCTTTTCTACTACACCATTCTGTTGTGGTCTTCTGGCGGCTGATGTCTCATGCTTTATCCCAAACTCTTTGCAAAAATCAAATATGAATGAGTTTAAGAATTCGGTTCCCTTATCTGATCTGATTTTTACAATACTGACACATTTCTTATTCTGTAATCTCTTGAGTAGCTCAGGTATCTTTGTTGGAGAAGTCATCTAGAATCACCATAGTATATTTGCATCCACTGAAACTAAGTGGCATAACTGGTCCAAAAAGATCCATGGGGAGCAGTTGCAGTACTCTGCTGGATGGTGGTGAAGGAATCCCTTTGAATGAAGCCTTGACTTGCTTTCCCTTCGGACATGCGGCACATGTCTGATCTTTAGAGAAAACTTCTTTCGGGAGTCCCTCAACCAAGGACATCCTTGCTATCTTGTTAAGAGTTTTAAAGTTTAGATGACTCATCCTCTTGTCCCAGGCATGAATTTCTTGGACAATTGTCCCAATCTGCAGTATAGATCATTCCTTTTCTGGAACCAGTTAGCAAAATCTGTTGAGTAGCTCGATTCTTGATAGTTGCTTGTACACCTCCTTTATTAGCCAAACCCACGCGAACCTGCAATCAAATCAGGCTTTAGGTACCCCAGCAGGATTGGGTCCTAAGGGGTTAGTGTTACCTTTCGGGATCCACACAAACAGGGCACTTCTATGATAATCATCAAGATCAGAAGGCCTGATTTGTGTCCCATAAGCATCTACATAGTCATACATCTCTTCATGTGCATTCTGGTCAGTATGATTATGAGTGTGAGCCTTGGATGAATCAGAAGACTTGGGATTTTTCTTGTTAGTCTGTCTTCTTTTAATCCAGTGTGGCTCAGGTACAGTTGTCCTACATTTCTGGTCGAAGGGATATGTACAACTGCTACCATCAAAAGATTCATATCTCCTTTGCACAAATGGTTTCAGCAGTTTACCCTTCGCATGCTGGTTAAGCAGCTTAACCTGATCAGATTTCAGCTATGACTGTCTCTTGCGAGATGGTTTAGGCTGATTTCTGATCTACTGATTAGGTTGAGGTCTCTTTAGAAGAACTGGATTCTTCTGTTGATTCCTCGACTCATGTCTGATTAGTTGGGGTCCATTTCTATTCCCTTTCTTTTTAGACACTTGACTTGCCTGATCAGCTGACCTTTTTCCCTTGTCTAATACATATTTAATATAATGTGTATCTTTTCCAGAATCTTCCTAAATTCACTTTTGGAGTGTGAACTAGGTTGGACATATGAGGATCCAGAAGGGCTATCATACCCAATACTCTTCTTATCAGTTGGTTTCCGAAAGTAGCTTGTTATTTCATCAACATTTTTATATGCTTTTCTAAAAATTTCTACTTTCTTCCGCAAACTATCCTCACTGATTTTTAGACTCTCGTGCAGTCAGAAAAGTTCATCAAACTTAGCCTGAACGACCTTGAGATCATCAGCTTGTTTTAGGTTGAGAGCCTGCTGTTATTTAAACAGTTTTCCCTGATCAGAAGTGATGACTTTCAGAAGCTCCAGTTTTGTGGTCATTTTTTGAACAGTTTCGACTGATTTCAGTTCAGCAGCTCTACTTGCCATATTATCCTTGATAAGTCGAATATTCTCAGCCCTTAGGTTATCGTTCTCAATTTCCACTCGCGTATAAGTGTATACTGCATTAGAGAGATCATCAAACAATTGCTCATTATAGAGCTGCAGGTCAATCTCTCCAGCAGGTGAGCTCAGCACAATAGGTGTGGAAAGAGGAGACACAGAAGGTTTAGAGAATACCTCAGTTTGGTCTGCTTCTTTGGCCATGAGACAAATGTCATCATCATACGAGAAGTCCAGATCGTAGAAATCTTCAGTAGTGGTCATCAGGCAGAAATCCTCAACAGATGAGTATCCAGAGTCATCTAAAGGTACTTGATATATCAGCAACCATAGCTTTTCTATCACGGTCTCTCTCTCTGAGTCAGGTCAGGACAATCAGCATTGTAGTGACCTGGTTTCTGACAGTTGAAGCACACTCAGGTTCTCCAGAATTTCTTCTGCCGGGAAAATCATTTCTTCTATATGATCTATCAGGAGACTTTCCAGTTTGCCTGTAATCAGAACTTCTCCGATCTAATCGTCATCACGTCTGTCATCCTTGCGATCGTCCCTACGATCATCTCTTCGATAGTCTCTTTTGTTATCTCTCTTTTCAGCAGAACGATTCTTTCTTGTGATCTATCAGTAGATCTCCTATCTCTTCATCTGCGTTGTCTATAAGCATCGTAGAACTTTTTGTACTTTCCCATTTGAACATTTGTTCGCTCAAGTTTTCGGATCAATAATGCAATCTATTCAGCCTGACTGATGATGTTTCCAACTGGTTCAACAGATCGTGAACTGCTACTGGTAGCCTGAAATGCAACAGCTTTTGTAGTACTTGATGTAGCTTCAGCAGGGACTTCATCTGCTCCTCGTCCTCTTTCAATCAAATCAAATTCATGAGCTTTCAGACTGAGAAACAGGTTGCTTGGTTTCATAGTTACAATGTTTTGACAGTCTTTGATCATGGTAACTTTCATATCCCATTCTTTGGTCAGAGACCTCAGAGTATTGTAGTTGATATCTTTATCAGTCATCACTCGACCTAGATCACGAAGTTTGTTGATCACTTGAGTGATTCTTCCATCAAGCTGATTAATGGTTTCATTGGGCAGCATCTTGAGTTTTTCAAACTTGACCAATTCAGCTTGCAGTCTTCTATCCTTAATCAGATCATTTCCTTCACAAATTTCAGTAAGAGTATCCAATACCTCTTTAGCAGTGTTCAGATACTTGACTTTCTCATGTGTAGTCTTATCCAATGTCTTCATGATGAGATGCCTGGCAACAGTATCCAGTTTGGATAACTTTCTTTCCTTAACGTCCATTAGAGAAGGACTCTTTCTGATCCTTGATCCAACAGGATGATCTGGATCACCTCCTGTTGTTGGATTGATGTGATAAATGATGATGGGTCCTTGCTCGAGAACTTCCCTCATCCTGTTGCTTATGACACCCAGATGGTCGCTCATGTAAATTGTCCAGTCGGCATACTCATCGACATAAAACTTAGGCAGATCAAGGTTCATTCTAGTAGTGTTATCCATGCTGACTATATGAGCTGAAAAAAAAACAAATGAGTTTCAAAACTAGGTTTTTCAAGATCTGTTCAAGTGACCAAAATGGTTCTTCCTCAAGAACCGATGATACCAAAGTCAGTGGTCCATAGAACCACTGCTCTGATACCACTTGTAGGTCCGGAACGGGTTTTAGTGAGGCAGAAGTCTGGAGGGGAGGGGTGAATATCAGATGTGATTTGCAAGTTTACTGATCAGAGTGCAAGTGATTAGTATGGACTGATATCCAACCTACTGGTCGCTTGTGAGCATATCAGTTTGGTGTCTATCAGTTTAACTGATTGTGCGAAAGCTAAGTTTTACCCGTGTGAAAAACCAGTTTAGTAAATCAGATTCTAAGTTCTTGAAACAGATCAGCTGATAATGTATCAAACTGATCAGACCAGTTGCTTGATGCAGAACTGATCCTTCCTTAGAATATGCATGTTGGCTTATATAAAACAATAGTGTGCAGAATATGTAAAGCAGTAAACACACAAGATTTATAGTGGTTCAGACAACTTGTCCTGCGTCCACTCTTCCCTATCAGCAGGGGCACCAACTAACCAACTGGACTTAGATTATTGTGTTAGTCCAACACAGTACAACAGATGTTTCAAGAGTTCTCACTCAACCAATCCCAGAAATCAAGACTAGAAACTCTAGCTTGAGATCTTTCTAAACAAACTTAACCTAACACTTGGTATGGATAAGATTTGTATTGTTCCAACTGGAATTCTATCCTAGTTTCTGAGTAGTCTAAAGCTAAAGGGTAAAAATTCTTACTAAGAACCTATGGGATGAACACTTTGAATATTCTTGAGTTCTACGTGTTCTTCGTGCGGAAATAGTTTGTGTTGAGCTTGTGAATTATTTTCGTAACCTTACTCTGAAGGTTTGATCCTATATTTATTGACCTTAAAATCAAAGAGCCGTTGGAGAACAATTTGAATCTCATGATATTTATAGGTAGCTTGCAGGTCCGAATTGACGTTCTCAGGAAGACCATGTCGTCTTCGTGCAATTTTGTCCTTTCTAGCCTTTTGCCCTGATACGCTATATCATGCATCGCCAGTTCCCATACATACATGTCGAAATCTTAGTGGCTAACAAGTACACTTATTCGGCACCTTGTAAAGACAGCTATGTTGACATTCTTCTGGTCCGATTTCTTTCGCATGTTTTGGATATGTAGAAACGCGTATCATGTTTCTGACTTAGCTTGATCTGATCAGTAACCTACTGATCAGATTACCTTGAGTCTTCTGATAGAGTTGTCTTAGCTTCAACCTATCGACTCTACTGATGTTACGATAGAATAAGTCTTTTGATCTTCTGCATCTGTTGATCTTGTCTTCTGATCTTTTGCATCTGCTGATCTTGTCTTCTGATCTTTTGCATCTGCTGATATGTGACCTAATCTATTCCATCAGTTGTCTAACATGTTCAACTGTTTTCCTAATTAATCATCAATCGACTAACAGGTTTCACTGGTCATATTACAAATGTTTTGGAACTTCCATCTGTTGGGGAATTAATTGCCCGGATCTATTCGGGATGAATATTTAAATAAAAATTTAATTCTAACAATTATTACTAGCATGAATTAATCATATATTAATTCAAATAATAATTCAACAACAAATCATGCATATAAACAGTTCACATAAATCGTATATGCGGAATTGCTACGGGTTTACGTGAACTAACCTGTTTGGAATGGCAATGGACTCGGTTGATAAGAACACGCCAAAAAGTCTTCCCAAGTATTCCCTAGCCCTTGCTTGTCAATCCGGTGGAAGGAAACTTGCGAACAATTAACAAAAGGAAAAATAAATTATTTGTTGCACCACCTTTGTGGATTTCTAATTTTTCCAACACATGAAATTGTCGTTTGGGATGAAGAAATCATCCCCTATTTATAGATAAGGTGGTGGCCGATTTTTTCATCATGGAATAGGGAGGAAAAATCTTTTTCTTGATCTCCAAGAAATCTTGAATATATCTCATATATTCTTTTCTCCATAATTAAAATATTCCATAAAAATCTCACCTTCTCTTGTTATGGTTATTTTCGAAAAAACAAGGATATAGATTCCAAGATTTGGATCTTCTTGAATTTATGAGATATGCTTGTATTGCAAGAATACATATCTTCCATAATATCTTTTCAAGAAAATCAAGAAAATCTTTCTTTCCCTTATTTCTTCAAAATTTTCGAAAATTTCAAAATAAATAACCAAGTGGGAGATTTCTTGAATTTAATGAGATACTCTTGTATTCCAAGAATACTTATCTTCATTCCACAACAAAATTCAAAGAAAATCTTTCTCCCTCTTTTATTTATTATTTTAAAAAAAATAGGAAAATTAGGCAACAAAACTTATTTTATTTTTAAACACTTTTTTCAGTTATTGGACTTTATGTTTGGGCTACTTGTGGGGCCTTTAGGAGAATTAAGATTGGACCTTCCAATGGATCTTGAATTATCAATATTGAGCCACAATATTATTCAAGCCCATAAATATTAATTAATCCCACTACATAATTAATATTGCACTATCCATCTTAACCCATATTACTGTTAATATCGCTCCCGGTTATTATTTCTCGTGTTTAAGATTATCTAGCCCATTAATTAATTCAAGCCACTGAAATAGCTTTCCATTAATTAATATCTTTTGTCCTTGGTTAAGGAACGGTTCAACATTATTATCCATACCGGAAACTAGTTCCACTTGCAAGAATTGGTATGATAAATCTTATGAACCTCCCAAGGGCGCAAATCGAACAAGCATACTTGCACACGATTCTTCATATTAAATCTTAGCAATCGCATGTGACCAATAATATTGCCCAAGATATAAAGTATTGAATCTCATTGATTCTCTACCCATCATAAGTCAAAGCAATAATTACTAACCACACACGATCCTATTTAAGGGACGAAGATTAAGAAATAACGAACCACTGAGGTCTAATTCTTCTAAGTTCAGTGCTGAAGAATTTATCCTCCTGTAGGTCCTATTCAGTGCATCAGTCATGCACTAGTGTAATCTCTTGGTCAACACAAGTCAATCTGAGCCTTACACTTCAACCTTTCACGATGGATTGTTCATTTCCATCTCGGTCGTGAATAACGTAATTTTAGTTACAAGGGACTGTTAATTTAATCTTCTGTGATCTGGTATCACTAAATTAACTACAATGTAACACATACTATTTATTGAACAGTTATGCAGTAAATATATGTAACATTCAATGATATTTAAAGCATCAGTGATAAATAATTTATTTCAGTAAATAAGACAGAAATTCAGTTTGGTTATACAAAGTAAAAGCATATTTTCCAGTATAACCCCAACAATCTCTCACTTATACTCAAAGTCTGCTTTTAAGTATACTACAGCATGTCTCGTGTAGTTCCTAATATGTGACATCTAATGTCACCTATACGAACCTAATAATATCTCCCACTTATACTCAAAGTAGATTGGCAACGGAGTTGACACCCATTCCTTGCACATGTCTCTCGAATGTATTTTGAGGCAGACCCTTTGTGAATGGATCTGCTAGGTTATCTTCTGACGCGAACTTTGCCACCTCTATATCTCCTCTCTTAACGATTTCTCGTATAAGATGGTATTTCCTTTCAATGTGTTTGCTGGCCTTGTGGGCTCTTGGTTCCCTTGAATTTGCAACTGCTCCGGCATTATCACAATAAATAGTGATTGTGCTGGGCGAATTCGGAACTACATCCAAGTCCACTAGGAAGTTCTTGAGTCAAACCGCTTCTTTCGCTGCCTCTCAAGCAGCTACATATTCTGCTTCCATGGTAGAATCTGCGATGCATTTCTGCTTAACGCTTCTCCATGTCATGGCTCCTCCCCCCATGCAAAACACACTACCGGAGGTAGATTTTCTAAGTCTGGTTGGAAATCCGAGTTCGTGTAACCAATGGGGATTAGACAATATGACTGATAAACCAACATTTTATCTCGAGTTCTTTTCAGATACTTCAGAATGTTTTTAACTGCCGTCCAATGCTCTTTCCCCGGGTTACTTTGATATCTTGCCACCATGCCAACGGCAAAGCAGATATCCGGTCTCGTGCACAGCATTGCATACATAAGGCTTCCGACAGCCGAAGCATAAGAAATGTGTTTCATGTCATCTATCTCCTTTTGTGTCTTAGGGCACATTTCCTTGGATAGATGGATTCCATGTCTGAAAGGTACGAAGCCTTTCTTGGAATCCTGCATGCTGAATCACTTCAATACAGTGTCTATGTATGAAGCTTGCGATAAGCCTATCATCTTTTTCTTGCGATCTCGAGTAATCTTGATTCCAAGGATGTGTCCGGCTTCCCCTAAGTCCTTCATATCAAACTGTTTTGAAAGCCATGCCCTTACGTCTGACAACACCTTTACATTGTTCCCGATGAGCAGAATGTCGTCTACGTATAGTACTAAGAATACCAATGCAGTTCCAACACGCTTTTTGTACACACAACTTTCTAACTCATTTTGATCAAACCCATAAGACTTAATTACTTGATCAAAACATTGGTTCCAAGCTCTGGATGCTTGTTTGAACCGTAGATGGACTTCTTGAGCTTACAAACTAGGTGTTCTTGGCCTTTTTCAATGAAGCCTTGGGGTTGTTGCATATAGATTTCCTCTTCAAGACTTCCGTTAAGGAAAGCCGTCTTGACATCCATTTGCCAGATTTCAAAATTGAGATGCGCAGCAATCGACAAGAGAATTCAGATGGACTTGTGCATTGCTACAGGCGAAAAGGTTTCCTCATAGTCGATCCCTTCTTTCTGAGTATAACCTTTCGCCACAAGGCTTGCCTTGAAGGTTTCCACCTTCCCGTCCGGTCCTCTTTTTCTCTTGTATACCCACTTACAACCAATGGGTTTGACCTCATTGAGAGGTTCGACTAGCTCCCACACTCTGTTATGATCCATAGAACCCATTTTGGCTTTCATTGTTGTTTGCCAAGAAACTGCATCCTTATCTTGGATTGCCTCGTCATATGTCCATGGGTCTGATTCATCTTGTCCGGGGATCAAGTCCGAGGACTCTCCTATCCCCATGAATCTCTCGGGCTGTCTTACAACCCTCCCACTACGACGAGGTTTCGGTTGTGTAAGTGTGTTGTTTGGTATGTCATCTTGTACAGTTGGCACTGAGGTTAGCCCCTTAGCTCATTTAAGGTAATCTCACTTCCGGGCTTTCTTTTCGTTCATATAGTCTTTTTCCAAAAATCTAAAGTGGGTGCTTATTACCACCTTTTGATCTTCGGGACCATAGAACATACACCCTTTTGTTCCCTCGGGGTATCCTATAAACAACCTTAACTCTGATCGAGGATCTAATTTTCTGGCTTCCTTGTCCAACACGTAGGTCGACACCCCCAAATTCTCATGTGTCTCAGACAGGGCTTGCACCCGGTCCACAATTCTTTGGGAGTTTTGGGAACCGATTTTGATGGCACCAAGTTCAGAATATAAGCCGATGTTTCCAAGGCATGACCGCAGAACGACTTGGGTAGATCCGCATAACTCATAATTGATCTAACCATTTCTAAAAGAGTTCTATTTTTTCGCTCTGCAATCCCGTTTTGTTGAGGGGTTTCGGGTGCAGTTAGCTGGGATACAATCCCTTCATCTGACAAGTAGTTCAAAAACTCATCACTGAGGTACTCGCCTCCACGATCGGATCGTAGAGACTTGATACATTTTCCCTACAATTCTCTGCTTGAGCCTTAAATTCTTTGAATTTCTCAAAGGTCTCAGATTTATGCTTCATAAGGAAAATATAGTCGTACCTTGAGTAATTATCAATAAAAGTGACGAAATACTCAAAACCTCCTCTTGCTTTGATTGACATTGGACCACATACGTCTGTGTGAACGATTTCTAACACTTCTTTGGCTCTATTCCCCTTGGCTCCGAATGCCCTCTTGGTCATTTTACCCTCCAAACATGATTCGCAGGTTGGGATTGGTTCAACTTGGAGAGACTCCAGTGAACCATCTTCTACCAACCTTTGGATCCTCTTTGGATTAATATGTCTCAATCTTAGATGCCATAGAAGTGTCTCGCTTCACGCCCCGATGAACGTTTTCTTTTATCTTAAAATAGTTGATGTGTTATAGGATGCATTTAAGTGAGTGGTGTGCACAAAGCTTAATTGTATAGAGATTATTCGACAACGTTCCATGACAAATAAATTTATCATAAAGAGAAATGGTAACAACTTTATCAAAAGTAACCAAATATCCATCAAGGTAAAGTTTAGAAACCGAAATTAAATTCTTTCTAAAACTAGGAACGTAAAGAACATCTCTTAAAATTAAAACTCGTCTTCAAAGGACAGGTGCACTTCTCCCATCGCTTCACCGCCACTCTGCAAGATCGCTTTAGTGTGATGAGGATCTCACTCCCACTAAGTTGTCGGTCCGCTTGAACCCCTATAAAGTGAAACAAACATGATCAAGGACCCCAGATCCACCACCCATAAATGGGAGGCATACGCCGCTAAGCAAGTTTCAACAACTAGTCGCGTGAAATTACCTTTCTTTCCATTCCTTTTGGGTTTGGAACAGGCTGACCTCCAATGTCCTTTTTCACCGTAGTTGAAGCACTTCCCCTTAGCTGGCTTGCTCACTCCTCCACCTCCCTTCACCTTTTCTTTGCCCTTGGCAGCACTTAAGTTCACTTGCTTGTGGTTTTATCCCTTTTCTTGTTCTTACCACCCTTTGGCCTAGAAGAAGAAGAAGGTCCATTTTCCACCAAGGCTTAGCTCTTTTGCCCCAATATCGCCTCTGCCGAGACTAAAGCTTGCAATAGATCGCATCGAGAACTTCGATTGTTCATCCGTAGTTCAAATGAACTGCTCAAAACTTTTCGGCAGAGAGTGGAGCACTAAAATCGATTTGGGTCTCGGTGTCATATTCAAAGACCAAGTACCTCAAGTTTGTTAAGGTGAGCCATCATCCCGAAGAACGTGCTCCCTTCTGGCGTTCCTCCACCATTTTCATAGAGAGCAAGTCCCTCATGGTGATCTGACGAGCCACATGGTTCTGATGTTGAAACATCGCTTTAAGACTAGTCATGATGTCTGCAGCGGTCTCAATGTTCTGGTGTTGGTGTTACAACACATATGATAATGAAGCCAAGATGGTACACTTTGCCATTTTTCGTTGAACGCCTCCCAAAGACATACTCTTTCTTAACCGCTTTAGTTGACTCATCATTTGGCTTTTCTGGTTTAGGTGTAGTGAGAACCCAGTTATGGCTTTATGTAGTGAGGACAATAGTAAGTGTAGGTCTTGAACGGGTTTCGTGAGGGCAGAAGTCTAGAGGGGAGGGGTGAATAGACTTAAAAAACTTTTTCGTCTTGGATCGGGTGTGATTGCGGTTTGCTCGATCAGTCGCGATGAATCAGTTTGGACTGATATTCAACTTTACTGAGCGCCTGAGGGTAGATCAGTTAGGTATCTGTCAGTTTAACTGATAGGGCGGAAGCTAGTTTGTACCAGTGTGAAAAACCAGTTTTATCAAATCAGATTCTCAAGTCAGTTTTCAATCAGCTGATTAAAGTGTCAAACTGATCGGATCAGTTGCTTGGTGCAGACTGATATTAACTCAGAATATGTATGCAGTTTTAAGTCTGGTTGTGTGTAATAGTGTAAAGCAGTAAAGAGCAAGTAAATGCACACAAGACTTTTTATAGACCGTCCTACGTCCACTCTTCCCTATCACAAGGGGCACCAACTAAACCGACTGGACTTAGTTTAATGTTTTAGTCCAACACCCAACAGATGTTTATCGAGTTCACAATCAACCGATCCCAGAAATCAGAACTAGAATCCCTAGTCTGAAATCTTGCAAAACAAACTTAACCTAACTTTCGAGTTTGGGTAAAGATTTGTTGTGGTTCCAACTGGAAATCTATCCTATTGTTTATGTAGCCAAAAGCTAGAGGATGAGATTTCTATGCTAAGAACAGTGAGATGAACACTTAAAAATAATCTTCAAATTTGTGTTCTTCGTGCGGAAATTCTGCTATATTTTGAGCTTCTTGATGATTTCCCTGTTCTTCACTTTGAAGAGCAATCCCATTTTATAGACCACGAAATCAAAGAGCCGTTGGAGAGCAATTTGAATTTCCGGCTATATTTGGTAGGTTTGTAGGATTTGATGTGACGTGCTTCCAATATCGACGTGGCCGAAGGCATGATTAGCGTCGTTTGTCTCCGCATCCTCGAATCCCGCATTGTCAGCCCTTTTTGTGCACGTGTCGCTCTCTCATTGGCTTCACGAGTACAGCACTTCCGTATTTGTCCAATTAACATTTGATATTCTTCTTGTAGAAGATTCGTATGGTCTGGTGTACCATTTTGGTTAACACTGGTGTGGTCGACTTTGATCGGATAAGCGATCGATCTACTACGATAGAGTCTTCGATCTGCATTATCTTAGCACAATTTGCAGACTCGGCTGATGTAGGTCTTCTGGTCTTCTGGTCTTCTTGATCTTTTGGTAGTCTTCTGATCTTGAGTTACTCGAGTCTCGGTGTCTTGATCATCTTTGAGTCTTGAGGTTTCTTCTTGAGTCTTCGGGTTTCATCTTTGAGTCTTGAGTTTCTCTGAGTCTCGGTGTCTTCAGTCTTCACCTGATCATCTGACTTCTTCTTGTCTTCTGACTTGTTTAGTCTTCTGATCATCTGACCTTATCTGGTCATCTGATAAATTGACCTGACCTATACATATTGAGTTCCCCTCAATATGTGACCTATCTTTTACATCTGCTATCTATACATTTCAGCTGGTCATCTTAATCTGACTCTAAATCATCAGTTAGCTAACAGATCTGACTGGTCCTATTACAACCTGTTTTGGAACTTCCATCAAAACTAAATATAAATTTCCAACAATTTCCCCCTTTTTGATGGAACCAAAACACTTAATCAGAAAAATAGATAACATAAATAGAAATGCAGATAATGTAAAACAGTACTCACTTCAGAAGACAATGAGATGTTGTCTTAGAATCAGAGGGATAGAATATTTTATTCAGATAGGTGTGTGCATTACAGATTATATAAAATGTACCTATCATCTGATCCCAAGTTGTCTTCTTCAGAGGTACTTGAACTTTTGAAGTTCTTTGGGGATACCAAACATCTTGTACATCCTTTGCATCAGCTTGTCCAGATCTTCTCTTCTATGAATCCCTCCTTTGTCAGCAAATCCATAGTAAGCATCCTTGAATTTGAGAGTATCGAGCTTGTTATCTGGACGCATAGGCGGAAGAAGTTGTTCAAGGGAGGAGCTTCGTATCGCGACATGATCTTCCCTTCCTTCATCAAACTGGTAGAAGTCCGGTACTTTGTTTTCTAACCGGTTTTAATTCATCATCATTTTTAGTCTGGTCTTGATGAATCGAAATTATCTCCAAGATGTACACGTCACACAACCATTACGCTCGATCCGATCCCATTAAGAAGCAGATCTGGCGCAAGCACACAGGATGTCTTTAATCGTGCTCTCCGGAAGGCTTTCTCTTCCCAAGCAATATCCTCTGCTGCAGCTTCCTTCTTTCTCTTCCTTCGGATGTATGTGATGTTTAGTCCCTTAGCCTCTGCCAACTTCTGCTTCTTAATGGCAGTCTCTTTTATTCTCTGTCTGGTTTGCTCTTGACTCTGTTCAGGAGACATCTGGCTTTTGGTAGAGGATAATTGCCCTTGTCTCTGAACTTCAGCAGTAGCTTTCAACATCTTGCCCTTACCTTTCTTTCTCTTCAGAGTCTTCTCAGCTTCATCTTCTTCAGTAAGTTTCTTCGCAAGTTCAAGGCTCTTGGCCTGATCATCAGAATCCATCCTTTGTTGTACAGAAGAAGAGAAGTCTTCAATCTTATCCCCTCTGGCAATAACATTTGAAAGAGAAATCTTCTGCTCAGTGATCTCTTTGCTATGTTGCTCCAAAGACTCTTTTAGTTCAGCAACATCAGGTGGAGCAACAAGATCAGTACATAGAGTGGCTTCAGGCAAGTCAGATACAGTGGTTTCTGGTAAAGACGCAATGGTTACCATCTGTGTATGTTTTTCTTCTTTCTCTTGTCCTTCCCCCTTTTTGGTTTCATCAAAAAGTTTGGACAGCCTGAGATTCGGAGCAATAAACTACTGTGTCATCTCCTCTCTGAGTTCCTCAACAGCAAGAGGAGTGATCTGAGCGGTTGCAGAAGGTGCAGGAGTTAGAAAGCGTCTAAGAGCAAATTTGATATCCTTTCTTGCACGTTCTGTAGAAGCTACAAAATGCTTCAAACCCATATCCATGTGGTTGTCAGTCTTCTCCAGGGATGCCCAGACACTTTCCAATAGAACATGTGTCTCATTGAGCATGTCTGTCTGAACTTTGAGTTTATCAGACTGGAGAGTGATCTTCTCAGCAAAAGGATTAACTAGTTGCATCACATCAGAAAGTATGGCATTATGCATCTGTGTGAGTTTCTCAACTTTGAGACTCCTTTCTCTGTCAACCAGTTTTGTTTGCTCTTCTTCAAACCGCTTCATCAGATCTGCTGTGAGAGCTATGAATTTCTCTTCAATGGCAGCCTTTACCCCATCCTGAATTTTCTCAGAACTAAGATCTAGGGTATCGGAGCTCAGCATAGCAGTCTGGTCAGATGTTGATGCCTTGTCAAGCTGGGTTTCATCTGCAGCACCCATTCTTGGTTCATCGGCAGCTCCCTCAAGATCTGTATGAGAAGGAGGTTGTACATTCTCCTCACTATTATTAGCAATCCCGAACCTTTCATGAATTAACCATCTGATATCATCTTCAGAGGCCAACTCAACAACACTATCAATCACAACACTCTCCAAACACTTCATCTCCAGATCTACAAAGAAGTCAGAGCCCAGAGTTTGCATGAGAATTAGAAACTCCTCGATGCTCTTCAATCTGATATCTCTTCAGAACACAATCTCTTCTATCTGGCGCTGGATGCCAGGGTGTTGATCCAACTCAGGGCACAAGTCCATTAGATACTCCTTTATGCATTGCTTCATGATCCTTATAATAGGGCTTTCTGAATCAGGTGAAGCAAGCACGGTTCTGGTGTTGAAAGGATTGTGAGAGATGGACACACGTTTGTCAGATCTCTCAGGTTCTGGTATCTTTTCTGGAGATTGGGAGTGAGGTGGGGATATATGTGGTTCACTGGCTGTAGGTTGTTGAGGTTCAGGTTCGTTTATCACTTGTTGAGGGGGTTCAGTTTCCTGAACAGGTTCAATGGTTGGGGGAGTGGGAGATTTGGGTGAAGGAGGTGGTCTGACTGGTGAGGGTGAGGGTGAGAATGTTTTGCGGGGAGAGGGTGGTGGTGATAATGATTTTTGAGGAGAGGGTGATGGTGATTTGGAAGTGGGTGTAGGTGACCTTTCTTTCTGGAAGATTTTGCTGAGAGGCTAAGAATCAGATGGTGATTCTCCCTCAGAGTGCTCCACTTCAGTTCCTTCAACAGTCCTCTCTCCTTCTCCTTTGAGCATCTGGTCGTCCCTACCTCCACTTGCAGTGTGCTCAGAACTGACTGCAATCTCCTTTTCTGATTCAACCTGAATCAGATCCTCTGTTATGTGAACTTGCTGAGCAGGACTAGGAGCAGTCTTTAGAGGAGAAGTAATTCTATTCTGACATTTCTGTTGAGCAGCTGGTTTCTTGGTCAGATCCTTCCTCTTCAACCTCTTCTCTGGGATGGTTGTTCCCTGCGCTTCTGATTGTATCAAAGATGCAGTTGCCTTTTCTTTTCCCTCTTTTCTCCCTTTGGTTTGGGCACATAGGGAGTAGGATTCTCATCAGACTGACCAGGCAGAGACTCATCTTTGCCCAAGATGGCCTTGTGCTTTGCTTGATATACTTTCGCACCATTCTCATTCCATTCATAATTATTTGGCAGTTTGTCTGATAGAATGATTGATACTTTGTGCATGAAGGAGCATTTGGAGGATAAACACACTTTATTCCTCTCGGTCAGATCGAACTTCCCTGATTCTTTTTGTAGTCTTGACTTGAACATACCCAACCAATCCATATCAGATGCTTTCTTGATGATTGCAGTCATGACACTGATCTTATAAGAGGTGACAACATCAAGACTGTAGGTTGAGCACAGAATCACCTTCTGAACAATTTCAAATAGAAGGCGATATTTCCTCTCAGGTAAGGAGCTTTGACATTCAGTATATTCTCCTTGTTTGTTGGCCTCAACAGCTCGGCTTCAAGAAAGTCCTTCTCTCCTACATCAGTTGTGTAGGTTTCTGGGTTGATGCTTCCTCGAGTAAGACCAAAGATTCTCTGAAGATCATCATTCGAGACTCTTACTTCCAATCCTCCAACGGAAGAAATCAAATCAGCATCAATGTCCTCGTCCATTTGTAGATTATACAGAAATTCTAGTGCTTCATGAGTGTGGATAATGCTCTGATGTCTAGAGCAATATTGTTCAAGACCACACGCTCGCAGGCACTCCAGAATTTCCAATGATTCAGGATCTGAGGTGACTGAAAATTCCACATATTTCTCATCAATGATATCCTTCTTCATTGATGCGAAATTGCAGACCTTTTTCCCTTGGCCCTTTCGTGCAATAAGATGTGTCATTTCTGTATGATATGCAAACAAATATTAGTTTGAGTAAACTATTTCAATAAACTCAGTCAAACCAACAATCTAAGCATGAATTAAGCAAATAAGCATATAGATCAATGCATATATAAAATACAGAAACACATAGCAGCACAATTTGTAAACCTAATAACCACTATGAGTGAATTTTAATGCAGTACTTAAAAGAAAAATTACTAGATATTGATTTGTAGGTTTGAATACTCGTGAAAATAGAATCAATCGATTTTGGAAAATAGTTTCTAAGGATTTTGAGAATTTGATCTTTTAAGAAACTGAGAAGACGAAGGGGTGGAAAGAGGTTTTCTGAGAAGGATTTGGATTTATATTATGCGAGGGAAACCTCTTTGCACAACTTCCCATAAATACTCAAGTGTCCGTGTTTTGAAATCAATGGCTGAGATTAGTCGGTCGTAAAGTGTTTTAATCGCACGGTTGAGAAAAGTATCTTTTCGTATTTTGGATGTGAAAACTCGCAATAAAATACATTAAATACATATTCCCATGTCCGCATTTAAGGTTTTTGCAGTGCATTCGTCACAAAGTTAAAGAAAACAGTAGTAAAAGCCAATTTATTTAAATAAAGCATATAAGATGATCAGAAAGGGATAAATAAGAAACGTATCTGACTGATTGATATTGTAATCAATCATTTACCACTGTGATCTGATCTGGTTGGCTTGATTACTTGTTGATCTTACTGATGGTAGCCTATACCTTAGCATTTCCCAACAATATTCCACTCATCTGATCAGATTCCTGTTTGATCCAATCTGATACTTATCTGATCCTCTTCATCCTTTAGTCTTCTTCTATTCAGGCCACGTTTCCTAAGGATTTGTGTTATACTCCCGCCAAAGCTTTTACTTCGGGGAGACAAAAGGTCGCTTTGATTCCCAAATCGGCACTATTTGACACTCCGTAATAATGGTATAGATACGTTGTGATTACTCACACCGTCAACTCATCCAACCATCGGTCGATTGTTTCTTACGCGTTGACGATGTAAATTTCTCCTAAGGTTTTTGAGAAAATGAATTTGCACCTATACCCCTGCTTTTCTTCTATAAATAGAACTGGGGTTTTAGGCAAACAACACAACATAAACCATACATCTTCTTTAGCTTATACTCCATGTTTTCCGATGAATCCCTCATTTCCGGTGAAACTTCCGGCAAAAGCCTTTAACCCTTCTCAAATGATTTCAGCTTCTCAAATCAACCCTGTGTGTCCCTTATCACTGCTTTCGTCGTCATCGAAGATTTCACATACAATTATTGTCAAGCTTCTCTACCACCGAGGCGGCGGATCTGCTATAGCAAATGAGAAGGCACTTCTCCTAACCGTATGCACCTTGTGTGCCTATCGAGATGACGGAATTAACATCAACAGACTCAGTCTAATACAAAACATGGGTTTGGTATATGGTCTAGATCAGACAATAGCTGATTTTCGTATATCAAACTCAATATTTGCATGCGACACTTGTGGCCATATGGTCTTTTGACCACATCTTTGGCACTTGTGTCCCATTTAACAGCTGGAGAGCCCATTGATTTTAGGTCTAGGGGCTCCTGGCTTAGAAATCCTTCAAGACCGCTCTCGCTCCTCACTCCGAAGCTCTGAGGGTGGCTCAAGATTATTTCAAAGCCTCTCACGCCCCTTTTAGGGTTGGGGGGAAAATGAGAGCATCATGCTCTAAAATCTTTAAAGTCTCTCCCCCTTTTCTAAGGTTAGGCTTAGGGTTTATGGTTTATGTACTAACCTCCGGTCCTTTTTGTACTTGTAACTTGTAATGTAAATCTGACCTCTGGGTCCTTATCAATGAAAAGTTCTATTATTTCATTGTTGTGTTGCCTCTACTTACTTTATGCGATTTGTAGCCTTAAACTTATACAACTTGCTTGTTGAACGTAGTTTAATCGACTTATAAAGTATAACCTTCCCATCTGATCAGTTCCCCCTTAATTTGATATATCTTAAACTGATCGGTTCCTTGTCTGATCTTCTCGACGGCCTCCTTTCGATCTTACGATCGGTTGAGATTCCTAACTCAACCGATTCTTCTTAACTCGTTAGTCTCTTAACCAACTCGTTTTCGAGACCGATCCCAAAAACATTTCGGTGCACTTTCTCCGAGATCCAGAGGCCTTGCTTATTGTTTAATTCTTCTCTAATCTAATCTCAGTAGTGGCTTAGTTAAAATATCAGCTTTCCTGTTTATCAGTATGGATCTTTTCCATTCGATATTCTTCTTTTCAACATGATCTCTTATAAAATGATGTCTGCCATCCACATGTTTGCATCTTGTATGTAGAACGAGATTCTCGAGTGATTGCAATAAAGACTATTATCACCACATAATATAGGCACGCTTCTTAGCTACAATGTTGTAATCCTCACCGCTAACTTAGCCAGAGTAGTTGGGAACAACAGCTTCCTGCAGCCATATATTCTGCTTCAGTAGTAGATGTCGCAACTGACGTCTGCTTCGTTGAAAACCAAGAGATCAGTTTACTACCTAGAAACTCACATGTACCTGAGGTTGACTTCCGGTCAATTCTGCAACCTCCGTAATCAGAATCAGAATACCCACTAAGCTCTAGATTATCATCTGATGGGTAAAATAAACCAAGGTTTACTGTCCCCTTCAGATACTTAAGAATCCGCTTAGCTGCTTCCAGGTGGCTTTTCATTGGATTTGCCTGAAATCTGGCAGATACACCTACTGCAAAAGTGATATCTGGTCTGCTGGCGTCCGGTATAGTAAAGATCCAATGAGAGCCATATATTCTTTCTGATTAGTTTTCTGACCATCCTCATCTGGATCCATCTTGAATCCAGTCATCATAGGAATTTTGGCTTCCTTACTATTCTGAATTCCAAACTTAGCCAATAAATTCCTAGTGTACTTCGCCTGGCAGATGAATATCCCTTCTGTACTTTGCTTAACTTGTAAACTCAGAAAATAATTCATCTGACCCATCATGGACATCACGAACTTCCCTTGCATCAACTTGCTGAACTTCTCACATAAACTCTTGTTGGGAGATCCGAAGATGACGTCGTCCACATAAATCTGAACCATCAGAATATCTTCTCCATTTTCTATTCTAAATAAGGTTCTGTCCACTATTCCTTTAGTGAAACCGCTGTCTATCAAGAACTGAGAGAGTGTATCATACCAAGCTCAAGGAGCTTATTTCAGGCCATAAAGAGCTTTTCTTAAACGGTACACCTGGTTGCCTTTTTCAAAGCCTGGAGGTTGTTCAACATAAACTTCCTCAGCTAGTACCCCGTTTAAGAATGCACTCTTTACATCCATCTGATACACAATGAACCCTCTGTGGGCAGCATATGCCAAAAACAGCCGAATGGCTTCTAGGCGAGCGACTGGTGCAAAGGTCTCATCATAATCAATTCCTTCTGATTGTGAATACCCCTTAGCAACAAGTCTTGCCTTATTTTTGGTTATGACATTATTCTCATCTCTCTTACTCTTGAATATCCACTTTGTGCCAATCACATCTTGATGAGTTGGTCTGTCCACCAGTTTCCAAACTTGATTCCTTTCAAACTATTCTAGTTCTTCTTGCATGGCTAGAATCCAGCTTGCATCTTGTAGAGCTTCTTCTACGTCAGTTGGTTCCTTCAAAGACAGATAAAAACAATACATGGCACTTTCACCATTCTGATGTCTAGTTTTGACTCTATCAGATGGGTCTCCGATGATCAGATCAGTTGGATGACTAGTTATCCAGGTCCTTCTTTTCTGATTTGCATCTGTTTGGAGAACATCATCCACTTCTGATAGTAGTTCATTACTAGTGATTGGGAGTGGTGCAGAATTATGATCCACTTGATATGGACATGTCTCAGCTGATGTTGGACTCATCATGTGCTGATGTCTGTCCGTAGGAACTTCAGATGTTCCCCCTGAACCGGATTGTTCAGTTGATATTGTCTCAGCTGTACTAGCTTCTTCATTGACAGTTGTACGTACCTTAGGGTCTGATTGACCTGGTGAATTAGCAAAGTCAAGTTCTGGAGTATACACTGTTACGTGTTCCGGTTGATCTAGTACTGCTTGTTCTGAGGCAGCTTTCTCTTGTTCAGAAGATGTCTCATCAAAGACCACATGAGGTGTTTCTTCCACAACTAGGGTTCGCCTATTGTAAACCCTGAAAGCCTTACTGGATGAGGAATATCCTAAGAATATACCCTCATCTGACTTGGCCTCAAAAGTCTTCAACTGACTCTTCCCATTATTGTGTATGAAACACTTGCACCCAAAAGCATGGAAGTAAGAAACACGAGGTTTTCTGCCTTTCCACAGTTCATAGGGTGTTTTGTAGTGAGCCTTAGTCAGAGAACATCTGTTCTAAGTGTGACATGTAGTATTGATGGCTTCTGCCCAGAAACGGCTTGGTGTTGCATGTTCAGCTAACATAGAGCGAGCAGCTTCCTTGAGTGTTCTGTTTCTCCGTTCTGCTACTCCATTCCATTGTGGCGTTCTTGTAGCTGATGTCTCATGCTGTATGCCAAACTTAGTGCAAAAATCAGTAATAAAAGAGTTCAGAAATTCTGTACCTTTATCTGATCTGATTTTCACTATACTGACACCCTTTTCGTTTTGTAGTTTCTTGAGCAGCTCAGGTATCTTTGTTGTTGTCTCATTCTTCTTATACAAGAATATAACCCAGGTAAACTTGGAATAATCATCCACGATACCCGAGTATATTTAAGTTTCTTTGAGATCGACCGGGTGTAATCGGTCCAAATAAATCCATATGGACCAGTTGCAATACTTTACTGGATGCTGGTCCAGGTATTCCCTTGAATGAGGCTTTAACCTATTTTCCCTTCTGACATGCGGCACATGTCTGATCCTTAGAGAATACCTCATTCGGAAGTCCCTCAACCAAAGGCACCCTTTTATCTTGTTAAGAGTTTTTTAAAGTTCAGATGACTCATTCTTTTGTGCCAGAGCCAACTGCTACTTTTGGAACTCTTAACACTCAGGCAGACATTTCTTGGACAACTGTTCCAATCTGCAGTGTAGATTGTTCCTTTCCTTGAACCAGTTAACAAGATCTGTTGAGTAGCTCGATTCCTTATAGTACACTGATCACTTGAGAACTCAACACTGAATCCGTTGTCGCAGAATTGTGAAACTGATAACAGGTTATTCTTTAAACCTTCGACATACGAGACTCCAGTAACATGTACATCATCATTCTCTGTTGGGAAATTTGTATTTAAGTTTTGATGGAAGTTCCAAAACAGGTTGTAATAGGACCCGATTAGACACAAGAGGATTGATGACTTAGAATCGATTAAGATGACCAGCTGAAATGTATAGATAGCTGATGTAAAAGATAGGTCACATATTGAGGGGGAACTCAATATGTATAGGTCAGGTCGAAGTATCAGATGACCCAGATAAGGTCAGATGATCAGAAGGCTAAGAACAAATCAGAAGAAAAGAAGTTAGAAGATCAGGTGAAGACAGAAGACATCAAGACTCGGATGAACTCGAAGAATCGATAAACTCAAGACTCGGATGAACTCGAAGACTCGGATGAAACTGAAGAGTCAGATAAACCTGAGGACTCAGTAACAAACCTGAAGACTCGGTATGACTGAATACACTGAGGCTCAGAGTCACCTGAAGATCGAAGACTACCGAAGACCAAGACTTATATCGGTAGTCCGCATATTGTGCTAAGACAATCTGATCGAAGACTCTACAAGGTAGATCGACCGCTTATCCGATCAAATCACACACACCAAGTCCAACCAAAATGGTAAACCGCAAAGACGAATATTCTACAAAAGGAATATCAATCGTCTAACGGACAAATACTGAAGTGCCGCCTCGTGAAGCCAAAGAGAAAGCGACACGTGCACAAAAAGAGCTGATAATGCGGGATTCGACGCTACCGACATAAACGGCACTAATCATGCCTACGGCCACACCGATATTTGGAGCACGTCACAATCATATCCTACAGCCTACCTAATATAGCCCAAAATTTAAATTGCTCTCCAAGGGCTCTTTGATTTCGAGGTCTATAAAATGGGATCGATCTTCAAAATTGAAGAACACTAAGAACAAACATGGAGACACCGCAAAAGAAGCAAAAACTACAGCAAAATCTCCGCTCGAAGAACACCATATTTGAAGATTATTCTTAGAATGTTCATCCCTTAGTTCTTAGCAAGAAATCTATCCACTAGCATTTGGCTACATAAACACTAGGATAGATTTCCAGTTGGAACCACAACAAACCTTTACCCAAACTAAAAGTTAGGTTAAGTTTGTTACCGCAAGATTTCAGACTAGGGATTCTAGTTTCTGATTTCTGGTTCGGTTGAGTGTGAACTCAATAAACATCTGTTGGGTGTTGGACTAACACATAAAACTAAGTCCAGATGGTTAAGTAGGTTAAGTTGGTTAAGTTGGTGCCCCTGTGTTAAGGGAAGAGTGGACGTAAGACGGGTTTCGTCTGAACCACTATAAAATCTTGTGTGCATTTACTTACTATTTATTGCTTTACACTATTCATACAACTGAGTTTAAAACTGCTTCTGCACCAAGCAACTGATCTGATCAGGTTGACACCTTAGTCAGCCGGTTGAAAACTGACTTAAGAATCTAAATTGATAAACTGGTTTTTCACACGGGTATTTACAAGCTTCCGCACTCTCGGTTAAACTGACAGATATCAAACTGGTCTGCCCCCAGGCACTCAGTAAGATTGAACATCAGTCCAAACTGACTCACTAGCACGCTGATCAGGAAATCTGCAATCACACATGATCCGCACGAAAAGTTTTCAGAAGTCTATTCACCCCTCCCCTCTAGACTTCTGCCCTCACAAAACCCATTCGAGACCTACAAGTGGTATCAGAGCGGTGGTTCTACAGACCACTGGCTTTGAGTATCATCGATTCTTGAGGAAGAATCTTTGTGGTCATTTGAACAAATCTTGAAAAACCGTTTTCAAAACTCATTCATTTTCAAAATCACTCAGCATGGATAATACCTCTGGTATGTATCATGATTTGCCTAAGTTTTCAATTGATGAGTATGCAGATTGGACTATATACATGTGCAACCATCTAGGATCGATAAGCGGCAGAATGATGGAAGTCATTATACAAGGTCCCATCATCATATATCACGACAACCCAGCGGTTGGAGGAGATCCAGATCATGCACCTGGAAGCCTTGTTCGAAAAATCCAGCCCTGATGGATGCAGAAGAAAGAAAGTTGTATACTCTAGATACAATCGCCAGGCATATAATCATGAAGACGATGGTTAAAGTCACCAAAGAGAAGATAAAATATCTCAAAACAGCGAAACAAATGTGGGATACTCTTGCTGAGATATGCGAAGGAAATGATCAGATCAAAGACAGCCGACTACAAGCTGAACTGGTGAAGTTCGAAAAGCTCAAAATGTTGCCCAATGAGACCATCAACGAGCTCGATGGGAGGATCACCATGTCAGTAAATAAGCTATGAGAACTTGGAAGAGAGATGCCAGACAAAGACATCAATTATAAGATCTTAAGATCTCTCACCAAGAAATGGGACATGAAAGTCACGGTAATCAAGGATTGCCAAGACATTTCCAAGATGAAGTCAAGTAGCTTATTCATAAGCCTTAAAGCCCATGAGTTTGATTTAATCGAAAGAGGGCAAGCAGATGAAGACGAGACGCCTGTTGAAGCCTCAACCTCCACATCTAAATCAGTTGCATTCAAAGCAACCAGTAGCAGATCAAAGGCCATTGAACCTGTTAGAAACATCATAATCCAAGCAGAACAGATAGCTCTGCTTACCAGGAAACTTGAAAGATCGAATATTCAACTTGATAAGTATCGCAGATTCTACAAGGACTATCAAGACAACAATGAAAAAACAGAGGCCAACCGGCGGATCACTAGAAAGGAATAGATCCGATGACCGGAGGGATCACAGAGATGATAAAAAGAGATGATCGGTCGACGAGAGAAGAGATAATGATCCGGCGTAAGAGTTCGACTACAATCAGAAAGGAAAGTCACCTGACAGATCCTACAGACGAAGTGTCTCACCTGACAGAGGAAGTTCCGTGGATCATGGATCATGCTTCAACTGCTTGAAACCAGGTCACTACAACTCCGACGCCTGCACGACTCCCGTGAGAAAAAGAGAAGAGAAGCGAAACAAAAGAGAGCTACGCTTCAAAGACGTAAAAGCCATGGTTGTTTACACATCGTGAATTGATGATTTCTATCCGCTTTTCCGAGGATTCTCGCTACTCATCTCAGAGAAGATTTATGTCCGATAAGCAATCTTTGTTGATTTCCTTGACCATGAAGATCGATATCCTCTTCGGATGATGAAAATCACCGATGGCGAGGGAGGAAGACCAATCTGAGGTAACCTCCAAACCTTCCTTTTTCAATTTCCACACCAAATTATTATTAGCACACCTCTTTGGAGAGATTGACTTGCGGCTCTGCTCTGAGCAATTGCTTGATGATCTTTCTGATGCATTAGACACTTATACAATAGTGGAAGCTGAAAATGACAAGCTAAGGATCAGAAATAATCAGCTTGTTAAAGAGAACGCTTTGTCGAAGAAAGCAAATTAATCGAAATCAAATTTTAAACCGCTTTCGAAGGTAACGAGGAACTTAACGCTCAAGGTTAAATCTTCTCGATCGGGAGAAGCAGATCAAAGATCGACTAGAAATCAACAAAATGACAAAGTTTGATGATTTCAAAATCCTACAAGCTAAGTTTGATGAGCTATTCCGACTACATGAGAGTCTAAAATCTACTGAGGATAGTTTGCGCAAGAAAATAGAGGTTTTCACGAAGTCATCAAAAACCGTTCAAGATATGAACACCTATTTTTGAACGCCGAGAAACAAGAAGGGAATTGAGTATGAGAACCCTTCTACATCCTCAAAAGCCCCGTTTGGTTCACTTCAAAAGGGTGTAATCAAACGAGTCTCTGACAAAGATACACAAAAAGCTAAAAATGTATCTGATAAGGGAAAGAGACTCACGAAAGCAAGTAAAGCAAGTGCCTAATTAGAAAGGAATGAAATGGACCCCAACCGATTAAGCATCACCGAGAATCAACGAAAGAACCCAGCTTTCAAGAAACCTCAACTGTAATCAGATTAGGTATCAGAAGAGACAACCTGTAAAAAGGAAATCTAATCTGAGACCCAATCGAGGTCAGCTGCCTAATAAGCAAGCTATAGGTAAACTACAAAGACCATCTATGCCAAAGAGATATGAATCTTTTAATGGTAGTAGTAGTACCTACCCTTATAACCAGAGATCTAGGGCTACTGCACCTGAGCCCCACTGGGTTAAAGGAAGACAAAATATAAAGAAAAATCTCAAGTCTTCTAATTCACCCAAGGCTCACACGAATAATCATACAAACCAGAAAGCATATAAAGAGACGTATGATTATGTTGATATGTATGGGAGACAAATCAGGCCTTCTGATCTATCTGATTACAATAGAAGTGCCCTATTTGTGTGGATCCCTAAATCCACCACTAACCCCTCAGGACCCAATTCCAAAGGGGTACCTAAAGCCTGATTCGATTGCAGGTTCGTGTGGGACTGGCCAACAAAGGAGGTGTACAAGCAACTATCTGGTACATCGATAGTGGATGCTCAAGGCACATGACTGGAAGCAAACATCTCCTTAGCTCTTACAAAGAACAAGAAGGCCCACGTGTACTCTTCGGTGATGATAACTTTGGTTTTATCAAAGGATTCGAAACCTTAGAGAATGATGATGTACAAGTAACTGGAGTCTCGTATGTCGAAGGATTAAAGCACAATCTACTATCAATATCACAATTCTGCGACAACGGATTCAGCGTTGAGTTCTCGAGTGACAAGTGTACAATTAGGAATCGAGCTACTCAACAAATCTTGCTAACTGGTTCAAGGAAAGGTACGATCTACACTGCAGATTGGAACCGTTGCCCAAGAAATGAATGCTTAATTGTTAAGAGTTCCAAGAGTAGCAGTTGGATCTGGCACAAAAGAATGAGTCATCTGAACTTTAAGACTCTTAACAAGATAGCTAGGGTGCCTTTGGTTGAGGGACTTCCGAATGAAGTATTCTCAAAGGATCAGACATGTGCCGCATGTCAGAAGGGAAAACAAGTTAAAGCTTCATTCAAGGGAATACCTGGACCAGCATCCAGTAGAGTACTGCAACTGCTTCATATGGATCTATTCGGACCAGTTACACCAGTCAGTCTCAGTGGACGCAAATATACTCTGGTAATCGTGGATGATTATTCCAAGTTTACTTGGGTTATATTCTTATACAAGAAGAACGAGACAACGACAAAGATACCCGAGCTGCTTAAGAAACTACAAAACGAAAAGGGTGTCAGCATAGTAAAAATCAGATCAGATAAAGGTACAGAATTTCTGAATTCTTTTATTACTGATTTTTACACTGAGTTTGGTATACAGCATGAAACGTCAGCTGCAAGAACGCCACAACAAAATGGAGTAGCAGAACGTAGAAACGGAACTCTCAAGGAAGCTGCTCGCACTATGTTAGCTGAACATGCGACACCAAGCCGTTTCTGGGTAGAAGCCATCAACACTGCATGCCACACTCAGAACAGATGTTCTCTGACTAAGACTCACTTCAAAACACCCTATGAACTGTGGAAGGGCAGAAAACCTCGTGTTTCATACTTTCATGTTTTTGGGTGCAAGTGTTTCATTCACAACAATGGGAAAAGTCAGTTGAAGACTTTTGAGGCCAAGTCAGATGAGGGTATATTCTTAGGATATTCCTCATCCAACAAGGCTTTCAGGGTTTACAACAAACAAACCCTAGTTGTGGAAGAAACACCCCATGTGGTCTTTGATGAGACATCTTCAACAAGAAAGTTCTCCTCGAAAAGAAGCCGCACCAAATCAACCGCTACCGATAAGCGAGAAAATGGATCACTAAGTATCAAGGAGAAAGAAAATTTAACACGTAATGCTGTATTTCCCGAACTTGATCTTCTTGATTCAACAGTCAATCGCACCTAAAAGGTACGCACAACCTGTCGAAGAAAAGCCGTTCGCAAACCGAGACGAGATCAATCGAACCATCTGGTTCAGGGGGAACTCCTGAAGTTCCTACGAACAACATCAGCACATGATGAGTCCAACATCAGCTGAGACATGTTCTTATCAAGTGGATCATAATTCTGCACCACTCCCAATCACTAGTAATGAACTACTATCATAAATGGATGATGTTCTCCAAATAGACACAAATCAGAGTAGAAGGACCTGGATTACCAGTCATCCAACTGATCTGATTATCGGAGACCCATCTGATAGAGTCAAAAGTAGACATCAGATTGGTGAAAGTGGCATGTCTTTATTGTTATCTGCTTTGAAGGAACCAACTACAAGAGAGGAAGCTCTACAAGACGCAAGTCGATTCTAGCCATGCAAGAGGAGCCGAAGCAGTTTTGAGAGGAATCAAGTTTGAAATCCGTGGACCGACCAACTCATCAAGACGTGATTGGCACGAAGTGGGTATTCAAGAACAAGAGAGATGAGAATAATGTCATAACTAGGAATAAGGCAAGACTTGTTGCTAAGGGGTATTCACAATCAGAAGGAATTGATTATGATGAGACCTTTGCACCAGTCGCTCGCCTAGAAGCCATTCGGTCAAGTTTCGCATATCTTTGCCCACGAGGGTTTCGTTGTGTATCAAATGGACGTAAAGAGTACATTCTTAAACGGGGTACTAGCAGAGGAAGTTTATGTTGAACAACCTCCAGGCTTTGAAAAAGGCAACCAAGGTACCATTTAAGAAAAGCTCTTTATGGCCTGAAACAAGCTCCTCGAGCTTGGTATGATACACTCTCTCAGTTCTTGATAGACAGCAGATTCACTAAAGGAATAGTGGACGTAACCTTATTCGAATAGAAGATGGAGAAGATATTCGATGGTTCAGATTTACGTGGATTTACATCATCTTCGGATCTCCTAACAAGAAGTTCGTGAGAAGTTCAAAGAAATTGATGCAAGGGAAGTTCGAGATGTCCATGATGGGTCAGATGAATTACTTTCTAGGTTTACAAGTCAAGAAGAGTACAGAAGGGATATTCATCTGCCAGGCAAAGTACACAAGGAATCTACTGGCCAAGTTTGGAGTTCAACATTGTAAGGAAGCCAGAATTCCCATGATGACCGGGTTCAAGATGGATCTAGATGAGGACGGTCAGAAAACTAATCAGAAAGAATATAGGGCTCTCATTGGATCTCTACTATACCTGACTACCAGCAGACCAGATTTCACTTTTGCAGTAGGTGTATGTGACAGATTTCAAGCAAATCCAATGCAAAGCCACCTAGAAGCAGCTAAGCGGATTCTCAAGTATTTGAAGGGGACAAGAAACCTCGGTTTATTCTACCCATCAGATGATAATCTAGAGCTTAGTGGGTATTCTTATTCTGATTACGGAGGTTGCAGAATCAACAGGAAGTCAACCTCAGGTTCATATCAGTTTCTGGGAAATAAACTGATCTCTCGGTTCTCGAAGAAGCAGACATCAGTTGCGACATCTACTACTGAAGAAGAATATATGGCTGCAGGAAGTTGTTGTTCCCAACTGCTCTGGCTAAGTCAGCAGCTGAGGGATTACAACATCGTAGCTAAGAACGTACCTATATTCTGTGACAGTAATAGTGCTATTTCAATCACTCAGAATCCTATTCTACATACACGATGGAAGCACGTGGATGTCAGACACCATTTTATCAGAGATCACATTGAAAAGAAGAATATCAGAATGGAAAAGATCCATACTGACAAGCAGAAAGCTGATATTTTAACTAAGCCGCTAGCTGAGATCAGATTCAGAGAATTATGCAACGAGCTAGGGCTTCTGGATCTCGGAGAAAGTGCACTAGAAATGGTTGGTGGACTGATCTCCAGAACCAGTTGGTTAAAAGACTAACCAGGTTAAGAGGAATCAGTTGAGTTACGAATCTCAACTGATCAGACAACCAGACGAGGAGCCGATCTGAAGTTCAGATAAGGAGCAGATCAGAAAGTCAGACAAGTAGCCGATCTGAAGTTCAGATAAGGAACAGATCAGAAAGTCAGACAAGTAGTCGATCTGAAGTTCGCATAAGAAGCGGATCGTTCAAGATATATCGACAAGGGGAACCGACGATTGAAGATTACTTTATAAGTCGATTAAAGATCAAGAAAACAAGCAAGTCGCATGTTGAAAGCTACAGATCGCATAAGTCAGAAGAGGCAACACAACAATGAAATAACATAATTTTTCATTGATAAGGACCCGGAGGTCAGATTTACAAGTTACAAGTGATATCACAAGCTACCTACAAGTTATCTTCAAGTGGTATTACAAGCTACAAGTACAAGAAGACCCGGAGGTCGCTACATAAATCATAAACCATAAACCCTAAGCCAACCCAAGATAGGAAAGGGAGAGAGAGAGTTCAAGAGCTTGATGCTCTCATTTTCCCCCGATCCTAAAAGGAGCGTGAGAGGCCTTAAGGAAAATCCTGAGCCACCCTCGGAGCTTCGGAGTGAGGAGCGAGAGCGGCCTTGAAGGATTTCTGTGCCAGGAGCCCCTAGAGCTAAAATCAATTGGCTCTCCAGCTGTTAAATGGGACACAGTGCCACAGGTTTGGTCACAAGGACCAAACAGACACTAGTGTCGCATGCAAATATTGAGTTTGATATATGAAGATCAGCTGTTGACTGATGTAGACCATATACCAAACTCATGTTTTGTTTCAGACTGGGTCTGTTGATGCTAATTATGTTATCTCGATAGGCGCACAAGGTGCATACGGTTAGGAGAAGTGCCTTCTCATTTGCCTTAGCAGATTCGCCTCCACGGTGGTAAAGAAGCTTTGCATTGATCGTATGTGTAATCTTCGATGATGACGAAAGCAGTGTGAAGGAACACACAGGGTTGATTTGAGAAGTTGAATTCATTGAAAAAGGGTTAAAGGTTTTCACCGGAAGTTTCACCGAAAATAAGGAACTCATCGGAAAGGCATGAAGTATATGCTAAAGAAGATGAATGGTTTATGTTGTGTTGTTTTGCCTAATCACCCCAGGCTAATTTATAGAAGGAAATTAGGGGTATAAATGCAAATTTATTTTCTCAGAAGACCTTAAGAGAAATTTGCATCGACAACGCGTAAGGAACACGCGGCTAATGGTTGGATGAGTTGACGGTGTGAGTAATCACAGCGTATCTATGCCATTATTACGGAATGTCAAATAGCACCGATTTGGGAATCGAGGCGACTTTTTGACTCCCCGAAGTAAATGTTTTGGCGGGAGTAGACTTCAGTGCATTGTAAATGCGGGCTGATTAGAAGAAGATTGAAGATAAGAGTATCGGATAAGAGTATCAGATAAGTGGATCAGATAAGTGACGAAGTGTTTCAAGCAAGAATCTGATCAGTTGAGTGGAATATTGTTGGGAAATGCATAAGGCTACCATCAGTAAGGTCAACAAGTACCAGATCAGATCACAGTGGTAACTGATTGATTACAATATCAATCAGTCAGATACGTTCTCTTATTTATCCCTTTTTGAACTTCTTATATGCGTTATTTAAATAAATTGGTTTTTACTCTGTTTTCACTTTATGATGCATGCTCTGCAAAACTTTTAATGCGGACTTGGGAATGTGTTTTTAATGCGTTTTATTGTGAATTTTCGAGTCCAAAATACGAGAAAACTACTTTTCTCAACCGTGCGATCAAAATACTTTTTGGCCGACTAATCTCAGCCACTGATTTCAAAACACGGATACTTGAGTACTTTGGAAAGTTGTGCAAAAAAGTTTTCCCTCGTATTCTATAAAATCCAAATCTTTCTCAGAAAACTTCTTTCCAATACTTCGTCTTCTCAAAGCTCTTAAAAGATCAAAACTTTCATAATCTTCAGAGAATTACTTTCAAAATCAATTGATTCTACCTTTACGATTTCTCAAAACCTCGAATCAATTTCTGGTAATTTCTCGCTTAAATATTGCATTATTTCAATTCACTCTGGTACCTAGGTTTACAAGTCGTGATGATATGTTTCTGTAATTTTTATATGATCTATACGCTTACTTGCTAAATTGATGCTTAGATTACTGGTTTGACTGAATTTATTGAAATATTCTACTCAAACTAAACATCAATTTGCATATCGTACAGAAATTGCATATCTTGTTCCACGACCGAGCCAAGGGAAAAAGTTATGCAACTTTGCATCGATGAAGAAAGACATCATTGATGAGAAGTATGTAGTATTCACCATCACCTCAGACCCTGAATTGCTAGAAATTCTGGAGTGCTTGCGAGCGTGTGGGCTAGAACGATATTGCTCTACACATCAGAACATCATCCACACCCATGAAGCCCTGGAGTTTCTATACAATCTACAGAGGGATGAAGACATTGATGCTGACCTGATTTCTTCCGTTGGCGGACTAGAAGTGCGAGTGTCGAATGACGATCTCCAGAGGATATCACGACTGATGTAGGAGAAAAAGAATTTCTTGAAGCCGAATTGTTGAGACCAGCAAACAAGGAGAACAAAACAAACGTCAAAGCCTCCTATCTGAAGAGGAAATATCGCCTTCTCCTTGAGATCGTTCAGAAGGTGATAATGTGCTCAACTTACAGTCTTGATGTTGTCACTTCCTATAAGATCAGTGTCATGGCTGCAATAATAAAGAAGGCTTCAGATATAGATTGGTTGGGTATGGTCAAGGCACGACTGAGGAAAGACTCTGGGAAGTTCGAACTAACCCAGAGCAATGAAGTGTGCTTATCTTTCAAGTGCTCCTTCATACACAAAATCTCAATCATTCTGTCAGATAAGCTGCCAAAGAACTATGAATGGAATGAGAATGGAGCGAAGATATATCAAGCAAAGCACAAGGCCATATTGGGCAAAGATGAGTCCCTACCTGGACAATCTGATGAAGATCCAACTCCTTATGTGCCCAAACCCAAGAGAGAAAAGAAGGGAAAAGAAAAGGCAACTGCATCTTCTGAAGTGCAGGAAAAGGCCATTCAAGAAAAGAGGATGAGGAGGAAGGATTTGGCCAAGAAACCAGATGCTCAGCGGAAACGTCAGAAGAGAGTGACTTCTCCTCTGAAGACTGCTCCAAGTTCTGCCCAGCAAGTTAGCAGAACGAAGGATCTAATGCAAGTGGAATTAGAAGAGGAGATAACAGTCCGCTCTGAGCCCACTGCCAGAGAAGTAAGGGAAGAGCAGATGATCGTAGCAGAAGGAGAGAAATCTGTCAGAGGGACAGAAGTGGTGCAATCTGAGGAAGAATCACCATCTGATTCTCTGCCTCTCACCACGATCTTCCAGAGAGCAAGATCGCCAACGTCCACTTCCAAATCACCATCACCCTCTCCTCACAAAACCTTCTCACCCTCACCCTCACCTATCAGATCACCCAGATCTCCCACTCCCCCAATCAATGAACCTGTTCAGGAAACTGAACACCCTCAAAATGCTGAAAACGAACCCCAAATATCCCAATCTCCATACAAGTCACAAGCACCTGAGAGATCTGACAAGCGAGTGTCCATCTCTCATAATCCCTTCAATACCAGAACCGTGCTTGCTTCACCTGTTTCAGAAAGCCCCATCATAAGGATAATGAAGCAACAGATCAAGGAGTATCTGCTGGATCTATGCCCTGAATTGGATCAACATCCTGGCATCCAGCAACAAATAGAAGAGATTGTGTTCTGGAGGGATATCAGACTGAAAAGCATTGAAGAATTTATGATTCTCATGACAACTCTGGGATCAGATTTCTTTGTAGACTTGGAGATGAAATGCTTGAACACTGCTGGGATTGAAAGCGCTGTTGAATTAGCATCTGATGATGATATCAGATGGTTGATTCACGAAAGGTTCGGAATTGCTGATAACAGGAAGGAAACCGTTCAACCTCCTACAGATCATGAGGGAGCTGCCAATGAACCAAGAATGGGTGCTGCAGATGAGACCCGACTTGGCAAGGCTTCAACATCTGACCAGACTGCTACGATGAGCTCTGATACCGTAGATCTATATACTGAGAAGATTCAGGATGGGATCAAGACTGCTATTGAAGACAAATTCTCAGTGCTCACAGCAGATCTGATGAAACAATTTGAAGAAGAGCAAGCAAAACTAGTTGACAGAGAAAGAAGTCACACAGTTGGGATGCACAATACCATCCTCTCTGAAGTAATGCAACTAGTTAACCCTCTTGCCGAGTAGCTCAATCTCCAGTCTGACAAACTCAAAGTTAAGACAGATATGCTCAATCAGACACAGGTACTATTGGAAAATGTCTAGGCATCTTTGGAGAAAACTGACAACCACATGGATATGGGTTGGAAACACTTTGTAGCTTCTACAGAACGAGCAAGACAGGATATCAAAGTTGCTCTCAGATGCTTCTTGAAACCTGCACCTTCTGCCACCGTTCAGATCACTCCTCTTGTTGTTGAGGAACTAAGAGAGGAGATCTCACGGCAATTCATTGCTCTGAACCGCAGGATGTCCAACCTCTTTGATGAAACCAAAAAGGGGGAAGGACAAGAAAATAAAGAGAAGAAAGAAAAACAGACACAGTTGGTAACAATTACATCTCTACCCGAAACCACTGTATCTGACTTGCCAGCCACTCCATCTATTGATCTCGTTGCTGAAGTAAAAGAAACTGTGGAGCAACATAGCAAAGAGATCACTGGGCAGAAAATTGCTCTTTCAGAGGTTATTGCCAGAGTCAACAAGATTGAAGACTTTTCTTCGTTCGTACAAAAAATAATGGAAACTGATGATCAGGCCAAGAGCCTTGAACTCGCTAAGAAATTTGCTGAAGAAGACGAACAAGAAGAATCTGAGCAGACTCTGAGGAGAAAGAAAGGCAAAGGCAAGATGATGAAAGCAACTGCGGAAGATCAGAGACAAGGCCAACTATTCTCTACCAAAAGCCAGATGACTCCTGAACAAATTTAAGAGCAAACAAGACAAAGAATTAGAGAGGCCGCCATCAAGAAGTAGAAGTTAGCAGAGGCTAAGGGACTAAACATAGCTTACATCCGAAGGAAGAGGAAGAACGAAGCTGCAGCAGAGGAGATTGCTTGGGAGAAGAATGCCCTTCCAGCACCTGTTAAAGACATCCTATGTGCACTGCTAGATCTGCTTCCAGAATGGGATCAGATCAGAGGAGAATGGCTATGTGACGTATACATCCTGGAGAAGATTCCGATTCATCAAGATCAGACTGAAAATGATGATGAATTCCGAAACTGGTTAGAAACGATGTATCCAGACTTCTACCAGACGGTGATGAAAGAAGGGAAAATCATGTCACTAATACCAGAAGCTCCACCCTTTGAACTACTCCTTCCACCTTTGCGTCCAGACAAAAAGCTAGATGTTGTAAAGTTCAAAAATGCCTACTATGGATTTGCTGAAAAAGGAGGGATCCATAGAAGAGAAGATCTGGACAAGCTGATGCAAAGGATGTACAAGATGTTTGGCATCCCCAAAGAGCTGCAAATGTTCAAGTACACCTGAGGAAGACAACTTGGAATCAGATGATAGGTACACTTTCCATGTATTCTATAATGCACACACCTATCTGAATGAAATATTTCATCTCTCTGATTCTAAGACAACATCTAATTGTCTTCTGAAATTTGTAAGACGATTTATCTCCGCATTTCTATTCGTGGTATCTGTTTTTCTGATTAAGTGTTTTGGTTCCATCAAAAAGGGAGAAATTGTTGGGAAATTTGTATTTAAGTTTTGATGGAAGTTCCAAAACAGGTTGTAATAGGACCAAATGGACACAGTAGTCGATCGATGACTTAGAATCGATTAAGATGACCAAATGAAATGTATAGATAGTCGATGTAAAGATAGGTCACATATTGAGGGGGAACTCAATATGTATAGGTCAGGTCGAAGTATCAGATGACCAGATAAGGTCAGATGATCAGAAGGCTAAGAACAAATCAGAAGAAAAGAAGTCAGAAGATTAGGTGAAGACAGAAGACATTGAAGACTCAGATGAACCTGAAGACTCAGATAAACCTGAAGACTCAGATGAACCTGAAGACTCAGATAAACATGAGGACTCAGTAATAAACCTGCAGACTCGGATGACTGAATACACCGAGGCTCGAGTCACCAAGATCAAGACTACCAAGACCGAAGACCTATATCATCGAGTCCCGCATATTGTGCTAAGACAATCTACATCAGAAGACTCTACAAGGTAGACTTATCAGTTATCTGATCAAATCAGCTCACACCTGGCGTCAACCAAAATGGTACACCAGACAAGACGAATATTCTACAAAAGGAATATCAATCGTCTAACGGACAAATCTTGAAGTCTTTGCCTCGCAAAGAGAAAAAAGCGACACGCACACAAAAAGAGCCGATAATGGGATTCGACTGCGGACATAAACGGCGCTAATCATGCCTACGGCCACGCCCGATATTCGAGCACGCCACAATCATATCCTCTGACCTACCTAATATAGCCCGAAATTCAAATTGCTCTCCAACAAAATTTCTTTGATTTCGAGGTTTATAAAAAATTGAAGAACAAAATTGAAGAACAAACAACAAACGGAGACACCGCAAAAAGAAGCAAAAACTACAAAGAAAATCTCCGTCAAGAACACCATATTTGAAGATTATTCTTAGAGTGTTCATCCCTTAGTTATTAGCAAGAAATCTATCCACTAGCATTTGGCTACATAAACACTAGGATAGATTTCCAGTTTGAACCACAACAAACCTTTACCCAAACTAAAAGTTAGGTTAAGTTTGTTACCGCAAGATTTCAGACTAGGGATTCTAGTTTCGATTTACGGTTCTATGAGTGTGAACTCAATAAACATCTGTTGGGTGTTGGACTAACACATAAAACTAAGTCCAGTTGGTTAAGTTGGTTAAGTTGGTGCCCCTGTGTTAAGGGAAGAGTGGACGTAAGACGGGTTTCGTCTAAACCACTATAAAATCTTGTGTGCATTTACTTGCTATTTATTGCTTTACATTATTCACACAACTGAGTTTAAAACTGCATACATATTCTAAGTTAAGCTCAGTCTGCACCAAGCAACTGATCTGATCAGGTTGACACCTTAGTCAGCCGGTTGAAAACTGACTTAAGAATCTGAATTGATAAACTGGTTTTTCACACGGGTATTTACAAGCTTCCGCACTCTCGGTTAAACTGACAGATATCAAACTGATCTGCCCCCAGGCACTCAGTAAGATTGAACATTAGTCCAAACTGACTCACTAGCACTTTGATCAGGAAATCTGCAATCACACCTGATCCGCACGAAAAGTTTTCAGAAGTCTATTCACCCCTCCCCTCTAGACTTCTGTCCTCACAAAACCCGTTCGGGACCTACATTCTCTAAGGTTTCGAATCCTCTGGTAAACCCAAAGTTATCATCACCAAAGAGTACACGTGGGCCTTCTTGTTCTTTGTAAGAGCTAAGGAGATGTTTGCTTCCAGTCATGTTCCTTGAGCATCCACTATCGATGTACCAGATAGTTGCTTGTACACCTCCTTTGTTGGCCAAACCCACGCGAACCTGAAATCAAGTCAGGCTTTAGGTACCCCTTTTGGATTGGGTCCTGAGGGGTTCGAGTTGGTTTTAGGGATCCATACAAACAGGGCACTTCTATTGTAATCAGATAGATCAGAAGGCCTGATTTGTCTCCCATAAGCATCTACATAATCATACATCTCTTCATATGCATTCTGATTAGTATGATTATTTGTGCGAGCCTTAAGTGAATCAGAAGACTTGGGATTTTTCCTTACAGTTTGTCTTCTTTTAACCCAGTGGGGCTCAGGTGCAGCAGCCCTAGGTCTCTGATTGTTAGGGTAGGTACGACTGCTACCATTAAAAAATTCATATCTTTTTGGCATAAATGGTCTTGGCAGTTTACCTTTAGCTTGCTTGTTAGGCAACTGACCCTGATTAGGTTTCAGATTAGATTTCCTTTTTGACAGGTTGTCTTTTTTATACCTATTCTGCTGATCAGGTTGAGGTCTCTTCAGAAGAACTGGGTTCTTCTGTTGATTCCTCGGCTGATGCTTGATCAGTTGGGTTCCATTTATGTTACCTTTCTGATTAGGCACTTGCCTTACTTGTTCAGCAGGTCTCTTTCCCTTATCAGATACATATTTTGCTTTTTGTGTATCTATATCAGAAACTCGTTTGATTACACCTTTTTGAAGTGAACCAGATGGGGCTTTTGAGGATGTAGAAGGATTTTCATACCCAATTCCCTTCTTATTAGTTGGCGTTCAAAAATAGTTGTTCATATCCTGAACGGTTTTTGAGGATTTCGTGAAAACCTCTATTTTCTTACGTAAACTATCCTCAGTAGATTTCAGACTCTCATGTAGTCGGAAGAGTTCATCAAACTTAGCTTGTAAGATTTTAAAATCATCAGCTTGTTGTTTATTGATTGCCAGTTGTTCCTTAATCTGCTTCTCCTGATCAGAAGATTTAACTTTCAGAACTTTCAGTTCTTCAGTTACCTTCTGAGCACTTTTAAATGATTTCATTCACCGCTTTTCGACAAAGATTCTCCTTAACAAGCTGAGTATTTTTTATCCTTAGCTTATCGTTTCCAGCTTCCACTATTGTATAAGTGTCTACTGCATTAGAGAGATCATCAAGCAATTGCTCAAAATAGAGCTGCAAGTCAATCTCTCCAGCAGGTGTGGAAACTGAAAGAGCAGAAAGTTTAGAGGTTACCTCAAATTGGTCTTCCTCCTTAGCCATCAGACAGATTTCATCATCTGAGGAGAATATCAGATCATCGTAGTCGTAGAAATCATCAGCTTTGCTTATCAGACAAAAGTCCTCTACTAATGAGTAGCCAGAATCCTTAGAAGGCAGATAAGAATCATCAATTCTTGATGTATCAGCAACCATGACTCTCCTGTCTCTATAGTGTTGCTCTCTTCTGTTCTGCTTCTCTTCTCTTTCTTTTGGAGTCAGGTCTGGGCAATCTGCGTTGTAATGATATGGTTTTTCACAGTTGAAACATGTTCCACGATCCACGGAACTTCTTCTGCTAGGTGAGTCATTCCGTCTATAGAATATGTCAGGTGACTTACCTGTCTGATTGTAATCAGAACTTCTTCTCTCAGATTTGTTGTCTCTTCTTTCATCAGACCGATCATCTCTTTTCTTATCTTCTCTGTGATCCCTTCGCGGATCATCTCTTCTTGTCATCGATCACGGTCCTTTCGGAGATCCGTCACCGGCCTCCTATCTCTTCCTCTCGTTGTTTTGATAATCCCCGTAAAAAATGCGATACTTACCAAGTTGAATGTCGATTTTTCAAGTTTTCTAGTTAGCAAAAGCAATGCTCAAATTTTGGCTTATAATATTTCCAACAGTTCATTAGACATTGATTTCTTTGCCGGGTCGCTTTGAATGCAAATCCGATTTTGATGTGGAGGGTGTGGGCTTCAAAGAAGACTGCTTCTTCTTCTTCTTGCCCTCTTTCAATCAGATCGAACTCATGGGCTTTAAGACTTAGGAATAGGCTGCTTGGCTTCATCTTGGCAATATCTTGACAATCTTTGATTACCGTGACTTTCATATCCCACTTCTTGGTAAGAGATCTCAAGATCTTGTAATTGATGTCTTTATCTGACATCTCTCGTCCAAGTTCTCGTAGCTTGTTAACTGACATGGTGATTCTTCCATCAAGCTCATTGATGGTTTCATTCGGCAGCATCTTAAGTTTCTCGAATTTCACCAGTTCAGCTTGCAATCTGTTGTCTTTGATCAGATCATTTCCTTCACACATCTCAGCAAGCGTATCCCACATCTATTTGGCTGTCTTGAGTTACTTTATCTTTTCTTTGGTTATCTTGTCCATGGTCTTCATGATTATATGCCTGGTTATCGTATCCAAAGGTATACAATTTCTCTCTTCGTGCATCCATCGTAAGGTGACTCTTTCTGGAAAGGGTTCCAAACGGCAAAACTGGATCACCTCCAATAGCTGGGTTGTCATGGTAGATGATGATGGGTCCTCGTTCAATAACTTCCATCATTCTGCCGTTTATTGATCCCAGATGGTTGCTCATGTATATCGTTCAGTCTGCATACTCATCAATGGAGAATTTAGACAAATCATCATACATACCCAAAGTATTATCCATGCTGATCGTAATTTTGAAAACGAATGAGTTTTGAAAATGATTTTTCAAGATTAGTTCAAGTGACCACAAAGGTTCTTCCTTAAGAACCGATGATACTCAAAGCCAGTGGTCTGTAGAACCACTGCTTTGATACCACTTGTAGGTCCCGAACGGGTTTCGTGAGGGCAGAAGTCTAGAGGGGAGGGATGAATAGACTTCTGAAAACTTTTTCGTGCAGATCATGTGTGATTGCAGTTTGCCTGATCAGAGTGCAAGTGAATCAATTTGGACTGATATTCAACTTTACTGAGCGCCTGAGGGCAGATCAGTTAGGTATATGTCAGTTTAATTGATAGTGCGGAAACTAGTTTGTACCCGTGTGAAAACCAGTTTTATCAAATCAGATTCTCAAGTCAGTTTTCAATCAGCTGATTAAACTGTCAAACTGATCGGATCAGTTGCTTGGTGCAGACTGATATTAACTCAGAATATGTATGCAGTTTTAAGTCTGGTTGTGTGTAATAGTGTAAAGCAGTAAAGAGCAAGTAAATGCACACAAGACTTTTTATAGTGGTTCAGACAAACCGTCCTATGTCCACTCTTCCCTATCACAAGGGGCACCAACTAAACCGACTTAACCGACTGGACTTAGTTTAATGTGTTAGTCCAACACCCAACAGATGTTTATCGAGTTCACACTCAACCGATCCCAAAAATCAGAACTAGAATCCCTAGTCTGAAATCTTGCAAAACAAACTTAACCTAACTTTCGAGTTTGGGTAAAGATTTGTTGTGGTTCCAACTGGAAATCTATCCTAGTGTTTATGTAACCAAAAGCTAGAGGATGAGATTTCTATGCTAAGAACAATGGGATGAACACTTAAAAATAATCTTCAAATTTGTGTTCTTCATGCGGAAATTCTGCTATAGTTTGAGCTTCTTGATGATTTCCCTGTTCTTCACTTTGAAGAGCAATCTCATTTTATAGACCACGAAATCAAAGAGCCGTTGGATAGCAATTTGAATTTCCGGCTATATTTGGTAGGTTTGTAGGATTTGATGTGACGTGCTTCCAATATCGGCGTGGCCGAAGGCATGATTAGCGTCGTTTGTCTTCGCAGTGTCGAATCCCGCATTGTCAGCCCTTTTTGTGCACGTGTCGCTCTCTCATTGGCTTCACGAGTACATCACTTCAGTATTTGTCCAATTAACGTTTGATATTCTTCTTGTAGAAGATTCGTATGGTCTGGTGTACCATTTTGGTTAACACCAGGTGTGAGCTGACCTGATCAGATAACTGATCAGTCTACCTGATAGAGTCTTCTGATGCAGATTGTCTTAGCACAATTTGCAGACTCGGCTGATGTAGGTCTTCTGGTCTTCTTGATCTTTTGGTAGTCTTCTGATCTTCAGGTTACTCTGAGTCTCAGTGTCTTCAGTCATACTGAGTCTTCAGGTTTCTTACTGAGTCTTCAGGTTTCATACTGAGTCTTCAGGTTTCTCTGAGTCTCAGTGTCTTCAGTCTTCACCTGATCATCTGACTTCTTCTTGTCTTCTGACTTGTTTAGTCTTCTGATCATCTGACCTTATCTGGTCATCTGATAAATTGACCTGACCTATACATATTGAGTTCCCCCTCAATATGTGACTTATCTTTTACATCAGCTATCTATACATTTCAGCTGGTCATCTTAATCTGACTCTAAATCATCAGTCAGCTAACAGATCTGACTGGTCCTATTACAACCTGTTTTGGAACTTCCATCAAAACTAAATACAAATTTCCCAACAGTAAGTTTACGACTCCAATTAATGAAGTTTTCACCAGTAAGTAAATTATCTTTAAGTATATTGAACAGTGGATTAAAAGGTTGCGACATGATGAACTGAAATAAATAACAATATGTATAAGCACAAATATATCACAAAGTTCGATCACATGCATCATATTAAAATCTCAAAAAAAATATGAACATGCATCACCCAACATCTCAAAACAGTTTAAACAAGCCACGTGGGGTGGGTCATTATTTAAACACATTCAAGCAGGTTACAAACAAGAACAGTTACAAACCTTTAATATCCAGATTAATAGTTGGCTTCCACTTGACCAATATAAAATTGACAGGGACTTCGGGGAAGTATATGCATATCAATTTTATACCTAAGTAATAACCATGATTAAATACAGAATTATTATTTTGCTTTGAACGAGCCTCGTGGGGAGGGTCATTGTCGCCACTGATAATAATCCACAATCATCCGTTTGGAATTTATTCATGTGAAAGCCATCTTTTGACCATCCCGTGGGGGGAATTTCTCCAAAAGAATTCACAAATAAATAAATCATGGAGGTCAAAATTAATTCAATTTTATTATCCGAAATAAAATTATCAATTAATTGTTTAAGCATACTTAGTAATTTTTCGAAAGTGAGATTTTTCAAAACATTTTCTCATGCATCGCAAATTTAAACACAATTTAAATAAGCATAAAATAATGCATAAACATCAAAACAAAATTAAACACATTGGGCACATATATCCAATTGTCACGGTTTAGTTTTTATCATGTCTTGATCTCAAGAAATCGTCTCCTTTGCTTTCATCGTTCATCTCGAAAAGTTCACCACGTCAAGCAACATCATCGACCAGCTCGCGGGTCGGAGTGCCCGCCTAGCACTCCCCCGGCCGTGTAGATCGGGCCGCGTGTGTGCGCGCGCCAAAGAGCCCAACGCACGTCGCCTAGCGGCGTACGGTTCTTCTCGGCAGGCGCGCTGCTTCCCAGCGCGCGCCCGCGTCCAGCCTTCACCCGTCGCCCCATCAAGCGCCCTTTGCGCGCGGCGCCTCGTCGATCGCCGTCATACCCGACCGTCGATCCTTGCTCAATACCAGCCTCGCCCCCGCCCGTCGCACAAGACGTCGTCGTCAGCGTCGTCTGCGTGCCTCCTTTGGCACATTTTTTCGACGACGCCGCAGCCAATGCCCGTTCCGGATCTATCCGTCTTTAAGTCATCGTCTTTGTCTTGGCTCACGATCCGGTTGCAATTTATTTATCAAAAATAAATAAACCTAGATCTAGACTAGTCTACTACATTGAACAAATCAAATAAATCCTAATCTACTCGTGGATTTTCTCACGAGGCAAAACTGAATTCGAACGAATCGAATTAAAAACCACAATTTATATGCATGCATAAATATAAACATTCATCAAATACCATGACAATTGGATACCTGCAAAAAGGATCTAGCAATTCTACTATCCAATTTCAAATTTAATGAAAATGAATTAAATTACAATTTAAAACTCAGAGCCCGAAACCGAGGCTCTAATACCATTTGTTGGGGAATTAATTGCCCGGATCTATTCGGGATGATTATTTAAATACAAATTTAATTCTAACAATTATTACTAGCATGAATTAATCCTATATTAATTCAAATAATAATTCAACAACAAATCGTGCATATAAACAGTTCACATAAATCCTATGCATGCGGAATTGCTACGGGTTTACGTGAACTAACAGGAAAAAAGCCAAAAAAAGCCTTCCCAAGTATTCCCTAGCCCTTGCTCGTCAATCCGGTGGAAGGAAACTCGCGAACAATTAACAAAAGGAAAAATAAATTATTTGTTGCATCACCTTTGTGGATTTCTAATTTTTCCAACACATGGAATTGTCGTTGGTGATGAAGAAATCATCCCCTATTTATAGATAAGGTGGTGGCGATTTTTTCATCATGGAATAGGGAGGAAAAATCTTTTTCTTGATCTCCAAGAAATCTTGAATATATCTCATATATTCTTTTCTCCATAATTAAAATATTCCATAAAAATTCCACCTTCTCTTGTTATGGTTATTTTCGAAAAAACAAGGATAAAGATTCCAATATTTGGATCTTCTTGAATTTATGAGATATGCTTGTATTGCAAGAATACATATCTTCCATAATATCTTTTCAAGAAAATCAAGAAAATCTTTCTTTCCCTTATTTCTTCAAAATTTTCAAAATATTCAAAATAAGTAACCAAGTGGGAGATTTCTTGAATTTAATGAGATAATCTTGTATTCCAAGAATACATATCCTCATTCCATAACAAAATTCAAAGAAAATTGTTCTCCCCTTTTATTCATGTTTTTCGAAAAAAATTGGAAAAAATAAGCAACCATAATTTATTTTATTTTAAACACCTTTTTCAGTTATTGGACATTATGTTTGGGCTACTTGAGGGGCCTTTAGGAGAATTAAGATTGGGTCTTCTAATGGACTTTGAATATCTAATATTGAGCCACAATATTATTCAATCCCATAAATATTAATTAATCCCACTACATAATTAATATTGCACTATCCATCTTAACCCATATTATCAAATAATATAGCTCCCTTGCTATCATTTCCAAAGGTTTAAGATTATCCAAAATTCCCATTTATTAATTCA